>CM042177.1:21885938-21915938 GCA_023376005.1 Doryteuthis pealeii | reverse complement strand
ATAAAAGATATTTCTCGCTGAATTTAAAAAAAAAAACAACACTATTTAAAAATTAAACAATAATTAATATGACTAGCAAAAAAAAAAAAAAAAAAATTAAAACAAGACAAAAAAAAAAAAAAAAACGCATTCAGGGGCGGTGTAAAACTAGAATAATTATGTTACTCCGAGCGTCAAGTATTCAGAAATAAAAGATATTTCACGCTGAATTTGAAAAAACTATTTAAAAATTAAACAATAATTAATATGACTAGCAAAAATAAAAAAAATAAAAAAAAAAAACGCATTAAGGGCGGTGTAAAGCTAGAAAAATTATGTTACTCCGAGCGTCAAGTATTCAGAACATAAAAGATATTTCTCTTTGAATTTTAAAAAAATATTCAAAAATTAAACAATAATTAATATGACTAGCAAAAATAAAAAAAATAAAAATAACAAAACGCATTCAGGGCGGTGTAAAACTAGAAAAATTATGTTATAACTTTTTAACTTATTAATTTTATTATAAAGAAAATTTAGAGCAAAATTTCACGCTGAATTTATAAACTATTTAAGAATTAAAGAACAATTAATATGAATAGCAAAAAAAAAAAAAAAAAAAAAAAAAAAAACGCCCCAGGTCGGTGTTGTTGGTATCCTTCCGTCTCTCTCTCTCTCTCTCTCTCTCTCTCTATATATATATATATATATATATATATATATATATATATATATATATACATATATATATATATATATATATATATATATATATAATATATGGAGTGTCAGATTGGTGGATGGTGGTACCACTCCCTATCTAGAGAGAAGAAAATCCACTCACTCTGCGCAGATGTCTGATTGGGGATTTAAAAATAAAATAAGATCAAAAGTAAATCGAAGTCTTGTGTTTATTATCTAAAAACTATCAATGACACAGGGCTTCGGATAAAGAGAAATCCCCAATAGAAGACCAGACCCGAAGTCCCCAAGAGAAGTCCAGACCTTAGAAGATTCTAGACCAAGACAAGATGTTAAAAGATTCCAAAGACGGCCAGAAGAATAAAGTAAGAAAGAAGTAAGTAAAGAAGAAGACTAAGTAACAATTGGAAACCTAATTTTGTCACCCCCCCCAGCCAAATACAAAGATAAGCTTATTAATTTCTTCATATAACTTATAACCTGTTATAAATATTTCGGACCATATTACATTTAGGCACCCCTTTTTGATCTCGATTAAGAAAGGACATGTTTTTCATTTACACCGTCAATATCCGGTTGTTTGTTAGGGGTTAGGGCTTAGGGGTTAGGGTTAGGGGTTAGTTTTATAATTTAAAAAAAAATCAAAAATCGTCTGTTAAAACAACCGGATATTGACGGTGTAAATGAAAAACATGTCCTTTCTTAATCGAGATAAAAAAGGGGTGCCTAAAGGTCATATGGTCCAATATTTTTTTATATTACATATTGCTATTATATATTTTATAAAAAGACTTCTGATTTAGGTCGGAAAATTAAAACGGTAAATTTTTTGGTGATCCCCCATGACAGTTTAACTACAGTCTATAAATTGGGTTACGGTTTTAGGGGATTAAGGTTGTTTTTAATTACGTATTGCTTAAAAAAATAAACAACAAAAAAACAAAATTAACCCAAATTACTATACATTTAATGTTGAAAAATATTTTTTAAAACTAAGTTTAATTGAAATTATACATTGCAATACTAACACAAACAACTGTCTCAATAATAGATTCAATAATTAATTTCAATGGTTAATTAAATGTATAGTAATTTGGGTTTTTTGTTGTTTATTTTTTTAAGCAATACGTAATTAAAATCAACCTTAACCCCTAAAACCGTAACCCAATTCTCAAAAAGTTCATTTATAGACTGTAATTAAACTGTCATTGGGGACCACCAAAAAACTTTCCGTTTTAATTTTCTGATATATCCGGGTTAAGGGATATATTCTGAAGTTGGTATTTGGTATATTATCGCAGTAGTAGCTGGTGCGTCGAATAGCAATACGTCTTCCGAGCAGGCGTGGTGTAGTCTAACGAGTAAGATTAGGTTGTAGGTGTAGGTCTAAGTGCCTGTACCAACATAGTGTCGACTATTTATACATGACACTGTCCAATCAGATAATAGTGAGGGGGTACCAAGGTATTTACATATTCATTACATCATTTTCCGACCTAAATCAGAAGTCAGCCTGAAATAGATACAGATCATAAATACACCACAGATAAATACGTGCGCCAAATATGAACCAACACGTAACACAGTTAATTTACAATTGCCGTTGGTATTATATTATACCACAGAGACGTGATACATTATTAGCCCAATACGTTACCAGCAATACTTTCAAAACTGATGCAATAAAGGAAATATGGCAACATCAGTGAGGAGAAACTACCATTTGAGACAAACGTTTTAGTATTATATTATATCATAGAGGCATGGTACATTATTGGCCCAACACGTGTACCAGCAATACTTTCAAAACTGATGCAACAAAAGAAATGTGGCAACATCAGTGAGGAGAAAGTACCATTTGAGCAAACGTTTTAGTATTATATTATATCATAGAGGCATGTACATTATTGGCCCAACACGTGTACCAGCAATACTTTCAAAACTGATGCAACAAAGAAATGTGGCAACATCAGTGAGGAGAAAGTACCATTTGAGCAAAACGTTTTAGTATTATATTATATCACAGAGGCGTGATAGATTATTGGTCCAACACGTGTACCAGCAATACTTTCAAAACTGATGCAACAAAAGAAATGTGGCAACATCAGTGAGGAGAAAGTACCATTTGAGCAAACGTTTTAGTATTATATTATATCACAGAGGCGTGATAGATTATTGGTCCAACACGTGTACCAGCAATATTTTCAAAACTGATGCAACAAAAGAAATGTGGCAACGTCAGTTACGAGAGACTGTCAATTGAGCAAACGTAGGCAAAATGTTAAACACAATTAATTGACTCAACATCTGTTTAACACAGTGAATAATTCCGTTGATATGTTTCCCCGAGCGTCAAATATTAAGAACACAAAAAAGATTTCACGCTGAATTTAAAAACTATCTGACAATTAAATAACAATTAATATTACTATTTAAAAAAAAAGACGCCCTCACGGAGGTGTAAAACTTTATTTTAGAAAGATTTTGGGAAGTGAGTCAATCATCCAATGTATCATAAGTAAGTAAAATTATCAAATTTATTAAAGAAGTAAATCTATCTATCTATCTATCTATCTATCTATCTATCTATCTATCTGTATCTTACACACACACACACACTCACACACACACACACACACACTCAATTCAGTCTATCATGGTTTTCAGGTTAGGCTTCTTCTTCTTCTTCTCTTCTTCTTCTTCTTCTTCTTCTTTTTTTTCTTTCTTTCTTTCTTTCTTTCTTCTTCTTCTTCTTCAGATGATGATGATGATGATGATGACTCTAGGTTCAGGCATGGTTTCGGGGCCGAAGAATCATTACCACTAACCCAGAGCGCCCCAGCAGTATCTCACGATACCACCAGACTTTGCCGGTTTGATGTCACAATGTAGGACTGCCATATCCACGCTGATGCGGTTAGAGCTTTCTCCTGGATCTTTTTTTTATGTATTTCCTCTTGTCTGGTGGAGAATAAAATGTTGCGCGTATCTATTAATTATTAATTGAATAATTACCTATCAATGATATAACCCCCGTCGATTTTGAATTTTAACGAATTTTAATAGGCAGTTTATTGTAACTGACATTGCCTCATTTCCTTTATTGCATCAGTTTTGAAAGTATTGCTGGTACACGTGTTGGGCCAATAATGTACCCTGCCTCTATGGTATAATATAATACTAAAACATTTGCTCAAATGGTAGTTTCTCGTAACTGATGTTGCCACATTTCCTTTGTTGCATCAGTTTTTAAAGTATTGCTGGTACACGTAGTGGGCCAATAATCTATCACGCCCCTGTGGTTTAATATAATACCAGCACGTGTACGGCAATTGTAAATTGACTGTTACATGTTGGTACACATTTGGCTCACGTATTTATCTATGATG
This sequence comes from Doryteuthis pealeii, assembly GCA_023376005.1. Classification (NCBI taxonomy): domain Eukaryota; kingdom Metazoa; phylum Mollusca; class Cephalopoda; order Myopsida; family Loliginidae; genus Doryteuthis; species Doryteuthis pealeii. The sequence continues at coordinate 21,911,868 of CM042177.1, read as the reverse complement.
AGGGGAATGTAGAATACCCCTTCATCACCATTACTCCCAGGTCCACTCTGACCCGGAGTATTACTACCTGTTAGGGTCCCATCTATGGGTTAAATAAATTTTTCAAAAATTGAATGCACATCAAGCATACTTTAAATATACGCTCCTACATTTGGGGCGCTGGTGGTTGTCGTCAGTGATGTTATCTGCATGGATCATTGGGAAGTTTCGGGTCTTCCAACATCAGACTTCCCTCACCATGCTGACCCTATCAGAGATGATCAAACTCCGATACACTCACCAAGATTCATGAATAAAACAAAATGTCTTGGGTATAAAATAACTCAAGAAGGGTTGATATGCCCTTAAATTCAACATACCAAACCAAACCAATATTGTTCGAGGTCAACAAAAATGATTGGGTAGTATACGGTACAATGTCACCTCATCGTTGTGTAATGATTAGTAAGCTAGTCACGCAGATCCGTTACGACTGAAAAGCGGGTCCGATCCTCGCTGGATGCCCCATACTTGTGACTTTGCGTCAAATCCTACCAGTAGGGTAAAAAAATTTTATCTAGCTTTTTTTCTTTCTTTTTTCTTTCTTTCTAAAAAGCGTCCCATCTTGGTGTAATCGTAAGCAAGTTGGTCGCGCAGATCCGTTAGAACTAAAAAGCAGGCCCGATCCTCGCCGGATGCCTCATACTTGTGACCTTGTACCAAATCCTACCAGTAAGGTAAATATTCTTTATCTAGATTCTTTCTTTCCTTCTTTCTTTCTTTCTTTCTAAAGGCGTACCATCAGGGTGTGATCGTAAGCAAGTTAGTCGCGCAGATCCGATAGAACTAAAAAGCGAGTCCGATCCTCGCCGGATGCCCCATACTTATGACCTTGTGCCAAATCCTACCCACAGGATGAATAAATTTGTTTTCGCTAAAGGGTCCGATTCTAACTGGGCGCTCAATATACATGACCTTGAGCCAAACTAAGCCAAGCTTAGTAAATGACGATATGTACATTTTTTTAAAAAAAAAAACCCAGGCAGTCGTTCTCTGGTGCGTGAAAAAATAAATTAATCAAAATGTTATTAATGAATGACTATTGTGTTAATGCACATTATTCGCAACCCCCAACCCTCACCCCCTAAATAAAATAGACCCACTCACACACCTCCAATGCCGACAAAGCATAAATACAGACGTGAATGCATTTCCATACGTACAGGTTATTCATTCACCAATAACCTTGGCAATTACTTCACAATCTCTTTCTTTCTTCTCTTTCTTTCTTTCTTTCTTTCTTTCTTTTTCTTTTTCTTTCTCTCCCCCTCTCTCTCTCTTTCTCTCTCTCTCTTTCTCCCTCTTTATTTTCTCATACTCTTTTCTCTTTCTTTCTTTCTATCACTTTCTCTTTCTTCCTTTCTTTCTTTATTTTCCTCCCTTTCTTTCTTCTTTCTTTCTTTCCTCCTTTCTTTTCTTTCTTTCTTTCTCTCTTTCTCACTTCTCTTTCTTTTCTCATACTCCTTTTCTCTTCTTCTTTTCTATCACTTTTTTCTCTTTCTTCCTTTCTCTTCTTTCCTTCTTTCTTTCTTTCTTTTCTCCTTTTCTTTTTCTTCCTTTCTTTCTCTCTTTCTCCCCTCTTTCTTTTTTCATACTCCTTTTCTTCTTTCTTTCTTTTCTATCACTTTTCTCTTTCTCCTTCTTTCTTTATTTTCTTTCCTCTTTCTTTTCTTTCTTTCTTCTTTCTTTCTTTTTCTTTCTTTCTTTCTATCTTTTCTTCCTTTCTTCCTTTCTTTCTTTCTTTCTTCTCCCTTTTCTTTCTTTCTTTCTTCTTCTTCTTTTCTCTCTTTCTCCCCTCTTTCTTTTTCTCATATCCTTTCTCTTTCTTGTCTTTCTTCTTTTTCTTCTTTCTTCCTTTCTTTCTTTATTCTCCTTTTTCCTTTTTTTTTTTCCTTTCTTTCTTTCTTTCTCCTTCCTTCTTTCTTTCTTTTCTTCTATCTTTCTTTCCTTCTTCTTCTTCTTTCTCCCTTTTTCTTTCTTTCTTTCTTTCTTTCTCTTTCTCCCTCTCTTTTCTCTTTCTCATACTATTTTACTCTCTCTCCCTTTCTTTATTCTCTTCCCCCTCTCTCTCTTTCTATTTCTCTCACTCACTCTCTCTCTCTTTCACTTTCTCACTATCTCTCTTTCTCTCCAACTCTCTCTTTCTCTTTCTCTCCTTTCTCTCTCACTCTTTCTCTCTCTTTTCTCTATCTCCCTTTCTCTCTCTCTCTTTCTCTCTTTCTCTCAGTCACTCTCTCTCTCTCTCTTTCACATTCCCCTCTCACACTTTCTCTCTGTCTCTTTTATCTTTCTTTTTCTCATTCTTTTTCCCTCTCTCTGTCTCTTACTCTCCCACCTTATCATCATTCTCACTCTCTCTCTTTCTCCCACTTACTCTCTCTCTCTCTCTCTCTTTCTCACTCTTTCTCTTTTTTCTCTCTCTCTCTGTCTCTTCACTTTTCAGAAAGAGAAAGGGAGAAAGCGGAGAAAGACCTCTTTCTCTCTATCTCTTTCTCTCACTTTCTCTCTCTCTCTCTCTCTGGCTCGCTCTCTCTCTCTCTCTCATTTATCTCTCTCTTTCTCATTCTTTCTCTAACTCTTTCTCCCTCTCCCTCTCTCTCTAACTTACTCTCATTCTCTGTCTTTTTCTTTTTCTCTCTTTCTCTTTCTCTTTCTCTTCTCTCATTCTTCTCTCTCTCTCTCTTAGTTATTCTTTCTCTCTTTCTCTTTCTTCTCCATTTCTCTCCCTCCCCCTCTCTCTTTCTCTCTTTTCACTCTCCCTCTCCCTCTAACTTACTCTCTTTCTCTGTCTTTTTCTTTTTCTTCTTTGTCTCTTCTTCTTTCTCTTTCTCTTTCTCATTCTCTTTTTCTCTCTCTTAGTTATTCTTTCTCTCTTTCTCTCTATCTCGTTTCTCTCTCCATTCTCTCACTCACCCTCTCTCTTTTTCTCTCACTCTCTCTCTTTCTCTAACTCTTCTTCTCTCTCTCTCTCTCTCTCTATCTATCTATCTATCTCACAGACAGACAGACAGACAGATACACACACACACACACACACACACACACACACACCGCCCGTTTCAGGGACCCTAAAAGCATTGGGTTATAAAATATCCCAGGAATTTCAAGAATGCCAGCTCCGATAGAAACCAAAGTCGGCATTATTATTTCCAGTGTAATAAGCACAATAAAGATTCCAATAAAAAATGTGGCGGTTTTTTGTACGTGTTATTACAATAGCAGAACACACTGGAGATTTACACAAGACCTTCAAAACATATCAGTATCTATATATTAATATTCATGTTCCTCAATTGTACGACCGTTATCATCTTGCAACACAATGATTGAAAATGACACCGTCCAAATCGTCCAAGGTGAAATGCAAAAAGGGAAATCCTGATTATCTGGTGTTGCTTATCCACCAGTTTCTTATTTCTCACAAGTGTCGTCACCTTAGCTAAATAATGGACCATTTCGTTTGTATTATAAAGAAATAAAAGAAGACCAACTCTGCTCGGATACTGGATGCTGCACAGAGGACCTCCCAGGGGCAATGAATAATAGGGACAGTTGGCGAGAGATTATCATGGATATCCGTGCTGCTAGCGTGACATGATATATATATATATATATATATATATATATATATATATATATCGCAACGTTCTCCTATAAAAGGGATGGAGCACTCTCTGGCGGCTTTTACATACCACCAGATGTGTGTATTAAAACGGTTAAAATCCCCTTCCCATTCTGTAGGTGACGATAGCCGAGCGGTTAAGCTGTCCGACTGATGCTGAATCGATCGGGGTTTTATCCCAGCTGTAGGTAGCTTATAAATGTCTAGCCACATTGAAGAGACGTGATACGTCGAAACACGGTGTCTATTGATGAATATATATGCACTTTGGAAGAACGCCAACTAAAACGTAAATGCAACGCTCTCCTATAAAAGGAATGGAGCACTAGACGATAGCCGAGCGGTTAAGCTGTCCGACTGATGCTGAATCGATCGGGTTCCTATCTCGGCTGTAGGTAGCTTAAAAATGTCTAGCCACACTAAAGAGACATGGTACGTCGAAACACGGTGTCTGCACACACACACACACACACACACACACATATATATATATATATATATTTAGAGGAGAGAGAGAGAGAGAGAGAGAGAGGAGAGAGAGAGAGAGAGAGAGAGAGAGAGAGAGTAACTAAAAATTGCTGAATTCAGGGACCCAGAGAATATATTGAACTCACGATCTGAATTAACTAATAGATGTAGGCACAAAAACAAGCATAGGCTCTGCCTAGTAAGTTCCGGCATTACATAGGGGTTGAAGGAGGGTATATAGCATACCCACTGTATTGAAAATGGGTATAACCCAGTTAGGATGAAAAACAACCTGAAGATTCGCGCTACAGCGAGAAACTGCTGTCGGAGATTCTAAGCCATTCATTTTTAAACATATATAATATATATATATATATATATATATATATATATATATATATATGAGAGTACGTAAATAAACAATGTGTTTATTTGATATGGCTTTTAGCCGACAATTTTTGACTTCAATTAAGCACATATCCTCCAATATATATATATATATATATATATATTATATATATATATGAGGAAAAATGAGTAAAGAAAAGAAAAGTAAATGGATAAAATGAATTTAATCGATATCACATTAATCGATATCACTTACACATGTGTTTCGGTCAGTTTATGTGTGTGAAAATATTTCGCACACATACAAGAATCGACCTTCATCAGAGTGAATATTTATTTTTTGAAAAAATTCGTTGGGAAAAAAACAACAGAGATTTTTGGAAATATTCGAAAATCGAACTTTTTAAAAATTTGGAACGCTGAGAAATAGCTAAGATAGACCGTTATGATTTGGATATTTGTTTTTTTTGTTTTTTTAGGGGTTATGGTACAAAGTAGTTTTTTTATTGTTACAAAAAATAAATAAAATAAAAAATAAAGTGTTATTATTTATCAATAACATGTTGAATTTTTTCTCGGAGTTTAGTTTATGTTTAAAAAAAAAAAAAATCGGTGAAATGTTAATTTTTTTTTTTTTTTTTTTCAAAACATAAACTAAACTCCGAGAAAAATATTGATTAAATTCATTTTATCCATTTACTTTTCTTTACTCATTTTTCCTCATATATATATATATATATATATATATATATATATATATATATATATGTATAAGTATTAACTTACCGGTGGGTATGAGAACGATCGTTGGAAGCGCACAATATCCAGAGGTTAAGGTTGAGAAAAAACAAATACAAAGTGCTCAATACAATGTAGAGCATAAATTTATTTTAAGAATGGAAAGGGGTAACCTACTCGAGTTTCATCGATTTATTCTTCAGGGTTACTTTAAATTAATCGAGTTTACGATTAATCTTAGGTGTTATAAACATGCCCGTTGGAATATATATATATATGAGAGTACGTAAATAAACAATGTGTTTATTTGATATGGCTTTTAGCCGACAATTTTTGACTTCAATTAAGCCCATATCTCCAATAATATATAATATATATATATAATTATATATATATATATATATATATATATATGGGTAATTCCATGTCAAATCATCAAGGCCATGTCCACCACCCCTTCAATTTAAAAAAAAAAAAAATTTTTTACAGGTTTAGACTAGGTTAAAGTTAGACAATCCCCCAAATTTGAGCTTCCAATTCGAAATATTAGCCGAGTTATGGCGATTTTAAACTCGAAAAATTTAGAAAAATGACGATATTTTGTAATCTATTATTATCTATAAAATGTGTTCTAGAGTTTAAAATCGACATAACTCGGCGAATTTTTTGAATTGGAAGCTCAAATTTTGGGGATTGTCTAACTTTAACCTAGTCTACACCTGTACAAGATTTCAGAAAAATTGAAGGGGGTGGGTGACAATTTTATTTTTTCTGTATGATTTGACATGGAATTGCCCACATATATATATATATATATATATATATATATATATATAATAAAGATAATCTACTGACGAACCTACTATTAGTTTCGCATAAAGCTCTTCAGGGCTAAAATCTGACAGATTTTAGCCCTGAAGAGCTTTATGCGAAACTGATAGTAGGTTCGTCAGTAGATTATCTTTATTACTTGGCTCTACTTAGGTATCGAGCACTTTTTACAGATTAGCTTCTCCTAGCGGTTATATGAATATATATATATCTTATATACATATATATACATATAAATTGTTTTTTCTTTTGGCCAAATACTGTACCAATAGATTATTTTTTTGTTGGTACGAATATCTTGGTCCTTTCTTTTTTTCAAAAATTTTTTTCTTCCTGGTTGATGTTTGGTAGTATATTTTTACAATCAAACTCTCTGCCGGGTTTTTTCTCTCCGCAAGGATCTACCAACACGCTTGGTATATTATATATATACTAGCAAATATATGCATCCTCCGGGTGCAAGTATTTAAGTTTTAATGTAATGAAATATCGTATTAAATTAAAAACGCTAATGAAACTAAATAAGAATTCAGATAAAAAGATTTGAAACAGAGGGGGATATAATCGAAAAATAGAACAACTGAAATTTACTCTTCCATCACTCTCGTCTTTCATTGTTATTTTTTCTAATTTAAGTATTTAGTTAAAATAGGAAGTAAAGAATAAAATGACACTTATCTTTTCTTGTTAATCGATTTCATTTAAGATAAATTGAAGAGATTTTTGCTTATATTCATTAAAATAAAACCAAACAATTAGAAATCAATAATACTAAGCACATATTTATTAAAATCACATTTTTAATATCAATATGCAAATAAGCCTTCCCGTGCACACTGTAAACCGCTATTTTGTTGTATATATAAATACAATTGCATGTTATTAGTATGTAGATATGGTTAAATAAATAATGTAAAACAATTTTATTAACAATTAAGGTTAAAATAAGGATACATTCTTGGTGAATGTGACGTCAATTACAAAGGAAATTGTGACTTGAATAGTGATTTAGTTTCGGTTACAGACAGAAAAACACACAATCTCCATTATAATAAGATATATATATATATATATATATATATATATATATATATATATATATATATCGTGGTGACATTCCAAAAAAGTGATATATTACAATAAAGTGTGGGAAAAGAGTCCAAAGTGACCCTAAGGAAATTTGAACAAGCTATCAACGAACTTTGACAGTGATGATAAATGGAGCAGAGTTCAGATCACACCCTCCCCCATATACACACATGCGCTGAAGAATATAAGGTTTTGAATAAAGAAAAGAAACATCATTATCATAAATTTGCATAAATATATACATATATTGGTGTGTATGTATGTATGTGTTTGTGTATCTTTATATCTATCTCTGTAAATCTGTCTGTTCATATCTATCTTTAGCTCCCATTGTTTATATCTATCTTTCAGTCTGTTTATATCTATTTTCATCTATCCCTCAGCCACTTCATATCTATCTATATTTCTCAGTCACTTCATATCTATCTATCTATCTATCTCAGTCTGTTCATATCTATTCATATATAACAATTACGTTATGTCTCTGTTTATATCTATCTATATCAATCTATCTCTCAGTCTCTTCATATCTCTCGGCTATTCATATCTATTTGTTACTACATATATCACAGTTTGTTCATATCTGTCTATCTAATAGATAAATATAAAAACACATACAAATTACATATTTAGAGAGATTATTTTCTTTTCTTTTCAACCATATGAATATTTTTAAGATTGAACAATAAATATACGAGAAATTGTGATTTTAAATCAATACGGTCCTATTTATGACGTCAGTTGACAGGCTGTTTTTACAACCGAAAGTAACGTAAATTCGAGGTTTTTCTTCAAAATCAAAATTTTCAGATCAAATCCCGAAGCACTTGGCAATCTTTAAATTTCACAAATTTTATAGGAAAATAATTTTGAAAGCCTCTAAAATTACATACCATGTGCGTCTTTTTTGCGTCTTTCATATTTTTTAAGCAAATAACCTTTAACTTTTCCCTCTCATATTTTTATTTCCACGGGTCCTAGAAACAAAAAAAATACCCCGTTTGTACTTCCAGGTGTCTTCTATTTGAGTGCAAAATTTCAAGAATATTGATAAAGATTAACTACTTTGATTTTGAAAAACAAAACAGCGTGTAAAATTTATCCTTAAAAAAAACGGTCATATTTTTGTTTTCAGCTGTTCGACCGAAAATACGGTTTTAACTCGCTGTAAAAAATAATTCAATTGATGAAAGCCAATAAAAGTTATATATTTAGAAAGATTACTCTATTCTCTTTCCATCCATATAAATCTTTTTAATATTGGTTAAGAAATACTCGAGAAATTGCAAATTGAACTGATTAAGGTCGCAAATTTGAAAATGTCAGCGTTTTTCAGCTAAATGCTTGTAATGCTATATCTATATCTCACAGTCAATTCATATCTATGTTTCAGTTCATATCTATCTATATCTATCTCTGTGATAATATATATCTATCTATATCGCTTAACCTGTTCATATCGATCTATACCTATCTATATCTATCTCTCAGTATGTTCATATCTGTCGATCTATCTCCATTTGTTCATATCAACCTTTATATCTGATCTCTCTGTTCTTATCTATCTATCTATGAAATTTAACATTTTTGAAAAAACAAAAGATGTTTATAATTGCTGACAGAAATCTGTTTCGACCGCTTCGATAGATCGGTCATCATCAAGAGCGACATAGGAGAGAAAGACGGGTTGAAAAACCGTTAGAAGACAGGGTACAAACAAATGCTGGAATTTAAAAAATGCGTGTTCTGTGTTAAAAATAAAATAAATTTTATTTTTCATCGCGTCTTTTTCTCATATGTTGCTCTTGATGATGACCGATCTATCGAAGCGGTCGAAACAGATTTCTGTCAGCAATTATAAACAGCTTTTATTTTTTCCAAAAATGTTAAATTTCATACTGTCGGATTAATTTCCATCTATTTTTCATATTTATCTAATGAAAAAAAAACTATCTATCTATCTATCTATCTATCTATCTCTCAGTCTGTTCATATCTAAATCTATCTCAATGGCCTCTCTTAGAGCTTTTATTACAGTCTTAATTCTTTCATGCATAAATTTTCCTAATTAAAAAGAAAACTTTATCAACGTGGTTTCAACTTTTCCGAATAGTGTAACGTAGCCGTTCGTCACGGTACCAAATAGATATATTTGTTACGTCTTACTCTGGTCTATTCTTCCGGCCGTCTTCTGATCGTCTAGTCTTCTATCTTGGTCTGGTCTTTCTTATCTGGGTTCCGTGTCTGGTTCTGCTGGGGACTATTTCTTATCAGAAGCATTGTGTCATTGTTAGCTTTTAGTAATAACAACAAGACTTCGATTTACTTTTGATGTTACTTTATTCCGGAACCCCAGACCAGACCACTCCGCGCGGAGAGTCACATCTTGCTAGCTTCTAACTCTGCAACTGACTAACTGCAACTGACTTACTGAGTTGCCCACCTTAAACCGGAAGGGGGCTTTCTATCGGGGTTCCGTTCTCACGATTCTATCCCCAGAAAGCAAGGTGAGAGTGAGGTCAAGCATTGTCACTCACTCTCAAGGCCATCAGCTGTACTGATCGCCATAAGGATTTCTATACTACCTTAAAAAGTAATAGGGATCCAATTAATATGTAACAATAGCAATTAATAGTTCCTCTTTGGTGGATCCTTCTCGTGTTTGGGTGACATCCATGGTTTAGCTGGATCTATTTGTGCTGGATTATTTTGGTACGTAAGGAGTGCTGTAGGCCACAATTTAAATTTATAGACTCTTTGTGGCCGCATGAATTCAATCAGACAACCAACACGCTCGAATACATGGCTGGTTAACTATTTAATGGCCAATCTTAAAAGACGTCCAGTTGCTCGTGCTTAACACGGACGAACGGGTCAACAACCAAGTATTCTGCTTAACACTGAAGAACAACCAAGGATTCCACTCAAAACGGATCAAGCTTAGTGCCAAAAGGGATCTCCACTGTAAAGTGCTCTCACCTGCAGCCTAAAAATGGCAACAAGAATCCGAACAATTTGAAAATTATAAGTATTGGATAAGAATGCTTGAAACCATACATCAAGTTTTGGAATTAAATAACGCATAAGGAGATGATATGCCGTTAAATAAATCAAGTCAAATTGACAGAGTATAATACAGTGACGATTTTAAATCGAACTATCTGCCCTGTTAGTTGAGGCTGTCGAATGCGACGGTCAATTTGAAATATGTTTAATTGGAAATTATGTACAATCAGTGGCACATTGTCATATGTTTAATTCGAAATATGACAATGTACCAGCTGTGGTTCACAACGATCAGTTTGAAATATGACAATGTGCAACCGGGGGTATACAACGGTCAATTTGAAATATTACAATTTGCCGGCGGTCAATCTAAATAGGACAATGTGCCAGTCGTGGTACACAACGATAAATTTAAAATATGACAACGTGCAACCGGTGGTACACAAGGGTTAATTTGAAATATGACAATGTACCAACGAAGGTACACAATGATTTATTTGAAATTGTTGTACAATCAGTAGTGCATTATCATGTATTCAATTTGAAATATGAAAATGTACTACCGGTACATTTCAATTTGAAATTGGTCAATTTACCACCGGTTGTAAACAACGGTCACTTTGAAATTTTAAAATGTGCCACCGGTGGCACGCGAAGGTCAATTTGAAATATGACAGTGTAATAGCAGAAGTACACAATGGTCAAGTTGAAATATGACAATGTATTAACAGTCAATTTGAAATATGACCATGTACCCCCGGTGGGTCACAACTTCGTGAACATGAACGGAGGTTCATGCGTTTCCCGAGCGCGATGTGAAACGCAAACAGTAACCGTAAAATAACAGGATCCTAGAAAGAGCCTCGATCATGGTTTGAACTCGGCTAGCCGTTTCCATTTTCTGCGTCGACAACCATCACGCTGTCGTTGCCTCCTCCGTGTAAATAGAATTACCCTGTATTGCTGGACACAAAGCCTTTCTTTGTGTCGGGCTCAAAGCCGAGATGTCCCATATCTGCAAGCACGTGTTTCTTTCTTTACGGAATGAAAAAAAAAAAAAAGAAAAGAGAGAAAAAATTCGGGTTGAAGATGTCATTTGAAGGAGATGTCGTCTGATTCAACGTTTTGTCATTTGATACTCTACTCATTGTTTGCTGAAACGTAGACAGACGCTGAGAGGAATTCTTTAGACCAGGCTAACACGTGGGGTGGGGAATGTTATTTACTTTTGCACCTACCTCCCTAACTTATTAATTTAACAACATTTTTTTCTTATCTTTTTGAAAAAAATTTTTTTTATTTTTTATTTATCAAGATAAAACGAGAACAATGCTAAACTATTTTTAACTCCAAGAAAACAGCCAGAATACATGACATGTCAAACACACTTAACTGTTAAACACGAATTAAATAGAATCTGATGATTTCTATGTTGTTAGACGACGTTTTTACAACAAAAAACAACACGAGGGATATATATATTTCAATATCTTAAAAGAAATCCATTAACAAGAAGAAATAACTGTAATTATATTCTTTACTTCCTATTTTAACTAAATAGTCAGATATGGAAAATATACTGAGATATTTCAATATTTTTCTTCCTTAAAGAAATAAAAATTATACCAAAAATGATCTTTACTAGCAAAAATATGTACACTCCCGGTGAAAGTTATAGAAAAAAAAAGTCACAATTAATTTATAGTGGCCAGTTTGGGTTAGGGCAGCGATTCCCAACATGGGGCCTACGCCCCACGGGGGGTGCAATTCAATAATAATAAGGGAGCAATATGAAAAATATAGTAATATCAACATTTAAAAAAAAATGTTGGCGTAATCCAGCACGTGTGTGTTGGGCACTTTATCTTGCCAGTGATTATATCCGGACTACGTATAGGTCACACAAAACACTGTTTTTATTACTTAAACTAGTACAAAATAAAAAACACCCTCCGGGCGATGTAAAAATAGATTTTTGAAACATATTGCCTGAGGGGTGGGAGTAAAAAATTCAATGTCAGCGAGTTTGTACCCTAAGTAAGTAAAATCATCAAATTCATTAAAGGATTAAAAAATAAAACAATTTGAAATGTAAACTTTAAATATGTATTAAAATAAAACAAACTATATATAGATATGTAATACCAGTCATGTGTCTATTAAAACTTGTTTTAAAAAAACAATGAGGACAGTCTAATGCTGCATGTTCAAATTTTGAGTGTATTTATTCTATGTTATGACGATTTTGGGTAATGTGACGTAAGCAGTGACGTAGTTTTTGTTACAGACAAAAACCGGAAGCGAATCTCCATAAGAAAACCAGATAGAATACATGTCAAACACCTTATAGTGATAAACATATTCTAATAGAATGTGGGGATTCTGTTGTTATTAGACAACGTTTTTACAACACAAACAACAAGAGAGATTAGTATTATTTGTATTATTCGGACTATTGTCCTCATCTTCATTGGTATATGTACAACGTTTCGGCCGATGTACCCTCCAGCCTTCTTCAGGTATTTCTTGTCGGACTTGGGAAACTTCTCGGACTCGCGAAACATCTCGGATTCGGGAACCTTCTTGTCGTAATCAGGAACCTTGTCGTGATCGGGAGCCATCACTTAACTTTGAAGTCCGAGAAGGTTCACGAGACCGACAAGAAATACCTGAAGAAAGCCGGAGGGCACATCGGTCGAAACGTTGTACATATAACAATGAAGATGAGGACAATAGTCAGAATAATACAAATAATAATAATTATCAAGAGAAACAAGAGATATATATTTTAAAATGTCAATATAGATGACTTTTTAGCCTTCAGCTCAGTCGATACCGGCCCTCGCCAACTCAGCGTATGAGTAGCACAGGGATCTGTACGGTAAAGTAAGGAGCTGATGGTAGGTGTGGCGCTCCAACTCAAACGCGAAAACAATCTCCTTGGTCTAGCGCTAGTGAAAAGGGGATAAACTCCCTCGCTGATACCGACTTTAGGCCACCCCGGTGACTTTACTTACTTAAAGAAAGAAAATTATGCGAAAAATATAACAATAAATATAACGTGGGTTTGGTGGTTGTCGTTTGGCATTGATAGGTAGTTTGTGGAAGGTGGGTTTTATTTCTGTGTCTACTTGTAGGATTTCGAACTCATTTTTTAGTGTTTGGGTTAGTTTGTACATGTGTTGACCGTGGTGAATAAAACCCAAATATAGGTGAGTGGAAACCAGGCTACAGAATGTCCAGAAAGGAACAAGTCACTATATATTAGTATACCACACACTCCTACTAACACTGTCCGTTTTACTTAAACAAGGAAACCAACCAGAATGCATGTCAAACACATTATAGTGTTAAACATGTTCTAATAGAACGTGGGGGATTTTGTTGTTATTAAACAACGTTTTTACAACACAAATAACATAAGAGATATTGTTACATAATTCATTGATAGCCAATGAATTATGTACGTACTGTAGTAAAACTATTTTGAATAAGAATTCGTTATCATGGTTTAAAAAAAAGGAAGCCTTAAGAGAGAACCTGAGTCACTTATAATTTTAGCACAAAACAATGCCATAAGAACAAATTATATCAATGCAAAAATAGATAAGACACAACAGAATAGCAAATGTATGGTGCGTGGAGACAGAGATAAGATGATCAAGCATATATTAAGCAAATGTAGCAAACTAGCATTACGAGGCGCGACTGGGTTGGAAAGGTGATCCACTGGGAATTGTGCGAGAAACTAAAAATGTGGATCAATACCAGGTGAACTAGAGATAACTAATATAATATATATATATATATATATATATATATATATATATTATATAATATATATATATATATATATTATTAATGTGTATGGTTGGCACTAGTATACTAGAAAAAGTAATAGTAATCCAACGTACAGTGTTATTAGGAGAGTGCTCAATATCTGTGATAGAGCGTTGATAGTTGAATGAAGTGACAAATAAAAGTTTTAACTTTTATTCATTTATTGGGGAACGATATTACTACTAATGGTTTTCTGCTAAAAGCATTCATCAGGTAAACGAAATAGTTGTTGTTTTTTTTAATGAGAGAAATAATGTAAATGATCAAAGGTGTGCGTTTTTTTAACTGTATTCTCGTGTTGCATGTTTGCGTGTTTACGTGATGCGCACAAACAAAAATACGCACACGTACAAACAAAAAGAGCATTCGACATATTCATTCAACTATATATATATATATATATAATACTAAAGCTGAGTTAATCAACTTTTGCTTCCTAAAGGCTTTTTTATTGTTTAGTTTAATGACACGTAAATTATACTAAATTATTCCTTACTTTTAGGATTGAATTATTTTAGAAAAAATGTTTTAATTGATTCTAATTAGTCATAATTTGCAATTAAGTAAAAAACTGACCAATCTCTTACTTTACTCTCTGTCTATCCCTTCTTTCCCTCTATGTATCTCTTGACTACCTCTTCGTTATATAATGTTAGTTTCTCTAGAGAGAGAGAGAGAGAGAGAGAGAGAGAGAGAGAGAGAGAGGAGAGAGAGAGAGAGAGAGAGAGTTTGGAATGTATTTCTATATTAAATTCCACAACCAACAATCCGTACTTTAAATAAAGTCAAACATTCCCTTCCTTAAAAAGCTTACAAAATGATTTTAAGGTTTCGTCCGGTCGTGTTTATTTTTAAAAAAATATTCACTTTGCTAACTCCCTTTTCCCTAATCTCAATCATCCAACCAGTGTTGAATGGGTGACCCAACGGGTCACGTTTTGTCTAGTATACACACACACACACACACACACACACACATATATATATATATATATATATATATATATATATATATATATATATATATATATAGAGAGAGAGAGAGAGAGATAGAGATAGATAGATAGATAAAATGATATGAAAACACACAATGCTGTTAAAATTAAAGTATTTTATATCATATTCATAGCTAATATTGAACAATATTTCGATGTATAAAAATAATCTTCAGAGCTTGTTTTTAATCCGGACTCATCGAGAGAGAAGCAGAAAATAATTTAAATTCAAATCGAAAGCATTGATGTTCCAAAAAGCATGCAAGTCATGCGATCGTTTCGTCATTAGCACATCCGCTACGCGTTTCTACGCCAACGACATAATTATATATATATTTAAATACTGAAATAATAATAATAATAATAATAATAATAATAATAATAATAATAATAATAATATATATATATATAATATATATATATATATATATATATATATATACAAAATCCCGAACTAAATTAGATTGTTATACTTATTTGCTTGGTGGATTTAATGGTAACTGCGGTATATATATATATATATATATATATATATTATATATATATATATATATATATATACTAGCAGCAGCTACCCGGCGTCGCCTTGTTAGTGGGGATTTTTTTAAGTTAGTCTCGCAGATCCATTATTACTGAATCGTGAGTTGAATCCTCGTGAGATGCCCCATTTAAATCCCTATGTAAAAAAAAAAATAAATAAAAAAAAGACCTTGCATTGATCCAGCTACTCTGAAAAGAAATGTTAATGTCTACTATCTAAAATATTAAATGATAAAAAATAATTCCATGCTGTTATCATTTAAATTCTATTTTTTAATTATCTTCACGAATATAAATCAAATCTCTATTATTTTTGCTCAAAAACCAAGCCCTGGTGATATTTAATGTGTATATATATTTACTTTGTCGTTAATCGTTTTATTTTCGAAGTTTCCTCCGGACATACACATACACGCAATTGCCCTTTATATATGTACTAGCAAAAGTACCCGGTCCATAACCGGATTATTTAATTCTTTGTGAAAAAATAATTAATTCAATCGATAAAACAACATACAAATTACATATTTAGAAAGATTATTTCATTTTATTTCTAACCAAATAAATATTTCTAAGATTAAACAGGGAATACGCGAAAAATCCCGAGCTGAAACGATTAGGGCACACATTTGTTTCAAATTATCAGCAGGAGGCGCCGTGTGGCTATTTTGTATCACTACTGAAATAGGCAGCTGCCAGCGAATTTTTTTATATTAGCAGCAGCAGCAGCAGCAGCCGTGCCATGATTATCGTAAATTGTTTGATTTTTGTTTGATTAATTAATTATAAACTTTAATCAGTAGAAATCAATAACCAAATTTGGTGCGTTTCTTAGTTAAAGGGATATTAAGGTATATGCAAGATTTCGAATCTGAGTGACATCCCTTTTCTGAGCTATAGGTCGACACGTACATACCAGACTTTCTCTTTTATATATATAGATAGATAATGCGAAAACGTGCATACATACAAACGCCTAAGCAAGTCTTGTTTTAAGAGTCACCTAATCCCAAGGTTAAGTATTGTAAATATATGCAACAAACAAAACAGGCAGAACAAAACAATTAAAAAAAAAGATTAAAGAAAAAAAAAGGCAGAGAAAGGAAGTAAGAAACATGAAGATGAGAAGCAAATAAACCTCTTTATTATTAAGAACCTATTCTCACTCAAAGTTTAACAGTAAATGGCACAGATCCCAGGCAAGACGAACATTCGCATAAATAATCATTTTTTTTTTTTTGGAAAAAAAAATTCGGTGACAGGAAACTCTATTTGGGTTATAGTTAGATATATGACGTTGGGAATGTTTTTACTATAAAAATGGATTAGCCGATAATTTTTACTATAAAAATGCATTGAAAATGATTGAAATAAAAAAATGCATTGGACAATGATTTTTACTCTAAAAATGCATTGGAAATGATTTTCTCTATAAAAATGCTTTGGAAATGATTTTTACTATAAAAATGCATTGGAAAATAATCTTATTATAAAAAATGCATTGGTCGATGTTTTTTTTTTTTTTGCTATAAAAGCGTTGGAAATGATTATTAAAATAAAAATGCATTGGAAATGATTTTTTCTATAAAAATGCACTGGAAATGACTATAAAAATACACTTTTACTATAAAAATGCATTGGAAATGATTTTTATTATAAAAAATGCATTGGAAATGATTTTACTATAAAAATGCACCGGAAATGATTTTTACTATAAAAAATGCACTGGAAATGATTTTTACTATAAAAATGCACTGGAAATGATTTTTACTATAAAAATGCATTGGAAATGATTTTTACTATAAAAATGCATTGGAAATGATTTTTATTATGAAAATGCATTGGAAATGATTTTTACTATAAAAATGCATTGGACAATGATTTTTACTATAAAAATGCATTGGAAATGATTTTTATTATGAAAATGCATTGGAAATGATTTTTACAATAAAAAATGGATTGGAAATGATTTTTACTATAAAAATGCATTGGAAATGATTTTTACTCTAAAAATGCATTGGGAATGATTTTTACTATAAAAATGCATTGGACAATAATTTTGACTATTAAAAAAAGGCAGAGAAAGAAAGTAAGAAACTTAAAGATGAGAAGCACATAAACCTCTTTAAATGGCACAGATCCCAGGCAAGACTCGCATAAATAATCATTTTTTGAAAAAAACAATTCGGTGACAGGAAATTCTATTTGGGTTATAGTAAGATATATGATGTAACATATATACTAGCCGAAGTATCCGCGCTTTGCTGCGAGATGTATTGTTTTTCCCTGGAGAGGGTTTCAAATTGCAATCATGGCAAAAAGAAACAAAACCGACCCAATTTGATTTCCGTTTCAGCTATTTGTATATAAATACCGCTTCATATAATTTTACTATAAAAATGAATTGCCAATGATTTTTACTATAAAAATGCATTCGAAATGATTTTTAGTATAAAAATACATTAGAAATGATTCTTACTATAAAAATGCATTGGAAATGATTTTTTACTATAAAAATGCATTGGCCGATGATTTTCACTATAAAAATGCATTCGAAATAATTTTTACTATAAAAATGCATTGGAAATGATTTTTATTATAAAAATGCATTAGAAATGAGTTCTACTATAAAAAAAAAAGCAATTGGAAATGATTTTTTACTATAAAATGCATTGGCTGATGATTTTTACTATAATAATGCATTGGAAATGGGTTTTTTTTTACTATAAAAACGGAATTGGAAATGATTTTTACTATAAAAATTCATTGGAAATAATTTTACTATAAAAATGCATTTCAAATGTTTGTAATTATTAAAAAATGCATTGAGATTTTGGTATTTTTCACAGACATAGGATGGTGGAATTTAGGTCTGTTAAGTAGGATTTAACCAATATAAGTATATTACAGATCACTAGGTAAGAGGTAATTACAAAAATATGTTTTGTTTTTAGCAAAAACATTGTTTGTTTTGTTTTACGGCATATCAACCTCAGTGGGCCATTTAATGCCGATAAAATTTTGAAATAAATTCATTCTTAATGGATAATACAATTTTGTTTATCAAACTCATGTTTTTCTATTCAACCCATAGATGGGACCCTAACAGGTACTACCACTCCGGGTCAGAGGGGACCAGGGAGCAATGGTGATGAAGGGGTGCTCCACATTCCCCAAAACTCCAAAACTGGAACCTCGCCATCAGATAGGGTTTGACGTCATTCCCAGAACATGAAGACCCTTAGCCACCGCCTTCTAGCACCCATATGATAAAAAGGGTTGCGCTTGCCATAAAGGCAATACGGTTGGGACAATCATATAGGTGCTAGGGCTTGGCGTGACCAGCCGATTGATCGGAGGGGGCCTCTCGGACCGCCCGTCTAGCCTAAGTAAAGGTCTAAGGTGAGTGTTGCATGTCATGGACTGCTCATCCACCTGGATTCAATCGTTAAGTATCACGAGTTACCACCCATGGCCAACAGGTGGCCCCATTGAGAGAGTCTTACTCCTCTGCAGAGGTGCAGTCGGTGTGTTACAGGACGGTAAACATTGTGAATTCATTATTCAGCGAAATTGTTCAGTGTAATATTCTCTTTGTACAGGGTGAGACAGTTTAGCTTAGTCGATAGAGCATCACCTAGGAACAGCAAGGTTCCAATCTTTCTTCTTCTTCTTCTAGGAAATGTAACTTTTATGACTTATTTCATATCTTCTTTCTTCTCTTCTTCTTTCTCTTTCTTCTTCTTCTTCTTTCTTCTTTTCTTCTTCTTCTTCTTCTTTCTTTCTTCTCTTTCTTCTCTTTCTTCTTTCTTCTTCTTCTTCTTCTCTTCTTCTTCTTCTTCTTCTTCTTCTTCTCTCTCTCTCTCTCTCTCTCTCTCTCTCTTTGCTTGTCCCCTCTTTAATGTTTCTATTTTCTTTCTTTTTTCTTTCTTCTTCTTGTTCTTCTTGTTCTTGTTCTTATCTTCTTTCCTTTCTTTCTTTCTTTCTTTTTCTCTCTCTTTTTTCTTTCAAAATTCCCTAGTCTCCTTTCTTCTTTCTTTCTTCTTATAATTTCCGTGTCTCTCTCACTCTTCTTCTTCTTCTTCTTCTTCTTCTTCTTCTTCTTCTTCTTCTTCTTCTTCTTCTTCTTCTTCATTCTCTCTCTCTCTCTTTCCTTGTCTCCCTTTTAATGTTTCTATTTTCTTTCTTTTTTACTTTCTTCTTCTTCTTGTTCTTATCTCTTTCCCTTCTTTCTTTCTTTTTTCTTTCTTTCTTTTCTCTCTCTTTTTTCTTTCCAATTTCCTTGTCTTTCTCTTAATTCTTTCTTTCTTTCCTTTTCTTTCTCTATATTTCTCTCCTCTCTTATCTTCTTCTTCTTCTTCTCTTCATTACTTCTCTCTCTCTCTCTCTCCTCTCTCTCTCTCTCTCTCTCTCTTTGCTTGCCCCCCTTTTAACTATTTTCTTTCTTTCTTACTTTCGTCTTCTTGTTCTTCTTGTTCTTATCTTGTTCCTCTTTCTTTCTTTCTTTCTTTCTTTCTTTCTTTTTCTCTCTCTTTTTTCTTCCAATTTCCTTATCTTTCTCTTAATTCTTTCTTTCTCTTTTCTTCTTATAATTTCCGTGTCTCTCTCACTTTCTTCTTCTTCTTCTTCTTCTTCTTCTTTCTTTCTTTCTTTCTTCTGATTTACTTGTCTCTCTCTTTATTGTTTCTATTCTCTTTCTTTCTTCTTCTTCTTCTTCTTCTTCTTCTTCTTCTTCTTCTTCTTCTTCTTCTTCATTTGATGTGTGCAGTAAAGCATCAAGGGGCTGACGGTAGGTGTGGTGCTTCACCACATCAAAAACAATCTCCCTGTCCTAGCAATAATTCAATCGGTTGAGCACCTCTCCAGGAACCGAAAGGTTACGGGCTTGACACCGGTCTCCGCCAACTCAGCACCCCCCCTCTCTCTCTCTCTCTCTCTCTCTCTCTCTATATATATATATATATATATATATATTATATACCGGAGATATTGAGTGGGTATATAACAACAGGGTTCTTGAAAACGAAAACTGTCACCATATATCCGTGTGTCCTTGTGTGGGTGTTTATATTTTTGTTTTGTCAAAACAATTTGTTCTTAATTCCCAATTCCGTGTCTGTTTACACGCGCATGCGCAGTCTGTATAAACGGCGTCTTTTCTCAGTGGAAATAATGGTAGGCTGGTTGGTTGGTTGGTTGGTTGGTTGGTTTTGATTTTACGGCAAGTCAACCCACGGGTTATTTTATGCCAAAGAATTTTTTAAACTAGTTTTTAAAAAAAAATCTCTTAAAACTATAGCTGGGACTCGAACATCCCGGGTGTTACGATTTTTGTGGCCATTTTTAGGTTTCAAGTGAGAGAACTTTACAGTGGAGATCCCTTTTATTAGGCAGGGGCTGATCCTAAGTGAAGAAATGTTGCAAGATGGGTATATTCCTGACTTTTGTGAGCTAGGACTACTAATGGAAGGAGGAGAAAGAAATAATAAAGGTTTAAAAAATAGTGATGACCCAAAAGAGGATGAACGATGGTTTGACCGTAGCGTGACCCCGAACGGTGAATTGAGTGCGGAAGTGTGACCGCAAGCGGAAGTCGGGTGTTGACCGGAACCGGATGTCACGTGGTGACGTGGAACAATGAAGAAATGTATCAGCCTCTTTTTGTTTTCGGACGTCGTAGGGTGCGGACCTGACCTTGGGTCCCTTATGGGATCACAGTAATCTAGAAGTAGTGTTCTCTCTCGTTTTCTCTCTGCCTTTCCTCCTCTCTGGTATGAGCCCACTAGACGAGCACGATAATAAAGGAGCAGTTGTGACTTCATATTTCTTGTGTTGTAATTTCTATCAACACCATTTTAGCACTGTGAATTTGGAGGCACGTGGACGAGACCCTCTATATAATATATACGCCGCCGCCACCTTACCGTTATCGTAGTAGCGCTCGAAAAAAAAGACAACGTTACTTATATCATTTTGGTACCGTGAAAATATACCACTACGGTACAGAAACCTTTGGTTTTCCTCGGTGTCCTTTAGTGTTGGGTAGAATCCTTTAGTTGAGCAGAGTCATTCGTTGCAGATCAGTTCGTCCGTGTCGAATACGTGCAAATGGACGACTTTCAAGATTGGAGATTAAATAGTTAACTAACCACGTATTAGAGCGTGTTGATTGCCTGGCTTTAATCCACGCGCCCACGCAGAGTCTATAAGTTTAAGTTGTAATTTTATCTGTGCAGTAAAGCATCAGGGGTCTTTATTCTCCATTTCGTATTTGTTTGATCGCGCAGTCTGTGTAGACGGCGTCTTTTCTCAGTGGAAATTATGGTTGGTTGGTTGGTTGGTTAGTTGGTTTTGATTTTACGGCAAGTCAACCCATGGGTTATTTTATGCCAATGAATTTTTTAAAACTAGTTTTTAAAAAAAAATATAGCTGGGACTAGAACATCCCGCGTGTTATGATTTTTGATGAATGTTTGATTTATATTTGAGAAGATAATTAAAAAAATAAAATTTAAATGATAATGTTGTATACCCTTTCTTTACTTACTTCTATTCTTCTTCTGGCGTCTCTGATATCTTAAGTTCTTCTAGCGTCTCTTCTAACATCTGGACTTCGTATTGGTGGTCGGTCACACAACTCATTTCTTCTTCTAGATCAGTCTTGTTACCAAGCCATTCACCAACCACAAAACCGTGTTAATTTCGTAAGCTTTTATTTACTTAACTAAACATTTCATGTAACTAAACATCTGACTAACATAGCGCGCGTATGCAGTGAGTTACAGTTAAGGCAGGACATCTCTGCCCGACGTCCAAACTGAAAACTGAGGACCCAACCAGGTCCCACGTGACTTCACGTATTTCGCGGGCTTTCTGTACTATTCCATGGAAAGTCCCGCCCGTGATATGAAAAGGTCCATCCCTTTAGAAATACAGGGGATTGACAATAATCTTATGCAACCGCATAGATTATGTAACAATAACAGCATAGCATTTCTTTTGCATTTAAGATTTTAAATAGTAGGCAATAATGTTTCCTTTTCAGAGTTGCTGATTCAATGCAAGGTTTATTTTTTTTTTACATAGGGATTTGAATGGGGTATCCCACGAGGATTCAGATCACGATTCAGTATTAATGGATCTGCGGAACTAACTTTTTTTTGCTACCCCCTCTATACCCAGGCGATGCTGGGTAGCCGCTTCTAGTATATATATATATATATATATATATATATATATATATATATGTGTGTGTGTGTGTGTGTGTGTGTGTGTGGTTAAGAATAGAGAAAAAAAGTGTATTCTTAAGCACATTTTGTCGGATTTATTCCAATCCTTCTATCCTCATATATGTATATATATATATTCAACAGCACAAAATGTCTTCAAATAAACACCAGGAGATTTAGCAACCTGACGATGGTGAAATAACCTGAAACCTGGGTAGTTGCTTATGAAAAACTTTTATATTTAAAAAATTCAACAAATAAATAAATAAAGCTCCTACAAATTTGTGGTTGAGCACTGTGATATCTTTGTTTCATCCCAAAACAATTTTTTATATATATATATATATATATATATATATATATATATATATATATACACACACACACACACACACACACACACACGCACACACACACATATATATATATATATATATATATATATGTGTGTGTGTGTGTGTGTGTGTGAAGATAAAACGTTTTTCCACTGTCTATTCAGGCGACATCGTCTGCTCCTTTGAAATTATTTTTCAAACCATTTCTGCAAATGGCGTCTATACAGTTCGTCTTTGACATCAAACGACAAAAACCATGTCGCCATTTTGTTTGTGGCAATTTTACACGCCGATTTAGGAAAGACATTTTAGGGAGAGAAAAAAACCCAAAACCAAAAACCAAACAAAACAAACAAAAACAACAACAAACAAACAAAGAAATAAAGATAAAAACAAACGAGATATTTATTTTTTTGTTTTTCGAGATAAGTATGAAATAAATATGCCCACACACGCATTCAAATCTTTTAGAAACATATTACTCTCGCGATTATATACTAATTTCGCATATTTGTATGTTGAGGAAGAATGCCCTCTGGGTGACTCTGGTGGGGAGGAAGAATATATCACCCGTCACACTGACTCAATAAAAACAATCTGGACATGTATCCGGTTGGAATGTATGATTGCGACAGAAAATATAACGGCCTTTGAGGTTTACGTAACCACAAGGCACACTAGTGCAAACGATGCAATTCCTCTATGTGTATTTTCCAATGAAAAAAATCAATAACTTAAAATTGGTTGATTTTAAAATATTTTTGATAACATTTTTTGGATTTCGTGGGCAAAAATACTTTTATAAACCAATTTTTAAGAGTAGGGAAGCTCTAGAACTCATTTTACACACAAAAATAGGTTATAAAAAAGTCGCAATTTTTCGCGACCCCACTTAAATTTGGAGAGTTAAAAATTGACATAACTCCCCTAATTTTAAGCATTAGAAGCTCAAACTTTGGGGATTGTCTAACTTTAATATAGTCCATAGCTGTACAAAATTTCAGAAAGATTGAAGGGGGGGGTAACAATTTTACTTTTTTCTGGTGTTAGACTTTCGTCCTAACTGTGTGTATCTTGTTATATATTTCATGTTCCATGTGCACAGACAATAAAGTCTGTATTGCTGTTATATTGTACCTTTTTATTTGGGTATTATCTGCGTTATTCGGACTATTGTCCCCATCTTCATTGTTATTTGTACAACGTTTCGGCCGATATACCCTCCGGCCTTCTTCACGCAGATAATACTAATCTTCAAGCCTCATCTTAAACATTCAGAGAAATACTCTTTATTTGGATTTTATTATGTATGTATTCTATAAAATAATAACATTTATGACAAGCGACACGTGCTTGTCTTGTAAAGTATGGATGATCAAAAGCATAATGATCTATGGTTATTCTATTAATAAATTCTTGGAAAATGTTTAATTTCCCTAAGCATTAGTTCTCTTGCAGGCCTCCATATCTATTTGTACCAGAAGAAGTTGTAACATAGATGAATATTATATTGAATTAGAAAAACTAATGAAATTAAATAAGAACACAAAAAAGATTATAATTATTCTTACTTTATTCTAATTGATTTCAATATAAAAATTATACATAGAATTCCTTTTAATACATTTGAGAATAAAACAATAATATTAGAAATCAATAACACCAAGTAATTATTTATCAAACACGTTTTTTTTTTTAATACCGGTATGCAGATTATTCATACCACATACGATGTAAACATTTGTTTCTTAATGATATATAACACATTTTGCAGGATCTAAACACATTAATAACATGGGTTGTTTTGAGGCAAATCCATCTCAGTTAGTCCTTTATGGAGACATTGTTAATAAATAAGATGCTAATTAAGATTCTATTTTATGTTACATATTTTATTATGTATGT
Source organism: Doryteuthis pealeii (assembly GCA_023376005.1). Taxonomy (NCBI): domain Eukaryota; kingdom Metazoa; phylum Mollusca; class Cephalopoda; order Myopsida; family Loliginidae; genus Doryteuthis; species Doryteuthis pealeii. Next base: position 21,886,883 of record CM042177.1, on the reverse strand, counting down.
ATTCATACTCTGAAGCGTATTATAAAAAAACAATTTTGGCCACTAGGGGGAAAAAAAACACTTATTTAATTCTTCTAACAGCATCTGAAAATCACACACAAATACCCCCTCAATAAAAAGTAAAAAAAAAAAACAACCCAAGATCTGCAAAACTTATTCACCTTCAACCAAAATGAAAAAAAGAAAGAAGAAAGAATATCACACGAATCGAAAAAAAAAGAAACCCTTTACAAAATGCCACAAATAATATCGACCATTGTTCTCGTTTTCAGTACACCAACGCACCTGTCTGTATAGTTCAGAGCATAATGCCAACGCTCCTGGCCTACAACACCACCTCCACCACCACAACGCCCTCCTCCTCTTCCTCCTCTGAAGCACAAAAACACCTCCTAACATACAAGAGTTGCAATAAAGACGCAAACACCTACACATTATATATATATATATATATATATATATATATATATATATATATGAAAAGAAAATATCTTAAAAATATAACAAACACAGGATGTTATGATCAGGAAAACAATTTTTAGTGTCAATACTTAAGCATTTCGGTATTTTATACCATCTTCAGGACACTGTTAGGTGATGTTTATGTGAGGGACAAAATGAAAGATGTTAAGTGTATAGTGAATGTGTGAATCTGATGCTATTAAACGTTAATTTTTATATGCGCGTTTGTTTACGAAAAGCAAATGACGTGATCAGTGCATGTGCAAAATGGAAGGGGAAGATCATTTAATGATGCATGCTTTAACGTGAATAAGCGGAGAACGAAAAGTTAATAAATTATATGATTATATGTGGATATGCGTATATATGGAATATATGTATTTATATATTGTTTTAATTTTCTTATTTTTCTAACATTAATATTCCATATGAAATACGACATATCTTTATTAACTTTTCGTTCTCCACTTATTCACGTTAAAG
>CM042177.1:21880938-21883438 GCA_023376005.1 Doryteuthis pealeii | reverse complement strand
ATTTTTTTTAGCAGAATTCTGTATTCATAGTTCTTTTACTAAAAAAACTTCCGCATAGAAATTTTAGTAATTATGAACTTTTGTTTAGTAAATTAGGGTGTCCCAGAAAAAACAGAACCCACAAATTTTGTAATAAAACTGTTAATTTTAACTAGGGTTATGGTTTAGGGGTTAGGGTTAGGGTTAGGGTTGGGGTTCTGTTTTTTCTGGGTCACTCTGTACAGGGTGACCCAGAAAAAAAACAGAACCCAAATTATTTATTTATTTTCCCATTAAACTAAACTAAACTATGTATTAAAATAAAACAAACTATATATAGATATATAATACCAGTCATGTATTTATTAAAACTTGTTTTAAAAAAACAATGAGGACTGTCTAATGTTGCATGTTCAAATTTTGAGTGTATTTATTCTATGTTATGATGATTTTGGGTAATGTGACGTAAGCAATGACGTAGTTTTTGTTACAGACAAAAACCGGAAGCGAATCTCCATTATTAATAGATTATAGAATCATACGATAAGCTATGGTTATTTTCTGTGGCAGGCCTAAGTATAATTTTTACCATATATTACTAGCAGCAACAGCAGCAGCAGCAGCAATATGAATATAAGATAGACGAGACAGTTTCAAATACAAATTTGTGATGTAAACACCCCCACCACCGCTCAGGAAAAAAGACAACCATTTTTACTATAAAAATTATTTTCAAAAATTTCTTTTTTCATAGAGATTATTCATAATGGAATCTCATTATTTTTAGCTCTACATTTCTAAAACGATGTTTTCTTTAATCAAATGAATTGGGAGAATTTATTTGCATCTCTAAAATAAAAAGGTAGATAAATTAAACTTTTAATATAACATCCCTTAGAAATAAGCTGCTGGTTAAAAAAAAGAAAAAGAAAAAAAAAGGATAAATATTTTTTCTTATTTACGAGATTTAAGTTTCAAAATGTAAGACGTCCTACTACCGGCTTTATCATAATAACGATTTTTTTTTACATATGTTCTGTCATTGAATTCTCTTTCTAAAATTGTTAAATTCATTTTCAGAAGCCAAAAGATTGCAAAGAAACTTATTTTACAATATAGCGCTAATACCTCCAGGAAAGGTACGAATCCAAGTATTCTCAATCCAGCTATGAGTAAATAGTAAGGCAAGCTTGGTTTTTTAACCTTTGAATGGCAACCGGTCTAGGAGAAGGAACAATCTGAATTCAAACCTACCGCTAATCACTTCCACCTCTCTAATTTGGCATTGGGTGGCCCACAAGGGTTGATATGCCATGAAACAAGATAAACAGCTTCCTCCTCTAAATATAGATGAATATAAATATAGATGAATATAAATATAGATGAATCTTTATCTATCTATCTATATATATATATATATATATATAATATATATATAAAAAGCAAGATATATATATATATATATATTATATATATATATATATATATATATATGAAGGTAAAATGGTTATTGAATCCGACAATATGTGTAGAAGTTTTGTAGAAAAAACAAGATGTTAAAAGTTTGCTGACAGAAATCTGTTTCGACATTATGAATATGTCTTTATCAAAGCAACATTGTAAACGGAAAAAAGTTTCCGTTTACAATGTTGTTTTAATAAAGACATCTTCATATGGTCGAAACAGATTCCTGTCAGCAAAGGACAGTTGTGTGTATGTATGTATGTACGACTGAAACTACGAAAATAAAAACAATTAACGACAAAGTATAGAGCGTTCGGCTAGAAACCACTAGGTTCCTAGTTCGATACCGACCCTCGCCAACTCAGCGTATGAGTAGCACAGGGTAAAGTAAGGAGCTGATGGTAGGTGTGGCGCTCCACCTCACACGCAAAACAATCTCCTTGGTCTAGTGCTAGTGAAAAGGGGTTAGACTCCCTCGCTGATTGGCTGATACCGACTTTAGGCCACCCCGACGACTTTACTTATATATACATATTCACTATCATCAGATATTGCTTTTGGAGCAAAAATAACGATTTATATTTCAGAAAATAATCAAAAAATAAGATTTAAATAGTTACAGCATGGACTTTTTTTTGGCATTTAATATTTTAATTGGAGACATTTGATTGTCTGCGCACTTCTTTTTCTGATGCCCAGCCAGGCCGAATCAACGCAAGGTATTTTAATGGGGCATCCTGCGAGGATCCAATTTACGATTCAGTAATAATGGATCTGCGAGACTAGCTTTTTATCCTACCTCTCTACCCATACAACGCCGGGTTGCCGCTTCTAGTCAACCAGCCACGCATTAGGGCTGTTGATTGGCTGAGGTTTAAACCACCTGACCTCGCCTAGTCTATAAATTTAAGTGGTGTATTGTAGCACACCTTATATCACAACATATTCCAACAAACGGATTTTTAAAAAATCTAGAATTATATATTTATATATAGTTTGTTTTATTTCAATATTTATCTAAAGTTATCAGAACAGAAGATTCAATTTTACATAAACG
>CM042177.1:21855420-21875420 GCA_023376005.1 Doryteuthis pealeii | reverse complement strand
CATTGGAAATTATCTTTACTATAAGAATGCATTGGACATTTTTTACTATAAAATGCATTGGACAATGGTTTTTACCATAAAATGCATTGGAAATGATTTTTACTATAAGAATGCATTGGACAATGATTTTATTAATTAATTGGAAATTATTTTTACCAAAAATGCACTGGACAATGTTTTTTTATAAGAATTAAATGAAAATGAGTCTTACTATAGAAATATTTTTTTACTATTATTTGGAATGGTTTGAATATTCGTAACGAGTATGCTGTTCATTTATCTGTATTTTATGTTTCCTTATTTCGAGATGGAATATCCCTTCTTCAGAAGCCTTAGGACCCCATAAAAGGGATATTCGTGGCTGTTTGTATTTGTAGAAGCCTAATTACCTTCATTTTCTTCCTTTTGTGATAAGCCTTCAAAATCAATTTCATACGTATATGAATGAAGAAGGGTCCAAACTTTCAAATGATGCGAAGTGTGCGTCAATACCTCCAACCTACGGAGAAAACTAACCAAATAATACGTCATATTGATTTGCCATTAAACGAATAAACGGTAATTTATGAGGAAGTGCGTCCGGTCTCCCGCCTCCAAAACCGCTACCGGTGACTATCAAAATAACAACCCCCAGCTCGTCGTAATTCTTGTTTATTTATCGTAATTTGTCGTAATTCTTGTATAGATATGAAGATGAATATATAGTTTTGAATAGACTGAGATAGATAGATAGATAAACAAACAAAATAATATAGATAGATACGAAAATGGAGATAGATAGATAGATAGATATTTTCGAAAGTAAATGTATTGGGGGGGGGTTGCTCTTTTTTGTCGTAATTCTTGTTTATTTAAACTAAAAACAAGACATTAAACAAACATGAATATAAAAAAATCTTAGTATTTAAAGTAATATAGATAAATATGAACAAATTGAGATAGATAGATTATGAAGATGGATAGTTTTGAATAGACTGAGCTGGGTCGTTATTTAATAGTCACCGGGCAGCAACTTTTGAGGCAGGAGACCGGGACGCACTTCCTCATAAATTACCGAATAGACCATGAAGCGGATCTGCAGGTGCATCGAACAACTCCCAGGAGTTTCTGGGAGCAGGTTAAACATGTGTCATAATTGGAAAATAAACTACAAACGTTCAACAGGCTGTTTGAACCTGTTTCGCTCAATATTTTTCTAGCTAAACCTTTGATATTCAATGCAATACATGTTGATTTAACAAACAAGGTTTGTTTAATTTCTCTTGTGATTTGTCCCTGACATATACGCGCGCACTGTCGGACTATTTCCGTTCTCGATTAAGAAAAAAAAAAGGACGAAAATCTAAACCTAATTCCTTCGCCAAAACGACATCTCGCCACTGTTCTCCCCAAATTGGCCAATCAGGACACACCCACTTTGATCCAAATTGGCGGTGTTTTCTTGCCGCCGAATATTTATGGATCAAGTTACTCAACGCTATTGGGTGGATGTTGTTAATTCCTCGGATTATTCAGCCCCGCCGACTAGGGCTTTAGAATACGCTGGGCATTTACCACGTACCCCACGTGTACGGGTTAGGCCCTATTAATGTGGGACCCCCACAAGCCGTGACTCATGAGTGGCGGGTGCAAAAAATGTGTTGATCCCGTCGACATTCTCCCCTCAAGAGATGCATCTCTGGCACTGGGCAATAAACCCAGCGCTGCCCCTTTAAATCAAGGTGGCAAGTATCGCCCGGGGGGATGGCTCCCTGGGATCAACAATGTTAGCTTATAGGGTCAAGCGGCCGAAGCTCACTGGACCCCCGGCTGGGCCGGGTTTTGCACCTCTATAGAGGGGTAAGAACCCCCACTCTCAAAATGGGGGCCACCTGTTGGCGTTGGATGGCGACTCGTGATGCTTAAGGACGGAATCCTGGTGGATGTACATGACATGCAACACTCCACTTAAACCCTTTTACTTATGCTAGACGGGCGGTCGGAGAGGCCCCCTCCGATCAATCGGCTGGTCACGTCTAGCCTCAGCACCTATATGATTGCCCCGACCCTATTGCCTTTATTATCATATGGGTGCTAGAATCTGGTGGCTGATGGTCTTAATGTCCTGGGAATGACGTTAAACTCTATCAATGGTAAGATTCCAGTTCTGGAGGTCCGAGGAATGTGGAGCACCCCTTCATCACCATTGCTCCCTGGTCTACTCTGACCCGGAGTGGTAGTACCTGTTAGGGTCCCATCTATGGGTTAATAGTAAAATGTGTTTATAAAAAGAAATTGAGTATCCATTAAGAATGAATTTATTTCAAAACTTTGTCGACATTAAATGACCCACTGAGGTTGATATGCTGTAAAACAAAACAAACCAAAGGTTCGCTTTAGGACTTATACACTTGGAAAAGCTATGAAACCCCTCATCTCGCCAGCTCCGGGCTAAATAGCACCATTACTGCTCTTCATTCAAACTCTTCCACACACACCCATGGGGAAGTGCCCGTGGCACAGTGGCTAACGTATTGGACTAATTTACCAAAATAGTTTTTAAATTAAGACAAATTCAAAGTTTATTGATTTTTCAGAAAGATTTTTGGAGGATTAAATGGCGGGTGCTTTCTCAGTTTTGACCGAAAAAGGATTTTTTTTGAGGGGGGGGGGAATGAAAAAACATCCTAAAATAATTGAATTTGAGTAATTACTTTAATATGTATATCAATTAACAGAATGCCAGATATGTTCACTGCAAACAATCAGAAAATGTATCTATCTATCTATACATATAAAAAGGGCAATTGTGTGTTTGTATGTCCGGAGGAAACTACGAATATAAAACAATTAACGACAAAGTAAATATATATACACATTCACTATCACCAGAGCTTGCGTTTTGAGCAAAAAATAATGAAGATTTTATTGATATCTGGGAAGATATTTAAAAATTAGGATTTGAGAAGGGAAAGTCATTGGTGGCGTTTGTGATTAAAAATCAATTATGTAAGACCAAAACAATCAATGAATCTGCGAGACTAACTTTTCATTATCCCCCCCCCCTCAACCCAAGCAATGCCAGGTAGCCGCTACTAGTTGCAATTTCTTAATGTCGGGGTGGAGTCTGTTGATGATTACTCCAAAGTTTCCATCCCTAGTACTCATCCCCACCCCCGACTAGTTGTCTTAGCAAGACTAATGTAGTGAATAAATTTAAATGCCCCTTAAGAGATTGCGTGTGCAAAAATGAAAGCACCTACATTGGTCTCACTACTACGGCCTTGTCGCGCCGCTCAACAGTTCATCTATCTAATACCAGATCAATTTCAAAAACTTAAAATCACATGCAAGCCCACCACTAATTACCGAAAAATTGTAGAATTGCAAAAACGAAAGTACCTACACTGGTCTCACTACTACGTCACCTCACTACTACGCTCAACACTTCATCTATCTTATACAGATCAATTTCACAAACTTAAAATCACATGCAAGCCCACCACTAATTACCGAAAAATTGTAGAATTGCAAAACGAAAGTACCTACACTGGTCTCACTACTACGTCACCACTCACTACTACGCTCAACACTTCATCTATCTAATACCAGATCAATTTCACAAACTTAAAATCACATGCAAGCCCACCACTAATTACCGAAAAATTGTAGAATTGCAAAAACGAAAGTACCTACACTGGTCTCACTACTACGTCACCACTCACTACTACGCTCAACACTCATCTATCTAATACCAGATCAATTTCACAAACTTAAAATCACATGCAAGCCCACCACTAATTACCGAAAAATTGTAGAATTGCAAAAACGAAAGTACCTACACTGGTCTCACTACTACGTCACCACTCACTACTACGCTCAACACTTCATCTATCTAATACCAGATCAATTTCACAAACTTAAAATCACATGCAAGCCCATCACTAATTACCGAAAATTGTAGAATTGCAAAAACGAAAGTACCTACACTGGTCTCACTACTACGTCACCACTCACTACTACGCTCAACACTTCATCTATCTAATACAGATCAATTTCACAAACTTAAAATCACATGCAAGCCCATCACTAATTACCGAAAATTGTAGAATTGCAAAAACGAAAGTACCTACACTGGTCTCACTACTACGTCACCACTCACTACTACGCTCAACACTTCATCTATCTAATACCAGATCAATTTCACAACTTAAAAATCACATGCAGCCACCACTAATTACCGAAAAATTGTAGAATTGCAAAAACGAAAGTACTACACTGGTCTCACTACTACGTCACCACTCACTACTACGCTCAACACTTCATCTATCTAATACCAGATCAATTTCACAAACTTAAATCACATGCAAGGCACTAATTACCGAAAAAATTGTAGAATTGCAAAAACGAAAGTACCTACACTGTCTACACTACTACTACGTCTACCACTACTACAAGTTGTCTTACTTACTATCAACACTCATCTATCTAATACCAGATCAATTTCACAAACTTAAAATCACATGCAAGCCCATCACTAATTACCGAAAAATTGTAGAATTGCAAAAACGAAAGTACCTACACTGGTCTCACTACTACGTCACCACTCACTACTACGCTCAAACACTTCATCTATTAATACAGATCAATTTCACAAACTTAAAATCACATGCAAGCCCATCACTAATTACCGAAAATTGTAGAATTGCAAAAAACGAAGTACCTACACTGTCTCCACTACTACGTCACACACTCATTACTACGCTCAACACTTCATCTATCTAATACCAGATCAATTTCACAAACTTAAATCACATGCAAGCCATCACTAATTACCGAAAAATGTTAGAATTGCAAAAACGAAAGTACCTACACTGGTCTCACTACTACGTCACCACTCACTACTACGCTCAACACTTCATCTATCTAATACCAGATCAATTCACAAACTTAAAATCACATGCAAGCCCACCACTAATTACCGAAAATTGTAGAATTGCAAAAACGAAAGTACCTACACTGGTCTCACTACTACGTCACCACTCACTACTACGCTCAACACTTCATCTATCTAATACCATATCAATTTCACAAACTTAAAATCACATGCAAGCCCACACTAATTACCGAAAAATTGTAGAATTGGCAAAACGAAAGTACCTACACTGGTCTCACTACTACGTCACCACTCACTACTACGCTCAACACTTCATCTATCTAATACCAGATCAATTTCACAAACTTAAAATCACATGCAAGCCACCACTAATTACCGAAAAATTGTAGAATTGCAAAAACGAAAGTACCTACACTGGTCTCACTACTACGTCACCACTCACTACTACGCTCAACACTTCATCTATCTAATACCAGATCAATTTCACAACTTAAAATCACATGCAAGCCCACCACTAATTACCGAAAAATTGTAGAATTGCAAAAACGAAAGTACCTACACTGGTTCTCACTACTACGTCACCACTCACTACTACGCTAAACACCTCATCTATCTAATACCAGATCAATTTCACAAACTTAAAATCACATGCAAGCCCACACCTAATTACCGAAAAATTGTAGAATTGCAAAAACGAAAGTACCTACACTGGTCTCACTACTACGTCACCACTCATTACTACGCCCAACACTTCATCTATCTAATACCAGATCAATTTCACACAAACTTAAAATCACATGCAAGCCCACCACTAATTACCAAAATTGTAGAATTGCAAAAAACGAGAGTACCTACACTGGTCTCACTACTACGTCAACCCTCACTGCTACGCGCCAACACTTCATCTATCTAATACCAGATCAATTTAACAACTTAAAATCACATGCAAGCCCACCCTAATTACGAAAAATTGTAGAATTGCCAAAAACGAAAGTACCTACACTGGTCTCACTACCTACGTCAACCCTCACTACTACGCTCAACACTTCATCTAATTATACCAGATCAAATTTCACAAACTTAAAATCACATGCAAGCCCACACTAATTTACGAAAAATTGTAACCGAAAACACTAACATATTGCACAAAGAATAAACAAAAACTCCAAAGTTCTATTCATTAAGCGAAATAAACCCACTTTAAATAAGATTAATTTTGAATATATCAGCCCTATTCTAAAATGTCTATAACTCATTTCCCGCCAATTCCCCTCATCCCAATCCCCACGCCCTTTCTTTCAGTAGATGTTGACGATGGTACGAAGGCTGCGTTGGTGGAACAGCCCGAAAAGTCGAGAAGTCGCTTGAATTTGAAGATATGACCATTTCTAGCCCAGCCCTATTATTACAAAAAAGATTGTAAGTAGTTATTGTGTTTCATTTAATTAGGGAAGAAAATTCCGCCATTTTTACAAAGAGACACGTTAGCGTCCATATGGTCTTCCTTTGAGCGGCAAATATAATGTAGTTTTACTGCAGTCAACGTTATCGGCAAATAAACAAAACTTTCTTTGAAGTAAATTAAAATCAGATGGCTACAATAATGTCGGGTCGGCATGTGAACCTTAAGCTAAGCGAAAATCGTATATATCTATATATATGCGTTAATGTATGAGTAGTGGCTTACCGGTGGGTACGGGTACGATCGTTGGAAGCGCACAGTATCCAGAGGTTAAGACCGAGAAAAAACAAATACAAAGTGCTCAATACGATGTAGAGCAAAATTTATTTATAAAATGGATATGTTATATATATATATATATAAGTTATCCACATACACGTGTTTCGAAGTTTACTTCTCATCAGTGTGGCTTTACTTTTTAACAGCTACCTCTAGACGGGATCGAAACCTGACAGAATTTTTCTCTGCCAAGTCTCTTACCCATGCGGCTATTAGCGGCTGTCAATTTTAAGTGAACAATTAATTGATACATCCCTACGCGAAGTGATTTTTTATTAACACCAGAGGCCTCTTAGACTTTTGTAAACAAGTCGAGGTTCAGCTATACGCCAAGCGGTGAATTTTCAATTAATGTCCCTTCTACAGAGCTCTACCGAGTTGGGGAGCAATATATATATATAATTATAATATATAATTATATATATATTTCTTTTCAGAGTAGCTGGATCATTGCAAGGTCTATTTTTTTTACATAGGGATTTAAATGGGGCATCCCATGAGGATTCAATTCACGATTCAGTAATAATGGATCTGCGGGACTATCTTTAAACCTCTCTACCCAGGCGACGCCGGGTAGCCCTCCTTATCATTTGATTCCTGCAAAGCTCCGTTGATATATCAATGTGGACGTTCCCACACTGAATAAGGACAATTCCATGTCGAATCATCCAGAAAAAAGTAAAGTTGTCTCCCACCCCCTTATTAAAATTGGTTGACTTTAGGACTTTTTGATGGCATTTTTGGATTCCGTGGGCAAAAATGCTTTTATAAACCAATTTTAGTAGATAGATAGATAGATAGAATGGATAGATAGATAGATGGATAGAAAGACTGAGATAGATAGATAGATAGATAGATAGATAGATAGATAGATGGAAAAGACTGAGATAGATAGATAGATAGATAGATAGATAGATGGAAAGACTGAGATAGATAGATGGATAGAAAGACTGAGATAGATAGATAGATAGATAGATAGATAGATAGATAGATAGATAGATAGATAGATAGATAGATAGATAGAAGATAGATAGATAGATAGATAGATAGATAGATAGATAGATGGAAAGACTAGATAGATAGATAGATAGATAGATAGATAGATAGATAGATAGATGATGAAAGACTGAGATAGATAGATAGATAGATAGATAGATAGATAATGATAGATAGATGGAAAGACTAGATAGATAGATAGATAGATAGATAGATAGATAGATAGATGAGATAGATAGATAGATAGATAGATAGATAGATAGATAGATAGATAGATAGATAGATGAAAAGACTGAGATATATAGATAGATAGATGAAAAGACTGAGATATATAGATAGATAGATAGATAGATAGATAGATGGAAAGATGGAAAGACTCAGATAGATAGATAGATAGATAGATAGATAGATAGATAGATAGATAGTGGAAAGACTCAGATAGATAGATAATGGATGGATGGATGATGGATAGATAGAAAGACTGAGATAGATAGATAGATAGATAGATAGAGAGATAGTAGATCTGAGATAGATAGATGGATATAACAGGCGTGAGATAGATAGATAGATAGATTAGATTTGATAGATCTGACAAACTACCATAGAGATATAAATTTGTTAATCGTCCATTCTGTTCTCGAAAGCCATTGAAAACGCCCAACAATTTTAAACTACGCATCGTAATTACCTTTTGTTTGGAACAAAAGAAAATACCGACTAAGTCTTTGAAAAAGAAAAAAAAAAGAAAAGAAAAGATGGAACATGGCCGACACATGTTGATTTTGAACCAAATTAACGGTTGGAGAGACGACGGTGCCATCCATTTTTTTTAGTGTGTGCAGAATCTGATCCTCTATTTACGTAGCTGCCTTTTCGGAGAACAACGCCTTGTGTACGCTTGGTTGGTTAACTCGGGAAAAATACGATAGTACATGTATTTTTGTGTGTGCAATGTTGTTTCCATGCACAGGCAGCTTCTTTCTTTCTTTTCTTTCTTTCTTTTTCTTTTCTTTTTTTTTTTTCTTTTTTTTTTTTTGCGTTTTATTTTTTTTTTAATCCGTCAATATTTATTTTTATTGCCCCTCATCTGGCGTGATGGTTAACAAGCTAAACTTGTTATTATTAACTAGCAAAAAAAACGCCCTCTGGGCGGTGTAAAAATACAATTTTTTGAAAGATATTTCCTGGGAGTTTAACATTCAATGAGATAGATAGATAGATAGATAGGTCTGAACAAAGATAGATAGATAGATAGATAGATCTGAACAAAGATAGATAGAGATAGATGATAGATAGCATAGACATGAATATAAATAGATAGATATATAGATAGAATATGAATAGAAATAGATAGATGATAATTAGGATAGATACTGAATAGAAAAAGATAGATACATAGATACATAAGAGAGTTTGAACAAATATATATTATATATATATATATTATATATATATATATAGAGATGAGAGAGAAGAGAGAGAGAGAGAGAGAGAGAGAGATAAGAAAACATGATAGATAGGAAACAAATAGCAGAGATAAGAAAACAAATAGATAGATGATAGATAGAAAACGATTCGGATAGATAGATAGATAGATAGGACAAATTCATGAACAGACGGGTTTTTTTTTATTATTGCATTTCATTATTTGTGCGTTTGATTTGAGCTAAACTGATATATAAAAAAAAACGCCTCTCTGGGCTGTGTAAAATATTAACTTTTGAAGATATTTCCTTGAGAGTGGGAGTTTAAAATTTAAATTAAATTTAATGTCAAAAATTGTGTCTCATAATTAAGAAAATCAACAACTTTATTAAAGGGAGTAAAAAAATAAAAAATAAAAACGATTTAAATTGAATCTTCGTCTGATAACTTTAGATAAATATGAAATAACACAACTATATATAAAATTAAATCTAGATTTTTTAAAAAATCCGTTTGTTGGAATAATGTTGTGATATAAGCGGTGTGCTACAATACACCACTAAATTTATAGACTAGGCAGGTCAGGTTGGTTTAACCTCAGCCAATCACACAGCCCTAATGCGTGGCTGGTTGACTAGAACCGCAACCGGCGTTGTATGGGTAAGAGGTAGGTAAAAAGCTAGTCTCGCAGATCCATTATTCTTTGAATCGTAAATTGGATCCTCGCAGGATGCCCATTAAAATAACCCTCTGCTTGATTCGAGCCTGGCTGGGCATCAGAAAAAGAAGTGCGCAGACAATCAAATGTTCTCCAATTAAAATTATTAATGCCAAAAAAAATCATGCTGTAACTATTTAAATCTTATTTTTTTGATATTTTCTGAAATTAAATCGTTATTTTTGCTCCAAAGCAATATTCGATGATAGTGAATATGTATAATATAACTAAAGTCGTCGGGGTGGCTAAAGTTCGTATCAGCCAATCAGCGAGGGCAGTCTAACCCCTTTTTCACTAGCACTAGGACCAAGGAGATTGTTTTTGCGTGTGAGGTGGAGCGCCACACCTACCATAGCTCCTTACTTTACCCTGTTGCTACTCATACGCTGAGTTGGCGAGGGTCGGTTATCGAACTAGGAACCTAGATGGATTTTTTAGCCGAACGCTCTATACTTTGGTCGTAATTGTTTTTATTTTCTAGTTTTCAGTCGTACAACATTACATACACACAACTGTCCTTTGCTGACAGGAATCTGTTTCGACCATATGCAAGATGTCTTTATTAAACAACATTGTAAACGGAAACTTTTTTTCCGTTTACAATGTTGCTTTGATAAAGACATATTCATAATGTCGAAACAGATTTCTGTCAGCAAAACTTTTAACATCTTGTTTTTTCTCCAAAACTCTTTCTACCACTATTGTCGGATTTCAATAACCATTTTACCTTTTCAATATATATAATATAATATATATATATATATATATATATATATATATCTTGCTTTCTATATATATTATATATATACTATATATATATTATACTATATTATTATAGATAGATAAAGATTCATTTTTTCAAAGCAAAAGAATTGAAAGAAACTTATTTTACAACTATAGCGCAAATACCTCCAGGAAAGGTCACCGAATCAAGTATTCCTCAATCCCAGCTTTATGAGGTCATGTTTAAATAGTAAGGACAAGCTTTGGCTTTGTTTAACCTTTGAATTTTGGCAACCGTCTGGAGAAGGAAACAATCTGAATTCAAAACTCCGCTAAATCACTTCCACCTTCTTAATTTGGCATTGGGTGAGCCCACACGGGTTGATATGCCATGAAACAGATAAAACAGTTCCCCTCTAAATATAGAGAATATAAATATAGATGAATATAAATATAGATCGAATCTTATCATATTCTATCTATATATATATTATATATATATATATATAGATATATAATAAAGCAGATATTATTATATACTAATATATATATTTATAATAATATATATATATATGAAGGTAAAATGGTTATTTTGAACCGGGACAAAATGTGTAGAAAGTTTTGTTAGAAAAACAAGATCGTTAAAAGTTTTGCTGACAGGAAATCTGTTGTCGACATTATTGAATATGTCTTTATCAAAGCAACATTTAAACGGAACAAAAAGTTTATCCGTTTACAATGTTGTTTTTTTAATTAAAGACACTCTTCATATGGTCGAAAACAGATTCCTGTCAGCAAAGGACATTGTGTGACATGTATGTATTGGTATGTACGACTGAAACTACGAAATAAAAACAATTAACGACAAAGTCTAGAGCGTTCCGCTAGAAACCCTTAGGTGCCTTAGTTCGATACCGAGCCCTCGGGCCAACTACAGCGTATGGAGTACGCACAGGTAAAACGAAGGAGCTGATGGTAGTGTGGCGCTCCACCTCACACGCAAAAAACAAATCTCCTTGGTCTAGTGCTAGGAAAGGGCTGTAGACTTCCCTCGCTGATTGGGCTGATACCGACTTTTAGCCACCCCGACGGACTTTAACTTATATATACATATTCACTATCTCAGATATGCTTTCTTGGCAGCAAAAATAACGAATTATATTTCAGAAAATAATCAAAAATCAAGATTTAAATACGTTACAGCATGGACTTTTTTTTTTGGCATTTAATATTTTAATTGGAGGACATTTGATTAGGTCCTGCGCACATTCTTTTTCTTGATGCCCAGCCAGGCCGAATATCAACGCAAGGTATTTTAAATTGGGCATCCTGCGAGGATCCAATTACGATTTCAGTAATAATGGATCTGCGAGACTAGCTTTTTTATCCTACCTCTCTACCCATACAACGCCGGGTTGCCGCTTCTAGTCAACCAGCCACCGCATTAGGGCTGTTGATTGGCCTGAGGTAAACCACCTGACCTCGCCTAGTCTATTAATTTAAAGTGGTGTATTGTAGCACACCTTATATCACAAACATATTCAACAAACGGATTTTTAAAAAATCTAGAATTATATATTTATATATAGTTTGTTTTATTTCAATATTTATCTAAAGTTATCAGAACGAAGATTCAATTTTAAATCGTTTTATTTTTATTTTTTTTACTCCTTTAATAAAGTTGTTGATTTTACTTAATTATGAGACACAATTTTTGACATTAAATTTAAATTTAAATTTTAAACTCCCACTCTCAAGGAAATATCTTTCAAGTTAATATTTTACACAGCCCAGAGAGCGTTTTTTTTATATATCAGTTTAGCTCAAATCAAACGCACAAAAATGAAATGAATAATAAAAAAAAGAACCCGTCTGTTCATGAATTTGTTCCTATCTATCTATCTATCTATCCGATCGTTTTCTATCTATCTATCTATCTATTTGTTTTCTATCTATCTATTTGTTTTCTATCTATCTATTTGTTTTCTATCTCTCTCTCTCTCTCTCTCCTCTCTCTCTCTCTCTCTATATAATATATATAATATATATATATATACTATATTATATTGTTCAAACTATCTATGTATCTATGTATCTATCTATTCTATTTCATATCTATCTATCTATCTATCTATCTATTTCTCATAGCTATCTACTATCTATCTATTTTATTCATTTATCTATCGTATCTATCTATCTATCTAATCTTTTGTTTCAGAATCTATTATCATATCTATCTATCTTTGTTCCAGAACCTATCTATCTATCTATCTATCTCAATACATGTTAAAACTTCCCAGGCAATATCTTTCAAAAATTGTATTTTTACACCGCCCAGAGGGCGTTTTTTTTTGCTAGTTAATATAACAGTTTAGCTTGCTTAAAACACGCCAGATGAGGTGCCAATAAAAATAAATATTGACGGATTTAAAAAAATAAAACGCCAAAAAAAAAAAAAAAAAGAAAAAGAAAAAGAAAAAGAAAGAAAGAAAGAAAGAAAGAAAGAAAGAAGCTGCCTGTGCCATGGAAACCAACATTGCACACACAAAGAAACATGTACATCGTATTTTCCCTGAGTTAACCAACCAAGCGTACACAAGGCGTTGTCTCCGAAAAGGCAGCTACGTAAATAGAGGATGCAGATTCTGCACACACTAAAAAAAAATGGATGGCACCGGTCGTCTCTCCAACCGTTAATTGGTTCTAATCAACATGTGGTCGGCCATGTTCCATCTTTTTCTTTTTCTTTTTTTTTTTTCTTTTTCAAAGACTTAGTCGGTATTTTCTTTTGTCCAAACAAAAGGTAATTACGATGGCGTAGTTAAAAATTGTTGGGCGTTTTCAATGGCTTTCGAGAACAGAAATGGACGATTAACAAATTTATATCTCTATGGTAGTTTGTTCAGATCTATCTATCTATCTATCTATCTATCTATCTCAGCCTGTTTATATCCATCTATCTATCTCAATCTATCTATCTATCTATCTATCTATCTATCTATCTATCTCAGTCTTTCTATTCTATCCATCCATCCATCCATCCATTATCTATCTATCTGAGTCTTTTTCATCTATCTATCTATCTTCGTACTTATCTATCTAATCTATTCTATCTATCTGAGTCTTTCCATCTTTCCATTCTATTATCTATCCTATTCTATCATATCTATAATATCTCAGTTCATTTCATCTATCTATCTAATATCTCAGTCTTCTTCATCATATCTATTATCTATCTATCTATCTATCTATCTATCTATCTATCTATTCAATATCTCAGTCTCTTTCCATCTATCTATCTCTATCTATCTATTCCTCTTATCTATTCAGTCTTTTCCATCGTATCATATCTATCTATCTATCTATCTAATCCTTATCTATCTTCTATCTCATTATCTATCTATCTCAAGTCTTCTCCATCTATTCTATCTATTCTATCTATCTATCTATCTCAGTCTTTTCCATCTTCTATCTATTCTATTATCTATCTATCTCAGTCTTCTCATCTAATCTATCTATCTATCATATCTATCTATCTATCCTCAGGTCTTTTTCATCTATCTATCTTCTATCTATCTATCTATCTATCTCAGTCTTCTATCCCATCTATCTATCTCTTCTTTCCAATCCTATCTATCTATCTATCTATCTATCTATCTCAGTCTTTCATCTAATCTATCATATCTATCTATCTATCTATTCCTATCTATTCAGTCTTCTAATCCATCTATCGCTAAAGTCTACCATTACTATCTATCTATCTATCTTAACTAAAATTGGTTTATAAAAGCATTTTTGCCCACAGGAATCCAAAATGCCATCCAAAAAGTCCTAAAGTCAACAATTTTTATAAGCGGGGTGGGGAGACAACTTTACTTTTTTTTCTGATGATTCGACATGGAATTGTCCTTATTCAGTGTGGGAACCGTCCACATTGATATATCAACGGAGCTTTGCAGGAATCAAATGATAAGAGGGCTACCCGGCGTCGCCTGGGTAGAGAGGTTTAAAGATAGTCCCGCAGATCAATTATTACTGAATCGTGAAATTGAATCTCATGGGATGCCCCATTTAAATCCCTATGTAAAAAAAAATAGACCTATGCAATGATCCAGCTACTCTGAAAGAAATATATAATTAGATATATATATATATATTATAGATATATGCTCCCCAACTCGTAGAGCTCTGTTAAGAGGGACAATTAATTGAAAAATTCACCGCTTGGCGCTATAAGCTGAACCTCGATTGTTTACAAAAGTCTAAGAGGCCTCTGGTTTGTTAATAAAAAATCACTCGCGTAGGGATGTATCAATTAATTGTTCACTTAAAATTGACAGCCTAATAGCCGCATGTGTAAGAGACTTGGCAGAGAAAAATTCTGTCAGGTTTCGATCCCGTCTAGAGGTAGCTGTTAAAAAGTAAAGCACACTGAATGAGACATTTAAACCTTTCGAAACACGTGTATGTGGATAACTTATATATATATATACTATATACACTATCCATCTTGTATAAATAATTTGGCTCGTAGCATCGTATATGCAGCACTTCAGTATTTGTTTTTTCTCGGTCTTAACTTCGGATACTGTAGCGTTCCAAACGAATCGTACCCGTTTTACCCACCGGTAAGCCAACTACTCATAATTAAGCATATATATAGATAATATACGCATTTTCGCTTAGCTTAAGGTTCACATTGCCGACCCGACATTATTGTAGCCATCTGAGTTTTAATTTACTTCCAAAGACAAGTTTTGTTTATTTGACCGATAACGTGTGACTGCAGTCAAAACTCATTATATTGTTCCGCTCAAAGGAAGACCATATGACGCTTAAACGTGTCTCTTTGTTGAAAATGGCCGGAATTTTCACCTAATTAATGACAACACAATAACTACCTTACAATTCTTTTTCGTAATAATAGGAGGGCTAGAAATGGTCATATCTCAAACTTCAAGCGGACTTCTCGACTTTTCGGGGCTGTCTCCACAACGCAGCCTTCGTTACCATCGTCAACAATCTACTGAAAGAAGGGCGTGGGGATTGGATTGAGGGGAATTGGCGGGAAATGAGTTATAGACATTTTCGAAATAGGGCTGATATATTCAAAATTAATCTTATTTTAAAGTGGTTTATTTCATTGCTTAATGAATAGACACTTTTTGGAGTTTTTTTTTATTTCTTTGTTGGCAATATTCGTTAAGTTTATTCGGTACAATTTAGGTAATTAGTGGTGGCTTGCATGTGGATTTAAGTTTGTGAAATTGATTCTGGTATTAGATAGATTGAAGTTGTGAGCGTTAGTACGTGAGGGTTTGGCCTAAGTAGTGAGACCAGTGTAGGTTACTTTCGTTTTTTGCAATATCTACAAATCTTTTTCGGTAATTAGTAGGTGGTCTTGCATGGATGTTTAAGTTTGTTAATTGATTGGCTATTAGATTAGATGAAGTAGATTGGGGCGTAGCACGTGGTGGTTGACCTGTAGTGAGGACAGTGTGTACTCTGTTTTTGCCAATTCTCACAATTTTTCGGTAATTAGTGGTGGGCTTGCATGTGATTTTAAGTTTGTGAAATTGATCTGGTATTGTAGAGGAAGTGTATGGCGTAGTAATGAGTAGGTGACGTAGAGTGAGACAGTGTAGGTCGTTTCGTTTTTGCGATTCTACCATTTTTTTCGGTTAATTAGTGGTGGGCTTGCATGTGATTTTAAGTTTGTGAAAATTGATTCTGGTAATTAGATAGATGAAGTGTTGAGCGTAGTAGTGAGTGGGTGACGTAAGTAGTGAGACCCAGTTAGGTTACTTTGTTTTTTGCAATTCTACAATTTTTCGGTAATTAGTGATTGGCTTGCATGTGATTTTAAGTTGTGAAATTGATCTGGTATTAGATAGAATGAATGTTGAGCGTAGTAAGTGAGTGGTGCGTAGTATAGTAGTGAGCCAGTTAGGTACTCTTCGTTTTTGCAAATTCACAATTTTTCGGTTTAATTAGGTGGTGGGCTTGCATGTTTGATTTTAAGTTGATGAAATTGAATCTGTTACTTAGATAGATGAAGTGATTGAGCGTAAGTGAGTTGGTGACGTCAAGAGTGAGACCATCAGTGTTAGGTACTTTGCGTTTTTGCAATTCTACAATTTTTCGTAATTAGTGGTGGGCTTGCATGTGATTTTAAGTTTGTGAAATTGATATGGTATTAGATAGATGAACAAGAGATTTTGAGAGTAGTAGTTGCAGTGGTGACGTAAGTAGTGAGAACCAGCTGTATAGTACTTTTCGTTTTTGAATTCTACAATTTTTCGGTATATTAGTGGTGGGCCTTGCATGTGATTTTAAGTTTGTTGAAATGAATCTGGTATTAGATAGGCATGAATGTTGATGCGTAGTTAGTGATTGGTGACGTAGTAGTGAGGACCAGTGTAGGTACTTTCGTTTTTGCAATTCTACAATTCTTTCGAGTACATTAGTGAATGGGCTTGCATGTTGATTTTTAAGTTTGTGAATTGAAATTGGTATTAGATAGACCTGAACGTGTTGGGCGTAGTAATGAGTGGTGAGTTATGAGACCAGTGTAGGTACTTTCGTTTTTGCAATCTACAATTTTTCGGTACATTAGTGTGGGCTATGCATGCTGATTTAAGTGTGTGGAAATTGATCTGGTATTAGATAGTGAAGTGTTGAGCGTTAGTAGTGGCAGTGGTGAACGTAGTCAGTGAGACCAGTGTAGGTACTTTCGTTTTGCAATTCTACAATATTTTCGCGGTAATAGTGATTTGGCTTGCATGTGATGGTTTTAGTTTGTTGAAATTGATCTGGTATAGATAGATTGAAGTGTCTTGAGCGTATAGTGAGTGGTGACGTAGTAGTGGAGACCAGTGTAGTACTTTCGTTTTTTTGAATTCTACAATTTTCCGGTAGATTAGTGGTGGGCTTGCATGTTGATTTTAAGTTGTGAAATTGATTGGTATTAGATAGATGAAGTGAATTGAGCGTGAGTTAGTGATGGTGACGTGTAGTGATACACAGGTAGACTTTCAGTTTTTTGCATTCTACAATTTTCGGTAATTAGTTGGTGGGCTTGCATGTTGATTTTAAGTATTGTTGAAATTGAATCTGGTATTAGATAGATGAAGGTTGAGCGTCAAGTAGTGGTGTTGGACGTCGTAGTGAGACCAGTGTAGGTACTTTCGTTTTTGCATAATTCTGACAATTTTCGGTAATTAAGTGTGGGATGGGCATATGCATGTGATTTAAGTTTTGAACTGATCTGCCGGATATAGATAGAATGAATGCTGAGCGTATAGTAGCTAGTGATGGTGAGTTAGTAGTGAGGACCAGTGTAAGGACTTTCGTTTTTGCAATTTCGACAATTTGTTCGGGAATTATGATTGGGCTTGCATTGTGATTTTAAGTTTGTGGAAATGATGGTATTTAGATAGGATAAGTGTTGAGCTAGAGTGAGTTGGTGACGTAGTAGTTGGACCAGTGTAGGTCTTCGTTTTTGCAATTCTACAATTTATTCGGTAATTAGTGATGGGCTTAGCATGTGGATTTTAGTTTTTGAAATTGATCTGGTTATTAGATAGATGAAGTGTTGAGCGTAGTAGGAGTTGGTGACGTAGTAGTGAGACCCCAGTGTAGGTACTTTCGTTTTTTTGCATTCTACCAACTTTTTCGTAATTAGTGGTGAGAGCTTGCATGTGATTTTAGTTTTGTTGAAAATTTGAATCTGTATTAGATAGATGAAGTGTTGAGCGTAAGTAGTGAGTGGGACGTTAGTAGTGAGACAGTGTAGGTACTTTCCGTTTGTTTGCAATTCTACAATTTTTCGGTAATTAGTGGTGGGCTTGAATGTGATTTTAAGTTTGTGAAATTGATCTGGGTATTAGAAGGATGAAGTGTTTGAGCGTAAGTAGTGAGTGGTGCGTAGTAGTGAGGACCAGTGTAGGATACATTTTCGTTTTTTTGCAATTTCTACAATTTTCGGTATTGTGGTGGGCTTGATGTATTTTTAAGTTTGTAAATTGACTTCTGGTATTAGATAGATGAAGTGGTTGAGCGTCTATAGTGAGTGGTTGAACGTAAGTAGTGGACCAGTGTAGGTACTGTTCGCTTTTTGCAATTCTTAATTTTCGGTAATAGTGGTGGGCTTGCATGTGATTTTAAGTTTTTGAAATTTGATTACTGGATTAGATAGATGAACTGTTGAGCGGACGCGACAAGGCCGTAGTAGTGAGCCAATGTAGGTACGCTTTCATTTTTGCACACGCAATCTCAAGGGGCATTTAAATTATCACTACATTAGTCTTGCTAAGAAAAACTCAGTCGGGGGTGGGGATGAGTACTAGGGATGGAAACTTGGAGTAACCATCAACAGAGACTCCCACCCCGACATTAAAAGAAAATTGCAACTTAGATAAGCGGCTAACCTGGCAATGCTTGGGTTGAGGGGGGGGGGATAATGAAACAGTTAGCTCTCCCAGATCACTTTGATTAGTTTTTGCGTCTTACCAATAATTGATTTTTAATCACAAACCACACCAATGACTCCCTTTCTCAAATCCTAATTTCTTAATATACTTCCAGATATCAATTAAATCTTCATTAATTTTTATGCTCAAAAAGCACCTCTGGGTGATAGTGACATGTGTATTATATTATTTACTTTGTCCGTTAATTGTTCTTATATTCGTAGTTTCCTCCGGACACTACAAACACACATTGCCCTTTTTATATCGTATGATAGCATAGATTAACATTTTCTGATTTGATTTGCCAGTGAACTATCTGGCACTTCTGTTAATTGAATATAACATATTAAAAGTAATTACTCAATTCAATATTTGGATGTTTTTTCATTCCCCCCCCCTCAAAAAATCCTTTTTCGGTCAAAAACTGAGAAAGCACCCGCCATTTAAATCCTTCCAAAAATCTTTCTGAAAAATCAATAAACTTGAATTTGTCTTAATTTTAAAAAAACTATTTTGGTAAATTAGTCCATACGTAGCCACTGTGCCACCGGGGCACTTTTCACCATGGGTGGTGTGGAAGAGGTCTTGAATGAGAAGCAGTATGGTTGCTATTTACCCGGCAGCTGGCGAGATGAGGGTTTCATAGCTTTTCCAAGGTATAAGTCCTAAAGCGAAACCTTTGGTTTGTTTTGTTTTACAGGCATATTCAACCTCAGTGGGTTCACTTTTATGGTCGACAAAAGTTTTTGAAATAAATTCATTCTTAATGGATACTCAATTTCTTTTTATACAACCACATTCTTTACTATTACCCATAATGGGACCCTAACCAGGTTACTACACTCCGGGATCAGAGTTAGACAGGAGCAATGTGATGAAGGGGGTAGCTCACATTCTCGGAACCTCCAGAAACTGGATCTTTCCATTGATAGAAGTTTACAGTCCAATTCAGGACATTAAGACCATCAGCCACCAATTTCTAGCACCCATATTGATAATAAAGCAATAGGGTCGGGGGCAATCATATAGTGCTGAGATAGACGTGACCAG
>CM042177.1:21842920-21847920 GCA_023376005.1 Doryteuthis pealeii | reverse complement strand
CACATTTTATGATATTTTTGTGTTAAAGCATGCAGTTGTATTGTTTTCGAAAAGTTTCTAAGATTTGTGTATTTCGCACGGAGACTTTCAAAATAGCTACCGGCTTGGTTTAAAGTTAAAGTCAAGAGAGGTTACTCTAATTGCCTTATTTGCTAGGAATTTTGACAACTAAAGGTGAAAATTACCAGTTTTTAAATAAAATAACTAGTATTTTATATTATTTATTCATTAATATATCAACACTGAAAATTTAATTAAATTCTGTTAATTCCCTGATTTTTGGTATTTTTTTTCTTTCGGCGGGGTGACATACGATGGTGGAATTTAGGTCCGTTAAGGTCGATTTAACCGGTAAAGACATAATTTTGTGGCCGTGCCTCGACACACTCCAAATAAAAAAATAAATAAAAAAGAGAGCGCGTAAGGCAAACAAAAAGAATTGCGTATGACAAAAAAAATGATCATAGTAAAAATCATTTCCAATGCATTTTTATAGTAAAAATCATTTCCAATGCATTTTTATAGTAAAAATCATTTCCAATGCATTTTTATAGTAAAAAATCATTTCCAATGCATTTTATATAAAAAATCATTCCAATGCATTTTTATAGTAAAACTCAATAGTAAAATCATTTCCAACGCATTTTTATAGTAAAAATCATTTCCAATGCATTTTTATAATAAAAAAATCATTACCAAATGCATTTTTATAGTAAAAATCATTGTCCAATTTTTATAGTAAAAATCATTTCCAATGCATTTTTATAGTAAAAATCATTTCCAATGCATTTTTATAAAAATCATTGTCCAATGCATTTTTATTGTAAAAATCATTGTCCAATGCATTTTCATAGTAAAATCATTTCCAATGCATTTTTATAGCAAAAATCATTTCCAATACATTTTTTTATGGTAAAAATCATTCCCAATGCATTTTTATAGTATGACAAAAACATATTTATAAAGGCCAGCAACGTTGTTAAGTACATAAAAATTCCTTGATCCCTTCCCGACTCTCCTCACCCAGGGTCCCTGTCTCCTCGTATGCGTCATTACCGTTGGCGGGAGGGCCCTATCAACGTCTGGATCAAATAACGACACTTAAATAAGTAAATAAACATAGCCGACCCGCTGTTGTGACCTGTCTATTCTGCCCCCCAACCCCCTACTCGCTCGCAACACGTTAGCCACAATTGGGTCTAATTTTAGTTTCACTATGTTTCGATGTAATTCATTTTTGACACGCTACAGGGTATAATTATTGGATGAACGTAGCTTAGCTTTGACACGAGGGGTAATCTGAACATTAGCTACATAAATGAGAGTAACCTCCCCTTGTATGTTTTACTTTGAGGAAGCCGGTTGTTTTGGTCGGCCATTTTCATTTCACCTTAAATTTACACTGAAAATACGAATTTGTTCGAATCAATACAACTGCATGTTTTAACACGAAAATATCATAAAATGTGTTCTTAATTGTGCTTGTGCATTTGAAATGAACTTAACGTTGTATTTTTCTATATCATAATAATGACAAGGACAACAGCCCGAAAATCAAAATAATACACATGAAGCCTCATCTAAAATATTCAGACAAATAATATAAATTCGGTACGGAACCGATATATTACAACACTATTCAAGGAACACCTGAAGAAGTCCGGAGGGTACAACGGCCAAAAACGTTGTATTTTTCTATATCACTATAAAAATAAGAACTCGATATATTAAACAATGGAGACAATGAAAGCATGAAGAAGGCTGTAGAGTAAAACGTAGCTAACACCCCTTCAACACTCTACCAGATGGACTGGCTCATAACCATAAGATAGCCTACGATTAAAGTAGATAAACTAGCTGAATACTATTCAGACTGACTTTGCTGGGGTGGCTATACCGAACTGACCCTCCTTTTTAAGTGTAAGTTTATCTTGTTAATTGTTTGTACTTATTTGTTCTGTGTTTGTATGTATCCATTTAGCACCGGATGCTGGTGCTTAATAAATGTGTTAAGCACACCATTCATCTGTGTATCTTTCCACCTCGCGATACAGTGATCTGTGCGGTATAGTGGGCGAACTGATGGTAGGCGTGGGGCTCCACCTCAGACGCAAAAACAACCTCCCTGTCCTATCGCTAGTGAAAAGGATATACCCCTCGCTGTCTGGCTGATACCGACAATAGGCCATTCCGTTGACTTTATATAACTGTTAATGTCAATTTAAATGTACTAGATAAAGGATGACCTTTCAGGTCATTTGAGAACTTGGCTGTGATTGGATAATTTCACTCAGGTGACTAAAGGTTCTAGAAGTTTAAAAGTTAGATTTTAACTTTAATCAGTAATTCAAAGGTCGCCGAAGCGAGCAGTCGATCATTTCCATCGATGGTCCGGCTAATTCCCGGCACGTGCGATCGGTGACAAGTAATGTGTTGAAAAGGTGATAATAAAGAAAGTGCACAGAAAAAAAGAAGGTCATAGTCTTGACCCGGAAAGGAAAGAACTTGGGACAGCGTAGGTCGATCAAAAATGGCCACGAGAGAAGACAACAAACAGCCAAAAGAGACAAGTGGACAAGATTGTATCGGCATTTCAGTCTCGGAAGACTATAATATAGTTTTTGTGTCCCTGAAGTTACAGCGCCTCCTGTGACAGTAAGGTCCAGTGTTCGGAAAACATTCTCGACCACAGATGTCACATGTGAAGGCTGTCCCTGAAGATGTTGATGTGCCGGTGCTTTATTGCCGCTGCTTTCTTCTGAACCTCATAGCTTCTTGGTGTTACGCCAGGGTGACTTCAGACTTGAACAGTCATCTACAGAGAGCCTGGCGCCACCGAGGGCGGTCCTGAGTCAAATTTTCCCAGCTGGAAGGGGCAGTGGCAAAGCACCTGAGATCGTTCTTGCAGACATCCTTAAAACGCAGCTGGGCGCGACCAATTCTGTCTCTCAAAAGACGAAAGCTCTGCATAAAGAGTATCATTCGGTATTTGTTCATCATCGACTCGGCGGACATGACCCAGCCACCGGAGACGACGCTGTCTCAGTAGAGAACACAAGGTAGAACTTCTTTGTTTGGGATCCTGTCCCTCCAAGTGAACAAGATGATGATATAACATCAGAGCGAGTCGAAAGTTTTGCAATATTTTAGTAACGTGTGGCACAATTCGACAGTCCCGGATACTTTTACTGAAGTCGTGAAGACGACAACTGTAATTAATTAAAACCAAAAAAAAGATTTTTAAAAATACTCACCTGTACGATAAAGTAGGGAGCTGATGGTAGGTGTGGCGCTCCATCTCGCGATACAACAAAACCACAAAAAGAAAAAAAAAATCTCAAAGTGTGTACTCACCACGCCATTGCAAAGGGTTAAAGCCGCGTAATCCTCCGTGTTTTCCTTCAAGGTCGCCGACACTCCTTTGCCGACAAAGAAACAGTGGGGTATCTCGCGAGAGTCCTGTGCCTGGCTCGGGGTATCATCCAGTTGCCCGGTTGAGTTTCGTTTCCAGTGGTAGATTTTGAAACCAGGGGCGAGCAGTTCGTTGTTGGCCCTCAATTTTAGATGGAAACTTTCGTTAAAGGCCGTCACGTTCAGATAAAGCACAGGGTCTTTCGCCGAAGATGCGCTTCGCTTTCGGCGAACATGGCGGATGTCGTACGATAGGAACTCTCCACGCTCAGAGACGAAAAACGGATATGTGATTTCGTACTCTGAAATTAAAGAAAAAGCACAAATGTGAGATTATGTCTATTTGAACAAAAATTACAATATATATATATATATATATATATATATATATATATATATATATATATATTGGGAGAATATGTGCTTAATTGAAGTCGTATCTAATTTTGAAAGTTAATTAATTAATAATTAATTAATTAGACGGGCATACTTATTATTAGTTAATTAACTTTCAAAATGAGGTACAACTTCAATTAAGCACATATTCTCCCAAAAATTGTCGGCTAAATAAAGCCATATCATAAACACACCGCGTGTGTATTTACTTCTCATATATATATATATATATACATATATATATATATATATACTAGCAGCGGCTACCCAGCATCTCCTAGGTAGAGGTTTTTTTTAAGTTAGTCCCGCAGATCCATTTTTACTGAATCGTGAGTTGAATCCTCGTGGGATGCCCCATTTAAATCCCTATGTAAAAAAAATAGACCTTGCATTGATCCAGCTACTCTGAAAAGAAATGTTAATGTCGACTATCTAAAATATTAAATGAAAAAAATCCATGCTGTTATTTAAATTTTATTTAAAAAAAATTATCTTCACGTATATAAATCAAATCTCTATTATTTTTGCTCAAAAACCAAGCCCTGGTGATATTTAATGCGTATATATATTTATTTTGTTGTTAATTGTTTTATTTTCGAAGTTTCCTCTGGACATATATATACACACAACTGCCCTTTATATATGTATAGATGTGTGTGAATAGGACATATTTTGGGTGTCATTTGTCTTTATCGATCTTTTATGCTCATAGACACGTTTCTCAATGCTTCGTTGGGTTTCTCCTATGTAGCTTTTGTTGTAGTCGTTGCATGGAATGGTGTAAATGCCTGCGTTGGAGATGTTAAGAGTGTTTGTGCGTGTGGAGGAACTGGTGAGATCTGTAATCGCTTGGGAGGGAGGTATTTTGTATGACTCTTATAAAAAGGTAATACTTAAATGCACAATGAAGTCCTACCAACAAATTATATATATATATATATATATATATATATATATATATATAATTTAATACAAAGAAAAAAAATTAACAAACCGTCATTCCGTGATAAATTTATTTCGACCAAAAGCTCAAAAGTCTTTTAAAAATTTTGTAAAAATTTTTAAAGATCTTTGAGAGACTGGCCTCTTTTTTTTTGAAAATTAAATATTGCTCTGTATTTAATATAATTTATTGATTATTATGCATTGAGCTCAACAGGTTCATCATAGCTTAACTTCTATTCTTTTCATTA
>CM042177.1:21782920-21832920 GCA_023376005.1 Doryteuthis pealeii | reverse complement strand
GAACAGAAGACTGGAATAGATAGATAGATAGATAGATAGATATATGAACAGAAGACTGGAATAGATAGATAGATAGATAGATGATAGATAGATAGATATGAACAGAAGACTGGAATAGATAGATAGATAGATAATAGATAGATAGATATGAACAGAAGACTGGAATAGATAGAATAGATAGATAGATAGATTTGAACTGACTCAGATAAAGAAAAAGATAGATACCTAAAAAGATAGATAGATAGATATGAATGGACATAGATACACACACACACGCACGCACACACACACCACACACAGAGAGAGAGAGAGAGAGGAGAGAGAGAGAGAGAGAGAGAGAGAGAGAGAGAGAGAGAGAGAGAGAGAGAGACATCGCTGGCTAATTAGCTAGCTAAGATAGATAGATAGATAGATAGATAGGAAGGACAGATTAATTTTCTTTTTAACTAGGAATAGAATAATCTTTTCCCTTTTTCTTTTTCTTTTTCTTCTTCCCTTTCTACCTTGATTCTTTCTTTCTTTTACTCTATTCTCTCAATATTAACTTTCACTTATCTTTTTCGTGTCCGTTCTTTCTTCTTTCTTTCCGTAATTCCTTCCATTTTGCTCACAATTTTTATCACCTTCCTCCTCACTCTCTGGATCTCAAATAATCATAAATATTGGGTCTTTTGAAAGCTCTAATAAAATTTCGTACTCCTATAAAATATATATCAATATATATATATATATATATAAATATATATATATATATGGGATATATATATATATGCTCCCCATCCCCTAAGGTTGAGGACTCTGGGGGGGATCTCGCTGACGGCCGCCAACTTAAGCGTAAACGCAACGCTCTTCTCTATAAGGAATGGAGCACTCTGTGACGGCCTTTAAACACAAAGCGATGTGTGTATTAAAACAGTTAAAATCCCCTTCCCATTCTGTAAGTTCTGGAGTTCAATTCCGGCTGTAGGGCTTACAAAATGTCTAGCCACACTGAAGAGACTTGATAAGTCGAAACACGTGTCTGTGGATGACCCTATATATATATATATATATATATAGTAAATGAAGAAAAAACTCTAAACTTGCTTCATTACAATAATCTATTTCAACCGTATTAATACGGCATCTTCAGGTAATTACAAGAACATGACTCTTACTGAGAATTTCCCAAAGTAACATCGCTTTTAAATCTATCAATTTTGGGGAGGGAGGGTTGGTGTCTTATTTTTAAATGGGTAGGATTATGGTCTACCTGCATCAGCTTGGTTAAACCACACGTGGAAAGATCATAACTACGATATATATATATATATATACATATACATATATATATATATATGCATGATGACAGAATACCAAAGATTCTCATGTATAGTCAGCTTGACGGTGGTCAAAGAAACGTGGGTCGACCATTGCTCAGATTTAAGGAAAAACTGAAAAGTAACCCTTCAGCTGCAAATATAGATTACGCTACTTTTGAGAACACAGTACTCGATCGTAAAACGTGGAGGACTTTGTGTTACAATGGTATCAAGAATTTTGCAGCATCGGAGGTCACCAGGCTGCGTCAAGCTAGAGAAAGGACTAGAGTATTGGCTAGTGTCCCAGCAATACATTCTAATAATCCACACTCTTGTTCCATCTGTGGACTTCTTTGCAAATCATTGGCAGGGCTGAAATGTCACCTGCGATTAACACACAAGGTTAGATGAAAGAGGTTGTCGGAACCTCATACGTCGAGAGTCCATCATCATCATAGATAGATAGATAGATAGATAGATAAAAGGATATGAAAACACACAATGCTGTTAAAATGAAAATATTTCATATCATATTCATAGCTAATATTGAACAAGATTTCGATTCATAAAAATCATCTTCTGAGCTTGTTTTTAATCCGGAATCATCGAGTCGCTGACCGAGAAACGCGAGGCGGGTGTGCTTATGAAGCAACGACCGCATGACTTTTTGGAACATCAATGTTTTCGTTTTGAATTCAAATTATTTTCAGCTCCTCTCTCGATGAGTCCGGAGTAAAAACAAGCTCTGAAGATGATTTTTATAATTCGAAATATTAGCTATGAATATGATATAAAATACTTTCATTTTAACAGCATATTGTGTTTTCATATCCTTTTATATATACTTATACCGTCGGATTCATTTCATTTCTCTTAATATATATATATATATATATATATATATATATATATATATATATATATATATATATCATGGACTCTCTCGTCGATTTTCGACGCATGAGGGTTCATACAATGAACACCCACACAGTGATTTGTTTATAGTGGTGAAGGCTTGTGTTGGACCATCCACACTTTTTGGCACAGTCAATAGGAAAGAATTGATGCACGAATGCCACAAACCCAATCAACGACTGACCTCAGGAATTTTGAATTCAGAGTTTTCCCTCTCCTAGACTGGCTACCTACACAAGCCCAGTCTGCCCTACTATGTTACCCATAGCTGGAGGGAGAATATATAGATTCATACCTTTTCCAAGGGTATTAGCGCTATGTGAAATGCCAACAGTTTCGTCTAGGAATTGAACTCAAATCAACGAATCTATTTTTCACGACTCTAACCACTAGCCACGCTATGTATATATATATATATATATATATATATATATATATATATATGTGT
Source organism: Doryteuthis pealeii (assembly GCA_023376005.1). NCBI lineage: Eukaryota > Metazoa > Mollusca > Cephalopoda > Myopsida > Loliginidae > Doryteuthis > Doryteuthis pealeii. The sequence goes on along the minus strand of CM042177.1, from coordinate 21,830,256 downwards.
GTGTGTGTTGTGTGTGTGTGTGTGTGTGTGTGTGTGCCAAAGAAAAATCTTAAATACCGGTCATATCAGTAGCTATACATTTTATTTAAACTTTTTCTTTGGCATGTATATATATACATATATATATATATATATATATATATATATATATATATATACATATATATATATATATATATATATATATATATATATATATATATATATATATGTTTATAACAGTTGAATGTATTTATCATGATACACTAAAAATCCGAAGCTAAAAAAAGATCTTATTTAGTTTTGGGTTTCCTGATTTTTCTGATAAAGTCTTCAAGAATCTGAAGACGTTTTTTTGACAAAGAATATTGTATAACATCCCAGAATTTGGCATATGCGAGTGTGGAAATATTAGGACCAAGCAGGCTATGTTTCAATCATACATTCCTTTCTTATAGATAAACGAGAAAACTTAACGGAACATTTCTTTTTTAAATTCCTTGTCTATCTTCAGAAATTTATCTCGATAAAACTCTCCTGCCTAAATAGACCCGGCACTTTCGGCTTAGTATTTTAGAACACTGACTACACCTCTGCAGAGGGGTAAAACACTCTACTACAACAGGGCCACATGCTTGCCGTGGGTGACGACCCGTGGAACTAAGGTTGCTGAGCTATCATGACATGCAATACTCCACTTCCAACCCGTCCTTCGGGTCGGAGGTCCGGTGCGCCAATGAAAAGTCCTCCAGCCCCTGCCACAAATATATACCGTATTTTTCGGACGATAAGGCGCACCGGAGTATAAGGCGCAGTATCAGTGAATGGATCTATTTTCATATATAAGGCGCACCGGAGTATATATATTTACCAACCCCTCCGCACGAGCAGGATGCGACACAAGGTCAATTTCTTAAGCGGAGTTTAACAGGTTTCAATTCAGAGTTTTCCTTCTCCTAGACTGGTTACCTAGCCATGGTTAAAGAGTCCAGTCTTCCCTGCTATTTACCCATAGCTGGAGGGAGAATTGGATTCATACCTTTCCCAAGGGTATTAGCGCTATGTGAAATTCCAACAGCTTTGTCCAAGAATTGAACTCGCGTTGACGAGTCCATTTCCTACGACTCTAACCATTAGACCCACGCGCCGGAGTATAAGGCGAAGTATCAGTGAACGGATCTATTTTCATATATAAGGCGCATCGGAGTATAATGCGCAGTATCAGTGAACGGATCTATTTTCATATATAAGGCGCATAGGTGTCTAAGGTGCAGTATCAGTGAACGGATCTATTTTCATATATAAGGCGCATCGGATTATAAGACGCAGTATCAGTGAACGGATCTATTTTCATATATAAGGCGCACCGGAGTATAAGGCGCAGTATCAGTGAACGGATCTATTTTCATATATAAGGCGGATCGGTGTCTAAGGTGCAGTATCAGTGAACGGATCTATTTTCATATATAAGGCGCACCGGAGTATAAGGCGCAGTATCAGTGAACGGATCTATTTTCATATATAAGACGCACCGGAGTATAAGACGCAGTATCAGTGAACGGATCTATTTTCATATATAAGGCGCATCGGATTATAAGACGCAGTATCAGTGAACGGATCTATTTTCATGTATAAGGCGCACCGGATTATAAGACGCAGTATCAGTGAACGGATCTATTTTCATATATAAGGCGCACCGGAGTATAAGGCGCAGTATCAGTAAACGGATCTATTTTCTTATATAAGGCGCAACGGAGTATAAGGCGCAGTATCAGTGAACGGATCTATTTTCATATATAAGGCGCACCGGAGTATAAGGCGCAGTATCAGTGAACGGATCTATTTTCATATATAAGGCGCATCGGAGTATAAGGCCCAGTATCAGTGAACGGATCTATTTTCATATATAAGGCGCACTGGAGTATAAGGCGCAGTATCAGTGAACGGATCTATTTTCATATATAAGGCGCATCGGAGTATAAGGCGCAGTATCAGTGAACGGATCTATTTTCATATATAAGGCGCAGCGGAGTATAAGGCGCATAAAGCAGAACAAAGCAGTTTGATAGGTCAGATTTATTCAAGTCGCTAAAAATAACTATCAATATTGTTCACTTGTAACACACAAAGAACAGAACAAATACGCTCACTTTTTCATTCATTCCTCTTCTACAAATTCTTCATCTTCGGTGTCGAAGTTTAACAGTTGGGCAATGGGCAGGGCATTTTCTTACCAAACCTGGGAAAATTCTTCCCTCTTTTNGGTTCGAAATACTTGTCTGATGGGAGATTCGTTAGGTATAACACTGGCTGATAGACCAAAATTAGTCGAAACAAGCTATTACAGTGTTCCTCCGCGGTCGCCATGTATTCGCAATTTGGCTTGTCCATGATAATTAAAAATAATAAATAAAATTTCTCTCACAAAAAATAAAAAATAAAAAAATATAATATAAATATAAATTATACTATAATATATATGCTCCCACTTCCCGAGGGTGAGCACTTCTGGTGGGGTCTCGCGACGGCGCCAATTCAAAGCGTAAAACGCAACGCTCTTTCTATAAGGAATGCAGCATCCAGTGAACGGCCATACCACAAAAGAGCGATGTTGTGTCTAAAAAGTTAAATCCCCGTTTCCCTTTGTAAGTGGAAGATTAGGGCCTAATGTTAAGGGTGCCGGACTGACACCCAAACCGACCGGAGTTTCAATTCCGGCTGTAGTAGCTTACAAAAATATATATATATAGTAAATGAGGAAAAAAACTCTAAAACTTGCTTCATGTACAATAATTTTTTTCAACGTTTAATAACGATCTTCAGGAATCACAGAACATGACTTTACTGAGGAAATTCTCCAGAAGTCAAACATAGCTTTTAAATCTTAAAATTTGGAAGAAAGTTTGTTCTTAGATTGGAATGGTAGGGATTATTGTCTACCTGCAATCAGCTGGTTAAAAACCCACAAACGTGAAAGAATTCTTAACTACGATATATATATAATATATAACTTATAATAATATAGTATTATATGATTGTCAACGATGTTTGAACTTGTGGTCATCGCCATTTCAAAACAATTGTCATTTCCAAACCACACTGTTCGTGCCATAAGTCACCCAAAAAGTGATAATATACTATATTCAGTTTAAATAAACGAAGAGTTCTGGGAAGCCAGCTAGTGTAATGGTTCAGAATGTCCGCTGTCCAAGCCTGTACAAATTAGGTGCGAACGTCACGCCCAAAGCACCTGGCCCTGGTCTATAAGTTCTGCGATAGGCCTAATAGGCGAAATGTACATACAAAGATTACGACCTTTTTTTTCGATTTGTTTACGCTCACCATTTAAACCGATATGCAGGCCTAATTTCATTTATATTATGAATTAATTAGATGCTTAGCTTGAGGCACATAATCTTCCTTATAGATATAATATATATATAATTATATTAGATTTATAGCACACTAAGAATAATAATAGAGTGAGATAGAAGACAGATAAAAGGGATTGAAAAAACAACCACAATGGTCCCTTTTAAAAATGAAAAATTATTATTATATTCATATCATAGGCTAAATTGAACAAGATTTCGATCATAAAAATCATTTCTGACTTGTTTTTAAATCCGGACTCATTTCGAGGTCGCTAGAGAAAACGCGAGGACGGATTGTGCTTATTGAAGCCAAACGACCGCAATGACTTGTGGGAACTATCACATTGTTTTCGTTTCTGTAATTGCTATTATTTCAGCGCCTCTCGTCCATGAGTCCGGGATAAAAGCAAGCTCTTGAAGCAGGTTTTTATAGAATCGAAAAGATAAGCTATGACATCACTTGATATAAATATATTTTCACTTCAACAGCATGTGTGTTTATATCCTTTTTATCTTCATACTCTATTGAGCGTGTCGGGATTCATTCCATTTCTCTATATTACCTAATTATAATATATATATTATATATTATATATATTATATTATATATATTCATGGACCTCTCAATCGATTTCGATGGCATGAGGGTTCATACAAATGACACCCACACATATTTGATTTGTTTATAAACGTGAAGGCTGTGTGTAAGGACCATTTCCGCACTTATTGGCCACAGTCCGAATAGGAAAGGAATTGGTTGCACCGAATGCCACAAACCCAATCAACGAGACTTAGCCTCAGGAATTTTGATCAGGAGATTTTCCCTCCTAGATGGCTACACCCAAAAACCCAGGTCTGACCCTAACTATTTTAAACCATAACTGAGGAGAATAACATAGAATCCATACTTTCCCAGGGTTATTAGCGCTAGCTTGAAATGCCAACAGTTTCGTCTAGGAAATTGGAAACTCATAATCAACGAACTCCAGTTTTCCACCGACTTCTAAAACCACTAGGACACGCTTATGGATATATATTAATAATATATATTTACTATATATATATATATATATATAAATATATAGATGTTCTGTGTTTTTGTGGTGTGCCAAGAAAAACTTAAATTTTACCGGTCCATTATCAGTAAAGCTATACAATTTATCTTAAAACTTTTTCTTTGGCCATGCTTATTATACATACATACTCTAATATATATATATATAATATATATATATATATACTATATATATACGTTGTTGTATTAACAAGTTGAATGTATTTTATCTATGTACACTAAAAATCCGAAGCTAAAAAAGATCTTATTTAGTTGGGTTTCTATTTTCTGATAAGTCTCAAGAATCTGAAGACGGGTTTTTTGGACAAAAAGATATTGTTATAAACATCCCAGAACATTGGCATACTGCGAAGTTTGAAATTTAGAGACCAAGGCAAGCAGTTTTCCAATCATACATTCTTTCTATAGATAAACGAGGAAAACTTAAAAGAAACATTTTCTTTTTTAAATCCTTTGGTCTATCTCAGAAATCTTCTTCTCGATATAAACTCTACTTGGCTTAAATAGGACCAGCACTTTCGCTAGCGCTTTTAAACACTGGAAACTACACCTCTTGCAGAGGGGTAAAACACTCATAACAATAGGCCACATGCTTGCCGTGGGTCCTTGATGCTTAAGTATTGGAACTAAGGTGGCTGGAGGCTATTCATTGAAACCTCAACTTCCAACCGTCCTGGTTGGAGGTCCGGTGCGCCAATGAAAGTCTTCCAGGTCCTGGCCTGTCACAAATATATAGCCTATTTTTCGGGACGAATAAGGGCCACCGGAAGTATAAAGGGCAGAATTCCAGTAAAATTGATTCTATTTCCATATTATTAGGCGCCAACCGGAGTTATTATATTTACAACACCTCCCCGCCACGACGCCAGATCACACCAAGGTCAATGTCTGTAAGGGAACGTAACAGGTTTCAAATTCAGGATTTTCCTTCTCTAGGACTGGTAACCTAAACCTGGTTAAAGAGTCCAGTCTGCCTTTGCTATTTTTAACCATGCTGAGGGAGAATGATTCAATTACCTTCCAAAGGTTTAAGCGCTATGTGGAAATTCCAACAGTTGTCCAAGAATTGAAACTCGCGTATGGACGAGGGTCCATTTCCTACGACTCTAAACATTAAGGACCCCAGCGCCGGGAGTATAAAGGCGGCAGTATTCAGTAACGGTCTATTTCTATATAAGGCGATCGGATATTAATGCGCAGTATCAGTACGATCTATTTTCATATTATAAGGGCGCATAGCGTGTCTTAAGGTGCAGATCAGGTGAACGGATCTATTTCATATATAGGCCATGGAATAAGGACCGCATAATCAAGTGAAGGATCTTTTTCATATATAAGGCGCACCGGGGAGTTTAAGCCAGTGATCAGTGAAAACGGATCTATTTTCATATATAAAGGCCACGGTTCTAAGGTGGCAGTACAGTGAAACGGATCTATTTCATCATATTAAGCGCACGGAGTTAAGGTCAGTACAGTGAAACGAATATCTTTCTTCATAAGAGATCAATATAAAGGGCGCATCGGTGTCTAGGGGCAGTATCAGTAAAACGGATCTATTTCATATATAAGCGCACCGGAAGTAATAAGGCGCAGTATCAGTGAAACGGACTATTTTCATATATAAGGCGCACCGGATATAAGGCGCAGTACATCAGTGAACGGATCTATTTTCAATATTAAGAGCACCGGAGTATAAGGCGCACGTGTATAGGGCAGTATCAAGTGAAACGGATCATTTTCATATATAAGGCGCACCGGAGTAAAGGCGCAGTATCAGTGGAAACGGTTATTTTCATATATAAGGCGCATCGGTGTCTAAGGTGCAGTATCAGTAACGGATCTATTTTCATATATAAGCGCACGGAGTATAGGCGCAGTATCAGTGAACGATCTATTTTCATATATAAGGCGCACCGGAGTATAAGGCGCAGTATCAGTGAACGATCTATTTCATATATAAGACGCACCGGAGTATAGGCGCAGTATCAGTGAACGGATCTATTTTCATATATAAGGCGCAGCGGTGTCTAAGGTGCAGTATCAGTGAACGATCTATTTCATATATAAGGCGCACCGGAGTATAAGGCAGTATCAGTGAACGGATCTATTTTCATATATAAGGCGCAGCGGAGTATAAGGCGCAGTATCAGTGAACGATCTATTTTCATATATCAGGCGCATCGGTGTCTAAGGTGCAGTATCAGTGAACGGATTTATTTCATATATAAGGCGCAGTATCAGTGAACGGATCTATTTTCATATATAAGGCGCACCGGAGTATAAGGCGCAGTATCAGTGAACGGATCTATTTTCATATATAAGGCGCACCGGAGTATAAGGCGCAGTATCAGTGAACGGATCTATTTTCATATATAAGGCGCATCGGTGTCTAAGGTGCAGTATCAGTGAACGGATCTATTTTCATATATAAGGCGCACCGGATTATAAGACGCAGTATCAGTGAACGGATCTATTTTCATATATAAGGCGCACCGGAGTATAAGGCGCAGTATCAGTGAACGGATCTATTTTCATATATAAGGCGCATCGGAGTATAAGGCCCAGTATCAGTGAACGGATCTATTTTCATATATAAGGCGCACTGGACTATAAGGCGCAGTATCAGTGAACGGATCTATTTCATATATAAGCGCATCGGAGTATAAGGCGCAGTATCAGTGAACGGATCTATTTTCATATATAAGGCGCAGCGGAGTATAAGGCGCATAAAGCAGAACAAAGCAGTTTGATAGGTCAGATTTATTCAAGTCGCTAAAAATAACTATCAATATTGTTCACTTGTAACACACAAAGAACAGAACAAATACGCTCACTTTTTCATTCATTCCTCTTCTACAAATTCTTCATCTTCGGTGTCGAAGTTTAACAGTTGGGCAATGGCGGCATCTACCAAACCTGAATCCCTTTCGTCATCCTCTGAGTCAGTCTCATTGCTGTTGTTAGGCTGTTCAATGGTAATTTCGGCCTTCGTGAAAGCTTTGATAGTTGAGACCGATACCTTGGCCCAGGCATCGACGATCCATTGGCAGATAGTGGTGTAACTAACCCGGAGTTGCCTCCCTTGAATGTTTTTTTTCTTCTCGACTCAATTTTTAAGAGACCACACAAGTGATTGCGTTATATATATATATATATATATATATATATATATAAGAAAGTTTTATAGAAAAACAACAAGATGTTAAAAATTTTTGCTGACAGATATCTGTTTCGAGATTATGAATATGTCGAAACAGATATCTGTCAGCAAAAATTTTGTTTTTCTATAAAACTTTCTTACATATTGTCGGATTCAATATCCATTTTTACCTTCATAAATATATATATATATATATATATGTGTGTGTGTGTGTGTGTGTGTGTGTGTGAATAGATTGTGGTACGAGCAAAATTTGAAAATGGTTTTAAAAAGCGTGTGCATTGTGAGATGTTATAATAAATAAATTCAATTGTATTTATTATAACATCTCACAATGCACACGCTTTTTAAAACCATTTTCAAATATATATATATATATATATATATGGGAGAAATGTGAGGCGGTTAATCCGACAGTATGCGGAGAAAGGTAGACAAACACGGGATGTTATAGAAAATGGATGTTTATTGTACGTAGTGATGTGAGACCGAAACGTTGCATCGTCGACATCACTACCTACAATAAACATCCATTTTCTATATCATCCCGTGTTTGTCTACCTTTCTCCACACACACACACACACACACACACACACATATATATAATATATATATATATATATATATATATATGCATGCAATTTGTGTAGTATTTTTATAGATAAATTAATTTATCTATAACGGAATACCTATATATATATATATATATATATATATATATATATATATATATATATATATATATATATATATATATATATATATATATATATATATATATATATATATATATATATATATATGTGTGTGTGTGTGTATGTGTGTGTGTGTGTGTGTGTGTGTGTGTGTGTTTGTGTGTGTTTGTGTGCTATCTATATGTGTGTATATATATGTGTGTTCGTGCATTGTATATATAGAGGATGTTCACCTTGGATTTTGTTTATTTAGCAGTAAATAAACTATCAACAGATAAGATGCAAAACATGTTCCCTTAGTGGCTGAATATCTTGGCTTCATAGAATATATATCAAAATACGATGGTGACTCACGTCGCATATTAGAACTTTAAAAAGACCCAATATTTGGATCGAAAAATATCGAAAAAAAAGAGTAAAATAAATAAATACATAAGACAGATAGATAAATAGATAGATAGATAGATATGAAAAGTGATAGGAATATAGATATGAATGGACTCAGATATATATATATATATATATATATATATATATATATATATATATATATATATAGAGAGAGAGAGAGAGAGAGAGAGATGGTGAGCGAGAGAGAGAAACAGGCATAGCTAAGATAGATATGAACAGAGAAAGAAAGAGAGAGAGGAGAGAGGGAGAGAGAAACAAACACCGCTGACTAGCTTGTTAGCTAACTAGCTAGAATAGATAGATAGATAGATAGATAGATAGATAGATATGAACAGAAGACTTGGATAGATAGATAGATAGATAGATAGATAGATAGATATGAACAGAATACTTGGATAGATAGATAGATAGATAGATAGATAGATAGATAGATAGATAGATGGATCATTATCGGAAAAAAGAAGAATAAAATAAATTAATAAATAAATAAGATAGATTGATAGAGATGAAAAGTTATAGAAAGATAGATATTAATGGACTCAGATAGATAGATAGATAGATAGATAGAGAGAGAGAGAGAGAGAGAGAGAGAGAGAGAGAGAGAGAGAGAGAGAGACCGTTGACTAGCTTGTTAACCAGCTAGCTAGAATAGCTTGAAAGCTAGCTAGATAGATAGATATGAACAGATAGAGATGGAGATAGACACATAGATAGATAGATAGATAGATAGATAGACATGAACAGACGGAGATAGATAGATAATGTTATATCAGAGAGAAGATATCTCTTGTGATTCACAATGCTTACTCACAAAATACACCTCGCTAGCATAAAACATCAAAACTCAAGTCGGAGGCAACAAACGGAAGTGAACTCAATGGTACCCTCTCACGAAGTGACCAATTCGACGCAGTTCTGCGCATAGGCTCGGATTGAGTTACGCTTGAGAGGAATTCCAAAATAAACAAAAAATAATATTGTAAGGAATCCGGATTTTCAACCAATGAAAAATCTTCCCGCTAAACACCTCAAAAGCATTCTGGAGCCCATCTACCAGCATATAAGCTCGGGTATTTTGAGAATCGGCAGTTGGACGGACGGCCTGGAACCGAGAATATCACCAGACGAGAGGATCAAGGAACTGCTACGCACACCCACCACCACGCACGCCCTCGCCCACCCGGACACTCAGCCTTACTTCAACACCTCACCGTAGCCAGGCGACATCCTTACCCCCCTGACCACTACAGCGCTACCCGCTACAACTCGCTGAGATATTCCTGACTTATTTCCCGCACCAAGTGACCGTATTCACTTACAACAGTATCCTACCGAGACGAACTCAACTCCCTCGCCCACTACTACCTTCCCTGACCATCACTATTCCACTGAGATATTCCTGACTTGGTCCCTACACCAAGTGACCGTATCAACTCAACTTCTACTACCACCTCACGCCTTGCACCAGGCCAAGAGAGATTCCGACGTATCATACGATACCCACACCTCACCGACCCCTCGGCCACTCCAGAGAACTACTACCGTTATCTACGGCGACAACAACAATTTTCACACTCGTTATTTCAATAAACGATTTTTTATCCAATTAATCTTGTCCATTATTCTTCCTTGCAAACCATACGCTTCTAGGGATATCCTAAGATACAACAATAATTATGAACAGACGGAAATAGATAGATAGATATGAACAGATAGAGATAGAGATAGATAGATATATAGATAGATATGAACAGACGTAAATAGATATTAGAAGTCACAAGGCCTAAGCACAACCAGGATTCATACATAAGGCGCACCGGATTATAGTGCGCACTGCCGATTCTTTTAATATATATATATATACACCAAACCCAGCATGTGAGCAGGATATGACACACGGTCAATGTCTTAAGCAAGGTTTAACAAGTTTGAATTCAGAATTTTCCTTCCAGACTGGTTACCAGTTGACCCATAGCTAGGAGGAGTGTAGTTGAATTCATACCTTTCCCAAGAGTATTAGCACTATGTGAAATGCAAACGGCCTTATCCAGGATTTGAACTCTGATCAAGTCCATTTTCATACGACTAACCATTACACCACAAGCCTCCACATGTGTGTATATATTTATTATTCCTAATAAAAAAAAAAAAAGTCATTTAAATTTCTTATTTACAAAAAAATTTTTTTCAAGTAAAACTCCATTTACGTTTTTATTCATCTGCAACAAATTTTCTTTATAATTCTAATTATAAATAATAGCTAGTAAAAGCAGTTAAAATTTAATTCTAATTATATTTAGGGGTTGAATATTACTAATTTATAGTTTTACATTGTTCTTTTTTAATATAAATAACTACACAGAAAAACAAAACAAATATATTTCCATAGATGATTAACAAAAAGATTTAAACAAAAACAAGACTGCCCTTCCAATAATATTCCACAAACTAGATTACCCTTCCCATCATTCCCTACATAACAATATATAAAGGGATACCCACCATATAGTCTGATTACATAGGCAAGTGACTAACAGTCACTAAGCACCATTGACTGTCTATACTATTCTAACTTAGATCATAAGAATTTTAGAAAAATATGGAGGAAGTTTAATCCAAAATAACCACAAGTTTAACTTAATAATGATAATAATGAAATTTATTGTGTACAGTGTTATTTCCTCTTAAAGAAAGTAGAGATGCTGCATATTCTGATATAATTTAGAATCTTTTTATAATTTCTTTCTTTTCTTTTTGTTCTGAGTATTCTGGCAGATTACAGCAGTGCTGTGTTCTGAATGGTTTCAATCCTTCCTCTGATTTGCAAACTTTCCAGACCCTTTTCCAATCCTTTTGGGACTGTTCCAAGTGCACCAACTACAATTGGTATTATTATTATTATTATTATTATTATTATTATTACTAGCAAATATATGCACCCTCCGGGTGCAAGTATTTAAGTTTTAATGTAATAAAATATTGTATTAAATTAGAAAGGCTAATGAAACTAAATAAGAATACAGATAAAAATATTTGAAACAGAGGGGGGTATAATAAAAGATTTGAAACAGAGGGAGTATGATAAAAAATGGAAATACTGAAACTTACTCTTCCATCACTCTTGTCTTTCATTGTTATTTTTTCTAATTTAAGTATTTAGTTATAAGAGGAAGTAAAGAATAAAATGACAGTTATTTTATCTTGTTAATGGATTTCATTTAAGATTCATTGAAGAGATTTTTGCTTATATTCATTAAAATAAAACCAAACAGTTAGAAATCAATAATACTAAGCACATATTTATTAAATTCGATTTTTTAATATTAATATGCAAATTAGCCTTCCCGTTCACACTGTAAACCGCTATTTTGTTATATATATAAATATAATTGCATGTTTTCAGTATGTAGACATAGTTAACAGTATTAATAATGTAAGACAATTTTATTAATAATTGAGGTTTAGATAAAACTAAAATCATGGAGAATGTGACGTAAATAACTAAGAGAATTGTGACTTGAGTAGGAATATAGTTTCGGTTACAGACAGAAAAACACACAATCTCCATTATAATAAGATTATTATTATTATCTAATGTTTTAATTTTGTTACTGAAGTAAATGCTTGGATTACGTGCATTTATTTTACAGAATCTACGATATATTTATGCATTCCGATAGCACCCATTTTCTCCCCAAGAAACATGTGCCTGGTATTTGATGATTACATTTCAGTTGCAAGAAAATTTAAAAAGAGTGATGAAAAGTTCCCGACCTAACCAAAACGGGAATTACTTTTTAATGTTTTATTGTATTTTTTGAGAATTTAAAGATAATTGAGTATCAATCTGACAAATGTATTGAATTGCAGGAGTTATAGGCAGAATAACATGTTTCATGTTTCCCAGGTTGTACAATTCTTCGACATCATCTTGGAAAGATGCCAAAAAGATGATCAAAGAATATTCCAGATTTTAAGTCCAAAAAAATACGGTAACGGAATCAACTGTTCATCCCGTTTTCAGTCTAATTTACTCTTTACGGATTTCCGCCCTGTCGGCTGGGGCGTTAGAATGCACCGACTTACACCTCTGCAGAGGGGTAAGACTCCCTCAATGGGGCCACCTGTTGGCCGTGGGTGGCGACCCGTCATGCCTAAGGATAGAGCCCAGATGGTTGAGCAGTCTATGACATGCAATACTCCACTTTGGTCCTATCTTGGGCTAGACGGGCGGTCGGAGAGGCCCCCTCTGATCAATCGGCTGGTCACGTCAAGCCCTAGCACCTATATGATTTTCTCAACCCTTATGGCAAGCCCCAACCCCTTTTTATTATATGGGTGCTAGAAGGCGGTGGCTGCTGGTCTACATGTCCTGGGAATGACGTTAAACTCTATCTGATGGTGAGGTTCCAGTTTTGGAGGTTTGGGGAATGTGGAGCACCCCTTCATCACCATCGTTCCCTGGTCCACTCTGACCCGGAGTGGTAGTACCTGTTAGGGTCCCATCTATGGGTTAAATAGAAAAATGTATTTATAAAGAAATTGTATTATCCATTAAGAATTGATTTATTTCAAAACTTTATCGGCATTAAATAACCCACTGAGGTTGATATGCCATAAAACAAAACAAACCAAACCAAACCAATCTTTACGGATTTCGCTCGTGTTAAATTCGCCCTTTTCTATGAATTTAATTGATTTTTTTTCTATTTTTCTTTTTGAATCTATTTTTAACGTTTTCCTACGAAATGAAATAAATGTATTGAATTAGTTTTTGTGTTATTGCAAATCGTTCTCTTTACGTCTTCTTGCTTTTTATAAAGAGAAACTGAATTTCTAATTGGGACTGCAACATATAAATGACTATTGTAATTAATTAATTATGAAACCAAGATACCTATGTGCGAAAAGTAATTATACCCTTTTTGTGGTTTTATCTTAATGATTACGTCAAGATTATTGAGCCATCTTTTACATCCGACAGAACTGAACGACAATCGTTTTGGGACTGTGACCTAACTATCACTTCGAAAGTACGACAGAAATCTACGTTCTCATAATATATTTCATACGATTTTTTTTTTCTGTTTTTTTGTTTCTTATTTTTGATGGTATAAATTTTATAGAAATTTATTGAATTAGTTTTAATTAATATATTTTATTTTATATTTTAATTAGTATATAATTCATACGAGGTTTTTTTTTTGGATGGTATACATTTAATGAAATTTATTGAATTACTTTTAATTAATATATTTTAATCAATATATTTTATACGAGTTTTTTTTCTGTTTTGTGTTTCTTATTTTTTGATGGTATAAATTTCATAGAAATTTATTGAATTAGTTTTAATTAATATATTTTATTTCATAATAATATTTGGTAATTTGCTTGAAGCATTGTTAAGTATGTTATTATTTATTAATCATAGGAAAGCAATTACAATGTGTATAAAGTAAAAATAAAAAAGATGTTTAGTCTTATCGATTTCAAAGTAACTTTATCATCAGAGACGTTTTTCAGAAATGGAGGCGTTTTTGTGTCATTTTTTGATTTTTTTTTTTTACGTTATAACCACGCGTCTCGTGGTTTTTTTATAACGCCACACGGAAGGGTCGTGATAGCCGTCCTTCAATCAATTTCAATTTTATTATTTTCATTTATTTATATATTTATGTATTTATCTATTTACTTATTTCTATTTATTTGTTTTATGTATATATATGTGAGTAAGAAAAGGTGGAATGAAAACATCACACAATGTGTTTAATTCTAACCTATTATTTATACGAGGACCTAATTTAGCTATTAATAAACTTTCTCTAATTCTGAGATTTTATTTTATATTTTAATTAATATATTTCATACGAGTTTTTTGTTTCTTATTTTTGGTGGTATAAATTTTATAGAAATTTATTGAATTAGGTTTCATTAATATATTCTATTTTATATTTTAATTAATATATTTTATACGAATTTTTTTTTTCTGTTTTGTGTTTCTTATTTTTGATGGTATAAATTTTGGCTGAACTTGCAGAAAGGTGTCAAAATTAGGGTGACCCAGAAAAAACAGAACCCGAATTATTTATTTATTTTCCCATTAAACTAATCTAAAACCCCAACACCAACCCTAACCCTAACCCCTAACCTTAACTCTAACCCCTAACCCTAACCCTAAACCCCCCTAGTTAAAATTAACAGCTTTAATACAAAATTTGTGGGTTCTGTTTTTTCTGTGTCACCGGTATACAGGGTGACAAAAAAAAAACAGAACCCAAATTATTTATTCATTTCCCCATTAAACTAACCCTAAACCCCAATCCTAACCCTAATCCTAACTCTAACCCTAACCCTAACCCTAAATCCTAACCCTAGACCCCATAGTTAAAATTAACAGTTTTATTATAAAATTTGTGAGTTCTGTTTTATCTGGGTCACTCTAATTTTGACACCTTTGTGCAAGTTCAGCCTAAATTTTATAGAAATTTATTGAATTAGTTTTAATTAATATATTTCATTTTATATTCTAATTAATATATTTTATACGAGTTTTTTTTTTTGTTGTTTTTTGTTTCTTATTTTTGATGGTATAAATTTTATAGAAATTTATTGAATTAGTTTTTGTGGAATGGATGTCATTTTTTTTTTTTTTTTGTCGGCCAAGGGTGCGGTTTTACCTACATTCCATTTTTTCTCATTCCATTACACAAATGGCATCTCTTTCATCCTAACTCTCCAATTTCTATGCTTTTAACAAAATCCGAGCTCCTATTAATTCGCTAACAGTTTGTTGAGCACCAAAATAACAGTTGGGATGTTAGGGTTGGGGTTGGCAGGTCAGACGGAATAAGAAAAAGAAAAAGGAAAAGAAAAAAATCCAGTGGGACCAGCGGAGGGCAATCATTATCACCCGTTAATTTCTTTTCTTGGCTTTTTATCTTTCAGCTTCTTTCTTTTCAGCTCCTAGATTCATTCTTTCTTTTTCTCTTTCTTTCTTTTTCTCTTTCTT
Organism: Doryteuthis pealeii; assembly: GCA_023376005.1. Taxonomy (NCBI): domain Eukaryota; kingdom Metazoa; phylum Mollusca; class Cephalopoda; order Myopsida; family Loliginidae; genus Doryteuthis; species Doryteuthis pealeii. Next base: position 21,814,552 of record CM042177.1, on the reverse strand, counting down.
TCAGCTCCGAGCTTCTTTCTTTCTTTCTTTTTCTTTCAGCTTTTTTCTTTTTCTTCTTTCTTTCTCTTGCTCGCTCGCTTGATTTCTTTTCTTTCTTTCTTTCATATTTTTTGCTTCTTTCTTCTTCTTTTCTTTTTCTTTCTTTCTTTTTTTTTCTTTCTTTCTTTCTTTCTTTCTTTCTTTCTTTCTTTCTTTCTTTCTTTCTTCTTCTTTCTTTCTTTCTTTCAGTTCCTTTCTTTTCTTTCTTTCTTTCTTTCAGTTCTTTCTTCTTTCTTTTTCTTTTTTTCTTTTTCTTTCTTTCTTTCTTTCTTTCTTTTCTTTCAGTCCTTCTTTCTTTCAGTTCCTATTTTTTTCTTTCTTTCTTTCTTTCTTTCTTTTTCTCTTTTCTTTTTCTCTTTCTTTCTTTCATTCTTTCTTCCGTTTCATGTTGACCCCTTTGTTCACCAAAAGAAAACATACAATTTTTCTCTCAATTTCTTTTCATTTTGTTTGTCGTCTGCTCGTCTTCTTTCTTGCAGACGGCCTTTTTTGTTGGAATTGTGTGACGGCAGACGAGACGCTCAAATGTCACGAGGAGAAGAAGGAGGAGGAGGAGGAAGGAGGGAGGAGGGAGGGAGGGGGAGAATGGAGGAGGGGGGGACAGTCTCATCTCAATTTTGAGTTCAGGTCGAATGGCTCACTTGTCGGCTTCATTGTTTATTCAGAACACGTCTTTATGATGTTTTTACTTTTTTGTTTTGTTTTGTTTTTTTTCTTTCTTTCATTGCTTGAGTCTTTTATCTATTTATTTATTTATCTCATTCATTCAATTTAATTTCATTCTTTTTGAATAATTCTTCTGTCATATTTCTTTCATTTTTGTCCCAATTTTTATCATTCTTAATTTGTTTACCCTTACTTAGGCTAGACGGGCGTCGGAGAGGCTCCCTGCGATCGATCGACTGGTCCCGTCAAGCCCTAGCACCTATATGATTGTCCCGACGCTATTGCCCATGAAACAAGTCCCAACCATTCATCACCATTGCTTCCTGGTCCGCTTTGACTGGCGTGGTAGTATCTGTTAGGGTCTCATCTATGGGTTAAATAGTAAAATCTTTCACCTCTTTCTTTTTCCTTCCTTCTTTCTTTCGTTCCCAAGTTCGAGGAGTTTGAGAAGGTTTTCTATCTATCTATCTATCTATCTATCTCAATCTGTTCAAATCTATCTATCTATCTATCTATCTCAGTCTTTCATATCTATCTATCTATCTATCTATCTATCTATCTATCTATATCTATCTATCTATCTCTAGTTGTTCTATCTATCTATCTATCTATCTATCTTAGTCTTCCATATCTATCTATCTATCTATCTATCTATCTATCTATCTTAGTCTTCCATATCTATCTATCTATCTATCTATCTATCTATCTATCTATCTATATCTATCTATCTATCTATATCTAATCTATATCTATCTATCTCTATATCTAATATCTATCTATCTATCTATCTATCTATCTCATTCTGTCAAATCTATCTATCTATCTATCTATCTATCTCAGTCTGTTCAAATCTATCTATCTATCTATCTATCTATCTCAGTCTGTTCAAATCTATCTATCTATCTATCTATCTATCTATCTATCTATCTATCTCAGTCTTTCATATCTATCTATCTATCTATCTATCTATCTATCTATCTATCTATCTATCTATCTTCTATCTATCTCAGTCTTTCCATATCTATCTATCTATCTATCTATCTATCTTAGTCTTCCATATCTATCTATCTATTATCTATCTATCTATCTTATCTATATCTATCTATCTATCTATCTATCTATCTATCTTTCTTAGTCTTCCATATCTATCTATCTATCTATCTATCTATCTATCTATCTATCTCATTCTGTTCAATCTATCTATCTAACTATCTATCTATCTCATTCTGTTCAAATCTATCTATCTAACTATCTATCTATCTCATTCTGTTCAAATCTATCTATCTAACTATCTATCTATCTCATTCTGTTCAAATCTATCTATCTAACTATATCTATCTCATGTTCAAATCTATCTTCTAACTATCTATCTATCTCATTCTGTTCAAATCTATCTATCTATCTATCTATCTATCTATCTATCTCAGTCTGTTTAAATCTATCTATCTATCTCAGTCTTCCATATCTATCTATCTATCTATCTATCTATTTCAGTCTGTTCATATCTATATATCTGTCTATCTACCTATCTCAGTCTGTTCATATCTATCTATCTATCTATCTATCTCAGTCTGTTCATATCTATCTATCTATCTACCTATCTCAGTCTGTTCATATCTATCTATCTATCTATCTATCTATCTCAGTCTGTTCAAATCTATCTATCTATCTATCTATCTATCTATCTATCTCAGTCTGTTCAAATCTATCTATCTAACCATCTATCTGTTCATTATCTATCTATCTATCTATTCATCTATCTGTTCATTATCAATCTATCTATCTATCTATCTCTATACATATCTATCTATCTATCTATCTATCTATCTAAGCTCTCTCTCTCTCTCTCTCTCTCTCTCTCTCTCTCTCTCTCTCTCTCTCTCTCTCTCTCTCTCTCTCTCTCTACGATAAAATGGCTGGGTTTTCCATAAGAGCAATCTGCAGAACACAGATTATTTTTTTCAGTTCCAAATATGACCCCAAATATTCTTTTTCCTTTTTTTTTTCAATTCTAAAAATGCTGAAAATGTTAACACGTCTGGAATAGCCGACTGTTAATCTGTATGCAATATGACTTGAAGATGCGATACCACCAGGGAGAGATCACAATGGGTTTGCAAAGAGAACTCAAATTTTTCCCTTGCTCAGTCCCGCTGCGCGTGAAACGGAGAAGTTCAAAATTTTTAATAATGTTTACATTTCTGCAAAAGTCATAATGTTGTCTTTTAAATTTCCATGTCCGAACGAGAAACACAGGGATGCAGCGTGGAGTGGGTGGGTGATGTGGTGAGTTTAAGTTGCAATTCAAATTGTTCATATGTTCATGTGAAATAGAATAGAAATGAAACTGACGACGACACTTTTTGACTAAGAAAATAAAGGAATATAAATAACACATGCGCATACACTAACACACATATATATATATATACTTATTATAATGGAGATTGTGTGTTTTTCTGTCTGTAACCGAAACTATATTACTACTCAAGTCACAATTCCCTTAATTATTTACGTCAAATTCTCCATGATTTAATTCTTTTAAACCTTCAGTTATTAATAAAAATTGTTTTACATTATTAATACTGTTGACCATATCTACGTACTAATAACCTGCAATTGTATTTATATATACAACAAAATAGCGGTTTACAGTTTGAACGAGAAGGCTAATTTGCATATTGATATTAAAAATTTTATTTTAATAAATATGTGCTTGATATTATTGATTTCTAATTCTTTGGTTTTATCTTAAGAAATATAAACAAAAATCTCGTGGATAAATCTTAAAAGAAATTTATTTACAAGAAGAAATAACTGTAATATTATCCTTTACTTCCTATTTTAACTAAATAGTTAAATTAGGAAAATTTACCAATGAAAGAGGGGAGTAATGGAAAATGATGGAATAGTTAGTTTCAAAGTTGTTCTATTTTTCGATTATACCCCCTCTGTTGCAGATCTTTTTATCTGCATTCTTAGTCAGTTTCATTAGCCTTTCTAATTTAATATGATATTTTATTATATCAAAACTTAAATACTTGCACCCGGAGGGTGCATATATTTGCTAGTATATATAATTGTAGATATTCATCAAAGTTTGATTTTATAGATTAGTCAGGTCAATTTCATCAATCTCTTTCTATCTCTCTCTTCTCCCCTCTCTCTCTCTCTCTATCTCAGTCTGTTCATATCTATCTATCTATCTATCTATCTATCTATCTATCTATTCAAGTCTGTTTCATATCTATCTATCTATCTATCTATCTATCTATCTATCTCGGTCTGTTCATATCTTTATTTATCTATCTATCTCGGTCTGTTCATATCTATCTATCTCGGTCTGTTCATATCTATCTATCTATCTATCTATATCAGTCTGTTCATATCTATCTATGTATCTATGTATCTATCTCCGTATGTTCATATCTATCTATCTATCTATCTATCTATCTATCTATCTCGGTCTGTTCATAGCTATCTATCTATCTCGGTCTTTTCATATCTATCTATCTATCTATCTCGGTCTGTTCATATCTATCTATCTATCTAACTATCTATCTCAGTCTGTTCATATCTATTTATCTATCTATCTATCTATCTATCTATCTATCTATCTATCTCGGTCTGTTCATATCTATCTATCTATCTATCTATCTATCTATCTATCTATCCCAGTCTGTTCATATCTATCTATCTATCTATCTATCTATCTAATCTATCTATCTATCTATCTCTGTCTATTATCTCTATCTTATCTATCTATCTATCTATCCTATCTATTTATCTCGGTCTGTTCATATCTATCTATATCTATCTCTGTTCATCTATCTATCTATCTATCTATCTATCTATCTATCTCTGTCTGTTCATATCTATCTATCTATCTATCTATCTATCTATCTATCTATCTCTGTCTGTTCATATCTTTATTTATATATCTATCTATCTCGGTCTGTTCATATCTTTATTTATCTATCTATCTATCTATTTATCGATCTATCTCGGTCTGTTCATATCTATCTATCTATCTATCTATCTATCTATCTCGGTCTGTTCATATCTATCTATCTATCTATTTCAGCCTGTTCCAATCTACCTATTCACCCATCTTTTATCTCAGTATTCTGTTCCTTATCTATCTCCTTCTATGGATTATCCGTCTTGATGATGAATATGATGATGATGATGATGTTGACGGAATACGAAAATCGAGACTAAAAACAGCCTCGTTTCCTTATCTATCGATCGATCGATATATAGATAGATGAGGAAATCTATCTATCTATCTATCTATCTATCTATCTATCTATTTCAGTCTCTTTATATCTATCTATCTATTTCAGTCTCTTTATATATCTATCTATCTATCTATTATCTATTTCAGTCTCTTTATTTATATCTATCTATCTATCTATCTATCTATTTCAGTCTCTTTATATCTATCTATCTATCTATCTATCTATTCAGTCTCTTTTTTATATCTATCTATCTATCTATCTATCTATCTATCTATTCAGTCTCTTTTATCTATCTATCTATTTCAGTCTCTTTATTTATATCTATCTATCTATCTATCTATCTATCTAATCTATTTCAGTCTCTTTATATCTATCTATCTATCTATCTATCTATCTATTCAGTTCTCTTTATATCTATCTAATCTATCTATCTATCTATCTATTTCAGTCTATTTATATCTATCTATCTATCTATCTATCTATCTATCTAATCTATCTATTTCAGTCACTTATATCTATCCTATCTATTATCTATCTATCTATCTATTCAGTCTACTTTATATATCTATCTATCTATCAGTCACTATATCTATCTATCATCTATCTATCTATCTATCTATCTATTTCAGTCTCTTTATATCTATCTATCTATCTATCTATCTATCTATCTATCTATCTATCTATCTATTTCAGTCTCTTTATTCTATCTATCTATCTATCTATCTATCTATCTATCTATCTATTTCAGTCTCTTTATATCTATCTATCTATTCAGTCTCTTTATTTATATCTATCTATCTATCTATCTATCTATCTATTCAGTCTCTTTATATCTATCTATCTATCTATCTATCTATCTATCTATCTATCTATCTATCTATCTATCTATCTATTTCAGTCTCTTATATCTATCTATCTATCTATCTATCTATCTATCTATCTATCTATCTATTTCAGTCTCTTTATATCTATCTATCTATCTATCTATTCTATCTATTTCAGTCTCTTATATCTATCTATCTATCTATCTGTCTATCTATTTCAGTCTCTTTATATCTATCTATATATCTATCTATCTATTTCAGTCTCTTTATGTCTATCATCTATCTATCTATCTATCTCTTTCAGCCTCTTTATATCTATCTATCTATCTATCTATCTCTTTCAGCCTCTTTATGTCTATCTATCTATCTATCTATCTATCTATTTCAGTCTCTTTATATCTATCTATCTATCTATCTATCTATCTATCTATTTCAGTCTCTTTATGTCTATCAATCTATCTATCTATCTATCTCTTTCAGCCTCTTTATGTCTATCTATCTATCTATCTATCTATCTATCTATCTATCTATCTATCTATTTCAGTCTCTTTATATCTATCTATCTATCTATCTATCTCTCTTCAGCCTCTTTATGTCTATCTATCTATCTATCTATCTATTTCAGTCTCTTTATATCTATCTATCTATCTATCTATCTATCTATCTATCTATTAGTCTCTTCTATCTAACTATCTATCTATCTATCTATTCAGTCTCTTTATGTCTATCAATCTATCTATCTATCTATCTCTTTCAGCCTCTTTAATGTCTATCTATCTATCTATCTATTATCTATCTATTTCAGTCTCTTTATATCTATCTATCTATCCTATCTATCTATTTCAGTCTCTATCTATCTATCTATCTATCTATCTTCATCTCTATCTATCTATCTATCTATCTATCTATCTCTATCTATCTTCTATCTATCTATCTATCTATCTATCTATTTCAGTCCTCTATCTATCTTCTATCTATCTATCTATCTATCTATTTCATCTCTTTATATCTATCTATCTATCTATCTATCTCTCTTTATATATATCTATCAATCTATCTATCTATCTATCTATCTCTATATCTTCTATCTATCTATCTATCAATCTATCTATTCAGTCTCTTTATATCTATCTATCATCTATCTATCAATCTATCTATTTCAGTCTCTTTATATCTATCTATCAATCTAATCTATTTCAGTCTCTTTTATATCTATCTATCAATCTATCTATTTCAGTCTCTTTATATCTATCTATCAATCTATCTATTTCAGTCTCTTTATATCTATCTATCAATCTATCTATCAATCTCATCTATATCTATCAGTCTCTTTCTATATCTATCATCTATCTATTCAGTCTCTTTATATCTATCTATCATCTAGTCTCTTTTATCTATCTATTATCAATCTATCTATTTCAGTCTCATTCTATCTATCAGATCTATCTCAATCTATCTATCAATTATCTATTTCAGTCTCTTTATATCTATCTATCAATCTATCTATTTCAGTCTCTTTATATATCTAATCTATCAATCTATCTATTTCAGTCTCTTTATATCTAATCTATATCAATCTATCTTTTCAGTCTCTTTATATCTTCTATCATTCTATCTATTTCAGTCTCTTTATATCTATCTATCAATCTATCTATCAATCTAGTCTTTATATCTATCTATCTATCTATCTATCCAATCTATCTATTCAGTCTCTTTATATCTATCTATCAATCTATCTATTTCAGTCTCTTTATATCTATCTATCAATCTATCTAGTCTCTTTATATCTATCTATCAATCTATCAATCTTCTATCAATCTATCTATTCAGTCTCTTATATCTATCTATCAATCTAATCTATCAATCTATCTATCTTCTATAATCTATTTCATCTATCTTTTAATATCTATCTATCAATCTATCTATTTCAGTCTCTTTATATCTATCTATTCAATCTATCTATTTCAGTCTCTTTATATCTATCTATCAATCTATCTATTCTATCAGTCTCTCTTATATCTATCTATCAATCTATCTATTCAGTCTCTTATATCTATCTATCAATCTATCTATTCAGTCTCTTTAATATCTATCCTATCATTATCTATCTATATCTATTTCAGTCTCTTTATATCTATCTATCAATCTATCTATTTCAGTCTCTTTATATCTATCTATCAATCTATCTATTATCAGTTTCAGTCTCTTTATATCTATCAAATTATCTATTTCAGTCTCTTTTATATCTATCTATCAATCTATCTATTTCAGTCTCTTTATATCTATCAATCATCTAATTCAGTCTCTTTAATATCTATCTATCATCTCTCTTATATCTATCTATCAATCTATCTATTTCAGTCTCTTTATATCTATCTATCAATCTATCTATCTATCTATCTATCTATCTATCTATCTATCTATCTATTCCAGTCTCTTTATATCTATCTATCTATTCCAGTCTCTTTATATCTCTATCTATCTATCTATCTATCTATCTATCAATCTATTTCAGTCTCTTTATATCTATCTATCTATCTATCTATCTATCAATATATCTATATATTTCAGTCTCTTTATATCTATCTATCTATCTATCTATCTATTTCAGTCTCTTTATATCTATCTATCTATCTATCTATCTGTTCCGCATTGTCATGAAAACAATGGTGGTCTCTACTGGTACTAATAGTTTCACGCTGCACAAAGCACAAAAAAACAAACAATTATGACAGAAGTGAGGGAAATTAACCAACCATACAGAAAACTTGACTCAAAAACAAAGGTTGCCTACCCGAAATAATTCCGCTGAGAACCATCTCGACCCCAAACGAACGACATCCCCCCCCGGGTCCTACCCGGTGGGGTATGTTCTCTTTCATTTGTACCCGCCCAAAGATACCCAAGTTTTATTTAAGAGAGAAAAAAAAATAGTTTTTCCTTCTGTTGATCAAGACTTTTTGGTAAACTCTTTCTTTTCTTTATTTTTGCCTTTTTTATCTTCTTTCTCTCTTTCCTCTTCTTTATCATCACTTGGTTGTTGTTGTTGTGGTTGTTGTTGTTGTTGTTGTTCTTCTTCTTCTTCTTCTTCATTTTATTTTTCTTCTTCTTCTTTTTCTTTTTTTTCTTCTTCCCTTAATTTTTCTTCTTCTTTTTCTTTTTCTTCTTCTTCCCTTTATTTGCTGTTGTTGTTGTTGTTGTTGTTCTTCTTCTTCTTCTTCTCTTCTTCACTTTTTTTTTCTTCTTCTTTTTCTTTTTCTTTTTTTCTTCTTCTTCCCTTAATTTTCTTCTCTTTTTCTTTTTCTTCTTCTTCCCTTATTTGTTGTTGTTGTTCTTGTTGTTGTTCTTCTTCTTCACTTTATTTTTCTTCTTCTTCCCTTTATTTGTTGTTGTTGTTGTTGTTGTTGTTGTTGTTGTTCTTCTTCTTCTTCTTCTTCTTCTTCTTCTTCTTCTTCTTCTTCTTCAATTCGATCTTTTTCTCTCCTTCCTCTCTTTCGTCTCCTTCATTCACTTTCCCCTTTTTTCTTTTCTTCCTCTTTTTCGTTTTCTTCATTCACACTTTATTCTTCTCTTTCCTCTTTTTCCTCTTCTTTTTCCTTTTTCTCTTCTTCATCACCACTTTCCACTTTTCCTCTTCTTCCTCTCTTTCCTCTTCTTCAGCTATGGATAAATAGTAGGGCAGACTGGGCTCTTTAACCTTGATTAGGCAACCGGTCTAGGAGAAGGAAAACTCTGAATTCAAACCTGTTGAACTCTGCTTAAGAAATTGACCTTGTGCCACATCCTGCTCGTATGGAGGGGTTGGTAAATATATATATGATAAAAAGGGGGGTCTTTCCATATGAACAATTTGAAGAATATGATCGGGACAATCATATATTTATTTACCAACCCCTCCGCACGAGCAGGATGTGACACAAGGTCAATTTATTAAGCGGAGTTCAACAGGTTTGAATTCAGAGTTTTCCTTCTCCTAGACCGGTTGCCTAACCAAGGTTAAAGAGCCCAGTCTGCCCTGATATTTATCCATAGCTGGAGGGAGAGTAGGATTCATACCTTTCCCAAGGGTATTAGCGCTAAGTGAAATGCAATTACCAAGTCCAGGATTTGAACTCGGGGTACCGAGTCCATTTCCCATGACTTTAACCATTACACCAAAACCACGCGCTTCCTACCAGGACAACCATATAGTAGCTAGGGCTTGACATCACCAGTCGATTGATTGCATGAGGTATCCCCGACCCTCCCGTCTAACCGAACTAAGACCCGAAGTGGAGTGTTGTATATCATGTGACCATTTAGTACCCTCAGCCACCACAATCCCGTCCTCAGGTATTACGGTTCGCCACCCTCGGTCAACAAGTGGCCCCCTTAGGGGTGGGGGTGTTATCTCTCTGCAGATGCGCAGTCGGTGTATTTCACTATCCCAGCCGATCGGGCGATAGTTGAAACCCTATATCTGTGTGTAAACAAGTGATTATTATCAAATTGAAATAAGTACCGAAAACCGTATAATTCGGTATAATTTATTAGTATTACAGAGGAATGTTACGTCACAGGAAAATACATAGCTTTGGGCGGTTAAATCGAACTTAACGGAACTAAATTCCACTACCGTATATCACTCACTCCGCCGAAAGAAAAAGAAAATACCAAAAAATCAGGGAATTAACCGAATTTAATGAAATTTTCAGTGTTGATATATTAATGAATAAAAGATATAATGCACCAGTTATTTTATTAAAAAAACTTTTACATTTTTTCAGGTCAATTAACTTTGAACCACGTATCCTTAAGGCGTAACACAGATTCCCAAAGATACGTGGTTCAAAGTTAGCTGACCTGAAAAATGTAAAAGTGTTTAAATAAAATAACTTGTGCATTATATATTTTATTCTTAAGCTTATAAGCTAACTGAAATAGACTATAATGCAAAATCTCTAAGTCTTTTGTTATTTATTTACTTATAAATTTGCTCTGTGACTCTAACATTAAGAGCACACATTGAGCTCTCAAACTTCGACAGATTTTTAAAATAAAACTCCTATGTCGTAAGGAAGATTTCTTCTCTGGACTTTTGGATCATATATATATATATATATAATATATATATGAAATTTAACATTTTGAAAAAACATATGATGTTTGTTATGTAAATGCTGACAGATCTGTTTCGACCAAATCGATAAGTTGGTCAGTCTTTTAACGGATATCTCTCTTCCCGTCGATGTCGCTCGTTGATGAAGACCAACTTATCGATTTGGTCGAAACAGATCTGTCAGCAATTACATAACAAACATCATATGTTTTTTTCAAAATGTTAAATTTCATACTGTCGGATTAATTTCCATCTATTTTTCATATATATATATATATATATATATATATATATATATATATATATGCCTGTGTGTAGGTGTGGGTGGGGTTTGTGCCAGTTGTAAAAGACGAGACACATAAAAAGATGGTGGCTAAAAATAGTAATTTTGATACAGCAGTTCCCAAAGAGTGGGAAGGTAATAATCACTCCCCAATGAGTAATTTTGAGGCCTCCCCTCGGGGGAATGGTAGTTGTTTTTTTATTGTTGTTTTTGTTCTTGATAATGACAATATATTTACTTTATTCAAAGTAATTCGCAGGCTCAAATGACTAAAATGAGTCTTTCCATGTGTAGGTCTCATACAGGGTAGGGCCATTTACCGAAATAATCTATTAAAAAAAACGAAATATTATCTATACGTCACTAAAAAACCAAATCTCATTATTTCAGCGCACTGGTTCTCAGCCTATTTTTTGCCCTGTCGAATACGCTGACTGTGTCGTCCCTGTTAGGAAGACCTAACAAAAATAGAGTTGCTCCCCTTCGATCAGTAGGGGACTGACGGGAAACCCCGGATATGGGGTTTCCGCCATATTACTTTTGGATTGGACTTGGTCGTGCGTGGACGGACGCAACGCACGTGCGTCAGCACGGTTGAACTAGTAGAAAAAGTCACTTTTGTTAGGGTAGAAAGCATTCTCTACCCTGTGTTGAATAAAAGCTTGTTAATTTTCCAACAACCTGGTCTTGCATTATCATTTCAGTCTCCCGTATTTCATCTGTATGTAAAAAATAATAATAACATATCTATCTATCCAAGTCTGTTCATATCTATCTATCTATCTATCTATCTATCTCGGTCTGTTCATATCTTTATTTATCTATCTATCTATCTCAGTCTGTTCCTATCTATCTATCTATCTATCTATCTATCTATCTCAGTCTGTTCATATCTATCTTTCTATCTCAGTCTGTTCGTATCTATCTATCTATCTCAGGCTGTTCATATCTATCTATCTATCTATCTATCTATCTATCTATCTATCTCAGTCTGTTCATATCTATCCATCCATCTATCTCAGTCTGTTCATATCTATCTATCTATCTATCTATCTATCTCAGTCTGTTCATATCTATCTATCTATCTATCTATATATATATCTATCTATCTATCTCAGTCTGTTCATATCTATCCATCCATCCATCTCAGTGTGATCATATCTATATATCACTGTCTGTTCATATTTATCTATCTATCACTGTCTGTTCATATCTATCTATCTATCACTGTCTGTTCATATCTATCTATCTATCTATCTATCTATCTCAGTCTGTCATTCTATCTATCTATCTATCTATCTATCTATCTATCTCAGTCTGTTCATATCTATCTATCTATCTATCTATCTATCTATCTCATCTGTTCATATCTATCTATCTATCTATCTATCTCAGTCTGTTCATATCTATCTATCTATCTATCTATCTATCTATCTATCTATCTATCTATCTATCTATCTTCTATCATCTATCTATCTCATCTATCTATCTATCTAGTCTGTTCATATCTATCCTTCTATGTATCTCAGTCTGTTCATATCTATCTATTTATCTATCTCGGCCTGTTCATATCAATCTATCTATCTATCTCGGTCTGTTCATATCTATCTATCTATATATCTACTCAGTCTGTTCATATCTATTTAATCTATATATCTATCTCAGTCTGTTCATACTATCTATCTATCTATCTATCTATCTATCTATCTATCTATCTTTTCAGTCTGTTCATATCTATCTATCTATCTATCTATCTGTCTGTTTCATATCTATCTCAGTCTGTTTCTATCTATCTCAGTCTATCTATCTATCTATCTATCTATCTCAGTCTTTCATATCTATCTATCTATATATCAGTCTGTTCATATCCATCTATCTATCTCAGTCTGTTCATATATATCTATCTATCTATCTATCTATCTATCTATCTATCTATCTAAGTCTGTTCATATCTATCTATCTATCTATCTATCTATCTATCTATCTATCTATCTCAGTTCGTTCATACTATCTATCTATCTATCTATCTATCTATCTATGTACTCAGTCTGTTATAATCTATCTAATCTATCTATCTATCTATCTATCTATCAGTCTGTTCATATCTATTATCTATCTATCTATTATCTCAGTCTGTTCAATTGTTTTATGCCCTTCTAACGTATAAGAGAGAGAGAGGAGAGAGAGAGAGAGAGAGAGAGAGAGAGAAGAGAGAGAGAGAGAGAGAGAGAGAGAGAGACGAGGATATAAAATTATCTCACACCCTACTAGCGCACTTTTCGAGGGGTCAAGCCGAGGTCATTCCCTACCAATAACGCTAACTGTAACGGCTGGTAATTTCCCACTTAACTCCGTTATTATTTCTCTGAATGTTTGAGATGAGGATTGATGATTAGTATTATCTGCATTATTCGGACTATTGTCCCCATCTTTATTGTTATTTGTACGACGTTTCGGCCAATATGCCCTCCGGTCTTCTTCAGGTATTTCTTGTCGTAGTCCGACAAGAAAGTTCCCGAGTCCAAAAAGAAGGTTCCCGAGTCCAAAAAGAAGGTTCCCGAGTCCGAGAAGGTTCCGGAGTCCGAGAAGGTTCCAGATGAAGATGAGGACACTAGTCCAAATAACGCAAATAATACTAATCCGTTATTTTTAATCTAATGAACTCTTATTCAAAAATATATCTAACTACAGTACGTACATAATTTATTGGCTATCCATGAATTATGTAGCACAATAATCTGTCTATAGCAGCCCATGCCTTTCCTGTGTATATCGACATTTAATATTACAATACAATGACCGCCCAGTTAGCTGGAGTTGCACCTCTTCAGAGGGATAAAATCCCCCAATGGGTCCTCCAGTTGGTGGTGGTTGGTGACCCCTGATGCTTAAGGACGGAATCCTGGTGACTGAATGCTACACTCCATTTTTCTCCTTACTTACAGTCGGTCGCAGAGTCCCCTTCGTCAAGTCCTAGCACCTATATGATTGTCACAACCATATTGCCCTTATGGCAAATTCCCAATCATTTTTGTCATTATGTGCTAGAAGGCAGTGGCTGAAGGTCTTAGTGTCCTGGGTAAGACGTTAAACTGGGTCTCATGGTGAAGTTCCAATTCTGGAGTTATGGGCAATGTATGACATTTATGGACAATGTATGGGCAATGTATGAGCTTAATAATTGTGTATAACAAAAAACTGAGTTTAAATAAAATTTGAATACCTATCAAGTATGAATAAAGCAAAACGACGTCGGCATAAAATAACCCAAGAGTTTACATGCCGTAAAATCCAGCCAACCAACCAATTGAACTAGCCATTGGTTTGCAGATGCTCAAATCAAATCTATGAAGGCGCCCCCTTTCTATGCGTCCTGGGCATAACTATAAATTGCATAGTGTCAGAGAAAGAGAGAGAACGGAAAGATTGTCAGAGAGAGAGACAGAGAGAGACAGAAAAAACGAAAGAAAGTCAGAGAGAGAGGGGGGCAGAGAGAGAGAGAGAGAGAGAGAGAGAGAGAGAGAAGAGAGAGAGAGAGAAGAAGAAAAGAAAGAGTGTAAGAGAAAATATAGTGTCACAGAGAGAGAAAGAGAAGAGAGAGGGAGAAAAGGAATGAAAGGGTGAATAGAGAGAGAGAGAGAGTTAGTATAAGAGAGAGAGAGAGAGAGAGAGAGAGAGGAGAGAGGAGAAGAGAGAGAGTTAGATAGAGAGAGAGAGAAGAGAGAGAGAGAGTGAAAAAAGAAGAGTGTCAGATTGATATAGAGAGAGAAAAAGGAAAAGAGTGTGTGTGTGTGTGAGAGAGAGAGAGAGAGGGAAGAGAGAGAGAGAGAGAGAAAGAGAGAGAGAAGAAAAGAGTGTAAGAGAAAATTAATAAAATAGTGTACGGGAGAGAAAGAGAAAGAGAGAGGGAGAAAAGGAATTGAAAGAGTGGAATAGAGAGAGATATAGAGTTAGTATAAGTGGAGAGGAGAGAGAGAGAGAGAGAGAGAGAGAGAGAAGAGAGAGAGAGAGATGGCAGTGCACTTGTTGACGCATATCTAACATGGCGGTTCGAGATTCGGTACAAATTTCCCGCCATGTTTTGGAATGTTTCAGAATCGTTAAAATTCCAAATTGTTCGGCTTAGTTTCTTGACGTCGCATTATATTTGATTCTAAAAACAAACAAAAAGTCAAAAAGTAATGCCATTTTGTTTAGGACACACACACACACAACACACATACACACACCACACACACACACCTACCTATGTACGAGGGGGAGTTAAAAAGTAATGCCATTTTGTTTAGGACAGGTATAATTACCAACACAGAGACATGTATCATACATCAAAATGAAGCTGGTCCTCTGTGAATCACTTCCCTAATCCTCCACCGTTTTTCTCAATAGCAATGTTTTATCTTCGAATGAGAGTATGTATCCTTGTCTCGTAAAATTCTGTTGACTGTTCTTTGAGCCAATTCTTCACTACAGATTTCACTTCCTCGTCATTGAAATAATGTTTGCCTCTCAAACTCTCTTTCACGGGCCGAAGAGATGATAGTCTGGAGGCGCTAAATCTGGTGAGTATGGAGGATGCGTAGTGTAGTGAAGAAACGGCTCAAAGAACAGTCAACTGAATTTTAGGGGGTATTTTCAAGTAGAATTTTAATGCTATTTTTATGTTGATTTTTTTTTTAATTGACAGGATTAGTCTGTAGAGCATCCGCCTCATTAACCATAAGGTTCCAGGTTCAATACCGGCCCTCGCCAAGTCAACGCATGAGTAGCACAGTTTTGATCTTTCATGGGACCATTCTTTCTTTTATATTTACTTTTTTGTTTTTCTTTTCTTTCTTTTTCTTTCTTTCATTCTTTTCTCTTTCTTTCTTTCTTTTTCTTTTTATTTATGTTTCTATTCAATTTTTTCTTTTCTTTCCTTTTCTTCTTCCTTTTCTTTTTCTTTCCATTTCTTTCTTTCTTTTTCTTTTCTTTCTTTATATTTCTTTTTTCTTTCTTTCTTTTTCGTTCTTTCTTGTTTCTTCTTTCGTTCTTTTCTTTCTTTTTCTTTCCATTTCTTCTTCTTTCCATTTCTTTTTTCTTTCTTTCTTTCTTTCTTTTTCTTTCCATTTCTTCTTCTTCCCATTTCTTTTACTTTCTTTTTTTCTTCCATCTTTTTTCTTTCCATTTCTTTTCTTTCTTTCTTTCTTTCTTTCTTTCTTTCTTTCTTCTTCTCTCTTTCTTTTCTTTCAATGTCTTTCTATTTCTTTCTTTTTTCTTCTTTCTTCTTTCTTTTCTTTCTTTCTTTTTCTTTCATTCCTTTTCTTAAAACAAACAAACCCAAAACAACAACAAACAAACAAACAAACAAACAAAAAGTGTCCCCTATTCTTCGTACCCCACTTTTCAATCTCGATGTCTTTACTATCCATTAGGCATCATCTAGACCAGAAACAAAAATGACACCAACAACAACAAAGTAATCCCCTGATATTTATTATTCCACCATTGGGTGTGGCGGCCATTGTTTGTTGATTGCACAGAAATATTCTAATCGTTACCCTAATCGTTACTGGCTGGTGTCAGCTAACTATTCTCCGTGTTAGTTTCGTATAATCCATTTTCAACACATTTTCCTTTTTTTCAGGAAGTAGGTTGGATGGTTAGGTTTTACGGCAAGTCAGCCCATTATGTTATTTTATACCGAAGATGTTTTGTTTTATTCAAGGTTCCAGATAATATTTTTTTTAATGTTTTATTCTCAAGTACGAATTATTATTATTATTTTAATTATTATTATTATTGGTTTTTAACACCTGCCGTAGCTGGGTGGTTATCATGGAGGTTGGGTGACCAGCTAAGTCTCCTCGGTCTCAGTGCTGTAGTTTGGATGGTCTCGGGAGAGGAGAAGCGCGCTGGCCAGTCGTGCCACATGGCGAGGTAAAAAAGCAGACAGATCCAGGTGACAGACCAAAGTAAGGTTTTATAGAGTAGAGAGAAGGTCGGCCGGGGCGGCCTAATGACGGTACAAGCCAGACGACGAGGGAGGTCTATCACCCCACAGCGCGTAGACCAAGGAGATATTTTTTGCAACTGAGGGGAGCGCCACGCCGACCATCAGCTGCCTACTACTGCACAGACCCGGGTTACCAAACGCGTGAGGGGCGGGGACCGATAGCGAAACGGAAACGTTGGGTCAGCCAAACACCACCGACGGAGCTGAAACCGGCCCCTTATTAAAATAAAATAAATGTGAAATTTAAAAATCATTAAAGACAAAATTAAAGTAAAATAAACACCAATAAATGCCAACTGCTCGTTCAGGAATGGAACGCTCGGGCGACGAGTCCATTTCACGTGCCCCTAGGAATATAGAATGTTATTTTATTAGAGGTACTGCATTCACCACTAGATGCAGTCTTAAGTTTATATTGCAGGGCACTAAATCCTCATCCACTGCCTTCTAGCACATATATATATATTTACCAACCCTCCGCACGCGCAGGATGCGACACAAGGTCAATTTATTAAGCGGAGTTTAACAGGTTTTGAATTCCGAGTTTTCCTTCTCCTAGACCGGTTTACCTAGCCATGGTTTAAAGAGTCCAGTCCTGCCCTGCTATTTACCCATAGCTGGAGGGAGAATTTGATTCATATATATATATATATATATATATATATATATATGTGTGTGTGTGTGTGTGTGTGTGTGTGTGCCACCTGTATGATGAGACACAATGTCGTAAGTATGGGGCACCCAGTGAGGATTGTACTCCGCTATCTATTCACCACAAAGTGGCGCCCTTTTCTAAGCTTCAAAATCTTCTGAAATATCCCCCCCCCCGACGGAAATAGTCCCGTCTTTGAATTAAAAATAACAAACATGAATATTCCCCATAACACGGATAAGAATAGCAAATAATAAAACAAAACGGTTCATAAAATTGACCCCATGCCCCCTCTCCCCACACACAACGAACGACAATGAAATAAGAATAAAGGAAAAAATGATATTGTAAATAAAGAAGAAGAAGAAGAAGAAGAAGAAGGGACGAGAAAGAAGAAGAAGAAGAAGAAGAAGAAGAAGAAGAAGAAGAAGAAGAAGAAGAAGAAGAAGAGAAAGGACGAGAAAGAAGAAGAAGAAGAAGAAGAAGAAGAAGAAGAAGAGGTTAGAAATAATATAATAATAATAATAAGAAAGAAGAAGAAGAAGAAGAAGAAGAAGAAAAGAAGAAGAAAAGAAAGGACGAAGAAAGAAGAAGAAGAAGAAGAGAAGAAGAAGAAGAAGAAGAAGAAGAGAAGAAGAAGAAGGTCTTAGAAGAAAAAAGAAGAAGGTCTTAGAAGAAGAAGAAGTGTTAGAAATAATAATAATAATAATAATTATATAATAAGAAGAAGAAGAAGAAGAAGAAGAAGAAGAAGAAGAAGAAAGGACGAGAAGAAGAAGAAGAAGAAGAAAAGAAGAAGAAGAAAGAGAAGAAGAAGAAGAGGGGTGAGAAATAATAATAATAATAATAATAATAATAATAATATAATAAAGAAGAAGAAGAAGAAGAAGAGAAGAAGAAGAAGAAGAAGAAACAAAAAGAGAAGAAGAAAATAAAATTGTAAATAAATAAGATGATAGAGAAAAAATGAACCATGTTTGTTTAATATGGGCGAGATTTGATTGGTCAAATAAAAATAAGAACGAAATCCCGATGAATTTGATTGGTTGGATATTAGGGCGGGATTCTGTCAAGTGAGAAATTACATAGCAAACACAATGTCTATCCCCTTTGGGGATTTGTATTACATGCCGCGGAGGCGAATGTAGGCGGTTAACATTATGGGTGGCGATGGTGGTGGTGATAAGTGAAGAAAGAAGAAAGAAGAAGAAGAAGAAGAAGAAGAAGAAGAAGATATAGAGAAGAAGAAAGAAGAAGAAGAAGAAGAAGAAGACGAAGAAGAAGAAGAAGAAGAGTATAAAAGAAAGAAGGAAGAAGAAAAAACAAAAGAAGAAGAAGAACGAGATATAAAAGAAGAAGGAAGAAGAACAAAGAAAAGAAGAAGAAGAAGAAGCAAAAAGAAGAAGAAGCAAATAAGACAACAAAAAAGAAGAAGAAGAAACACAAACGAGAAGAAGAAGAAAGAGAAGACAGAAGACAACAGCAAAGACGAGAGAAAGCCAGAAGAACGAGGATATAGACGAAGAAGAGAAGAAGAAGAAGAAGAAGAAGAAGAAGAAGAAGAAGAATTAATTCTGAAGAAAGAAGAAGAAGAAGAACGAGGAATATGAAGAAGAAGAACGAGGATATAAAAGAAGAAGAAGAAGAAGAGAAGAAGGAAGAAGGATAAAGCTAAGAAGAAGAACGAAGAAGAAGAAGAAGAGAAGAAGAAGAAGGGGGTAGAGGAGAAGAAGAAGAAGAAGAGAATTAATTCTGAAGAAGAAGAAGAAGAAGAACGAGATATGAATGAAGAAGAACGAGGATATTAGAAGAGAAGAAGAAGAAGAAGAGAAGAAGAAGAAGACGAGGATAATGAAGAATGAAGAACGAGGATATAGAAGAAGAACGAAGAAGAAGAAAGAAGAAGAAGAAGAAGAAATAATTAATTTTGAAGAAGAAGAAAGAAGAAGAAGAAGAAAGAACGAGATATGAAGAAGAGAACGAAGATATAAAGAAGAAGAAGAAGAAGAAGAAGAAGAAGAAGAAGAAGAAGAATTAATTCTGAGAAGAAGAAGAAGAAGAAGAAGAACGGGATTGAAGAAGAGACGAGGATATAGAAGAAGAGAAGAAGAGAAAGAAGGAAGAAGAAGAAGAAAAGAAGAATTATTTTGAAGAAGAAGAAGAAAAGAAGAAGAACGAGGATATGAAGAAGAAGAACGAGGATATAAAAAGAAGAAGAAGAAGAAGAAGAAGAAGAAGAAGAAGAAAGAATTAATTCTGAAGAAGAAAAGAAGAAGAAGAACGAGGATATGAAGAAGAAGAACGAGGATATGAAGAAGAAGAAGAAGAAGAAGAAGAGAAGAAGAAGAAGAAGAAGAAGAATAATTCTAGGAAGAAAAGAAGAAGAAACGAGGATATGAAGAAGAAGACGAGGAGAACAGAAGAAGACGAGGAAATAAGAAGAGAACGAGGATATAAAGAGAGAAGAGGATAAAAAAGAAAGAAACGAGAAAAAAGAAGAAGAAGAAGAAGAAGAAGAAGAAGAAGAAGAAGAAGAATTAAGAAGAGAAGAAGAAGAGAACGGAGGGGTATTTTGATGTTAAAGAAGAACGAGGATATAGAAGAAAGAGAAGAAGAAGAAGAGAAGAAGAAGAAGAAGAAGAAAGAAGAAGAATGAATTAATTCTGAAGAAGAGAGAAGAAGAAGAACGAGAGGATATGAAGAAGAAGAACGAGGATATAAGAAGAAGAAAGAATGAAGAAGAAAGAAGAAGAAGAAGAAGAAGAAGAATTAATTCTGAAGAAGAAGAAGAGAAGAACGAGGATATGAAGAAGAGAACGAGATATAGAAGAAGAAGAAGAAGAAGAAAGAAGAAAGAAGAAGAAAGAATTAATTCTGAAGAAGAAGAAGAAGAGAAGAGATANAGAGAGAATGAAGAAGAAGACGAGGATTAGAAGAAGAAGAAGAAGAAGAAGAAGAAGAAGAAGAAGAAGAAGAGAAGAAGAATTAATTCTGAAGAAGAAGAAGAAGAAGAACGAGGATATGAAGAAGAAGAACGAGGATATAGAAGAAGAAGAAGAAGAAGAAGAGAAGAAGAAGAAGAAAAGAATTAATTCTGAAGAAGAAGAAGAAGAAGAACGAGGAATATGAAGAAGAAGAACGAGGATATAGAAGAAGAAGAAGAAAGAAGAAGAAGAAGAAGAAGAAGAAGAAGAATTAATTCTGAAGAAGAAGAAGAAGAAGAACGAGGATATATGAAGAAGAAGAAAGGAAGAAGAAGAAAGAACGAGGAAGAAGAAGAACGAGGATAAAAAGAAGAAGAACGAGGATATAAAGAAGAAGAAGAAGAAGAAGAAGAAGAAGAAGAAGAATTAATTCTGAAGAAGAAGAAGAAGAAGAACGAGGATATAAGAAGAAGAACGAGGATATAGAAGAAGAAGAAGAAGAAGAAAGAAGAAGAAAGAAGAAGAAGAAGAAGAAGAAGAGAAGAATTAATTCTGAAGAAAGAAGAAGAAGAAGAACGAGGATATGAAGAAGAAGAACGAGGATATAAAAGAAGAAGAAGAAGAAGAAGAAGAAGAAGAAGAAGAATGACATCTTTTTCTATTTTCTATTTTTTTTATTTAGGTACTCCTGGTGTGTTAAACTCACCAGGAGTAAAATAATAAAGAGTAATTACAACAAAAACAAAAACAAAAAAACTGTAACAACAAAAATAAAACTGTAACTGATAGAACACAGAAAAAACAAACATGGGAAGAAAAACAACTACATGGGTATTTCAGAAGACAAAAGAATTGCACATGATATGACGTAGACATGGTTGCGCAAAGGAAACATAAAGAGAGAGACCAATGCAAGAATTGAGACCATCCAGCATTGTTGACATCAGCTAGAATACTCAAAAGAGTCCTGGAGACATGAGAGACTTGTTGTCACTCAGACTCCAGCTAAAGACCATCAGTTAACGCTGATAATAATAATAATAATAATAATAATAATAATAATAATAATAATAATAATATAGGACCATTCTTAAAATGGACAAAATAAGAACTCAGACAGATTGACCAAAGAACGAGAAAATTAATGACCATGCACAAGGATCTCCACCCTAGAGACGATAGAGACATATTATATGTGTCAAGAAAGGAAGGGGGAAGAGGTTTTGCCAACATAGAGGTTTATTTGTCTCATACCCCACCTGTATGGACTGGGCACAAGGCTCCGTTTTAACGTGGGCCCACCCACAAGCCGAAGCTAATGGGTGGGAGAGAACAAAAATTGCGTCGATCCCATCGGCATTCCCCCCTAAAGGGGGGCGCCTCAGGCGCTGGGCAATAAACCCAGCCCTGCCCCCAAAGGGGCAGGTATTGCCTGGAGGGATGGCCCTCTGGGATCGACGCTATTAATTTAACCCCAGAGGACTGTGTAGAAACCACAATCCAACAACTTGAAGACTACACAAAAAAAGAGCAAAGACAGATTACTTATGGCGGCCAACAATAGTAGATGTGACAGATGGACAAACAGAAAAACAACAAAGACTAGAAAACAAAAATGGGAAGAAAAACAATTATATGGACACTTCAAACGACAAATCGGAGAGGTTGCACATGAAAAAACCTGGACATGGGTAAGAAAAGGAAACCTTAAGAGAGAAACTGAATCACTAATAATTGCTGCACAAAATAATGCCATAAGGACAAACTATATCGAAGCGAAAATTGATAAGACCCAACAAAATAGTAAATGTAGACTTAGCAGTAATAGAGATGAGACGGTAAACCATGTACTATGCGCATGTAGCAAACTAGTACAACGGGAGTACAAAACTAGACACGACTGGGTTGGGAAGGGGATCCACTGGGAATTATGCAAAAAATTAAATTTTGACTATACAACAAAATGGTATATGCATAAACCAGAATCTGTTCTTGAGAAAGAAACGCATGAAATTCTCTGGGACTTTGAAATAAAAACGGATTACCTTATCCCAGCAAGAAGACCAGACCTAGTGCTGATTAACAAAAAAAAAAGAACTTGTCAACTGGTGGATTTTGCAGTTCCAGCAGTTCACAGGGTGAAGCTGAAGGAAAATGAAAAAAATGGAAAAATACCTGGACCTTGCCAGAGAACGGAAAAAGTTATGGAATATGAAAGTGAAAGTGATACCAATTGTAGTTGGTGCACTTGGAACAGTCCCAAAAGGATTGGAAAAGGGTTTGGAAAGTTTGGAAATTTGAGGAAGGATTGAAACCATTCAGAACACTGCACTGCTGCAATCTGCCAGAATACTCAGAAGAGTCCTGGAGACCTGAGGAGACTTGTTGTCACTCAGACTCCAGTAAAAGACCATCAGCTAACGCTGATGTGAAAACTCAAAAGGAGTAAATAATAATAATAATAATAATAATAATAATAATAATACCTGGACCTTGCCAGACAACTAAAAACGTTATGGAATATGAAAGTCAAAGTGATACCAATTGTAGTTGGTGCACTTGGAACGGTCCCAAAGGGATTGGGAAAAGGATTGGAAAATCTGGACATCTTTGAGACCATCCAGAATACTGCACTGTTGCAATCTGCCAGAATACTCAGAAGAGTCCTGGAGACCTGAGGAGACTTGCTGTCACCCAGACTCCAGGGAATGACCATCAGCTAATGCTGATGTGAAAACTCAAAAGGAGTAAATAATAATAATAATATAATTCCAACATTTTCTTCTTTCTTATCATTGATCTTATTTAATTTGTTTTCCCTTTCTTACTCCTCTTCATTTCCTTCTTTCTTTCTTTCCTTTTCTTTCTTTCTTTCTTCTTTCTTTCTGTCTTAGACAGTCTTTTTGCTTCCTCCTCCCCTCTTTCTGGTTCTGCCCCTCCTTTGTTTTAAGAGAATTACATTTAATACTTTTACATGATTGGCTGGATAATATTACACGAGAAGTTGTCTAACTTTTCCCTGGGATAGGGTGATCCGTCTTTATCTCGACGTCCCAGAGAATTTTATGCGTTTCATTCTCAAGAACAGATTCTGGTTTATGCATATACCATTTTGTTGTATGGTCAAAATTTAGTTTTTTTTTGCATAATTCCCAGTGGATCACTGGCGTAATTGTTATACATTATCTTATTGCTTTGATCTTTCTTTCTATCTTGGCCAACTACTACTACTACTACTACTACTTCTTCTTCTTCTTCTAGTTAGCGATCTACGGCGGAAATAAACTTTATACTGGCATACGGAAAAACGGTTGGTGTTCGACTTTTTGTTTTGACATAAGTTAACACGGGGAAAGAAAAAGCAGTAAAAGAACCAAAAGGGCTTATTAAGGGGTAACGTTGCAAACCATATATATATATATATATATATATATATATATATATATTATATAGAGAAGAGAGAGGAGAGAGAGAGAGAGAGAGTAGATAGATAGATAGATGAACTGAGAAATACGTCAATATTTTTATTCGTTCAAGCGAAAGCCTCCTTGTCAAGAGAGACATTTCTTTTTTTTATTTCTTTTTTTTTTCTTTTTTGAAATTCAAATGACTGTTAATCAGTTAAGAAAGGGCACTGTCGTGATGACACACATCTACAAAAATAGACGGTGGGTTTGGGTGGGGGGAGTCAGACGGAACAGCAACCAGAAATAGAATAAGAGCAGAATAAAATAAAAAAAATAGAATAAAATAATTATGTCCCTAAAGGCCTCCTTACAAAAAAAGGGGGGACAAAAATCTAAAAAAAAAAGAAGTGCCTAATAGACAACACAAATGTTGTTAGGGTGAGGGATAGGGTCCTGGTGGTGAGTGGGGGTGCCATCGGTTTTATAGCCGGATTCTCCTGCAGGTGTCACCTTCTGGCATTGACTTGACAGATAAGGATTCCATCTATCTCCAAGATGGTCTGTTTCCGTTCTTTGGTAATGTGTCTACGAGGGTGCGGCTTTGATGGGGTCTCTATGTGCCCCTTTCTCTCTGTGTGTGTGTGTGTGTGTGCATGCGTGCGTGTGTGTGTGTGTGTGTGAGTGAGTGAGTGAGTGAGTGTGTGTGTGTGTGTGAGAGAGAGAGAGAGAGAGAGAGAGAGAGAGAGAGAGAGAGAGAGAGTGTGTGTGTGTGTGTGTGCAAGGTGTTTAGTATGTGCTGTGTGTATATGTTTATTGTTTCTACTAGCAAAAATATGCGCCCCCTGGGTGCAAGTATTTAAGTTTTAATATATTAAAATATTATATTGATTGGTTTGGTTTGTTTTTGTTTTACGGCATATCAACCTCGGTGGGTCATTTAATGCTTACAAAGTTGTGAAATAAATTCATTCTTAATGCATAATACAATTTTGTTTATAAACTCATGTTTTTCTATTTAACCCATAGATGGGACCCTAACAGGTACTACCACTCCGGGTTAGAGTGGACCAGGGAGCAATGGTGATGAAGGGCTGCTCCACATTACCCAAACCTCCAGAACTGGAACCTCACCATCAGATAGAGTTTAACGTCATTCCCAGGACATGTAGACCCGCAGCCACCGCCTTCTATTGTTATTGTTTTTTCTACTTAACCCATAGATGGGAAAATATTATATTGAATTAGAAATACTAAAGAAACTAAATAAGAACGAATTAAAAGTATTACTTATTTTAATGTTACTAGCCCAAAAAAAAAAAACAACTTCTGAGTGGTGTGAAAATTGATTTTTGAAAGATATTCCCTGAAGGGGTGGGAGTTAAAAATTCAATGTCAGAGAGTTTGTACCACAAGTAAAACCATCAAATTTATTAAAGAAGTAAAAAAAATAAAACAATTTGAAGTGGAAACTTAGTTCAGAAATCTTTAAATAAATATCAAAATAAAACAAACTATATATATTAATAAATAATAAAGGGCCGGGTTAGCTCAGTCGGTAGAGCGTTCGGCTAGAAACCACAAGGTTCCTAGTTCGATACCGGTCCTCGCCAACTCAGCGTATGAGTAGCACAGGGATCTGTGCGCTAAAGTAAGGAGCTGATGGTAGGTGTGGTGCTCCACCTCAGACGCCAAAAAACATTATTGAATGTTATTGAAAAGGGGATAGACTCCCTCGCTGACTGGCTGATACCGACTTTAGGCCGCCCCGACGACTTTGCTTATATAATACCGGACATGCATTTTTAAAAATTTGTTTTAAAACAAAATGAGGATTGTTTAAAGTTGCATGATCAAAATTTTGAGTGTATTTATTCTGTTATGACGATTTTGAGTAATGTGACGTAAGCAGTGACGTAATTTGGGTTACAGAGACATAATCTCCATTAATAAGAGATTTTAATTGATTTCTAAATAAAATTATATTATTATTATTATTATTATTGTGTACTAGTACAAAATAAAAAACACCCTCCGGGCGATGTAAAAATAGATTTTTGAAACATATTGACTGAGGGGTGGGAGTTAAAAATTCAATGTCAGTGAGTTTGTACCCTAAGTAAGTAAAATCATCAAATTCATTAAAGGATCAAAAAAAAGTTAAGAGAAAGGAAATGAATCCGACGGTATGAGTATAGATAAAAGGATATGAAAACAACACGATATGCTGTTAAAGTGAAAATATTTTATATCATATTCATAGCTAATATTGAACAATATTTCGATTTATAAAAATCATCCTCGGAGTTTGTTTTTTTTACTCCGGACTTATCAAGAGCGAGACGAAAATAATATGTTTTCGTTTTGAATTCATATTATTTTCGTCCCCGCTCTTGTTAAGTCCGGAGTAAAAAACAAGCTCTGAGGATGATTTTTATAAATCGAAATATTGTTCAATATTAGCTATGAGTATGATATAAAATGTTTTCACTTTAACAGCATTGTGTGTTTTCATATCCTTTTATCTATACTCTTCTCTCTCTCTCTCTCTCTCTCTCTCTCTCTCTCTCTATATATATATATATATTATATATATATATATATATATATATTCTGGAGCTATGGGGAATATGGATAACCTCTTCATCCCCATTACTCCCAGATCCACTGATTGGGAGTGGTAGTACCTGTCAGAATTCAATCTATAGGTTAGAAAAAATGAGTTTAAAAATTATATTTAAACCAAAAAACTGAGTTTAAAAAATATTACTACCCATCAAGAATGAATAAAACAAAAAGGTTTCGGCATAATATAACCCAAAAGGGTTGACATGCCGTAAAATCCAACCATATAACCAACCACTATCAGTTTAGATCTATCTATCTATCTTCTATCTCAGTCTGTTTCTATCTATCTATCTATCTATCTATCTATCTATCTATCTTTTATCAGTCTCTTATCTATCTATCTATCTATCTATCTATCTCAGTCTATCTATCTATCTATCTATCTATCTATCTCTTTATCAGTCTCTTATTTATCTATCTATCTATCTATCTATCTATCTATCTCAGTCTGTTTCTATCTATCTATCTATCTATCTATTTATCTATCTATCTCTACATCAGTCTCTTATCTATCTATCTATGTATCTATCTATCTATCTATCTATCTCAGTCTGTTTCTATCTATCTATCTATCTATCTATCTATCTATCTATCTCTTTATCAGTCTCTTATCTATCTATCTATCTCAGTCTGTTTCTATCTATCTATCTATCTATCTATCTATCTATCTCAGTCTGTTTCTATCTAACTATCTATCTATCTATCTCTTTATCAGTTCTTATCTATCTATCTATCTATCTATCTATCTCAGTCTGTTTTCTATATATATATATATATATATATATATATATATATATATATATATATCATTATCAGTTTCTTATCTATCTATCTATCTATCTATCTATCTCAGTCTGTTTCTATCTATCTACCTATCTATATATCTATCTATCTATCTTTTTACCAGTTTAGATCTATCTATCTATCTATCTATTTATCTATTTTTCAGTTTAGATCTATCTATCTATCTATCTATCTATCTATCTATCGATCTATCAATTCAAATCTATCTATCTATCTACTTTCTTCTTTCTTTCTTTCTTTCTTTCTTTCTTTCTTTCTTTCTCAGCCTGTTCATATTTATTTCGCTCAGCCTATTCATACTCCCCCCTCTCTCTCTCTCTCTCTCTCTCTCTCTTTATATATATATATATATATATATATATATATATATATAGATAGATAGAGAGAGAGAGAGAGAGAGAGAGAGAGAGAGAGAATCAAATCACTCACTGCTGACCCTCATATATCGTTCTCGATAGGAGAGTCCACCCATATATATATATATATATATATATATATATATATATATATATATATATATAACAGCCTATCAATATCTATCAAGAAATACTGGTTTAACTTGAAACCAACGTCTTTCTATAATGAATGACACAATTGTGAACACAGAGAGAGAAAATATCTAATTCAAATTGTCGTCGTTTTGTATAAGACCACCCGGACGAGTCTAATACCTTGTCACAAATGACGGGGCCTCATAAATGACTTATAGACAACCGAACAGGTGTCAGGGGATATCCTATAAGCCGGCCTGTCGTCAGGGTATTGCGAGTCGTGGGCGGGAGGCCTCCATTAAGTCCAGGGTGGGGGGTACCACGGCCAACCTAATATATACGGCCCCACATGTAACATAAGCGGGTAGAATTCGAACAGAATTCTAATTTTGTAGTTAATTCATGTCTGAGTTTGAGTAGGTTTGGTATGGTTTGTTTTGTTTTACGACATATCAAATGAAGAAGAAAGAAAGAAAAGACGAATGAAAAATATGTTTTAGAATAGACGAAGGAAATACTGTTTTTTAGAATAGACGAAGGACGATATAAGAAGAAAAATGAAAGAAAAAAGAAAGAAAAGAAAGAAGAAAGAAAGAAAGAAAGAAGGGACACTGAAAATTATTTTTTTAGAATAGACGAAGGACGATATAAGAAGAAAAGTATGAAGAAGAAAAAAAGAAAGAAAAAAGAAAGAAAGAAAGAAAGAAAGAAGGGAAAATTATTTTTTAAATAGACGAAGTACGATATATGAAGAAAAAGTAAGAAAGAAGAAAAGAAAGAAAGAAAGAAAGAAAGAAAGAAAGAAAATATATATTTAGAATAGACGAAGAACGATATATGAAAGAAAAGTAACAAATGAAGAAGAAAGAAAGAAAAGAAAGAAAGAAAGAAAGAAAAGAATGAAAATATTTTTTAGAATAGACGAAAGGACGTTATATGAAGAAAAAGTGACGGATGAAGAAGAAGAAAGAAAGAAAGAAAGAAAGAAAATACGAAAAGAAGAAGAAAATATTTTTTTATAATAGATGAAGGACGATATATGAAGAAAAAAGTATCAAATGAAGAAGAAAGAAGGAAAGAAAGAAAGAAAGACGAATGAAAATATCTTTTTAGAATAGACGAAGGACGATATAGGAAGAAAAAGTAACAAATGAAGAAGAAAGAAGGAAAGAAAGAAAGAAAGACGAATGAAAATATCTTTTTAGAATAGACGAAGGACGATATAGGAAGAAAAAGTAACAAATGAAGAAGAAAGAAGGAAAGAAAGAAAGAAAGACGAATGAAAAATATTTATTTAGATTAGACGAAGGACGTTATAAGAAGAAAAAAGTATCAAATGAAGAAGAAAAAAAAGAAAGAAAGAAAGAATGAAACATATTTTTTTAGAATAGACGAAGGACGATTTAAGAAGAAAAAGTGACGGAGAAAGAAAGAAAGAAAGAAAGAAAGAAAAGACGAATGAAAAATATCTTTTTAGAATAGACGAAGGACGATATAAGAAGAAAAAGTAACAAATGAAGAAGAAAGAAAGAAAGAAAGAAAGAAAGAACGAAAGAAAGAACGAAAGAAAGAAGGGACATTGAAAATTATCTTTTAGAATAGACGAAGGACGATATAAGAAGAAAAATTAACGGATGAAGAAAGAAAGAAATAAGAAAGAAAGAAAAGAAGAAAGAAAGAAAGAAGAAAGAAAGAAGGGCCACTGAAAATTATTTTTTTAGAATAGACGAAGGACGTTATAAAAAGGATAAATAACAAATAAATAAATAAATAAATAAATAAAGGGGTGCCTCTAAAAGTGTTCTTTTCGTCTTTAGAATAGACGAAGGACAATATAAGAAAAAGTAACAAATGATAAAGAAGAAAGAAAGAAAGAAAGAAAGAAAAGAAGAAAGAAAAAAGAAAGAAATTAACCTAGTGTCGGAGCACCCACCCACATCCCCAACATCTTACGGGTCACTATCGCTTGAAAGATGCGATAAAAAAACCGAGAGTGGGATTACGCACCGTTGATAAATGCGAACCCGTTGCCAACGACAAATCGCTACACGTTATTTTTGGATCAATTCCAAAAATAGAACGGGAAATTGCAGGATGTATTCTAAGTTATATCTCTTTCGATAATTGAAAAAAAAAATTACCTCCGGAGTAAAGCACGGCACAACCTGTCAGCGCACCAACTATCACGGGGGGGGGTTTACGGCATATCAGCATCGGTGGGTTATTTAATGCCGACAAAGTTGTGAAATAAATCAATTCTTAATGCATAATACAATTTTGTTTATAAACTCATGTTTTTCTATTTAACCCATAGATGGGACCCTAACAGGTACTACCACTCCGGGTCAGAGTGGACCAGGGAGCAATGGTGATCAAGGGGTGCTCCACATTCCCCAAACCTTCAAAACTGGAACCTCACCATCAGATAGAGTTTAACGTCATTTCCAGGACATGTAGACCCGCAGTCACCACCTTCTAGCACCCATATAATAAGAAGGGTTGGGGGTTGCCATAAGGGCAATAGGGTTGGGGCAATCATATAGATGCTAGGGCTTGACGTGACCAGCCGATCGATCGGAGGGGGCCTCTCCGACCGCCCGTCTAGTCCAAGATAGGGCCAAAGTGGAGTATTGCAAGTCATGAACTGCTCATCCACACGGGTTCTTAAGCATCACGGGTCGCCACCCACGGCCAACAGGTGGCTCCATTGGGTGAGTCTTACCCCTCTGCAGAGGTGCAGTCGGTGTTTTCTAACGCCCCAGGCGACAGGGCGGTGTCCTTTCTTAATCGAGATCAAAACGGGGTGCCTAAAGGTCATATGGTCCCTAATTTCTTTTGAGCTTTTCACACGATCGATAACTATTACTGATCACCATACACTGGGGTCTAAGTGACGACAAGTCACCCCAGGTCTCCATGACTTTTCTGCGTATTCGAGCCGATCTCACAATTCTGTGGTGTGTAAGATTTCGATTCTTCCTCTGGTTTCTAACTCTCCTAGTCTTTTTCTAAGCCTCCTTGGGGACCGCTTAAATGGCTCCAACTACAATTGGTACAATCTTATCAAAGTTTTGCACCGGGTTAACCGGAAATGCAAGATGGAGGTTTTTAGTTTCTCTGGTTAATATTTACGATATTGTCGCAGGTTACTCAAGCGGACAGTTTTAAGTAACCATAACGAAACCATGTGAAGTGGCATGTGCGTCTCAAGTCAAAAAGAAAAGTGTGTATGTGCGTGCGTGTGTATGTGTACGTGTATGTGTATTTGCACACGCGAGTGTTTTTCTTTCTTCCTTCTCTCTTTCTTTCTTTCTTTCTTTCCTCCTCACTTTTCTCGTTTTTTCTTCTTTCTCTCCCGTTTTTCTTTCATTTTCTTTCTTTCTTTCTTTCTGTCTTTCATTCATTTTCTTCCTTCCTTCCCGCCTTCCTTCTTTCAATTCTCTCGTTCTTCCTTCTTTCCTTTTTCTTTCTTTCTTTCTTTCTTTCTTTCTTTCTCCCTCGTTTCTTCCTTTGTTTGTCCACCCTTTCTTCCTTTCCTCATTTCTCTCTCTCTCATTCCTTTATTTCATTTTCTTTCTTTCTT
>CM042177.1:21775420-21777920 GCA_023376005.1 Doryteuthis pealeii | reverse complement strand
ATTTAACCCATACATAGGACCCTAACAGGTACTACCACTCCGGGTCAGAGTGGACCTGGGAGCAATGGCGATGAAGGGGTGTTCCACATTCCCTAAATGTCCAAAACTGGAACCTCACCATCAGATAGAGTTTAACGTTATTCCCAGGACATGTAGACATTCAGCCACTGCCTTCTAGCACCTATATGAATAAAAGGGCTGGGGCTTGCCATAAGGTCAATAGTATCGGGCCAATCATATAGGTACTAGGGCTTGACGTGACCAGCCGATTAATCGGAGGGGGCCGCTCCGACCGCCCGTTCACCCAAAGTAAGGTCCAAAGTGGAAACGTTGCATGTCGTGGACTGCTCAGCCACCTGGGTTCCATCCTTAAGCATCACGGGTCGCCACCCACGGCTAACAGGTGATTCCATTGGGAGAGTCTTACACCTCTGCAGAGGTGCAGTCGGTATATTCTAATGCCCCAGCCATGATAGTAAGCTATTTTTGGACTAATACTTTGGGAAAAGCATGAATCCGTTCATCATTCACCAATCTATAATTGAATAAAAATTCACTAACCTCAAACGGAAATAGAAAATGAATTGACTTAACTTAGTAATTAGTAATAATTAAAATATTAATGTGTGTGTGTGTGTGTGTATGTGTGTGTCTGTGTGTGTATTGTATTATAAAAATGCATTGGCCAATGACTTTTACTATAAAAATGCACTGGAAATGTTTTTTACTACGAAAATGCATTGGAAATGATTTTTACTCAAAAAACGCATTGTCCAAAGATTTTAACTAAGAACAATGCATTGGGAATGATTTTTAGTATAAAAATGCATTAAATGATTTAGTATAAAATGAATTGGAAATGATTTTTATTAAAAATGCATTAGAAATGATTTTTACAATAAAAATGCATTAGAAATGATTTTTACAATAAAAATGCATTAGAAATTATTTTTATTATAAAAATGCATTAGAAATGTAACCAAACCAAATAACATCGAAGGGTTTTTACTTTCCGACCTTCCCCATACAATACCCCACTTTCTGTAAATCAATAGCAGAAATCCGTTTTTCTGTCGGCAATATGACCCCTATTCAACAATCTATAATTGAATAAAAATTCGCCGACTGGAAAAAGGAAATAGAAAATGAAATGACTTAACTTATTTATAATTAGTAATAATTAAAATATTAATGGTTGAATGGAACTTGTACAATCCAACAATGAAGAAATCTATGGCGGAGAAATAGAAATTTATTTCATCAAGAAATTTATTAAAACGTTATAAATAAGTAGAATATTATTTTCACTAATTTCATTTCTTTCTTTAATTTGATCGTTTTACATATATATATATATATATATATATATATATATATATATATATATATATATATATATATATATATATATCTGTGTGTGTGTGTGTGTGTGTGTGTGTGTGTGTGTGTTTGTGTATTATAAAAATGCATTGCCCAATGATTTTTAGTATAAAAATGCATTGGAAATGATTTTTAATATAAAAATTCATTACAAATGATTTTTACTACGAAAATGCATTGGAATTGGGTTTTTTTTTACTACGAAAATGCATTGGAAATGATTTTTACAATAAAAATGCATTGGAAATGATTTTTACTATAAAAATGCATTAGAAATGATTTTTACTATTAAAATGCATTGGAAATGATTTTTAGTATGAAAATGCATTGGAAATGATTTTTACTACGAAAATGCATTGGACAATGATTTTTACTATAAAAATGCATTGGACATGATTTTTACTATAAAATGCATTACAAAATTTTACTATGAAAATGCATTGGACAATGATTTTTACTATAAAAATGCATTACAAATGATTTTTACTACGAAAATGCATTGGAAATGATTTTTACTATAAAAATGCATTGGAAATGATTTTTACTATAAAAATGCATTAGAAATAATTTTTACTATAAAAATGCATTGGACAATGATTTTTAGTATAAAAATGATTTTTACTATAAAATTTCATTGAACATGATTTTTACTATAAAAATGCAATTTACAATTAAAATGCATTGTAAATGATTTTTACTGTAAAAATACATTTCAAATCATGTTTATTATAAAAAATAAAATAAAAACGCCCGCGTCAATAAACTAAATTTTATTCAGTTCTGTAGAAAAACAAATTCTTTAAAAATTATTTTTGAATAATAAAATTTAAAAGAAATGTAACACATGTTTTACGCTCTTAATTCATTTTCTTATAGATTTAATAAATTTTATACTTATCAAATTAAGCATTGATTTATTAAAGTAACCATTACATTAATTGAATAACTTTATTTAACTTTTAATGAACAGAATGAAATTTACATAAATTAAAATTACAAAGCTATTTTAATAATCTAATACCGAATAAAATTAAACTTATTGATGAATGTATTTTGTTTAAACAATGGACATAATACTACTACTCATTGTCAATTACTTCCCGACAATTAATTCATTGCA
>CM042177.1:21760420-21770420 GCA_023376005.1 Doryteuthis pealeii | reverse complement strand
TTATGTCTGATTACAAACACACACACACACACACACACAGAGAGAGAGAGAGAAGAGAGAGAGAGAGAGAGAGAGAGAGAGAGAGAAAGAAAGAGAGAGAGAAAGAGAGAGAGAAGAGAGAGAGAGAGAGAGAGAGAGAATGGGAAGAGAGAATTATGTGCAAACACCCTTAATATCTCCAATGCAGGCATCTACACCATTCCATACAACGACTGCGACAAAAGCTACATTGGGGAAACCAACGAAACCTTGAGAAACGTATCTATGAGCATAAAAGGTCGATAAAGATAAACGACACTCAAAACGCCTTATTCACACACATAACTAACTTCGATCACCCATTAACTTAAACAATGCGTCACCACTTAAACGCATACATAGCAACAACTTACACTGTCTATGCGAATCAGCACTCATTGCGAACTCAAAAGCTATAAAACAAAGGCCAGGTTTCTTCCACCTGGCAACAGCTATCGCAAAAATCGTAACTCAAGAGAACAAAAGCAAAGTAGGAAACGGTTAAAAAATAGAAAATAAATTTAAAAAATCACAAAATCTCTAAAATATACCTAAACAAAAAATATTCCAATTCCCCAGCTTCACAAACCTTTACAGACAGTAGTCAGCACACTCAAATTCTTACCAGACTATCAAATTTCTTCAAGGGTAATAAATGACCCCTTATTAAAAATGCCATACCCCACAAATAAACCCATTCCCTTCTTCTTCACTTCCTCACTCCATACCACACATCCAACCCCTATTTCCTCTCCTTTCACCTCACATCTTATCACTCAGTACACACCCTCATCTTCTGCTCGCCCCAAAATTACCTTTTCAGCATAAAAGGAGACTGCTGAGAAAATGTCGTCTTCAAAATAAATTTTGACAAAGCTTCGCAAAATATCGAGGCGAAATATCCTTTAAATTTACTTATGTTGCTTTGTCCGCGTTTTCTTCTAAATATATATATATATATATATATATATATATATATATATATATATATATATATATATATATTATTATTATTATTATTATTTATATTTTTTGTTGTTGCTTTTTCAACTTTATTAAGTCTCATCAGCGATACCGAGTTCGCTTGTCATGATTATTTTCATTAACTATCAAATTTTATACGATATACGCATTGTAACTGCCTTCAAGTAGAAAAAATATATAAATAATAATATACTTTACTCAACAATACTTCTAAAGCAAATTACCTTAATCTCATATATATAATATACATATAATATATATATATATATATATATATATATATATATATATACTAGCAAATATATGCACCCTCCGGGTGCAAGTATTTAAGTTTTAATGTAATAAAATATCATATTAGATTAGAAAGGCTAATGAAACTAAATAAGATTACAGATTGAAACAGATAAAAAAGATTTGAAACAGAGGGAGTATAATAAAAAATGGAACAACTGAAACTTACTCTTCCATCACTCTCGTCTTTCATTGCAATTTTTTCTAATTTAAGTATTTAGTTATAAGAGAAAGTAAAGAATAAAATGACAGTTATTGTTTCTTGTTAATGGATTTCATTTAAGATTTATTGAAGAGATTTTTGCTTATATTCATTAAAATAAAACCAAACAGTTAGAAATCAATAATACTAAGCCCATATTTATTAAATTCGATTTTTTAATATTAATATGCAAATTAGCCTTCCCGTTTATACTGTAAACCACTATTTTGTTGTATATATAAATATAATTGCATGTTGTCAGTATGTAGACATAGTTAACAGTATTAATAATGTATGACAATTTTATTAATAATTGAGGTTTAAATAAAAATAAAATCATGGAGAATGGGATGCCAATAACTAAGAGAATTGTGACTTGAGTAGGAATATAGTTTCGGTTACAGACAGAAAAACACACAATCTCCATTATAATAAGATATATATATATATATATATATATATATCGGAAATGAACTGAAAGTACTTGGTTTACTTTTCGGACAACTCATTAATAACGCATCAAGGTGATAACATCAAATAATTGTTGTAAAAACTAAAAGAAAAAAGAAAAACTTAACAACAATAAGGATTCCATTATTTTAACCAAATTTGTTTGAATGAGTATATATAATATATATATATATAATATAATATATATATATATTCAAACAAATTTGGTTAACATAATGGAATCCTTATTGTTGTTAAGTTTTTCTTTTTCTTAAAATATATATATTATATTTTTCTTATATATATATATATTATATTTTTCTTATATATATATATATATATATATATATATATATATATATATATGTGTGTGTGTGTGTGTGTGTGTGTGTATGTGTGTGTGTGTGTGTTGGCTGTCAAATCGTGCACGAGTAAGACTATTTCCTGTTCTTTTCTTTTTTTCCTATTTGAGTGCCTGTAGCATTTGACACTGTATCCTTGTTTTCAAACACACACACACACACACACACACACACACACGCACACACACACACACACACACACAAACATATATATATATATATATATATATATATATATATGGTGGACCATAATGATGGAGACATTTTAAATGCTATTTTCTCTTTTTTATTATAAAAATAAGTACTAGATATATTTATTACATAACTGATACACATGAGTTTTACATATTATCTAAGATTTGAATATTACATTAAGTTTTTATTACTTTCAGGTATTGAAGTTG
This sequence comes from Doryteuthis pealeii, assembly GCA_023376005.1. Classification (NCBI taxonomy): domain Eukaryota; kingdom Metazoa; phylum Mollusca; class Cephalopoda; order Myopsida; family Loliginidae; genus Doryteuthis; species Doryteuthis pealeii. The sequence continues at coordinate 21,767,709 of CM042177.1, read as the reverse complement.
GTGATCCTCATAATGCCGTGGAGTCCAAAAGAAATTGCATATATAGTCGAAGAATACTTCGGCAGCCAAAGATCCATCGTTGCAGCCCAAAGAAAATTCCGACAGCATTTTGGAAAGCGAGAGGAACCATCCCGAAAAGTGATCCTTCGTGCTGTTACACATTTCCGAGAGACAGGCAATGCCAGGAAGATATGCTAAACCACACTTTACACGATATGAGAAATCGAGCTCTCGAATGTTTTCGTCATGATGGTTACCATCTCAAGGACATAATATTCAAATCTTAGATCACATGTAAAACTTGTGTGTACCAGTTATGTAATAAATATATTTAGTACTCTGTGTAGCTTTTGTAATCTGAGAAAATAACATTTAAAATGTGTTCCATTATTATGGTTCACCCTGTATATATCCAAACACACACACACACACACACACACACACATATATATATATATATATATATATATATAGTAAAAAGTAAAGTTGTCGGGGTGGTCTAAAGTCGGTATCAGCCAATCAGCGAGGGAGTCTATCCCCTTTTCACTAGCGCTAGACCAAGGAGATTGTTTTGGCGTCTGAAGTGGAGCGCCACATCTACCATCAGCTCCTCACTTTACCGCACATATCGCTATGCTACTCATACGCTGAGTTGACGCGGGCCAGTATCGAACCAGGAACCTTGTGGTTCCGAGCCGAACACTCTACCGACTGAGCTAAACCGGCCATATATATATATATATATATATATATATATATATATATATATATATATATAGAGAGAGAGAGAGAGAGAGAGAGAGAGTTAGAGAAGCGAAAGCACAGAGTCAACTGTCAGTTTTTTAAAATTTAATAAGTAACAGCAACGAATCTAAATGAAATAGAAAATATAATATGGTTCACCCCACCAACACACAGAGCAAAATTGTAATGACAAATGTGGGGAGACTATTTTTCCAGATGACGTAAAAACACTTAGAAAAATCTGCAACGCTAAGCAAATCGTTTAATAAAAACAATTTAAAAATGAATTATTGTTGCATGGACAATATCAAGGCAATTACCGGCGCAACACAATTTTAAACGGAAGACGATAACAAATAGAACGGCAGATGCATCTGCAGGGATAAATAGAAATGTCCTTTGAACGGTAATTGCATGATTGATAATGTCATATATAAGGCTACTGTCAGAAGGGGAGATGATAATAATGAATAGTTGTTACAGAATTCCTCCTCCTCCTCCTCCCCATCATCATCATCATCATGTCACGCACACAGCACGGATTTTTTTGTGGGGTGTGGCTTCCAAAATGTGTTCAAGACAGCACGCAGCATTCTTGTGTAGTTCTCATCCAGTTTTTTTCTCTGAGCATTTCGGTAGAGTCCAAGAGGTGCAGACATACAGTAGCACTGACACGGCTACAGCTTGGAGTAATTCGATAACCTGTCTAAAGCAGTTCATGCCTTTCCTATGCGTATACTGACATGGCTTTCTGTAGACGAGGTATTCTAGGTAGTACATCTAAACTTTATTGTCTGAGAATGCGGAACATGACATACATGAGATTATACAAAACAGATGGGACGAAAGTCCTTTGGAAGTACAAGAGTTCATAAAGAATATGAGAGTCACTTACTGAGAGTTGAGGGGGCAAAGCACCCCCCCACCTAATGGACAGAGACACCACGCGTCTAGTCCATCTTTTGTGGATGCTAGACCAAGAGAAGAGAGGCAGAGGTTTCCTGGGCTGCATTTTAATACCCAGCTAGTAGTGTCACCTATTGGCGAAATCCTTGCGTTAAGGGAAGATAACCCTTTTGGACACAGGTCCATCCCAGCAGGGGCAGACAATCGCTAAATTAACAACCAAAGGCCACAAAGCTAGACTTTAAATGGACATTGTTAATAAATAAGATGCTAATTAAGATTAAATAAGGATTATTAGATAATCATTTACAACGTGACGTAAATAACTAAAGGTATTGCAATGTTGGTGGTAACGTAGTTTCGGTTACAGACACAACAGACACATAATCTCTTTCAGAAAGGGAGATAATAATAATGAATAGTTGTTGGAGAATTCATCATCATCATCATCATCATCATCCTGTCACGCACACAGCACGGATTCCCATGCCCCCCTCTCTCTCTCTCTCTCTTTCACACAAACACACACACACACACACCACTCGGTTCAATCGGTCATCGCCTCCGGTGGGTCTTCCGCACGGCATCCAGAATCCGTACAGAGCGGATTCATGTAGGTTTTTGCTGATCGGCCTACACTGCTTTGTCTATGTTTAGGAGACCTCATAAGAACATCACTTGTGAGTTCGTTATTGGTACACTAGCAGTGTCTAGTATGTCTTCCAGCTGCTTTTTTGTGGGGGTGGTGTTTCCAAAATTTCTTCAAGACAGCACGCGGCATCCTTATATAGTTCGCTTTCTCTCCCCCCCCACAAATACACGCACACACATATATATATCTTTTTATATATACATGAGGAATTTTTGCGTTGTCGTGTCAGTGCTGCTGTACGGCTGCACCACCTGGACCCTAACGAAGCGACTAGAGAATAAACTAGATGGGAGCTGCACAAGAATGCTGCGTGTGATCCTAAACAAAAATGTGGAAACAACACTCCACGAGAAAACATCTGTACGGCCACCTGCCACATATCACCCAAACCATCCGAGTAAGACGGACAAGACACGCGGGACACTGCTGGAGAAGCAAGGACGAACTCATGAGTGACGTCCTCTTGTGGAAGCCAGCACAGGGGAACGTCAGTGTGGGCCGGTCAGCAAAGACGTACATTGACCAGCTCTGTTTGGACACTGGATGCTGCGTAGAGGACCTCCCGAGAATGATGAGTGATAGGAACGGCTGGAGAGAGATTGTCATGGATATCCATGCTAATAGCGCGACCTGATGGTGATGATATATATATATAACTTTCAAAAATTCCTCAAGATGGTTTTTACTGAACAGATCGATTCGCCACTTCACAATAGAGGTATGAATGCATGCATGCATATATATATACATATATTATATTAATAATTTGAAGGCCAATACAATGCGTATGAAAAATAAAAACAAAAATATGTTATTTTTGTCTTATCGATTTCGAAGCATAAACTTCATCATCAGAGTTTCGTATCAGAAATGGACGTGCTTATGTTTTTCTTTGTGTGGTTATAATTTCTCTTCTTATTTCTTTTTCCTCTCTTTTTTTGTTCTTTTTTTTTTTCTCTTTTTTCTTCTTTTTTTTAAATTTTTCATACGGATTGTATTGGCCTTCAAATTATTAATATATTATAACATACTTAACAATGCTTTAAGCAAATTACCAATTGCTTTATATATATATATATATATATATATATATATATATATATATATCCAATTCACATAATTCAAACTAATAAGCGCACAGACATTGTAACGTGGTCTGACACAAAAAAGAGTGTCCTCCTCATTGAATTAACCGTACCGTGGCAAGAAAACCAGGAGGAAGCACACGAGCGAAAGAAGAACCGGTACGAGTCACTGCGCGCCTTTCAATATTTCTGAAACTATCTTTTGGGTACAAATAATGTTCAATATATGTGAAATAATAATAGAAACAATTGTTGTCGTAGACGCAGTGCCACATCATGATATTGATCTTGCTAGAGAAAAAAATCAGAAATCATCTATAACTTAAAATTGGTTGACTTTAAAAAAAAATTGATAGAATTTTTGGATTTCACGGACAAAAATTATTTTATAAACCAATTTTTAGTAGTAGGGAAGCTCTAAAACTCGTTTTACATACAAGAATAGATTACAAAAAGTTGCAAATTTTCGCGACCCCACTCAAATTTGGAGACCTAAAAATCGACATAATTCTGCCAATTTTTGGAATTGGACGCTCAAATTTTGGGGATTGGCGACCTTTATCATAAACCACACTTGGAAAAGGGTTGAACATGCCATGTGATTCCTATTGAGGTTGGTTGTCATGGATTTCTAGGACACTCAGTCATTTCGTTTCTTTGAAAAATAGGAATCACTGACCGCTGTTTGAAAATTGCCTAATATCGTCTTCAGACCACGGTGCAACATGCATCTAGCTGGATCTGGTCGAAGTTAAAAAGGATTCAGCACGAATGATACGCGCGCGGAATCATCATTTCCCGTATTATTACGTAACATCAACAAACGGTTTCTGCAAGCGCAATGACGTCAAAGGACGCGTTTTTAGAAAATCACACTGCGCTGATAATGAAATTCCTAAGATGAACGGATGTTATAATTACTTCTCTGCTTTTTTTAATACCCTGTCCGGTAGCCAAAGCTGCTTGGTAGCGAGGGAGTGGCAGTCCCGCCTTGAGCTACCGAAACTGTACTATCACTCCTAGTTGGCGGCTGATGAGGGCAGGGTATCGCATGTGCTTTCATACGTTGTATGATGAATATATATATATATTATATATATATATATATATATATATATATAAAGATAAATCTAATGAGTCAGACGAACCTACTAAAAGTTTCACTTAATGCTCTTCAGGGCTAAGATCTGACTCTTATTAGCTTTAGTTTCCTGGCGGGTTTGTATGAATATATATATCTTATATATATATATATATATATGCATATAAATTGTTTTTTCTTTTGGCCAAAATATTGTACTAATAGATTAATTTTTGTTGGTACGATTATCTTGGTCTTTTCTTATTTTACAAAATTTTTTTCTTCCCGGTTGATGTTTGGTAGTATATTTTTACAATCAAACTATTTGCTGTTTTTTTTCCTCACCGCGAGGATTTACCAACAAGTTTGGTATATATATATATATATATATATATATATATATATATATATATAGTAATTTGTATTGATAAGTAAGTAAATTAGCTTACCTTTTACCAAATTTTTGGTGTCGGCTTTTTGTCCACAGGACAAAATTAGAATGATAAACGCCCATAATGGTAAGACCTGAAAACAGAAACAAAGAGAAATGTTTAACATATGAGGGGAAGTTGGTGAAGATTTGCTGAGCACTTCTGTGAACTACTACAAATGCACAGAAGCAAAGACACGTTCATCTGCGATGTCTGATAGGGACGGATAGCGAGAGAGAGAGAGAGAGAGTCAAAGGAATCCGTGCTATCAACACACCTTGATATATATATATATATATATATATATATATATATATATATATATATATATATATATATACTCTAACCGGATCATCGTGGATATGGCAAGCCTACAATGTGACATCAAACCGACAAAGTCAGATACTGGGGCGCTCTGAGTTAGCAGTAATGATGCTTCGGCCCCGAAACCATGCCTGAACCCAGAGTCATCATCTGTGTAATGCTACTGTGTAAATAGCAGTCATTGTATGAAGATTATATATATATATATATATATATATATATATTATATATATATATATATATTTGGGAATAAAAGGCCTTAAATACCATGGGTATCGTGGTTATGGACCATTTCCACTCGCGAGTATGCTCACGAGCTTCTTCAGACCATTGATATATTTTATATATTGATATATTTTATATATAAATATATCAATGATCTGAAGAAGCTCGTGAGCATACTCGCGAGTGGAAATGGTCCATAACCACGATACCCATGTTATTTAAGGCCTTTTATTCCCAAATAACTTTGCTCTGTTTACAATAATTAAACATTGAGCTCTCATACGGAACCTGAACTCTACAACAAACTACGGGTAGAGAATTAGGACCCACCTAGAATCACCTTGTACCAAGAAACTTGGTACCCGCACCAAAGTATATATATATATATATATATATATATATATATATATATATATGTGGTGTGTGTGTGTGTGTGTGTGTGTGTGTGTGTGTGTGAGTGTGTGTTAAAATTGTATCGGTTTCGTGTATGCTTCCATATTTTATGTCGAGGTTATAAAAATCAATGTACTGGGGTTTTTTTTTTTAAAAACAACTTCATGTAATATATATGTGTTTCTGTGTATATGTATGTGTGAATGCGTGTTTCTGTATATATATATATATATATATATATATATATATATATATATATAATATATGAGCGAAAGAATAACAATGAAAGAATGCTAAATTCAAAAATAGAGATCGTGGGGCCACATACATCAATATTTTTTAAAAAAAAAGAACAAAGGAATAAATCACTCAACTCGCAATCACTCGATCGTCAGCTAAGCGTTACTGATGAAACGGTAATTTGGTTTATTATATTAGCCACTTCACTCTTCGATAAGCACCCCACGTGATTGCGTCACGTGACTACATCTGGTTTAATCTGGCGTGCTAATTGGCACAGTAAGTACTTTGCCCGTGGCGGCATCTTGAGATTAGTTCAGATTTTTTTTTCTTTTCTTTTCTTTTTCAATTTGAAAGTAATTCTTTTTCTTTTGTAATCCAATAATTTTGATCAAACTTTTGAGGTATTCAATTTTTAAAACTCATTTTTGTTAAACTTTTGTTATTTTAAAACTCCTTTTTTGGACCTCTCTCTCTCTCTCTCTATATATATATATATATCAATCTCTGTCTCTGTCTCTCACTCTCACTCTCTCTCTCTCTCTCTCCTCTCTCTATGTATCACATTCTGCTCACATTATATCTATCTATCTATCGATCTATCTATATCAGCCTCTTTATAATCTATCTATATATATATCAATCTATATCAGTCTCTCTTTCAATGTGTCTATCTATCTATGTATCACATTCTGCTCACATGTACCTATCTACCAATTTTTAAAATGTAAGTACGATGTAATTACAAACTGAGTGCCATCATTTTTAAAGGCTCCGCTAAAACAATATAATCTGAACAGTTAATGTTTAAATACGATCTCTGAAATAGTTCTTTTCCTGAACGCATTCCTTCAATTACAGGGCTAGATTACTACGCACTACCACTCTGGGTCGGAGTGGACCTGGGAGTATTGGCTATGAATAGGTATTCCACACTCCCCAGAACTCCCGAATTGGAACCGCCCCACTAATTATTTACCGTCATATGAAGATGAGACCTGTATACATATGGTTTCTTTATTATTCAACTTTACTATTAAAATAATTTTGATGAGAATTTTGTATATGGAAACAATTCCCGTCGAAAACATATATATATATATATATATATATATATGAAGTGAACAAACAATGTGTTTGAAATGGCGAAGGCCGACAATTTTGGGGAGATTATGTGCTTAATTAAAGTCATACCTAATTTGTTAATT
>CM042177.1:21742920-21755420 GCA_023376005.1 Doryteuthis pealeii | reverse complement strand
ATAAAAACATCCATCATTTTCTTCACCCCTAGATACATCCTGATGAAGGTTCAATGTAACCGAAATGTTTAAACATCGATAATTAAATTCATCCTATTTTCGGAACACTTGTTTTTTCAAATTTTCTTATATATATATATATATATATATATATATATATATATATATATTATATATATATATATATATATATATATACGGTTTTAAAAAGCAACACCGGCCCTCCTCACTGATGTGAGGACCCTCGCAATATCTACATCGACCGCACGTGGATCGGTCATCAACAAAAATAAGACGGGAAGAAATGACCGTTAGCAAAACAGAACGCTGCTAGTCAAAAGAAAAAATGCGCTGTCTGTATTAAAAATAAAATGAATTTTATTTTAAAATAAAATGAATTTTATTTAAAAATAAAATGAATTTTATTTTAAAATAAAATGAATTTTATTTTTAATTAAAAAAAAATCAGAAGCATTATAGTTTATAATAAGACTCAAAAGAGCCTGATGTAGAATTATTTAAAAATGTGTATAATTATATAAAAAGTGTATATTAAAATATCAAAATTGTTCGTAATACAATCCAACTGTTAAATAAGTAGCCCATAAGTGTAGGTAATTCCGTGGTGTTTATCGATAAATATCTTCAGAGGAGTAAACATTCATATGTATAGTTTTTTTCATAGACAAGTATGTGAAATAAAAATGGAACTTAATCCGACAGTGTAAATATGATATATTGAAAAAACAAAGAATGTTTACAAATGCATGGGCTCATCAGGAGAGAATGTGCAAACCGTTTCGGGGCATTCCTCTCTCCGGTTTTAAAAAGCAACACCGGCCCTCCTCACTAATGTAGATATTGCGAGCGTCCTCACATCAGTGAGGAAGGCCGGTGTTGCTTTTTAAAACCGGAGAGAGGAATGCCCCGAAACGGTTTGCACATTCTCTCCTGATGAGCCCATGCAGTTGTAAACATCCTTTGTTTTTTCAATATATCATATTTACACTGTCGGATTAAGTTCCAATTTTATTTCACTATACATATATATATATATATATATATATATATATATATATTATATATATATATACTCCAATAAGACAAATTTTCATGGAAAACATTCGTATATTATACAACACAAAACATTCATATATATTATACAATACTAACAGTAAACAAAAAAATGATTCCACATATTTGAAGTATTAACAATAAAAACAAAACAAAAATCATAACACTCAATAGAATCTTCTTTGGACAACGACATGGAGTCCTAAATGTAATAATTAGAATTCCAATCTTTCTTCTAACTGTTGTGTGACGTCATTCAGCTCCATTAACGCGCCAAATGACGTCACACAATGACACTTTTTTCACTAAAGAATTATATAAAAAAAATCGCAACAGCAACTACATAAAAATGATTCGCAGCATTCTTTAAATAATTTGAGATAGGTATGGCCAAAATGTCACGTGTTTTTTTAAATCCCTCCCCCATTAATTAAAATTCAACAAAAGAGCAAGTTCGAACCCAGGGTTACTTCTGTGGGGATTATTAAAAGTAAATTAAATTAAATTAAATTAATGAATAAATAATATATTAATGATTTGAAGGCAATTACAATGCGTATAAAAAAATAAAACAAAATGATGTTTTTTTTTGTCTTATCGATTTCAAAGAAACTTTATCTTCAGAGACGAAAATCAGAAATGGACGTGCTTTAAGTTTTTTTTTTGCGTGGTGAAACTTTCTTCTTTTTTTTTCCTTCTTTTTTTCCTCTTCTTCTTTTTCTCCTTTCTCCCCCTTCCCCTTTATATTATGAATGAAATGGGCGAATAACTGTAATTTTTTTTTTTTTTTTTTTTCTATTTTTTTTTTCTAAATATTTTTTTTATTTTTTATTAGAACAAATGCTTAAGATCCTACCTTGTTTACGTATCCAATATTGTCTGTTTATCATCTGGTCAAAATTTAATGAATAAATAAATAAATAAAAAGTTCTTGGTGTCTGGACTCTGGCGTCCAGAGTAACGGCCTTGTCAATAAAGTCTCCATCTAAACTTCTAAACAGTTGTGTCTTTTTATCTCTCTTCATTTCTTCATTTCATACCGTAAGACTTATTCCCCATACTTCGTAAAGAAAAAAATATCCAAGCCTGAATCAAACGCAGTCAAAACATTGTGTTGGTTGATATTAGAAATGCAAAGTTGTTATTAAAACTGGAATCGAACAATTACGTAATAAGATTTTGTCCAATAATAATTGATTAAATTGACGGAGCAGAGAAGAAACTTACATTATTATATATATATATATATATATATATATTATCCCCTTTACCCACCCCTGTGCCCATCCACTCCCATCCTCTCTCCACTTCCTGTATACTACCCTCACTTCATTCATGTCTGCCCCTAACCTCCCTCCCTTCACTTCCGCTACTAACTCAACCCCCCTCACCAAATTCACTTGTACTTGCACGAAATTTTGCTTTCAATAAAAATCATTTGACCGATGATGTCCGTATGAATTCGGACGAAACGTTTCAACTCTTAGATTTGTTTTGAGTTTTCATTTCTTGTTCACCATCCTTCTACCTACCTCATACTGTCGGATTCTACTACATCCATCCTATCTCCATATATATATATATATATATATATATATATATATATATATATATATATATATGAAGAATAAAATGAAATAATTTCTTCTCTGCATTATTTCATCTTATTTTTTTTAATACCCTGTCCGGTGTCGAAAGCTGCTTGGTAGCGCTAGGGAGTGGCAGTCCTGCCGTAGCTACCGAAACTGTGTTATCACTCCTAGTTGGAAGCTGATGATGGCAGGATATCGCACCTGTTACCACACGTTGTATGACGATATATATATATATATATATATATATATATATATATATATATATATATATATATAATAAATAGATAAATTAAAAAACTAAAACTAAAAATAAAATAAAGTTCAGAAGTTCAAAGAATACAACGATGAGCTTCAAAAAGTTCAATAAGTTCAACGATGAGCTGCGCGAATGTGGCTCTTTAGTCATGCCAAAGTCTTGTACATCTTCCCACATTCACAACAAGTTATTCCAGGAAGCACAGGGTATTTTATTGGTCCATGGTACATTTTAATATCATATTTAGATATGTGCGTGTGTCTGTGCGTGCGCGTGTCTGTGTGTGTATGTGTGTGTTTCTGTTTGTCTATCCGTCTGTCCCTACGTTTTTTCTTCTGTGTGCGTCTGCATATGTGTCTGTGTGTATCCGTTCGTTTATTCATGTGTGTGCGTGTGTGTGTCCGTTCGTTTGATCATAAGTGCGGAAATATGTCCGTGTGAGTCCGTTCGTTGGTTCACGTGTGTACGTGTGTTTGAGAATGTGTCTGTATTTGTCCGTACGTTTGTTCATGTATGTGCGTGTGTGCCCATGTACGTGTCTGTGAGTGTGTGTCCATTTGTTTTTTCATGTGTGTGCGTATGTGTGTGTACGTGCGCCCGCGTGTGTGTGTCTGTGTGTCCTTTCGTTTATTGATATGTGTGTGCGTGCATGTGTTCGTCTGTGTGTGCCCGCTCGTTTATTCATGTGTGCGTGTGCAAGCGTGTGTCTGTGTGTATCCGTTCGTTTGTTCATGCATGTGTACGTGCGTGTGTGTGTTTGTGTGTGTCCATTCATTTGTTCATGTGTGTCTGTGCGTATGTGTGTTCGTGTGTGTTTGTGTCCGTTCCTTTGTTCATATGTGTGTGCGTGTGTATCTGTGTGTGTGCATGTGTGTGTCCGATCATTTGTTCATGTGTGTGTGCATGAGTGTGTGCGCGCGTGCGTGCATGTGTGTGTGTCTGTGTGTGTCCGTTTGTTTGTTCACGTATGTGCGTGTGTGACTCATGCGTGTGGTTCCGTTCGTTTGTTCGTGTGTATGTAGGTGTGTGCATGTGTTCGTCTGTGTGTGTCCGCTCATTTATTAATGTGTGTGTGTGTATGTGTGTGCGTGTGCGAGCGTGTGTCTGTGTGTATCCGTTCGTTTGTTCATGCGTGTGTACGTGCGTGTGTGTCCGTGTGTGTTTGTGTGTGTCCGTTCATTTGTTTATGTATGTCTGTGCGTATGTGTGTTTGTGTGTGTGTGTGTGTGTGTGAGTGTGAGTGAGTGTGTGTGTGAGTGTGAGTGAGTGTGTGTGTGTCCGATCGTTTGTTCATGTATGTGTGCGTGAGTGTGTGCGTGCGTGCATGTGTCTGTCTAAGTGCATCCGTTCGTTTGTTCATGTGTGTGTGCGTGTGTCTCTGTGTGTGTCCGTTCGTTTATTCATGCGTGTGTGCTAGTGTGCGTGTGTGTCTGTGTGTGTGCGTGTGCGTGCGTGTGTGTCCCCGTTCGTTTGTTCATGTGGTTTAAATATGTTTTTTATTTGATTTGAATTTCTTGGCATTAGCCAAATTAGTTTGTTTATGTTCCGTGTTTGTGTGCAAAAAGATAAATGACTTTTGCCGGAAGTGGACATGTAAAAGTCAGCGGGAGAATAACTTGCAAGTCACGGTGTCGCCATCTAGCGGATTATTTTCGACTAATTTCTTTAACATGCACTTACATAATCATATAGTCGTTTCTATCTATCTATCTATCTATCTATCTATGCGTCTGTTCATATCTATCTATCTATCTATCTATTATCTATCTAGTCTGTTCATATCTATCTATCTATCTATCTATCAATCTATCTATCTTAGTCTGTTCATATCTATCTATTTATCTATCAATCTATCTATCTTAGTCTGTTCATATCTATCTATCTATCAATCTATCTTAGTCTGTTCATATCTATCTATCTATCTATCCACCTATCTATCTCAGACTGTTTATCATAAATCTATGATAAGATCTTAGCCCTAAAGAGCATTATGCGAAACTTTTAGTAGGTTCGTCTGACTCATTAGATTTATCTTTATTATTTGCTCTACTTAGGTATTGAGCACTTTTTACTTATTAGCTTTAGTCTCCTGGCGGTTTTGTATGAATATATATATCTTATATATAAATATATATATATATGCATATAAATTGTTTTTTCTTTTGGCCAAAATATTGTACTAATAGATTATTTTTTGTTGGTACGATTATCTTGGTCTTTTCTTTTTTCAAAAAATGTTTTCTTCCCGGTTGATGTTTGGTAGTATATTTTTACAATCAAACTATTTACTAGTTTTTTCGCTCACCGCGTGGATTTACCAACAAGTTTGATATATATATATATATATATATATATATATATTTATATATATTAGCTCAACTATGAAAGAAATTAAAAAAAGACCTTTTAAATCGCTTAACAAATAGCTTTGTAAAAAGCTATTATATTCGCTGGTTATGGGCTGCCATTATTAGTCGCACGATAGACATTAGCAATGTCTCATGTTTACTACTGCAACGCTAGGGTACACAGACAAAAATTCCACAAGAGCGACAAAAAGGTACTGTAATTTACTCTGTTTTAGTCTAAGCACATTGACATATGTATGGAGTAAACTGAGGGTTTCAAAGCTCTTTTCAATACGACAGATAGACGTGAACAGACTTAGATACATCGACAGATAGACCGAGATAGGTAGATAGATGTGAATAGACTGGCATAAAGAGATACTAAGAGATTTAGATATATAGATAGATAGATATGAAAAGACTGAGATGGATAGATAGATAGATAGATAGATAGATAGATATGAATAGTCTGTGATCGATAGATATAAAAAGACTTAGATAGATAGATAGATAGATAGATGGATATAAATAGACTGTAATAGATAGATAGATAGGTAGATAGATAGATATGAATAGTCTATGATAGATAGATATAAAAAGACTGAGATAGATAGGTAGATAGATAGATAGATAGATAGATATTAATAGTCTGTGATAGATAGATATAAAAAGACTGAGATAGATAGATAGATAGATAAATATAAATAGACTGTGATAGATAGATAGATATGAATAGACTGTGATAGATAGATAGATAGATATGAATAGACTGTGAAATATATATATATATATATATATATATATATATTATATATATATATATATATATATATATAGAGAGAGAGAGAGAGAGAGAGAGAGAGGGAGAGAGAGATTGATAGATAGATAGATATGAATAATCTGTGATAGATAGATAAATAGATAGATATGAATAGAATGAGATAGATAGATAGATACATACATACATACATAGATGTGAATACACTGTGGTAGATAGATAGATAGATAGATAGATAGATATTGATAGACTTAGATATACTTAGTAGATACCCTAATAGTACCCAAGACATTTCATATTATATGCTAGAAAAAGCTCTCAAATTACACTCTACTAACAGACCCTACCAACCAACATACACGTAAGAAACTGTTTTACGTTTCAAGTTAAATAAATTAGTAATGCAAGTCATCTCAAACCATTAAAAATCTCATCAACATTTTCAAACGCACAAACATCCTGACCACTTCCAACGCAGCCATTTACTCCATCCTGTGTAATGGTTACGAAAAAAAAATTACATCGGAGAGACCCTACGAAGCCTAAACAAGCGAATCTACGAACACCAACGATCTATCAAAATAAGTGACTTACGAAATGTCCTCTTCTCCAACACGCTAGAATTCAACCACACTTGTAACTTTCCCCAACCAAACTCGCACACTGCAGAAATCTCTAAACGAGTCAGTGATTATTGCAAAATCAAAGACAATAAAACAACGGTTTGGATTTTTCAAATAACAGCGGCCATCGCAAAAATCATAATTCATAAAACAATACAAGGAATAAAAATTTTAAAAATTAAAAAGGTTTGAATTCATAGTTTCCTTCTAATAGACTGGTTGTCAAATCAATTTAAGAGCCACGTTTGCCCTACTATTTACCCATAGCAGGAGGTAGAATTGTTGGATAAAACATTCTGATGAAGTTTCTGAAATTAACAGAGACGAAATATCAATTGAACTGATCGTTTGTGTTCGTTATTCACTTTTTCAATGTATTTCCTCTCACACACACATATATTGTTATAGTGTACAATACAATTAAATGGGGATTGATACCATTGGTTTCAAAGCAGATAGATATAGGAACAGCACAATACAATATATACACCCATATACACCATATATATATATATTACTTGGACATATCTACACCCTATCTTTTCCACGGATCTACCCCTCATTCGCACAGCACCATCCACCACCATCGTCTGAGATAACCATTACCCCCTCCTTCCCTACGCCTCTACCTTTCTTTCTCTCTCCTCTGCCCTCTCCCTTTGACCGTATCCTCATTAATATACCAATCATTTATATACCAATCTCTATAAACTAATTAAAACATTCTGATGAAGATTCTGAGACGAAATATCAATTGAACTGATGTTTGGTGTTCGTTATTCACGTTTCCAATATATTTCCTCTCACACACATATATTGTTATAGTGTACAATACAATTAAAAGGTGATTGTTACCATTGGTTTCAAAGCAGAAAAATACAGGAACAGCTCAATACAATATATAAACCAATATACATATAGTAGGTAGCGCATGGTGCGATGGTTAAAGTCATGGGAAATGGACTCGTCACCACGAGTTCAAATCCTGGATGTGATAATTGCATTTAACTTTGCGCTAATACCCTTGGGAAAGGTATGAATCCTACTCTCCCTCCAGCTATGGATAAATAGTAGGGCAGACTGGGCTCTTTAACCTTGGTTAGGCAACCGGTCTAGGAGAAGGAAAACTCTGAATTCAAACCTGTTGAACTCCGCTTAAGAAATTGACCTTGTGTCACATCCTGCTCGTATGGAGGGGTTGGTAAATATATATACACCCATATACATATATAACTGAATTAAAATTCTTTGTAATGTTTTTCACTGTTTGTTATCCACCTTTCCAATATATTTCCTCATACTTTGTCGGATTTTTTTTAATCTGCTATTTTCTTCACACACACACACACACACATAGGTGTGGCGCTCCGCCTCAGTTGCCAAAACAATCTCCTTGGTCTAGCGCTAGTGATAAGGAGATAGACTCCTTCGCTGTCTGACTGATACTGACTTCAGGTCACCTCGTTGACTTTACTTTACTTACTTGTGTAAAGTCTACATATTTAAATATAAGTTTTATACAATATATATATTCACTGATGCATGCAGTGTGATAATTAGTAAACTAGTCTCGCAGATCCATTACAACTGCCGCCCTATCGGCTGGGGCGTTAGAATGCACCGACTGCACCTCTGCAGAGGGGTAAGACTCCCCAATGCAGACACCTGTTGGCCGTGAGTGGCGACCCGTGATGCTTAAGGATAGAGCCCAGGTGGATGAGCAGTTCATGACATGCAATACTCCACTTTGGCCCTATCTTGGGCTAGACGGGCGGTCGGAGAGGCCCCCTCCGATCAATCGGCTGGTCACGTCAAGCCCTAGCACCTATATGATTTTCCCAACCCTATTGCCCTTATGGCAAGCTCCAACACTTTTTATCATATGCGTGCTAGAAGGCGGTGGCTACGGGTCTACATGTCCTGGGAATTACGTTAAACTCTATCTGATGGTGAGGTTCCAGTTTTGGAGGTTTGGGGAATGTGGAGCACCCCTTAATCACCATTGCTCCCTGGTCCACTCTGACCCGGAGTGGTAGTACCTGTTAGGGTCCCATCTATGGGTTAAATAGAAAAATGTATTTATAAAAAAATTGTATTATCCTTTAAGAATTGATTTATTTCAAAACTTTATCGGCATTAAATGACCCACTGAGGTTGATATGTCGTAAAACAAACCAAACCAAACCAAACCAAACCAAACCATTACAACTGAATATCGAGTTCGATCCTCACTGGAAGTCCCATACTTACGACCTCGTGTCTTATCCTACTTGTGACGAACGGTTTTTTGTAAATACCTTTTTTTATACGCGTGTAATTTTTATACACATGTGTGTGTATGTGTCGTTCTATGCGGAATTAAGATGACCTTGCGCGCGCACACACACATACAACACACGAACATACACAAGTGTATGTGTAAACCGTGTGTGTCTTTCTTGATATTGAAACTCAATTCCCTTGTTCGTTTCATAAATTAGGTCGATGCTGAAATTATTAACAGCTTCTAAATTTCAAAAAATTAATTTCAGTTCAAGCGTCATAAAAACATTCTCTGGGAAAATAAGCGGCTCAGATTTATATATATATATATATATTATATAATATATATATATATATATATATATATATATATATATATATATATATATATATATATATATATATATATATATATATGTATGTGTGCGTAATATATATATATATAATATATATATAATGTATATATATATATATATATATATATATATATTATATATATAATATATATATATATTGTATAATTATATATATAATATATTAATAATATATAAATTATATATATATAAATATTATATATATATATATTTAATATAAATATAATTATATATATAATAAATATAATATATATAAAATATATAATATATATATATAAATATCATATATATATACACATATATAATATATAATATATATAAAAATATATATATAAATAAATATATAATATATATAAAATATATATAAAATATATATAAATATATATATATATAAATATATAATATATAATATATATATATAAATATATATATATATATATATATATATATATATATATATATATATATATATATATATATATACTAGACAAAACGTGACCCATTGGGTCACCCATTGAGCTCTGACGGAAAGCGAATTAAATTTAAATAATAATAATAATAATAATAATAATAATAATAATAATAATAATAAATAAATAAATAAATAAATACGGTCGGAGAATTTAAATAAAAACGACATTAAAATCATTTTGTAAGATTTCTAAGAAATGGAACGTTTGACCTAATTTAAATTTATTGGGAACAAAGATGTTGAAGCTACTGTCCCGATGCTTATGAAATTTGATATACAAATACGTTTTGCACATTCCAATCTCCCTCACTTTCTACTCTCAATAAGAAACTATAACGGGGAGGTAATCAAGATCTATCAATAATGGAGATTCGCTTCCGGTTTTTGTCTGTAACAAAAATTACGTCACTGCATACGTCACGTTACCCAAAATCGTCATAACATAGAATAAATACACTCAAAATTTGAACACGCAACATTAGACAGTCCTCATCGTTTTTTTTAAAACAAGTTTTAATAGATATATGACTGGTATTATATATCTATATATAGTTTGTTTTATTTTAATACATATTTAAAGTTTACATTTCAAATTGTTTTATTTTTTAACCCTTTAATGAATTTGATGATTTTACTTACTTAGGGTACAAACTCGCTGACATTGAATTTTGTACTCCCACCCCTCAGGCAATATGTTTCAAAAATCTATTTTTACATCGCCCGGAGGTCGTTTTTTATTTTGCTAGTATACATAATAATAGTTAACACAGCTTAACAATTGTACCCAGCTAAATGGGAACAGTATATCCCCGTGGATTGAATATAGGGTTGGGTTCAAAGTTCCGTGATGGCTCCTGGTTACGACAAGAAAGTCCCGAGTTAGAAAAGAAGGTTCCCGAGTTCGAGAAGGCTCCGGAGTCCGACAAGAAATACCCGAAGAAGGCCGCAGAGCACATCGGCCCAAGCGTTGTACAGATAACAATAAATATGAGGACAATGGTCCATATAATACAAATTATCAAGCCTAATCTAAAACATTCAGAGAAATCATCATCATCATCATCATCACCATGTCGCGCGCGCAGCACGGATATCCATGACACTCTTTCGCCAACCTTCCCTATTACTCATGGCCCCTGGGAGGTCCTCTGTGCAGCATCCAGAGTCTTCGCATAGTTGGTCAATGTAGGTCCTTAGCGGGCGTCCTACGTTAGCATATCCAAGAGTTGGCTTCCACAGGAGAACGTCGCTTATGAGTTCGTCCCCGCTTCTCCAGCAGTGTCCTGTATGCCTAGTCCGTCTCACCCGGATTGTTTGTGAGATGGGGGGCAGGTGACCATATAGTTGCTTCTTTATGGGGTTCTGCTTCCATGACTTGTTCAGGACTGCTCGCAGAATTCTTGTGCATGTACCATCTAGCTTATTCTCAAGGCTCTTTGTCAGGGGCCAGGTGGTGCAGCCATACAGCAGTACTGATATAACCACAGCCTGGAAGAATTGTTGCTTTAGTTTGTCAGTGAGATCGGATCTCCATATTACTGATAGTCTGTTTGTGGCCGCCCAGAGAAATAGTCCAAGTATTTGTCTATCGTTTCGTTTTCTTTATTATTATTATTATTATTATTATTATTATTATTATTATTAACAGGACCTGTGGATATACCACAGTACGATAATTTAATTATTACGTTTGATATGATTATGTAAGAGCTATTGCTAATTAGTTCAATGTGTCAAAAGTATAACTAATCTTGATTTAATATCTATATCACTCTTCTTTTCTTTTCATCTTTTCATTAGTTTCGATTAAAACAAATTAGCGTTATCGCTTCCGCGAGCTCATCTCTTCTCTCTATATTTCCCCAACTCTCTTTCCTCCTTTCTTTCTTATTATATTTTCTGTTTATGATAAAAACGGAATGGTCAATTTAATCTAGGACGATTTGGACGGTCTCATTTTTAACCAGAAGATGTTGCAAGATGATAACGGTCGGAAGATTAAGGAACAAGCGTATTAATATATAGATCACATATGAAATTAAAAATGCCTTGCCGTTGGCAAATGGCTATCTCGCTAATGTTTCAAATTTATGAGCAGTCATGAATAGTGAGCGTACCTGTAGTTAGAATTTTAAATAAAGTTCGTTGGATTTAAAAGCGGTGTGGAGGGTAATTTTCCATACCCGTTTAGAATTATGAGTGACGTTTAGTTGATCCCAATTTCACGTTCCGGTAGAAAACGTGCCATTACAGACGCGCGTGAATAAGTTTTAGTTAGACAGAATCGACCCAGCTTTCAAGGAGTGCAGGCGCGATTGTCAGCTATCGAGGTCCATCTCACCCGCGGTGGAATCAACATGGGCTAAGAAAATGAAGCCTTTTTTTCCGTAATAACACAAAGTCTTGTTAATTGAATGTTAAGACAATGACCAGACCAGCTTTTTAAGAAGAACTAACAAAGAAAATCGGCTGAACTTGCACAAAGGTCTCAAAATTAGGGTGACCCAGAAAAAAAAGAACCCACATTATTTATTTATTTTCCCTTAAACCCCAACCCCAACCCTAAGCCTAACCACTAAGCCTAAGCCTAACCCCTAAGTCTAACCCCCCCCTAGTTAAAATTAACAGTTTTATTACAAAATTTGTGGGTTCTGTTTTTCCTGGGTCATTGGTATACAGGGTGACCCAGAAAAACAGTACCCAAATTATTTATTCATT
>CM042177.1:21715420-21737920 GCA_023376005.1 Doryteuthis pealeii | reverse complement strand
CGACTGACCGTCTAGCCTAAGTAATATTACATAATTCAGCTTATAAATTATGAACGTACCTGTAGTTAGAATTCTGAATTGAGTCCGTTAGATTTAGAATGACGGGGCACGTGGAAACTTATCCGAAATATAATTATTATTATTATCATTATTGTTTATTTGTTTATTTACTTATTTATATTTAATTTAATTTATTTTTAATTTATTTATTTTATATATATTTTTTAATTCTTTCATATTTACCTTGTCCATAAGTGTGTATGTGTGTGCATGTGTGTGTGTGTTAGATAAAAAGGTAAAATAGTTAAATTCATCAATATCTAGTGTAAATCTTATTAGTTAACAACTAGTGTGCAATGGCTTGTGTGTTTGTATGTGTGGGGGTTTTTGCTGGGCTATAGATGTTGTGCGTGTTTCGCATTAGTCTTATCGTTGTAAATAATAATAATAATAATAAGAAGAAGAAGAAGAAGAAGAATAAAAAGAAGAAGAAGAAGAAAGAAGAAGAAGAAGAAATGATTAAATAATTTATATTACATCCAACACGAAATATTATACATCACCATGGCCACCAAACATAAATACGCTCTTTCATACGCACATACACGTGGATACGGTCATTCATACGCACACATGCGCGTGGATACGGTCATAACGTCACAGTCTACACGCATGACAACATACACACACATACAAACAAAAAAGCACATTCACGTTAACATGCAAAACGAGAATACAGTTATAAAAAATACCATCTGTAACATTTTTAAAAAAAATTCATTTAACTAAAAATGACATAACAAAACGACAACTACTTCAGTTCCAGTGTTCTTCTGAAAAAGAGATTTTATCTCGAAATATCAAGAATAAATTACAGGTTAACAGACAACACCATTGTTACCTTATTATTTTTTCTTTACACCTGCATTGTGATAGCCTTCAAAAACAACCTCCAAACCAATACATACACAATGCTTCAAGCAAATTATAAAACTCTCTTAGCGTTCGGCTAGAAAGCACAAGGTTCCTAGTTCGATTCCGGCCCTCGCCAACTCAGCAAAGGAGTAGCACAGGGATCTGTGCGGTAAAGTAAGGAGCTGATGGTAGGTGTGGCACTCCACCTCAGATGCAAAGACAATCTCCTTGGTCTAGCGCTAGTGAAAAGGGGATAGACTCCCTCGCTGATTGGCTGATACCGACATTAGGCCGCCCCAACGACTTTACTTACTTACACACACACACACACACACACACATATATATATATATATATATATATATATATATATATATATATCGGAATACATTAAAGTTGATTGAAAAAAATATAATGTTTTATTACTAACGGGTAAGGATTTAAGAGTGCTCAATAAAAAGAGCCAAATATACGTTTTTAAAAACGAATGGTTTAAAATACTCCGATTGCAGTTTCACGCAAAAGCGAATCTTCAGAGATTCGCTATTGCGTCAAACTGCAGTCGGAGTATTTTAAACCATTCGTTTTTAAAAACGTATATATATATATATACGGGAGAATAAGTGCTTAATTGGAGTCAGACCTAATTTTGAAAATTAATTAATTTTCAAAATTAGGTCTGACTCCAATTAAGCACTTATTCTCCCATAAATTATCGGCAAAAAGCCATTCTAAACAAACCTTGTTTACAACTTATCATATATATATACGCAAAGACATATATATATATGTATGTATGTATGTGTGTGTGTGTGTATGTGTGTGTGTGTGTGTTTGTGTGTGTGTGCGTAAGGGTTGCCGTTTCACATTCAAAGCTTTGTATGTCTCTGTGCGACTGTGTTTCATTTTATGTAACCAAAACATGTTTCCTCTTGTCGTATCATTTTACAAACATATGTAAGTTTTTTTTATTGTTTTTTTTTTTCTTCTTTTCTTTTCTTTTTTTATGGGGTGCTTGTCTTACGGGTAGATTGCAATATGATACTCTTAATATAGCGCCAAAGGTGAATTAAGGGTATCTGGTTATCTAAAACGTATCAAACATTGACGGGTATTAAAAGTCAATCGCAATTAGCAGCCCCCCCCCCATTTTAGGGCATGTCAACCCTTTTGGGGTTATTTTATGCCGAAGCCTTTTTGTTTTATTCATTCTTAATCGGTATTGATAATTATTTTAAAACTCAATTTTTTAAACTCATTTTTATTTTATGTCCTGGGAAAAAGAGGCCCCCTCCGATCAATTGCTGGTCACGTCAAGCCCTAGCGCCTATATGATTTTCCCAACCTATTGCCCTTATGGCAACCCCAATCTTTCTTATCATATGGGTGCTAGAAGGCGGTGGCTGGGTCTACATGTCCTGGGAATGACGTTAAACTCTATCTGATGGTGGGTTCCAGTTTGGAGGTTTGGGGAATGTGGAGCACCCTTCATCACCATTGCTCCCTGGTCCACTCTGACCCGGAGTGGTAGTACCTGTTAGGGTCCCATCTATGGGTTAAATAGAAAAATGTATTTATAAAAAAATTGTATTATCCATTATGAATTGATTTATTTCAAAACTTTATCGGCATTAAATGACCCACTGAGGTTGATATGCCGCAAAACAAAACAAACCAAACCAATCATTTTTATTTTATTTAACTCATGGATGGGGGACTAATAGATAAAGAAGCTGATAGGTACGCGTCCTGCGTCCCTGACGCACAAAAATCTAAAAGGACGCAGTAAAACGTATCCATGCGTCCTGTGTTTTTCTTTTTTCTTCTCTCGCCATTTCAAGCTAACTGTAAATACATTTTAATAGTTTCTTAGAAACGAATTACACAGGATAGGTTACAAGGTAGGAGTTAGACGGCTTTAGTTGTTTCCCAGATTATAAATAAAAAAACCTACAATCTATAAAGAAAATTTAGTTGGGATCCATAAATTTTCGTGGGGACTCATTCAAAGCAAATATGTGCGTCTAAGGACGCACTAAATCAAAAAACTATCAGCATCACTGAACAGGTACTAGGTCAAGAGGTACTCCACATTTCTCAGAACTCCATAATTGGATGCAGTTTAACGTCATACCCAGGACACTAAGACCTCAGCCACCGCTTCTAGCACATATATGATAAAAAGGATTAGGGGTTAGGGTAGGGTCGGGACAATCATATAGGTACTAAGGCTTGACGTGACAAGCCGATTAATCAGAGGGAGCCTCTCCAACTGACCATCTAGCCTAAGTAAGCGCCAAAGTGGAGTGTTGCATGTCATGGACTGCTCAGCCACTAAGATTATCTCCTTAAGCATGACGGGTCACCAGCCACAAAAGTCATTTGAGGGAGGCTTACCCCTCGGCAGAGGTGCAGTCGGTTTACTCTAAAGCCTCAGCCAACAGGGCTGGGTTGATACTGGTTAACTGGTTTGGTTTGTTTTCTTTGTTTAATGGTATATCAAACTTCATTGGTTATTTATTCAAAAGCCACCCTTGTAGAAGAATAGTAGTGCTACTATCTAAACAATCGCTGGGGTGAGAGTGGTCCATAACTTTCCCCTAGGGAGTTAGTCCAAAAGTGAACGTAATAGCGCGAGTAGAACTCTGACTCGCTGTCCAGCACGGTAGCCACTACACCAAGGGGACTCACCCTAAATATTAATTTATTTTAAAATCGTATCAATCGGGTCCCATTCTCATCTTCGGGCGAGACAGGGTATTAACTGAAGCATGACTCATCCCTGGGGATTCGTACGCCAGGCATCATTACTCGGTATACTTAAGGGTTTGGGGTTAGGGATACGCCCTGACGTTTGCTCTAAGAGCCGTTGGGACTAGGTTATTTTTTAAATTTTTTTAACAACCCACTTGTAAGAGTGTGGGATCTAGGGTATTGATAGAATCGTGTTGCTTAAGATTTTGTGGCAAGGCCTTTATATATACTAGTACAATATAAAAAAACGCCCACCGGGCGATCTAAAATGGATTTTTGAAACATATTGCTTGAGGGGTGGGAGTAAAAAATTCAATGTCAGCGAGTTTGTACCCTAAGTAAGTAAAATCATCAAATTCATTAAAGGATTAACAAATAAAACAATTGAAATGTAAACTTTAAATATGTATTAAAATAAAACAAACTATATATAGATATATAATACCAGTCATGTATTTATTAAAACTTGTTTAAAAAAAACAATGAGGACTGTCTAATGTTGCATGTTCAAATTTTGAGTGTATTTATTCTATGTTATGACGATTTTGGGTAATGTGACGTACGCAGTGACGTAATTTTTGTTACAGACAAAAACCGGAAGCGAATCTCCATTATTTTAAATATATATTTAATGACCTTTCAAGAAAATATTTTCTCGATCTAAGCAACATATATATATATATATATATATATATATACGAGTGTATGCCAAAAAGTAATGCCATTTTCTTTATTTCATGTGAAGTCTTTTTAATAAAACTAAGGCCTACATTGAGACCCTACTGAAGCTGAGAGCAAGAATCCGACAAGTAAGAGCCTAATTGACCATCAACAATGTCCTCCTTCTGCATGACAATGCTTGACCACACAGCATTAGGACTAGGGAGAGAATCGCCTCATTCGGGTGGACAACGTTACCGCATCCTCCATGCTCACCAGATTTAGCGCTTTCAGACTATCATCTCTTCGGCCCCATCAAAAAGGGTTTGAGAGGCAATTCATATATTTTATATTTATAACAAACCATATATTAATGGACACAAGAGATGTGGACAATGCTCTGCAGAGAAATTCCGGATCCAAGAGATGTGGACTATGCTCTGCAGAGAAATTCCGGATCCTACAGGGAGAAATTCCGGATCCTACAAGGATTCAATGCAAAAACATCTAAATACGAAATCAGAAATATCCAGAGCTTGTCCACAGAGAAAGCATTTTTTTTTTACTAAGATCTTGGACTGAAAAAGTAACAACAGAAGATCAACTTCCTTAAAAGGAAAATCTTTCCGAACATTGTGTTAACATCACGAACGTACGAGAAATACACGCGTGAAATAAAACGAGAACGCGGTTTATAACGGAAAATTTGAAGTGAGTGCTCTCATGCACTCTCTCGAACTCTTTTTTATTGATTTTAAAGAAGAGTACATGAAAGTACATTCACCACTCGGCAAACCAAACCAAATATGATTGATATGTTCGATGACCCCAAATGACCTCCGATACAGAGACGCAAGAATAGTTATTTAGTTAAGCAGATCCGACCCGATTTTGAAGGAGAGCAGACGCGATTGTCGTCTCTCTCTGGTTCGGTTTCATCAAAATGTATTTATAAAAAAATTGTATTATCCATTAAGAATTGATTTATTTCAAAACTTTATCGGCATTAAATGACCCACTGTGGTTGATATGCCGTAAAACAAAACAAAACAAAACCAAACCCAAAACAATCATGTGTATGTCAAAGTCTAATATACTTATATAACTATAAGACCTACCATCTCTCTCTCTCTCTCTCTCTCTCTCTCTCTCTCTCTCTCTCTCTCTCTATTATATACCCGATTTTGGTTTGTTTTGTTTTACGGCATATCAACCTCAGTGGGTCATTTAATGCCGATAAAGTTTGGAAATAGATTCATTCTTAATGGATAATCAATGTTTTTTATAAATACATTTTTCTATTTAACCCATAAATGGGACCCTAACAGGTACTACCATTCCGGGTCAGAGTGGACCAGGGAGAAATGGTGATGAAGGGGTGCTCCACATTCCCCAAACCTCCAGAACTGGAACCTCACCATCAGATAGAGCTTAACGTCCTTCCCAGGACACGAAGACCCTCAGCCACCGCCTTCTAGCACTCATATGACAAAAAGGGTTGGGGCTTGCCATAAGGGCAATAGGGTTGGGAAAATCATATAGGTGCTAGGGCTTGACGTGACCAGCCGATTGATCGGAGGGGGCCTCTCCGACCGCCCGTCTAGCCTAAGTAAGGGTCTGCTCATTCACTAAGACTCCGTCCTTAAGCATCACCACCCACGGCCAACAGGTGGCCCTATTTGGGGGATTCTTACTCCTCTGCAGAGGTGCAGTCGGTGCATTCTAACGCCCCAGTCGACAGGGCGGTATATACCCGAGTATATCAGAAGGGTATATATGACTATATAACATGTATATATCTATTACCAACTCCTCCGCACGAGAAGGATGTGACACAAGGTCAATTTCTTAAGCGGAGTTCAACAGGTTTGAATTCAGAGTTAACATTCTCCTAGACTGGTTACCTAGCCAAGGTTAAAGAACCCAGTCTGTCCTGCTATTTACCCATAGCTGGAGGGAGAAGTAGGATTCATACCTTTCCCAAGTGTATTAGCGCTAAGTGAAATGCAATTACCACGTCCAGGATTTGAACTCGGGGCGACGAGTCCATTTCCCATGACTTTAACCATTACACCACGCGCTTCCTTACATGTATATGTGTGTAAACCCTGTTTATAAAACTCTTTTTGGCAAGTACTTATTTAAACTTAAAATTGAAAAATACTCGCATGACTTTTATGTGTTAATCATCTGGTTTATGAGTATAGTTAATATTATTAACGCATTAATATCATTAATTGCTAGTTAAATACTGCACATGCGTCAAAAGAGACGAGATTCAAAATAATCCTATCTCATCCTCGCAAAGTCATAAAAGCAGTGTTTATATCTAAATATTTATCAAACAGCTCAATTTTTAAAAATGGCTTCATCTCGGATAAATTCTATAAAAATAAATAAATATTTTTTTATAATGGGTGGAATATATATATATATATATATATATATATATATATATATATATATATATATTTACCAACCCCTCCGCACGAGCTGGATATGACACAAGGTCAATTTCTTAAGCAGAGTTCAACAGGTTTGAATTCAGAGTTTTCCTTCTCCTAGACTGGTTGCCTAACCAAGGTTAAAGAGCCCATACTACCCTACTATTTACCCATAGCTGGAGGGAGAGTAAGATTCATACCTTTCCCAAGGGTATTAGCGTTAAGTGAAATGCAACGTTCAGGATTTGAACACGGGGCGACGAGTCCATTTCCCATTACACCACGCGCTTCCTGCTATATATATATATATATATATATATATATATATGTGTGTGTGTGTGTGTGTGTATTACCACAGTGTATGGTTAACAAAACCATATCTCACTTGATGAGACAATAATAAGCCAATATATACAGTATAATAAGGAGAGTGCTCAATATCTGTAATAGAGCAATAATAATAATAATAATAATAATAATAATTGTTGGAATATTCTGTCATATAAGGTGTGCTGGCGACCCCAACTTAAATTTAAAGGCCTTCATGGAAAGGCCTTCAGTTGCTCGTGCAACACGGGGATTCTGCTTTACAGTGAAAACACACGAATCATAGGATTCCACTAAAAAAGGATCAAACTTAATGCCACCAGTGATCATCACTGTAAAGCGCTCTCACTTCCAACCACAAAATTCTCTAGGACTTCGAGGTACAGACGGGTCACTTAATCCCGGCAAGGCGACCAGACCTATTATTGATTGACAAAAAGAAGAGAACCTGTCATCGCGTGGATTTTGCCGTCCCGACCGATCACTAAGTGAAAATGAAAGAAAGCGAAAAGATAGACAAATAATTGGACCTTGCCAGAGAACCGTGAAAACTTTGGTAAATGAAGGTGAAGGTCGTACCAATAGTACCAATTGTAATTGGTGTCCATGGAACGGTCCCCAAAGTTCTGGGAAAGAATTTGGGTGAATTGGAAATCAGAGGAAGAATCGATATGTGCTAGAATCGGTGGCTGAGGGTCTACATGTTCTGAGAATGACGTTAAACTCTATCTGATGGTGGGGTTTCTGTTTTGGAGGTCTGGGGAATGTGGAGCGCCCATTTGTCACTACTGCTCCCAGATCCACTCTGACCTGAAGTGGTAGTACCATCTGTGGGTTGAATAGAAAAAATGTTCATAAAAAAATTGAGTATCCATTAAGAATGAATTTATTTCAAAACTTTGTCGGTATTAAATGACCCACCGAGTTGATATGCCGTAAAACAAAAACAAACCTTTCTTAATACTAAAGGTGCTATTTTTGTAATTCGCTCGGCAAACAAAGAAAGACAGAAAGAAAGAAAGAGAGATAGAGAGACAGAGAGAAAGAAAGAAAAAGGAAAGAAAGAAATAGAGAGAGAGAGAAGAGAGAGAAAGAAAGAAAAAGGAAAGAAAGAAATAGAGAGAGAGAAAGAGAAGAGAAGAGAGAAAGAAAGAGAAGAAAGAAGAAAGAAAGAAAGCGAGTGAGAAAGAGAAAAAGAAAGAAAGATAGATAGATAGAGAGAAATAGAAAAAAAGAAAGAAAGAGGTAATTGGGGACAGAAAGAAAGAAATGAAGAAAGAGAGAACCCTATTGCCCTTATGGCAAGCCCCAACACTTTTTTTAATCATAGGGTGCTAGAAGGCGGTGCCTGAGGTTCTACATGTCCTGGGAATGACGTTAAACTCTATCTGATGGTGAGGCTCCAGTTCTGGAGGTTTGGGGGAATGTGAGCACCCCTTCATCACCATTGCTCCCTGGTCCACTCTGACCCGGAGTGGTAGTACCTGTTAGGGTCCCATCTATGGGTTAAATAGAAAAACATGAGTTTCTAAAGAAATTGAGTATCCATTAAGAATGAATTTATTTAAAAAACTTTGTCGGCATTAAATGACCCACCGGGGTTGATATGCCGTAAAACAAAAACTTTTCTTAGTACTAAATACGCTATTTTTGTAATTCGCCCTGCAAATCCTGTGGGCGGCCATTGGAAGACAAAGGGTTAATATCGTCACCCGTAAAAATAAATATATAAAATAAAATAAAATGAAATGATAAATTGAGGTTAAACACAATACAAACCCACCCAAGTAGCATTAGCTAGTGGGGGGGGGGGGTTCGGGGGGGGAAAGGTGATTGGGGGGTGGGGGGGCGTTGAGATAGGAAATGTGGGTTAGGAGGGCAGACGTTGCCATGCGAACGTGCAAAGACTTTAATTCAAATAAAAGATTGAAAATCATAGAAAGAAAGGAAGAAAGAAAGAAAGAAAGAAAGAAAGAGAGAGGAGGAAAGAGAGAGAGAGAGAGAGAGAGAGAGAGAGAGAGAGAGAGAGAGAGAAGAGAGAGAGAGAGAAAGGAAGAAGAAAGGAAGAAATGAAGAAAGAAAGAGAGAAAGGAGAAAGAAGGAAGAAAAAAGAAAGAAAGAAAGGAAGAAAGAAAGAAAGAAAAAAGAAAGAAATAATTGAAGAAAGAAAGAAAGAAAGAGAGAGAAGAGAGTGAGAGAGAGAAAAAGAAAGAAAGAAAGAAAGAGGTAATTTTGGACAGAAAGAAAGAAATGAAGAAAGAGAGAAAGAAAGAAGAAAGTGAAGAAAGAAAGAAAGAAAGAATGAGGTAATTGGAGAAAGAAAAGAATAATGAATTAAAGAAAAAGAAAGAAAGAAAGAAAAAAGAAAGAAAAAAGAGAGATGGAGGCAACTGAAGAAAGAATGAAAGAAAGAAAGAAGAATTGAAGAAAGAAAGAAACAAAGAATGAGATATTTGGAGAAACGAAAGAATAATGAATTAAAGAAAGAAAGAAAAAGAGAAAGATGGAGGTAACGGAAGAAAGAAGAAAAGAAAGAAAAAATGAAAGAAAGAATGAAAGAAAGAAAGAAGTAATTGAAGAAAGAAACAAACAAAGAACGAGATATTTGGAGAAAGGAAAGAATAATGAATTAAGGAAAGAAAGAAGGAAAGAAAGAAAGAAAAAAAGAAAGAAAGACATTTGAAGAAAGAAAGAAAGAAAGAAAGAGAAGAAAGATGGAGGTAACGGAAGAAAGAATGAAAGAAAGAAAGAAAGAAATTGAAGAAAGAAAGAAAGAAGCGGGTAATTGAAGGAAGAAAGAAAGATAGAAGAAAGAAAGAAAGAAGTAATTGAAAAAAGAAAGAAACAAAGAATGAGATAATTGGAGAAAAGAAAGATTAAAGAAAGAAAGAAAGAAAGAAAGAAAGAAAGAATGAAAGAAAGAAAGAAAGAGACAATTGAAGAAAGAAAGAAAGAAAGAAAGGGTGTGTGAAGGAATGAAGAAATAAAGAAATTCTAGCTGGCGAGTCTCACCTTCCACCCTACGGATCCGTCTAGCCATTATTCAATTTACTAACAAGATTGGGAGTAGAACGAACGAACGAACGAACGAACGAACGAAAGATTTAAAAAATAAAAAAAATCTTAATGGAACCTTAAAAGAGAAACCAGCAATTTATATAAAGTTATCGTGGTGGAAAATGTCGAAATAAAAATCCATTAAAATGTAAGAAACATTAAATTTGTCAAGAGCCTAATCATTATAATTATCAAAGCTTACAAATACTTCGTAACAATTGCCTCGACGCCAGGGTTGGTGTCACCTAGTACAGTAGAGTAGGTTGATTTTGGAACTGTAATGTTCCCATGTGGCGAAAGTTGCAAATTAACTTAAAGAATTACCACACAATATATTTTTCTTCAAACTTTTGGCTTCATTTGAGGAAATAGATTTCAATCTTTAAAAGTGTTAGAGCTTACGTATTAGGTATATATATATATATATATATATATATATATATATATATATATATATATATATATATAAAATGTTGTTTTGGTTCCAACGGGAGAAAATTCAATATTTTATAAAAACAGAAGGTCCGCAAAAATTTTTTTTATTCTTTTTATCTTACATATGCAACACGTGTTTCAGATCTTCTGGTATCTTCTTCAGGCTTTGATTGATAATATATATATATATATATATATATATATATATATATATATATATATATATATATATCGCCAACTCAGCGTATGAGTTGCACCGGGATCTGTGCAGTAAAGTAAGGAGCTGATGGTAGGTGAGGCGCTCCATCTCAGATGACAAAAAAACCAATCTCCTTGGTCTAGCGCTGATTGGCTAATACCGACTTTAGGCCACCTCGACGAAATTACTTATATATATATATATATATATATATATATACACAATATATATATATATATATATATATATATATATATATATATATGGTATTTGTGGAATAAGTGACTTACCGGTGAAATTGGTCACAATGGTTAGTTGATGCAAATTTCACAATGATAAGACAGCGATATAACAAATAGAAAGTGCTCAATACGTTAGTACAGCAAATTTATTATCATAAAGGTACACGGTAGTAACCTACTCGAGTTTCACCATAAGGATCTTCAGGGTTAAATCCACTGGATTAATCAAGATCTTGATTAATTGCAGTCGATTTCACGTGTGTATTTTTTTGCGATAAACAGTTGATTATGGGTCTGCGGTCGAATTTTTGAATTTTAAATCAGCGTTCTTCGACCGCGGACCTATAATCCACCGTTTATCCCTATGTAAAAAAAACAGACCTTGCATTGATCCAGCTACTCTGAAAAGAAATATTAATGTCTACTATCTAAAATATTAAATGAAAAAAAAATCCATGCTTTTATTATTTAAAGTCTATTTTTTTAATTATCTTCCCGAATATAAATCAAATCTCTATTATTTTTACTCAAAAACCAAGCCTCAGGATATTTAATGTGTATATATTTCCTTTGTCGTTAATTGTTTTATTTTTTAAGTTTCCTCCGGACATACATATACACACAACTGCTCTTTATATATGTACTAGGAGTGGTTACCCGGTGTCGCCTGGGCATGGGGGTGTGTGAAAAGATAGTCTCGCAGATCCATTATTGTTGTTGGATCATCGCAGGAATCCCCATTAAAATCCCTATGTAAAAAAGACCTTGCTCTGATCCATACACTCTGAAAAGAACAATTAGTCTCCTATTTATAATAGTAAATGAAAAAAAATCCATGCTGTTATCATTTAGATTTTAGTTTTTAATTATCTTCACGAATATAAATCAATTCTTCATTATCTTTGCTCAAAAACCCAGCCCCGGTGATATTTAATGTGTATATATATTTACTTTGTAGTTAATTGTTTTATTTTCGAAGTTTCCTCCGGACATACACATACACACAACTGCCCTATATATATGTATAGATAGATAATGTTTCGCCAGAAATTCTTTAAGCATCGTGCCCTCTTGGCACAGATACTACACTTTGATCTTAGCCAAAAGGCCATGAAGCGCTTATCTGAGAATTAGTCCAATGCTCAGACACAATCAACTTGTTTCACTTCCTCCTACTCCTCCTACTCCTCCCCTCCTTCTCCTCCTCCTCCTCAACGTTGTCTTCCCCGACAATCAAATTGCTAAAGTTAAAATATCTTCTTCTCGCCCTTTTCTCGCGGTATACGTGACGAACAAAGCGAAAATGGCAGGGAACCGACGCTTATCAGAGGTTCTTATCATTTCGTTTGCGAAAAGCCGGCAAACTCTCGGTCTCTCAAGGACAAGGAGCAGGAATGCCCACCCATCTCTCTCTCTCTCTCTCTCTCTCTCTCTCTCTCTCTCTCTCTCTCTCTGTCAGCCTGTCTCTCTTTCTCTTTTTCTCTCTCTCTCTATATATATATATCACTCTCTGCCATTAACTCTTGCAATCTCTTTACATGTATATCACTCTCTCTTTATATAAATATATATGCACACCACACACACACACAGATATATATATATTTTTCCGGAAATTTGATCTCTCAGTGACCGAAAAATACACTCCTATGTACTTAATAGTTTAAAAACACCAGTCCCCGCATCAGCTGTCAGTGGGCGAGGGGATAAGATATCGGACTACCATGCAGTCAGTCTGAGTTCGACCCTACCAAGGGCAGTTGTGTCTAGCCACACTGAAGAAGCATGAAATGCCGAAACACGTGTCTGTGGATGACTTTATTAATAATATATATATATATATATATATATATATATAGTGTCGATCACAGCGTCAATCCTGCTCCGGAACCTGATGTTATATTTTCCATGGGAAGGGTCTCAAAAACTACCTTAATACTATCGATTAACTGGGCTTTTGTAGAATTGGCACGGCGATTGGTGTCTTTCTCAACAGCGCCTCATACATAATAATCCATGAAATCGTAAAAATTCGCTGACAACCATTTTTGAATTTCCCAGAGGTGTAGCAGGTGGGGGATCCTGGTGCTATACATATGGACTACCATTGGCTACCCTTGTTGTCCAGAGCTTCACTACAGTGTTTAACAACTCCACGTAGGCATCTGAATTCAACCAGATGCCCTCTTTGAAAAAATGTGGAGGCATCCACAAAGGACGCACATTCGAAAACCATCACAGTTTGGGGAAATTTAGTCTCCATGACACGAGGAGTGTCCTTAAGACTGTATGCAAGCCATCTGTTATTCTGCGTGTTGTGCTTTTGATCTTGGCAAAAGTTTTTCTCATCGGAAAAGAACCAGATTGTTTGTGGTTCAGCAGGATGTTTCACTTTGTTCAGAAGTTTCTTCGCCTTTATCAGACGATTTTCACGGACCTTTTCTGGGAGAAGTTGATCTCTGCGACGCTTGTATGAATAGTAGCGAAGGTCTTCATTAAGTGCAAGCTTCATGGTAGAGGCTGAAACATTTAATTCACGTGACAAAGCCCGAACTCCAATGCCAGGGTGCTCCAACACTTTTTTCTGCAGATTTTCGATGTATTCTGCAGCACGAACGCAATCTGATCACCCTGTTATGTTGCTTTCTTCTAGTCACAGCCTCGTAGTCTCCATTGCAATTCTCCAGTTCATGCCTGATTGTTTTACAGTGTTCAAGGAGCATTGGCAGCAACCATAATCTCCTTATTTTGATGGCCGGCGTAGATCATCACGATACAAGTTATTTTCTTCCATGATTCAGGTGGGTTCCAGTCATCCATTCTATCTGTCATCACATATATGAATGAAGAAGGGTCCAAGCTTTTAAATGATGTGTAGTGTGCGTCAATACCTCCAACCTACGGAGAAAAATAACCAACATATATATGCATATATATTATATATATATATATATATGTACATATATACACACATATATATACGTATATATATATACATATATATATATGTACATACACATAGACGCACACACACAAACACTCACGCGCACACATATATATATATATTATATATATACATCTAGATATATAGATATTAATAGACTGATATATATATATATATATATATATATATATATATACATCTAGATATATAGATATTAATAGACTGATATATATATATATATATATATATATATATATATATATATATATAGATAGATAGATAAGATAGATAGATAGATATGAACAGACGGATATATATATATATATATATATATATATATATATATTGTAATATATATACATATATAAATATACATACATATACACACATATATATGCATGTATATATATGTACATATATACACACACATATATGCGTACATATATATATATATATATATATATATATATATATACATAACATAGATACACACACACAAGCACTCACGCACAGACACACACACACACATATATATATATATACATCCAGATAGATATATATTAATAGACCGAGATTGATAGATAGATAGATAGATAGATATTGATAGACTGATATATATATATAGATAGATAGATAGATAGATAGACGGAGATAGATAGAAAGATAAGAACGGATATATATATATATATATATATATATATATATATATATATATATATAGAGAGAGAGAGAGAGAGAGAGAGAGAGAGAGAGAGATATGAACAGACTGAGATAGATAGATATATAGATAGATATGAACAGACTGAGATAGATAGATGAATAGAATTGCAGGCTGGTTCACATTTCAAGTTCTTAATTTAATAAATTAATTAAATGAAAATCTAATTTAATTTCTTAATAATCAAAAAAATATTTTTGAACTGTTGCACAATGGATCGTTTTTAAATCTCAAATTTCAAATTCAGAAAAAAATTAATTTAACGAAACCCAACAAGTAATCCGTGTGTCAGTCAATCGTGACCTTCGTGTCTCGACTTTGTGAATAACCAATGAGAATGTTGTAAATCTAAGGAAGGAGTGTGGCAGGTCCAGATACCATCCCTCCAGCCACATCACTCCCTACCCCATTGCTGCCAATCCACCACACCAATCCCCAACCCTATCCCTCGCAGGACTCGGCACAAGGTCTGGTTTTAAGGGGATGGTCTCGCGTGTACGACAGAAGCCGGTGCCAATAATAGCTCAGCTTTGTTGGAATTTTAAGATCAGGCTTGATCATTTTTATTATTCAGATGTTTTTGGACTGTTGCAACGGATATACATATATATATATTATATCTTTTTACTTCTTCTTCTTCTTCTTCTAAAATTAGATGTAATATTTTAAACCAAGAAGAAGATGAAAAAAACAAACATTTTCCTTTCTTCCACATCGTTTTTAACCCTCTTCATCTCACTTATTTTCGCCTCTTTTCTTCTTCTTCTTCTTCTTCTTCTTCCCTTTTTTCTTTCTCCTTCTTCTTCCCTTTCTTCTTCTTCTTCTTCTTCATCTTCTTCTTCTTCCCTTTTTTCTTTCTTCTTCGTCTTCTTCTTCCCTTTTCTTCCCCTTCTTCTTCTTCTTCTTCTTTCTTCTTCTTTCTTATTCTTCTGCTTCTTCTTTCTTTGCTTCTCTTTTCCCCTTCTTCTCTTCTTCTTCTTCTTCTTCTTTCTTATTCTTCTGCTTCTTCCTTATTCTTCTGCTTCTCTTTCCCTTCTTCTTCTTCTCTCTTCTTCTTCTTTCTTCTTCTTTCTTATTCTTCTGTCTTCTTATTCTTCTGCTTCTCTTTCCCCTTCTTCTTCTTCTTCTTCTTCTTCTTCTTCTCTCTCTTTTCTGCTTCTTCCTTATTCTTCTGCTTCTCTTCCCTTCTTCTTCTTCTTCTTCTCTTTCTTCTTCTTCTTCTCTCTTCTTCTCTTCTTCTCTTCTCTTCTTCTTCTTCTTCTTCTTCTCTTCTTCTTCTTCTTTCTTCTTTTCTTCTTCTTTTCTTTCTTCTTCTTCTTCTTTCTTCTTTCTTTCTTTCTTTCTTTCTTCCACTTCTGTCTTTTTTCCTCGTATTCAAAAATTAAGTTTAACTGGTAACCATGACAATGCCAAAACACAAGTTACGTGCAAAGTTTTTGACGAACAGATTTTTTAAATAAAAATCTAATTAAAAAATTAAAAAAAAAAAAAAGGATCGTATCGGCTATCGTCTTAGAAAAAAGAACTCGACGAGCCAATTTCAAATTCAAAAACGATGCTGTTTGCATTTTGCTAACACGCAATATAATATATATAATATATATATATATATATATATATATATATATATATATATATATATATGTATATAAAATATATATATATATACTAGACAAAACGTGACCCGTTGAGTCACCCATTAAGCTCTCGCTAGATGATTAGGGAAAAGAGTAGGATCTGCCAAAATATCATCTGCTTTTCATTTTTAAAAACGAACTAAAATTTATTAAATTGATTATTTAAGGTCAAATTTTTGTCTAAGTCGAAAAGTAGTAACATAATGAGCATCAGTAAAAAAGCAAAATAATATTACACATATAATTTATTTTTGATATATTTAAAACGTTTTTTTTCGTCCATTTTGATCAAGATGCCTGCCAAGAGGCTACTTAAAATCCGTTTTTACAAAATAAATTGTAACTTTTGCAATGGAAAAAAATTAACACTGGATTGTCTAATTGAACACATATCCTAGTAGATAAAGGAGTTATATTAAGACAGTTCTAAATGCCAGTTATCTCTAGACTGCAGGTTCAATCCTAGTCAGGGACAGCAGTGACATAGAATAATAATTAACACAGCTTAACACCTGTACCCCAGCTATGGTTAGTGGAATGAGAACAGGATACCCCCGTGGACCTAATAAAGGGTTGGGTTCAAAGTTCCGTGATGGCTCCCAATTACAAGAAGATTCCCGAGTCCGACAAGAAATACCTGAAGAAGGACGGAGGGCACATCAGCCGAAACTTTGTACAGATAACAATGAAGACGAGGACAAAAGTCTGAATAATACATATAATGGTATTCTTTGCGGAGTTCTGTCCTGGCTTCCTGCCTCAAAAACTGATAGCTGCTGACTGGTGGAAAAACAACACCAGCTATGATTGAAGTCTGTATCCGAAGCGGTATCACTTAAAAAAAAAAGAACCAACTTAGGGCATTTTCCACTGAAAACTCAACCCTAACCCTAAACCCACCCCTAGTTAAAATTAACTGTTTTATTACAAAGTTCTGTTTTTTCTGGGTCACCCTGTATACAGGGTGACTCAGAAAAAACAGAGCCCAAATTATTTATTTATTTTCCATTAAACTAAACCTAAACCCTAACCCCAAATCCTAAACCCTAAACCCTAGTTGTTTTTGTTTTTTCACGCCGCTTCCGCTACGGACTTCAATCGTAGCTGGTGTTTTTGTTTTGTTTTTTTGTTTTTTCAGCAGTCACCGGCAAGCAGTTTTTAAGGCAAGAGGCCAGGACGGAACTCCGCAAAGATTACAATTATTTGTATTATTCAGACTGTAATATCGGAGTGGTATATATTTGATTGATACTATTTTCTGCATAAATAAAAAGACTAAAGACAGAGTTTATTTTTCAAAAGCCATACGTAATTAAAAACAACCTTAATCCCCTAAAACCGTAACCCAATTCGCAAAATGTTAATTCATAGACTGTAGTTAAACTGTCATTGGGTACCATAAAAAATGTTCCGTTTTAATTTTCCATCCTAAAGTAAGTTTAATAATCATATTAAACCAGACTCTATAAATTAATAATTAAAGTAATTTAAAAAATCTATTTTAAAGCATGATTTCAATTTCGTAAAATTTACACTCAACTAAAATTGTAATCATGCCGTAAAAAGATACTTTTGTTTTGTTTTATTAAAACAAAAAAAAATTTCTCTGTGGTCTGGAGAAAGGGAGAGGCGAACCTACCTAGAGTTAGGAGGTGTTAGGAGGGGGTTTTAGTGCTGATTTTTTAGCAATAAAACCATTACAGGCTGTGGGCCCTCCTACTCCGGTTAACTCGACTACTCCCGTTAACTCTGCCACTCACGTTAACTCTATATACAGGGGAAGAAGAGAATCGTATATAATATAAGACAGGGATTGGTCTGTTGTTGACTTAATTGCTAATTACGGCTAATTAAAACCAATTAAACTGATTTTTTTAAACAATGAGTAGTTCTAAAACCAAGGAATATCTAAGTATAAATATTGTATCCATAAGATAAATAGAAAAAAATCCTTTAGGAAAAGTTGATAATCTCAGCTTTAGTATAACTAGCAAATATATGCACCCTCTGGGTGCAAGTATTTAAGTTTTAATGTAATAAAATATCATATTAAACTAGAAAGGCTAATGAAACTAAATAAGAATACAGATAAAAAGATTTGAAACAGAGGGAGTATAATAAAAGATTTGAAACAGAGGGAGTATAATAAAAAATGGAACAACTGAAACTTACTCTTCCATCACTCTCGTCTTTCATTGTTATTTTTTCTAATTTAAGTATTTAGTTAAAAGAGGAAGTAAAGAATAAAATGACAGATATTTTATCTTGTTAATGGATTTCATTTAAGATTCATTGAAGAGATTTTTGCTTATATTCATTAAAATAAAAACCAAACAGTTAGAAATCAATAATACTAAGCACATATTTATTAAATTCGATTTTTTAATATTCATATGCAAATTAGCCTTCCAGTTCACACTGTAAACCCTTATTTTGTTGTATATATAAATATAATTGCATGTTGTCAGTATGTAGACATGGTTAACAGTATTAATAATGTAAGACAATTTTATTAATAATTGAGGTTTAGATAAAAATAAAATCATGGAGAATGTGATGTCAATAACTAAGAGAATTGTGACTTGAGTAGGAATATAGTTTCGGTTACAGACAGAAAAACACACAATCTCCATTATAATAAGATAATAGATAGATATATTGTTTTGGGTGCCCGACGAGCAAAGAAATGAGCATAATAGTGTCATAGGAGGCACGTTTTGGGGGTGTCTTACCTTTCTGCAGGGGATACAGTCAACATATTCTAAGCCCTACCAACAAAAGAGGGAGAGTGTGAGAGGATAACAAGTGCATAGAGAGGGACAGACAGACAGACAGGTAAGTAGGTGGAGGAATATGCTGTCAGCACTTTAAAAAAAGAAAGAAAGAAAAAGAAAGAAAAAAGGAGGGAAATGTGGATGTCTCTGAGACTGTGACAAACACTGGCAGGTTCTTAGGTAGATTACACCAGTATCTCATATGCTACCCTCAGGGGCGACCCCTATCGGGTGCAACTTTTCACTGTTTTTTTTTCTTTTTTTTCTATTATTTTACTTTTCAAAGATTCACTTAATTGCTATCTTTTATTCATAACTCTTCTCGTTCTTTCTTTCTTTCTGTTATAATCCATTTACATTTCTCTCTCTCTCTCTCTCTCTCTCTCTCTCTCTCTCTCTCTCTCTCTCTCTCTCTCTCTCTCTCTCTCTCTCTCTCTCTCTCTCTCTCTCTTGTAATCCATTTAGATCTCTCTCTCTCTCTCTCTCTCTCTCTCTCTCTCTCTCTTTCTTTCTTTCTTTCTTCTTTTTAATCCATTAGATCTCTCTTTCTCTCTCTCTGTCTGTCTGTCTCTCTCTCTTTCTTTCGTTCTTTCTTTCTTTTGTAATCCATTAGATTTCTCTCTCTTCTCTCTCTCTCTCTCTCTCTCTCTCTCTCTCTCTCTCTCTCTCTCTCTCTCTTTCGTTCTCTCTCTCTCTCTCTCTCTTTCGTTCTTTCTTTCTTTCTTTCTTTTGTAATCCATTTAGATTTCTCTCTCCCCCTCTCTCCCCCCCTCTCTCTTCTCACTATTTCGTTTTCTTTCTTTATTTATTTTGTAATCCATTTAGATTTCTCTCTCTCTCTCTCTCTCTCTCTCTCTCTCTCTCTCTCTCTCTCTCTCTCTCTTTCGTTCTTTCTCTCTTTCTTTTATTTTCCGTGTTTTGTTTCTATTTTTTGGTAAATACTTCTTCAATCAATCTCAATACTTTTTGAAGTTAACTTACGAAAAGATATTAGTCTGAAAGTGAACGCGATAGCACAACCGGAGTTCGAACTCGCTTGCTATGATATCGCAGTCCAACATGCCAGCCACAACGCCACGATTACTCCCCCACAGGTGATTTGGGCGCCCGACAAGCAAAGAAATGAGCATAATAGAGTGAAAAAATACGTGTCAATTTACATTAGAAAAGGAATGTTTATGGCGACAAAAGATCATGCTTGATACGCATCAAAGCGTGAAATAAATCAAGCGTGAAGGTATAATGCCCATGATGAAAAAAAAAACGAAAAAGAAACGAAAAAAAAAAAAAACGAAAAAAAATTTTTTTAAATAAAAAAAAATAACGAAGAAAAAAAAAAATGAAAAGAAGAAAAAAAAGAAAAAAAAAGAAAAAAAAGAAAAAAAAAGAAAAAAAAAAGAAATGAAAAAAAAGAAATAAAGAAAAGAATAAAGAAAAAAAATAGATAAATAAAATTAAAAAAAAAACGAAAAAAAAATGGTTGTTTTCATTTTTGTTCACCTGTAACAAAATCCCTTCATTTAATACACCGAGAAGTGAGATGGGGTGGGTGAGATTTTCCCCCTTTTTTTGTGGTCATAAAAGATAAGGAAAAGAAATAAAAAGTTTAAAGGCAGAAATGAATAATAAATAAAAAAATTCCGTGAAGTAAAAAAAAAACAAAACCCCAGATGCATTTACGATCAGATATTTCGGGCGCCTTGCGTGATGTAATGCGTAGCTAGCAAATAAGTTATTCTAAAGACAGAGTATGTATCTATCTGTCTGTCTAACCCAGTGGTTTTCCAACGCGGATCGTACGCTCCACAGGTGGGAGAGGGGTCAATTTGATTTTTAAGTGGGGAGCAATTGAGACTCAGGAGGTCTGGCCGCCCTGTCGGCTGGGGCGTTAGAATGCACCGACTGCACCTCTGCAGAGGGGTAAGACTCCTCCAATAGACCACCTGTTGGCCATGGGTGGCGACCCGTGATGCTTAAGGATAGAGCCCAGGTGGATGAGCAGTTCATGACTTGCAATACTCCACTTTGGCCCTATCTTGGGCTAGATGGGCGGTCGGAGAGGCCCCCTCCGATCAATCGGAGCCCTAGCACCTATATGATTTTTCCCAACCCTATTGCCCTTATGGCAAGCCCCAACCCCTTTTTATCATATGGGTGCTAGAAGGCGGTAGCTGCGGGTCTACATGTCCTGGGAATGACGTTAAACTATCTGATGGTGAGGTTCCAGTTTTGGAGGTTTGGGAATGTGGAGCACCCCTTCATCACCATTGCTCCCTGATCCACTCTGACCCGGAGTGGTAGTACCTGTTAGGGTCCCATCTATGGGTTAAATAGAAAAATGTATTTATAAAAAAATTGTATTATCCATTAAGAATTGATTTATTTCAAAACTTTATCGGCATTAAATGACCCACTGAGGTTGATATGCCGTAAAACAAAACAAACAAACAATCAGGAGGTCTGGATTCAATATTTATAATATGCCTAGACTATGTACTCCGGACATCACTAGATACCATAAAAGAAAAAGGTTTCACACTAAGAAAGGCAAGAAGCAGCCGATGCCCCGCACAAACTGTCACAGATGTAGACTATGCTGATGACCTCGCACTTCTTGCAGATACACCGACACAGGCTGAGGCACTACTACACAGCCTGGAGGAGGCAGCAAAGAACGTCGGCCTCTACGTGAACTCTGATAAAACTGAGTTCATGAGCTTCAAAAAGCAAGGGACATCTCCACACTTGACGGTAAACCTCTTAAGTCAGTAGAAAAATTCACATACCTAGGTAGTAATATTTCATCCACAGAAAGCGATATTAACACTTAAATAGGAAAAGCATGGTTGGCCACCAACAAATTATCAGTCATATGGAAATCCGATCTCCCCTAACAAGCTAAAGAGACGATTCTTCCAGGCTGTAGTTGTGTCGGTACTGCTGTATGGCTGTACCACCTGGACCCTAACGAAGCGCCTTTAGGATAAGCTAGATGGGAGCTGCACAAGAATGCTGCGAGCGGTCCTGAATAAGTCGGGGAAGCAGCACCCCACAAAAAAGCAACTGTATGGCCACCTGCCCCCCATCTTAAAAACCATACGAGTAAGACGGACTAGACATGCAGGACACTGCTGGAGAAGCAAGGACGAGATCGTAAGAGACGTACTACTGTGGAAGCCAGCACATGGGCACGCCAATGTGGGCCGCCCAGCCAGGACCTACATTGACCAACTATGTAGGGATGATGGCTGCTGCGCGGAGAAGCTCACAGAGTCGATGAATGATAGGGAAGGTTGGCAAGAGATCGTTATGGATATCCGCGCAAATTGTGCGACATGCTGATGATGATGATGATGATGATGTATCTATCTGTCTGTCTAACCCAGTGGTTTCC
>CM042177.1:21697920-21710420 GCA_023376005.1 Doryteuthis pealeii | reverse complement strand
TGATTTTTACAAGAAAAAATTTATTTGAAATGATTTTTGATATCAAAATGCATTGGAAATTATTTTTACTATATAAATGCATTGGACAATGATTTTTACTATAAAAATGCATTTCCCAATGACTTTTACTATCAAAATGGTTTGGCCAATGACTTTTACTATAAAAATGTATTAGAAATTATTTTTATAATAAAATTCCATTAGAAATTATTTGTACTATAAAAATACATTGGCTAATTAATCTTACTACAAAAATGCATCGGGAATGATTTTACTACAAAATACATAGGCCAATGATTTTTGCTATAAGAATACATGAGAAACGATTTTTAGTATAAAAATGAATTGGCCAATGATTTTAACTATAAAAATTCATAGACCAATAATTTTTTTACTATAAAAAGACACTGCAAATAACCGGAATCGACAAAAGAGTTAATTCAGTCTTAAGTCGATACTATCTATAATGGCAAAACAAATATTAAATGAATTATCATGTCTTTGAATGAAAATGGCTTCTAGTCACGATCTGACTGTCTCGCCGTCTGAGTTACGCTTCTCGGCAGTTTTATCAGCTAGGTGATAAAATATTTTCTCCATACCACCCACCATCCAGTCGGCTGGGGGTTAGAATACAACGACTGCACCTCGGCAGAGGGGAAAGATTCCCCAATGAGCCACCTATTGGTGACGACCCATGATGCTTAAGGATGGAATCCAGGTGGTTGAGCAGTCCATGACATGCAACACTCCAGTTTGGCCCTTACTTAGGCTAGACGGGCGGTCGGAGAGGCCCCCTTCGATCAATCAGCTGGTCACGTCAAGCCCTAGCACCTATATGATTGCCCCAACTCTACTGCCCTTATCAAGCCCCAACCCTTTTTATCATATGTGCTAGACGGTGTGGCTAAGGGTTCTACATGTCCTAAAACGTTTAAACTCTATCTGATTGAGGTCCAGTTTTGGAGTTTGGAATGTGAGCATCCTTCATCACCATTGCCCGAAGGTGCACTCGACCCGGAGTGGTAATACCTTTAGGTCCCATCTACATAAATAACCATTAAAACATATTACAGCCCCAAGATAGAGCCAAAGTGGAGTATTGCAAGTCACGGACTGCTCAAGCACCTAGTTTCTATCCTAAAGCATCACGGGTCGCCACCCACGGCCAACAGGTGGCCCCATTGGGGGAGTCTTGCCCCTCTGCAGAGATGCAGTCGGTGCATTCTAACGCCCCAGCCGACAGGGCGGTGGTGTGAAATAATAATAGGACATTTTTTTTAATATAATGAGTTCTGAGGTGAATAGATAGGGAACTTTGAAATATCCCATAATACAGGTAAAAAAAAATCAAGATTTGATAAAGTCGCGGAACTTTTATAAGGTAAAAAGATTTTTAAAAAAAACGTTAAAATTTTTTTTTGTGGAAGTCATTTCCGTTTATTTCAAGGGGGGGGGGGCTTGATTTGATATACGAGGT
Organism: Doryteuthis pealeii; assembly: GCA_023376005.1. Classification (NCBI taxonomy): domain Eukaryota; kingdom Metazoa; phylum Mollusca; class Cephalopoda; order Myopsida; family Loliginidae; genus Doryteuthis; species Doryteuthis pealeii. The sequence continues at coordinate 21,708,940 of CM042177.1, read as the reverse complement.
ACTTGAGTTACGAGCAGAAGATTCAAATTGCAAGTCAAGATACCACTGTACCTTATGTTACCCATGCAATTTGTCAGATTTGGAAAACATATTCATTTTCTGAGGTTTTAGACTCTATAATATAGAATGAAGGGAACAGATTAATGGTGTTTCCGTTTATTCAATGGTGAAAACTTATTTGATATACGAGGGTACTTGAGTTACGAGCGGAACGAATTCAACTCGTAAGACAAGGTACCACTGTATTATGATCATGTGAAACTGGAAACTGGTCACGTACCAGCATTTGATGACTTGAGTACCTGCACGGGTACGCGTACCGCCATTTTGAGTAGCGTTGGTCTAAATATCATTCTCTCTCTCTCTCTCTCTCTCCTCTCTCTCTCTCTCTCTCTCTCTCTCTCTCTCTGTGTGTGCGCCCTTGTCTGATATCACGCCTTGTAAACACTATCTTTATTCCTTTCGTCATGACTAAGATCATCGTCTTTTGATAAGAACGAACGTCCAACCGCCATGTTTTTTTTTATTTTGTTTTGTTTTTTTAATGATTTACTGTTTCTTAGTTAAGACCCAAGTCTGCTTTCTTGCCTCCTCAACTCCCACCCCCTTCCACCATGTTATTGTAACAATGCATCGCATTCTTTTGAAGACAAAACAAGGAGCGAGGATTTTTTTGTTCTTTTTTTTTTTTCCTTTTTTATTTTATTTAAATATATTTTCCACATATCTCATTCTGTTCATTTTAGAGTAGCTTATTGTGTTACCAGTAATCTTTTTGTTATGCCTCGTCTTTTTTTCATTACGGTAGGTCGATTTTGGAACTGTAACGTCTCCCATGTGTCGAAAGATGCACATTAACATTGTTATGCCTTGTCCTGTTTCATTACGGTAGGTCGATTTTGGAACTGTAACGTTTCCTATGTGGCGAAAGTTGCAAATTAACATAAAGAATTAACACAGAATTTTTTTCTTTTCTAAACATTACCTTCATTTGAGGAAATAAATTTCAATCTTCTTTGTGTTAACTACTAATCTTTACATTTTTTGTTATGTCTCGTCTTTTTTCATTAAGGTGGGTCGATTTTGGAACTGTAACGTCTCCCATGTGTCGAAATTTGCAAATTAACTTTAAAAATTACCAAACAATTTTTTTTCTTTTCAAAACATTGCCTTCGTTTGAGGAAATAGATTTCAATCTTCTTTGTGTTACCAGAAATCTTTACTTTTTGTTATGCCTCGTCTTTTTTCATTAAGGTAGGTCGATTTTGGAACTGTAACGTCTACCATGTGGTGAAAATTACAAATTAATATAAAGAACTTCCACACAAAATATTTAAATATATTTTCCACATACCCCATTCTGTTCATGTTAGAGTAGCTTATTGTGTTACCACTAATCTATACTTTTTGTTATGTCTCGTCTTGTTCATTGGGGTAGGTCGATTTTGGAACTGTAACGTCTACCATGTGGCGAGAGTTACAAATTAACATAAAGAATAACCACACAAGAACAATTATTTTACGGGGAAATCTCAACTGGCAAACGTCGGCAGTGCAGGCCCAAATTGAGGTTTAAGGACTGCCTCAAGGACACTCTGAAGAACACTGCTATTGCTGTGAAGGACTGGGAGAAGCTAGCTTGTAATAGACCTGGCTGGAGAGTCACTATCTACCTGTCTGTTGAATAATTTGAGACCAAACGAATTAAACACCAAAAATTGAAGCGGGCTATTAGAAAGGGTAATTTTCAGCCCAGCAACATTCAAAGTGGAGAAGTTCCAACATGTAGTTTATATGGAAGAGTATGTCTCTCCAGGGCTGGCCTGGTGAGTCATCTGAGAAAACACAAGGATAGAATGTCAAATGCTACTGGCACCTAACTATGATGATTAAAAAAAAACAAAAAAAAAACAGAAAATGGTCTCACTCGAACACGAGTTGACAGCCATTATTATCATACTGTGGTATATCCATAGTTCCGGCTAGTAATTCATCATTGAGTGTAAAAAAGAAAATAGTTGTGACTCACCATGGAACATCTTTGATTAAAACTCGTACTTACCTAAAAAGAAAGAAAAAATGAAAAATTACAGATTATTTAGCAATAATATGGATTCAATATCAATATGTATTAAATATTATTAAGTATTAAATATTAATAAGTCGAGCAACAAAAAAGACGCCATCTGGGCGGTATAAAATCAAGTTTTGAAAGATTTTTTTCCCGAGGTGTTGGAGTTTAAAATTCAACAGCAGAAGGTTTGTATCATAAGTGATCAAAATCATCAAATTTATTTAAGGAGGAAAAAAATTAAATTAAATTAAATTAAAAAATTTGAAACGAAAACTTAGTCCTGTCCCCCTCAAATAAAATGTTACGTGCATCTATTAATTATTGATTAAATAATTATTTTTAATATTCTACACAAAATTGTTAGCATTTATTCATTTGTAAACTTTTCAGCATTCATTTATTTGTAATTTATTTTTTAGTCTTCTTGTTACTAAGGGGGGCGAGAGTATTTCTAAAAATGTTTACTCAAATTTTGACAGGGATGTTTGTATTCTATGCATTAACGATTTTAACTATACATTAAATACTCAGCGAGAAACTTACGCAATCATTGAGAATATTGTGACGTAAGCTGTGACGTAGTTTTTGTGGTTAAACTTGCAAATTCTCATCAAAATCCCATGGTATGACACAGAAAAAACAGAACCCAAATTATTTATTTATTTTCCCATTAAGCGAACCCTAAACCTAACCCTAACCCTAACCCTAAACCCCCTAGTTAAAATTAAGTTTTATTACAAAATTTGTGGGTTCTGTTTTTTCTGGGTCACTTTGTAATATAATCTTACTCAACTAGTGGGGGTTAGGGTTAGGGTTAGGGTTTAGGGTTGGGTTTAGGGTTAGGGTTAGGGTTTAATGGGAAAATAGATAATTTGGGTTCTGTTTTTTCTGGGTCACCCTGTAATATCATGGGATTTTGATAAGAATTTGCATGTTTAGCCGTTTTTGTTACAGACAGAAATACACAAAATCTCCATTGTTAACAGATATTATGAATTAAATAACATGGAGTAAATATGTAATTAAAATACAGATTAAATATCTTATTATAATGGAGATTGTCTGTCTGTCTGTAATCGAAACTATATCACTACCCAAGTCACAATTCCTTAGTTATTTACGTCACATTCTCCATGATTTTATTTTTATTTAAACCTCAATTATTAATAAAATTGTTTTACGTTATTAATACTGTTAGCCTTATCTACAGGTATATTTGTCTCTCATCCCACTTATGAGGGCGTGACACAAGGAAATGTTTATGTGGGCCCACCCACAAGCCGAAGCTCATGGGTGGTATGTGGAAAAAATTGCGTCGATTCCGTCGGCATTCCCCCTCAAGTGGAGTGCCTCAGGTGCTGTGCAATAAACCCAGCCCTGCCCCTTTAAATCAAGGGCAGGTATTGCCTGGTGGATATTGCCTAGGACGACGCTATTAACTTGTAAAGATCCAGGCCGAAGCCGCTAGTCTACATTGTTTTACCTCGTACCAACTTGTACGTGTTAGCACAATATTAACGTGGGACCACCCACAAACCGAAGCTCAAAAAATTGCGTCGATCCCGTCGGCATTCCTCCTCAAGGGCGCCTCAGGCGCTGGGCAATAAACACAGCCCTGTCCTTTAAATCGAGGGCAAGTGTTGCCTGGGGGGTGGCCCCCTGGATCGACGCCGTTAATTATAGCAATCCCCACCCGTTGGGCGGGTCTACATACTAATAACATGCAATTGTATTTATATATACAACAAAATAGCAGTTTCAAGTGTGAACGGGGAGGCTAATTTACATATTGATATAAAAAATTTGATTTTAATAAACATGAGCCTGGTATTATTGATTTCTAATTGTTTGGTTTTATTTTGATAGATATGAGCAAAAGTCTCAGAGATAAATCATAAAAGAAATCCATTAACAAGAAGAAATAACTGTAATTTTATTATTTACTTCCTGTTTTAGCTCAATAGTTAAATTAAAAACATTTAGCAATGAAGACAGGAGTGATGGAAAATGATCGAAGATTTGTTTTCAAAGTTGGTCTATTTATCGATTATATCCTCTTTTGTTTCAAATCATTTTATCTGCATTCTTATTTAGTTTCATTAATCTTTCTAATTTGACATATTTCATTACATTAAAACTTAAATGCTAGCGCCCGGGGGTGCATATATTTGCTAGTATAATTAACGTTGCAATCAAAATAAATGTCTAAAATTAAATTGAAGCTAAAAGTAATTTTTTTAAAAAGAAATAAGAGACAATGGGGTAATGATTCAGACAAAATAGATTACAAAAAGTCGCCAGTTTGCCCCTCCCCCCAAAAAAAATTTGACAGCTAAAAATTGACATAACTCTGCCAATTTTTGGAATTGGAAGCTCAAATTTTGGGGATTGTCTAACGTTAACATAGTACACACCTGGAAAAAAAATCAGAAAAATTGGAAGCGCGTGGCATAATGGTTAGAGTCGTAGGAAATGGACTCGTCGACCCGAGTTCAAATCCTAGGCGAAACTGCTTGCATTTCATATAGCGCTAATACCCTTGGGGAAAGGTAGGAATCCAACTATATTCCCTCCAGCTATGGGTAAAATAGTAGGGCAGACTGGGCTCTTCACCTTGGGTAAGCAACTGTTAGGAGAAGGAAAACTCTGAATTAAACTCCGCTTAAGAAATTGACCTTGTGTCGCATCCTGCTTGTCCGGAAGGGTTGGAATATATATATATATATATATATATATATATATATATATATATATATATGTGTGTGTGTGTGTGTGTGTGTGTGTGTGTGTGTATTTGGGCAGCATTCTTTCATTTATACATGTGGAATTAAACAAAAGGCAGGTCTCCTGTTTAACGATTTTATTAGTGATCTTTTCAAGCTTTCTGGCCAATTTTTTTTATATTTTAATGGAATTCGTGGATTAGTTCCACTAAAGTTCATATCCCGAGTACTTTCGGCACTTCGAAGTGCCATCATCAGGGGTGATGTGTTCGATTTTTCTTTCAAAGGTCTTAAAAGAACAAAAGAAAGAAAGAAAGAAAGAAGAAGGATATGAAGACAGAAAGAATTAGAATATGAAGAAAGAGCAAAAGAAAAGAGAAAGACAGAAAGAAAGAGGATGACATAAAGAACGAAAGAATGAAATAAATAGAATATGAAAAAAAAAGAAAGAAAGAAAGAAAGAAAGAAAGAAAATAATAAGAAAGAAAGAATATATGAAGAAAGAAAGAAAGAAAGAAGAAGAAAGAAGAAGAAAAGAAAAAAGAAAGAAAGAAAAAAGAAAGAAAAAAAGAAAGAAAGAAAGGATGTGAAGAAAGAAAAGAAAGAAAGAAAGAAAGAGGAAAGAAAGAAAGAAAGAAGAAAAAGAAAGGAAAGAAAGAAAGAAAAAAAAGAAAGAAAGAAAAAGAAAGAAAAAAGAAAAAAGAAGAAAGAACAAAAGAAAGAAAAAAAGAAAAAAAAGAAAAGAAGATATAAGAAAGAAAGAGAAAGAAAGAAAGAAAGAAAGAAAGAAAGAAAGAAAGAAAAGAAAGAAAGAAGAAAAATAGAGATAATCTAAGAAGAAGGAAAGAAGATAAGTGAAAAAAATAAAGAAGAAAGAAATGAAGGAAAAAAGAAATAAGAAATAAAAAGAAAACATTGTAAGAGCCAAAAATAGGCGGGAAAGTTTCAGGTAAAATAAGTAATTATATTTATCTAGAGAACGTTGGAATGGGAACAACGGCCGGTGGAAGAGACACACACGATCTAGAGTCATGTCTATATTGTATCTATAAAGGTTGGACATTGTTATCTTTGCGTCTTTTTGACAAGGGCGCCCAGACAGGGCGCCCAGACAGGGGCGCCGGAGAAATAGCCCAATTGGAGACAATGTAGTCTGATAAAAATTCTTGCCAACTACGCAATCTAAGCCGACAATATGTCTGGCCCATCGTTGTATTCTCTTCCGGTAGTTCAAACAGCAGGACTTTGAAAAACAAGATCTCTTTGGCCACGCCCCTACCCGCTTAGAGATGGACAGGTTAAATCTATCTCTCACAAGATATATATATATATATATATATATATATGTGTGTGTGTGTGTGTGTGTGTGTAAGGTAATCGAAATGATTGGTAGTAAGGGATGATTCCACCTGGGATCCTCAAAATCTCACTACAACCATACTGTATGCTCTTGTATGTGCAAACATATAGATTCATACAAGGATTTTTATAAATCCCTAAAGAGAGTTCAATGTATAATAATCAATAAATTAGATTAAATACAGAGCAATATCTAACTTTCAGAAAAAAAGAAAGAAAAAACGAAAAAAAAAAAAAAAAGAAAAGAAAAACGAAAAATAAAACAAGAAAAAAATCATTAAGTTTTTTCTTTCTTTGAAAATTATATATATATATATATATAAGGGTTTTATAATTTGCTTGAAGCATTGTGTTTATATTGGTTTGTTGGTTGGTTTTGAAGGCTATCACAATGCAAGTGTAAAGAAAAAAGAAGGTAACTATGGTGTTGTTTGTTAACCTGGGATTTATTCTTAATAGTTCGAGATAAAAATCTCTTCCACAGAAGATCTCCACAGCAGAAGTTGTTGCTAGTCGCCGTCCATTTCAGTTCTGGAGATCTTTTGTGGAAGAGATTTTTATCTCGAACTATTAGGAATAAATCACAGGTTAACAAACAACACCATAGTTACCTTCTTTTTCTTTACACATGCATTGTGATAGCCTTCAAAACCAACCAACAAACCAATATAATATATATATATATATATATATATATATATATATAATATATATATAACTTTCAAAGAAAGACAAAATTATAATTTTTATTTCAACTAGAAACTAAAAAAAATCTTCCTGGTGATATAGTTTCTATTACTTTTGAGATTCCCTGTATTTGTAAATCCCACCTGAAGCAGTTAGACTAGGTATACCCAATTTGTCAAAAAATCCGGGTTTTTACAACCCCCCCTCCCCCGTTTGAAAAAGAATTACCAAAAATTAGGGAAATGTCCAATTTTAATGAAATGTTCAGTGTTGATTTAGCAATGAATGCATTTTATAATGCATCAGTTATTTAATTAAGAACGGATGATTCCCTGATTTTTGGTAAATTTTTTTCAACGTTAAATTTATTTTGTAAACACGGGTTTTACGCCATCTTTAAACAGCGTTTGGCCATACGCGATTGAAATTGACCGAAAAAATCTTTTTAAATGTATTAGAAATAAATTACATGTGTAATATTATTTTGCCCTTTTTTTTTTTTTTTTTTTTTTACTGATGCTCATTATGTTACTACTTTTATACTTAGACAATAATTTGACCTTACATAATCGATTTAATCAATTTTAATTCGTTTTTAAAATAAAAAGCAGCCGAACTTTTGGGTCTACCTTGGTTAGATTCATTTTTTTTTTTTTTTTTTTTTCTAGTTTCTTGTCAAATTAAAAATTATAATGGGATGACGGTTTGTTAAGTTTTTCTTTCTTTGAAAATTAAATATTGCTCTGTATATAATCTAATTTATTGATTATTATACATTGAGCTCTCTTTAGGGATTTATAAAAAATCCTTGTAAGAGTATGTATGTTTGCACTTACAAGAGCATACAGTATGGTTGTACCGTGAGATTTTGAAGATCTCAAATAGAATCATCTCTTACCAGTCATTTGGATTACTTTATATTTATATATCACTAGCACTTGGTTAGTTAGTGGTGAGATAACTTTTTGTGTTATTATTAGTAGAGTGCTTAATATCAGTGATAGAGCTGTTTATATATATATAAAAAAGTAGTAAGTAAAGTCGACGGGGCGGCCTAAAGTCGGTATCAGCCAGTCAGCGAGGGAGTCTATCCCCTTTTCAATAGCGCTAGACCAAGGAGATTGTTTTTAGCTCCTGAGGTGGAGCGCCACACCTACCATCAGCTCCTTACTTTACCGCACAGATCACTGTGCTACTCATACGCTGAGTTGGCGAGGACCGGTATCGAACTAGGAACCTTGTGGTTTCTAGCCAAACGCTCTACCGACTGAGCTAACCCGGCCCCTATATATATATATATATATATATATATATATATATATATATATATATATATATATATATATATATATATATATATATATATATATATATATATATATATATATATATATATATATATATATATATATATATATATATATATATATATATATATATATATATATATATAATTTCAAGCTTACGGAAATAATGAAATTTATGAGTGAAAAACAATGTCTTCATTTCTGCACCGTTAAATCAACTGAAAATTAAGGTATCCAAAACTTACGACAAGAGGATTTTTTAAAAATTCTATGAAAAATCAATTAATGGTCCGATTTTCACGAAAATTTCCATAACTATTTATCTTTGGATGTAAATATGTCTGAAATATTTTTTTCCAAAAATATATTAGGGGAAACATTTTTTTTAAAGAAATTAATTTTTAAGAGATTTTAAATCTTTTGTGTGCTTAAATAATTTTTTTTTTTTTTAATGTTTAAAAATCTTTTTTGTGTGTACAAATCGAATTTTTCACTAATATTTAAATATATAAATTTTAGAATTCATGTAAACTAAAAGTTGTCCGATCCACGGTATATTGATATTTTTAAAAGAATTTATAATTTTTATTTTTAAATAGTAATGTTTGATTCTTATAAATTACGGAAGAGAAAAACTGACAATATTTGTAATACTTATTGTCTTTTCTTCAGTTACACTATCAGTTCAAGTAAAAAATATTCCGGAGTTATTCTGAAACTATAAAAAAATCTATAAAAAAATCTTTCAAAAATTGTTGAAAACCAATAATCGGTTATTGAATATGCACAAGAAAACAATTATGTTGAATACAGCCACCCATACATCTAAATCTATAGATGTCAAAGAGAGATAATATGTAATTTTTCAGTCCCATTTACAATTATGTTGAATACAGCCACCCATACATCTAAATCTATACATGTCAAAGAGAGATAATATGTAATTTTTCAGTCCCATTTACGACATAAATTCACCGTGTTGCATGTAAAACTGACTATTTTATTTATTTATTTTTTATTAACGGTTAGTAATTTTTCGCAATCGGATAATTTGATCGTTGAATTAACTGTTTTTCTTTGTAACTACTCTGTATGATCGTTACATTTTTTTTGCGGTATTTTTAAAAAACAAAGTTCAAAAATATTTACTTTCGTTTATTCAATGTCAGCGAGTTTGTACCCTAAGTAAGTAAAATCATCAAATTCATTAAAGGATTAAAAAATAAAACAATTTGAAATGTAAACTTTAAATATGTATTAAAATAAAACAAACTATATATAGATATATAATACCAGTCAAGTATTTATTAAAACTTGTTTTAAAAAAACAATGAGGACTGTCTAATGTTGCATGTTCAAATTTTGAGTGTATTTATTCTATGTTATGACGTTTGGGTAATGTGACGTAAGCAGTGACATAATTTTTGTTACAGACAAAAACCGGAAGCGAATCTCCATTATTAATAGATATATATAATTTTATTATCATTATTTTTGAGTTTTCACATCAGCATTAGCTGATGGTCTTTCAATGGTCTTTATTATTATTATTATTATTATTATTATTATCTCTAGATACTAAATATGTCATTTCAAAAGAAAACAATACGCATTTCAACATTCAACTCCCCGAACAACTAAATAAACACATGGCTTCTATAGAAACGAAATCAGAAGTCACTTGTCTGGAACTATTGACTATTAGCTCTATCTTTTTATTTTTATTTTATTTTTTTCCATATTCACCGACCCCGAAAAAAGACGACATTTTTATCGGTATCTAAATAAAAAAATTTAAAAAATACACACACACACACACACACACACACACACACACACACACACAAACTAACTTCTACATAACTTTCTTAGTCAACTGATTCGTGAATGAATGCTCGCTAAAAAAAAAATAAATAAATAAATAAGAAGAGTCCCTCGTCTTTTCAAACATGCGTCCGTGATGAAGTGCTTGTGTATGCGCTAGGGGGTGAAATGAGAGCTCTCTACCCTCGCACAAAAGACCCCGGACAAATACCAAATAAATAAAAAGTCCTATTATCCTAGGCTATAATTCTAGTGAATAACATAGAGTCCGTACAGCTGAGGTATTGTTTCTCTCTGAAAAGGTAAGTAAGGTGACTTATAAAATTTACATTTTCTCAACACCCTCCGTCATGGATTGGGGGTGACATAAGAACAATTTTTAGTGAAGTACACCTGGTATAGATTCAGAGTTTTTCTCCCGTCCTAGATTGTGTGGTCATATGCCTGTCACGGTACTTGATAAGATGACTTAGTTACGTGACTATTACATGTCTCCGGCTAGTTGCTCTGTCGATGCCTTCTGCGCCCACGTTGTGTTCCTTTAATCCGCAGAACAGGGATCGATGTAACTTGGTTGGAGCGTCTTTGTGACGGGGTGAGAGATTAGTGGAATTGAGCTGTCGTGGTTGCTGGCAACTCTAAGAATGATGCAACACACCATTAACAATAACAACGGTTTTTATCATATATAATGGAGATGATTATGCTTTGCACACTAGATCGGAGAGAAAAGACGCGGTGAGGAGCTTCGTCTAGCGTTTTGTTCTATGCTAATTAGTATTGAGTAGGGAGGTGACATAAGAACAATTTTAGCGGAGTACACCTGGTATAAATTCAGTTCCCCCCCTCCTAGATTGTGTGGTCCTATGCCTGTCCCGATACTTGATAAGATGATTAGTTACTAATTGTTGTTGCTAGTTGCTCAGTCGATGCCTTCTGTGCCCACGTTGTGTTCCTTTGATCCGCAGAACTGGGATCGATGCAACTTGGTCGGAGTGTCTTTGTGACAGGTTGAGAGATTAGTGGAAATGAGCTGTCGTGGTTGC
>CM042177.1:21687920-21692920 GCA_023376005.1 Doryteuthis pealeii | reverse complement strand
ATTTAAAAGTAACCCTGAAGAATCTATCGATGAAACTCGAGTAGGTTACTCATTTCCATTCTTAAATAAATTTATGCTCTACATTGTATTGAGCACTTTGTATTTGTTTTTTCTCAACCTTAACCTCTGGATATTGTGCGCTTCCAACGATCGTTCTTATATCCACCGGTAAGTTAATACTTATACATATACAAATATATATATATATATATATATATATTGACCTTGTGTCAAATCCTGTCCGCCCCGGGGGCGGGGATTTGTTAAATTCATACAGTCTTGTGCTAAATATAAGCTACTTATTTTTTCTTCTTCTTTAGTCAGGCTGAAAATATCAGTTATCTGACGTCATAGTATTACCTCACAAAATATATGCGTACAGACAAACTCTCTCTCTCTCTCTCTCTCTCTCTCTCTCTCTCTCTCTCTCTCATATATATATATATATATATATATATATAATATATATATATATCTTGTTCTTCTGTTTTGATAGGACATAAGAAATTGAAAATTAGGTGATCTTGATACTGGGGATTCCTACCTTGCGACCGTAGCTCCTCCTCTGAACCAGACGGACAGGGGTCGAACAAGCCTGACGCCAGCATAACAAGAGCCACATGGACCAGGTGTATCTATAGACTTATCCATACGTATATGAATGGAATCCCCCGTTAAAGTGACCCTGTCTCTCGTACTACACCACATATTATATATATATATATATATATATATATATATATATATATATATATAGTTTATTAGCAGTACTGAATTTAAAAAGGACGCGTAAAAGCATATGCATGTTGTAAAATAATTTTTTTTTTCTTAAAAAGAAAAGTAAGGGTACCCTAGTTAGATTTAAAATCTAAAATGAATTGATCTTTTTTCGTTCAATGCTCCTCAGAGAAAAAATACATTGATAGATGGTGTTATTGTGGTTTTGTTTTGTTTTTTGTTTTTTTGTTTTTTTTTGTTTTGTTTTGTTGTAGACGATGGAATAGTCAGAGAGAAACGAGAAAAGGATTTTTTTTCTCAATAGGACAAACTAAGAAACTTACGATCATAAGGGGGGGGGTCGAAAATTACGAGTCCCTCCGTTAGATAAGTTTAGGCTTGAGGTGCCAAAATAGGAGTAACTGATGGGACTGCTTCTGAACGCACAGGAAAGGTTGAGTGCGGGAGATAAATATCTTTATCTTTATATATATATATATATAATGTCGGTGACAACGAATAATATTAATATCGAGATAGTGACGACTACAACCGTCGATAAAATAATTAACCGAATAAGTCGGTGTCATAGAGAATGAAAGAGTGCTCAATATGTTTGTAGAGCAGATTTAGTGAAATGGTACAGTCAGATAATCCACTTGATTTTCATCATGAGGATCATCAGGGTTAACTACGATGCATTAATTAAAACAGTTATTAATTACCCTGATGATCCTCATGGTGAAACTCGAGTATTTTATCTTTTCCTCCAATGTTTATGAATAAAAAATTTCCTGGAAGAAGAAAGATTTTGATGGAGTAAATTCCAGTTTTCAAATAAGTATTCTCTGAAAGATTCTTTTTTTTTTTTTTCAACTTTGCCGATAAGCAAGGTCAAAAGGTTATGCATATGCATAAAGTTTTTTTGGTACCATTATAGTATGTGGCCTACCATTTGAATGTGGCCTACGAAATCATGTATCTCTTATAGCATGTGGCCTATCATAAAAAGCACATTGTAAGGTTATAATAATAACTCCTAACCCAAACCCTAACACCTATTTCAGAATTTTAGAATATTTTAGAATCAAATAGATCTCTGGTTCATGTAAATTACGGATAAATTAATTTTTTTAATTATTCTTAATTCCTATATACAGCTTATGACTGAATTGCATTTCTTTAAATTGAATTTTTGTGAAAAATAATTAGTTTCAATAAATTGCCTACTACTTATATCTATAAATATACTCTTACTGAGGTAGGATACATTCAAACCGGGTAGGCCACATAATATAACAGAATCAAAAAGGTGGGCCATATACTATAACGGCACCGTTTTTTGTAAAGGTTCTGAACTATGAAGGTGTGGAAATGTGACATGACGTAAAACAAAACCAATCAACAAACCAACCAAACAGCAGGTCAACAGACAAACCAACCAACCAACCAACCAGCCAGCCAACCAATCAACCAACCAGCTAACCAACCAGCCAGACAGCCAACCAGCCAATAGGCAACAAACCGACCAACCAGACAACCAGCCAACCAGCCAACCAACCAGCCAGCAGACCAACAAACAAACCACCAGCCAACCAGCCAACCAACCAGCAGCAGACCACAAACAAACCAACCAGCCCACCCAACCAAGCCAACAAGACACCGACCACCAACCAGCCAACCAACCAGCCAACAGACCAACAAACAAACCAACCAGCCAACCAGTCAACCAACCAACCAGCCAACAAGACAACCGACCAACCAGCCAACCAAACAACCAGTAGGCCATCCAACCAACCAGCCAGCCAACCAGCCAAACAGACATCCAACCAACCAACCAGCCAACCGACATCCAATCACCAACCACCAACCAACCAACCAGCCAGCCAATCAACCAAACCAACCAACCAACCAACCAGCCAATCAAACCAACCACCAACCAACCAACCAACCAGCCAGCCAGCCAACAAACCAACCAACCAAACAACCAGTAGGCCATCCAACCAACCAGCCAACCAGCCAACCAACCAGCCAACCAGACATCCAATCAACCAGCCAACCGGAAATCCAAACCAACCAACCAACCAACCAACCAACCCAGCCAGCAAACCACGATCCAACCAGCCAACTAGCCAGCCAACCAACAAACAAACCAACCAACCAGCTAACCAGCTAACCAGCCAACCATCCAACCATCCAGTCCGCCCCCTCCTCTCGCTATTCATTTGTTTATTACGTGTTTGTTTATTGCTATATAGCGTCGAGTTGGATAGACTTATTTATAGCGACCCCAATCCCCCCGGGCACTTGAGGCTCAGAATTCCTGGACTGACGTGAGTGTTTAGTTCTTTAATGGCGAAAGAAGAGGTCGCTGCAGTCTTGAGTGAAGAATCAAAGCGATTATGGAAACGCGTACAAGGGGAAGAGGAAAAGGTGGAGTTGGTGGGGGGGGGTGAATGCGGGTTGGGGGTGGGGGGTTATTTGTGAAATCTGATAATGGCAAAATCATTACCGGCTGAAAGGCGACACGCGTGCACTTCCTTTGGGGTGCACGGTTGCCAGAAAGATTGGGCATGTGCGATGCAGTGGGTTGCCGGCTTCGGTTGAAATAAAGCAAACTCTTTATATATATACATACATATTATATATATATATATATAAATATATATAATATATATATATATGTGTGTGTGTGTGGTGTGTGTATTTAGGCTGTATTTTTTTTTCTTGTAGGCATATATTGTTAAATAATGCAGCCATTTTCTGTCTGCAAGTTTTGTCCTTTGTTTTTTTCGTATTGCCGGATTATTTTTTGTATATTCTGGGAAAATTGGCTGATGTATTTGCCATATGTCATAGATCGAGTACTTTCTGCCCTATCGTGGGCCATCTTCAAGGTATTTTGAAACCGTACAACAATGGCTATCCCATTTACCATTTATATAGGTTGTGTTTATTATGTTGTTGTTATTATTATTAGTTTTATTATTATTATTGTCATTATTATCATTACTTTTGCTATTATAATTTTATAGTAATTATAAGCATTTTAGAATGTTGGTGCTATCGGGTTAGATCAGTCGGTAGAGCGTTCAGCTAGAAACCACAAGGTTCCTAGTTCGATACCGGTCCCCGCCAACTTAGCGTATGAGTAGCACAGGGATCTGTGCGGTAAAGTAAGGAGCTGATGGTAGGTGTGGCGCTCCACTTCAGATGCTAAAAAACAATCTCCTTGGTCTAGCGCTATTGAAAAGGGGATAGACTCCCTCGCTGACTGGCTGATACCAACTTCAGGCCACCCCGTCGACTTTAAAAAAAATATATATATATATATATATATATATATATATACACACACACACATATATATATATATATATATATATATATACACATCTAAATATATATATATATATATATATATATATATATATATATATATATATATACACATCTATATATATATATATATATATATAATATACACATCTCTATATATATATATATATATCTATATATATATATATATTATATACACATCTCTCTCCTCTCTCTCTCTTATATATAGTATATATATATTATATACATCATCTCTCTCTCTCTTTATATATAATATATATATATATATATATCTGTAAGAATTAAAAAACAAAAGACGTCTCCTGTTTTAACAATTTTATTAATTATCCTTTCAAGCTTTCTGGCCAACTTTTTTTACATTTGGATGGAATCCGTTGATTAGTCCACCAAAGTTCTTATCCGCCCAGTACTTTCGGCACCTCGAAGTGCCATCATCATATATAAAACGTACCGTTGTATTGAAAGAAAGAATCTTTGGTGCGTAGATTACAGATTTGTACAATGGTCCGAATAGATAAAAGTAAGGCAATGTTAGTTTTCTTGAGGTGATTTTCTAAGCGTGCGATGCATTCACACTACACAGCCCAAAGACTAAGAACTGAGGTAATCCTTAACGTTGTCCTCTCGTAAATTCCTATCATTGAATATAGTACTGTGATATATAGCAATAAACATACACATCGTTTCGAGGCTCATGGCACACATATACTATAATATATATATATATAATATATTATATATATCATATATATATTTTGTATGTGTAGGATTTATAATATATATAGTACAAACACACACCATATACTATAGTATTATAATATATATATAGAATATATTATATATATTTACAACAAACAAACACACCAAACACACAAACCAACAACAATATATATACTAATTCATAATATAGTATGTATATAACA
>CM042177.1:21684677-21687820 GCA_023376005.1 Doryteuthis pealeii | reverse complement strand
GAGTAAGCTCTTCATGTGATTTGACCCAAGCCTCCTTTGACAAGAGGGTCCGGTCACACTCCTCACAGATCTACATTATCACCAGAATTGGCCGGAAGAGTTACGACTGTTCCGACACGCTCCCCTGAATTTTGCCCAGTCCACCCTTCAAAACAGTTCGGCACCTGTATATACGGCAGCCCTCCGCTGCGCCACGATCAGATGTCAGGGACCCCCAATTATCAACGGTAAATATATGTTATAATATATATATATATATATATATTATGTATATACATATATATATATATATATATATAGAGAGAGAGAGAGAGAGAGAGAGAGAGAGAGAGAGATGCACACACGCATACACACATATATTTATACACACATCTTACACTCACATTAATACATATGCGCATACAACATGTATATATACACGCACACATACACACACTCACACATATATAAGCACATACACACACGTATATACACATACACACACGTATATATTCACTCACACACACACACACATTATTTATATATAAATATATATATATTGTTAAATAATGCAGCCATTTTTTGTCTGCAAGTTTTGTCCTTTGTTTTTTCGTATTGCCGGATAATTTTTGTAATATCTGGCGAAAATTGCATTAACAAATTATAAAATTATAATAATAGTAAAAGTAATAATAATGACAATAATAATAATAACAACAATAATAATAATAACAACAATAATAAACAACCTATATAAATAGAAAATGGAATAGCCCATTGTTGTACGGTTTCAATATACCCTGAAGATGGCCCACGATAGGGCGGAAAGTACTTGGTCTATGACATATGGAAAATACATCAGCCAATTTTCGCCAGATATTCCAAAAATAATCCGGCAATACGAAAAAAACAAAACTTGCAGACAAAAAATGGCTGCATTATTTAACTATATTTGCCTACAAGAAAGAATGCTACCTAAACACACACACACAACACACACACACACACACATATATATATATATTATATGACCTTGTGTCAAATCTGTCCGCCCCGGGGGTGGATTTGGTAAATTCATACAGTCTTGTGCTAAATATAAGCTACTTATTTTTCTTCTTCTTCGGTCAGGCTGAAAATATCAGTTATTCTGACGTCATAGAATTACCTCACAAAATATATGCGTACACACAAATTCTCTCTCTCTCTCTCTCTCTCTTCTTCTCTCTCTCTCTCTCTCTCTCTCTCTCTCTCTCTATATATATATATATATATATATATATATATATATAATATTATATTTGTCTTTGATAGGACATAAGAAATTGAAAATTAGGTGATCTTGATTACTGGGGATTCCTACCTTGCGACCGTAGCTCCTCCTCTGAACCAGACGGACGGGTGTCGAACAAGCCGACGCCAGCATAACAAGAGCCACGTGGACCATGTGTATCTATAGACTTATCCATACGTACATGAATGGAATCCCCGGTAAAGTGACCCTGTCTTTCGTACTACACCACATATTATATATATATAATATAATATATATATATAATATATATATATATATATATATAAATAGTTTATTGGCAGTACTGAATTTAAAAAGGACGCGTAAAAGCATATGCATGTTGAAAATAATTTTTTTTTCTTAAAAAGAAAAGTAAGGGTACCCTAGTTAGATTTAAAATCTAAAATGAATTGATCTTTTTTTCGTTCAATGCTCCTCAGAGAAAAATACATTGATAGATGGTGTTATTTTGGTTTTGTTTTGTTTTTTTTTGTTTTTTTGGTTGTTGACGATGGAATAGTCAGAGAGAAAACGAGAAAAGGATTTTTTTTCTCAATAGGACAAAGAATTCATAGAACTAAGAAACTTACGAATCATAAGGGGGGGGGGTTCGAAAATTACGAGTCCCTCCGTTAGATAAGTTTAGGCTTGAGGTGCCAAATAGGAGTAACTGATGGGACTGCTTCTGAACGCACAGGAAAGGTTGAGTGCGGGAGATAAATATCTTTATCTTTATATATATATATATAATGTCGGTGACAACGAATAATATTAATATCGAGATAGTGACGACTTCAACCGTCGATAAAATAATTAACCGATTAAGTCGGTGTCATAAAGAATATAAGAGCGCTCAATATGTTTGTAGAGCAGATTTAGTGAAATGGTACAGTCAGATAACCCACTCGATTTTCATCATGAGGATCATCAGGGTTAACTACGATGAATTAATTAAAACAGTTATTAATTACCCTGATGATCCTCATGGTGAAACTCGAGTATTTTATCTTTTCCTCCAATGTTAATGAATAAAAAATTTTCGTGGAAGAAGAAAGATTTTGATGGAGTAAATTCCAGTTTTCCAAATAAGTATTCTCTGAAAGATTCTTTTTTTTTTTTCAACTTTGCCGATAAGCAAGGTCAAAAGGTTATGCATATGCATAAAGTTTTTTTGGTACCATTATAGTATGTGGCCTACCATTTGAATGTGGCCTACGAAATCATGTATCTCTTATAGCATGTGGCCTATCATAAAAAGCATATTGTAAGGTTATAATAATAACTCCTAACCCCAAACCCTAACACTATTTCAGAATTTTAGAATATTTTAGAATCAAATTAGATCTCTGATTCATGTAAATTACGGATAAATAATTTTTTTAATTATTCTTAATTCCTATATACAGCTTATGACTGAATTGCATTTCTTTAAATTGAATTTTTGTGAAAATAATTAGTTTCAATAAATTGCCTACTACTTATATCTATAATATACTCTTACTGAGGTAGGACACATTCAAACCAGGTAGGCCACATAATATAACAGAATCAAAAAAGGTGGGCCATATACTATAACGGCACGTTTTTTGTAAAGGTTCTGAACTATGAAGGTGTGGAAATGTGACATGACGTAAAACAAAACCAACCAACAAACCAACCAAACAGCAGGTCAACAGACAAACCAACCAACCAACCAGCCAGCCAGCCAGCCAACCAATCAACCAACCAGCTAACCAACCAGCCAGACAGCCAACCAGCCAATAGGCCAACAAACCGACCAACCAGACAACCAGCCAACCAGCCACCCAACCAACCAGCCAACAAGACAACCGACCAACCAGCCAACAGCCAGCCAGCAGACCAACAAACAAAC
>CM042177.1:21674677-21679677 GCA_023376005.1 Doryteuthis pealeii | reverse complement strand
TTTTTTCAAAAATGTTCAATTTCATACTGTCGGATTAATTTCCATCTATTTTTCATATATATATATATATATATATATATATATATATATATATATATATATATATGTGTGTGTGTGTGTGTGTGTGTGTGTGTAAGAAAGTTTTATAGAAAAAACAATGTTAAACATTTTTGCTGACAGATATCTGTTTCGACATTATGAATATGTCTTTATCAAAGCAACATTGTAAGCGGAAAAACGAAATGAATATATCAGTAATTACGAGGCACAGAACGCTCTCGATCAGTACCGGAATTTTTATTTAAAATTTTTAAAAATACATATTTGTTGTTAAAAATAAAATAAATTTTATTTTAAAAATGTTTAAGCATTTTTATCATAAAAAAGCTCAAAAGCTAAAAAACAAATTTGGAATTACTTAAATCATATCACCGGAGGCTCATATTTTCGGATGTAATAAGGATCCCGACTCTGCGAGTTTAACATCATTGCAGATTCATGTTGCTGGACTTGTTACATTTTTAAACTTTCATTTGTAACCGGAACATTTTCCTGAACTTTTTTGATATTCATATACATTTTTACTACAAACTCTTTTGAGCTTTTTATGATAAAAATGCTTAAACATTTTAAAAATAAAATTTATTTTATTTTTAACAACAAATATGTATTTTTAAAGATTTTTTAAAAAATTCCGGTACTGATCGAGAGCGTTCTGTGCCTCGTGATTACTGATATATTCATTTCGTTTTTCCGTTTACAATGTTGCTTTGAAAAAGACATATTCATAATGTCGAAACAGATATCTGTCAGCAAAAATGTTTAACATCTTGTTGTTTTTCTATAAAACTTTCTTACATATTGTCGGATTCAATATCCATTTTTACCTTCATATATATATATATATATATATATATATATATATATATATATATATATATATATGTGTGTTTGTGTGTGTGTGTGTGTGTGTGCGTATTCACTCGACGATTACAGAAAACATCCCAGCATACAGTTACGTATCATTATATATTATTATTTTGTTTACTCGTCCGTAATTCCGACTTGTGGATACTATTTCATTTAAGCGTTAAAAAAATGGCATCTTTGAAAT
Source organism: Doryteuthis pealeii (assembly GCA_023376005.1). Taxonomy (NCBI): domain Eukaryota; kingdom Metazoa; phylum Mollusca; class Cephalopoda; order Myopsida; family Loliginidae; genus Doryteuthis; species Doryteuthis pealeii. The sequence goes on along the minus strand of CM042177.1, from coordinate 21,678,563 downwards.
ACTGTACGATGTCTTTTGCTAGCAGATGACAGATAAACAAGGGCAGACAACAAATGGTGATTATATGAGTCAGTCAAGGTAATCCAAAAATCCAGAAGCTTAGAAAAGAAAGAAATAACAATTTTTAAAAATATATAAAAAATCTTTATACCTTTAGGAAATGTACAACCGGTCATTGTTGTTTAACAGCTTTTCATTCATTTATTTTAAGTATTAAACGAGGCGTATAGATAATTGCTTAACCATATATATATATATATATATATATATATATATATATATATATACATTATTACTATTATTATTACTAGCAAATATATGCACCCTCCTGGTGCAAGTATTTAAGTTTTAATGCAATAAAATATAATGTTAACTTAGAAAAGCTAATGAAACTAAATAAGATGCCGATAAAAAGATTTGAAACAGAGCGGGAACAACTAAAACTAGCTTTTTCTTCACTCCCGTCTTTCATTGCTAAATTTTCATAATTTAACTATTTACTTAAATTAAAGAATAGAATTACTGTTAATGTTGCTAATGGATTTCTTTTAAGATTTATCCTCGAGATTTTGTTCATATTCATTAAAATAAAACCAAACAATTAGAAATCAATAATACTGAGCACATATTTATTAAAATCAAATTTTTGATATCAATATGCAAATTAACCTTCCCATTCACACTGCAAACCGCCATTTTTTGTATATATAATACATTGCATGTTATTAGTATGTAGATATGGTCAACAGTGGCTTCGGCCTCTGGACCATTGATATAATTAATGGCGTCGATCCCAGGGGGCCATCCCCCCAGGCAATACCTGCCCCCTCGATTTAAAGGGGCAGGGCTGGGTTTATTGCCCAGTGCCTGAGGCGCCCCCCTTGAGGGGGAATGCCGATGGGATCGACGCAATTTTTTCACCTACCACTCCATGGGCTTCGGCTCGTGGGTGGTCCCACGTTAATAGGGACTTTGTGCCTGACCCGTACAAGTGGGGTACGCGGTAAATATCATGTAGATATGGTCAACAATATTAATAACGTAAAACAATTTTATTAATTAATGAGGTTTAAATATGAATAAAAATTCATGGAGAATATGACGTAAATAACTAAGGGAATTGTAACTCGATTAGTAATATAGTTTCCGTTACAGACAGAAAAACACACAATCTCCATTATAATAAGATTATTATTATTATTATACTAAAGCTGAGTTAATCAACTTTTGCTTCCTAAAGGCTTTTTTACTGTTTAGTTTAATGACACGAAAATTATACTAAATTATTCCTCACGATACAGCTTATGCTTTCAATCAAACTTAGAACCCATATATATATATATATATATATATATATATATATATATATATATATATATTGGGTTTTAAGTTGATTGAAAGCATAAGCTGTATTGTAACTCAGATGACAGTATTTATTTTGGTTGGTTAGAGATGTTTAGTGTCAAAAATGCTTTTATGCGAAGTTTATTTGGGAATTTAATGACGGACCAGAGAAATGATGAAAGGATCAATAGGAAGAATTTAGTGAAAAGAACTTGAGGCCAAAAAAAAAACAGATATTCAATAATAATAATAACAATAATTAGAAGAAGAAGAAGAAGAAGAAGAGAAGAAGAAGAAGAAGAAGAAGAAGAAGAAGAAGAAGAAGAAGAAGAAGAAGAAGAAGAAGGAAATAAGTTTTCAGTTCGCTAATTATATACAGAGAGACAGATAGATAGATAGATAGATAGATAGATAGATAGGAACAGATTGAGATAGATTGATATGAATAAACTGACATAGATAGATAGATAGATAGATAGATAGATAGATAGAGAGAGAGAGAGAGAGAGAGAGAGAGAGATTAAAACTAGGTATATAGATATGAACAGACATAGATAAATAGATACATAGATAGAAAAGTAGGTATGAACAGACTATATATGGAAAGAGAGAGACACATACACTCACAGAGAGAGAGAGAGAGAGAGAGAGAGAGAGAGAGAGAGAGAGAGACAGAGAGACAGAGATAGCCATTCAATAATAATAATAATAATGATGATGATGATTATAATAACAATAATAATAATAATAATAATAATAATAATAGCCACTATGCCAAGGGAACTCCCTCACTCCGGATTCGTATTGCATAAGAATAACAAACCATAAAACTATTGACAAACAAATAATTATTATTAAATAGGAATAATTACTTTGAATTATATTATTGTGTATAAGTAATTGTATTATCTAGTGTTACGATTTTGTGGCCATTTTTACGCTTCAAGTGAGAGCACTTTATAGTGGAGATCCCTTGGTGTCCCTTAGTGCTGGGTATGATCCTTTGGTTGTTCCTTGGTGTCCCTTAGTGTTGGGTATGGTCCTTTGGTTGTTCCTTGGTGTTGGGTAAAATCCTTGCGTTGAGCAAAGTCACTCGTTGCAGGTCCGTTGTTCAATGTCGAATAATGTGCAAATGAACGGCTTTCCATATCGGCGATTAAATAGTTAACTAACCACGTATTCGAGCTATTGATTGGCTGACTTTAATCCACGGGACCACGCCGAGCCTATAAGTTTAAGTGGTGGATTCCAGCACGCTTTATATCCCCAAAATATTCCAACACTTGTAATACTGTGTTCAAAGTATTTGCATTAGATTGAATACCTTAAATATCTGTAAATTATTTGTATTAAGAATCATTACTTGAAACTATAATTGTTTATTAAAGATTATTATTAGTTACTTGAAACCATATAACTGTATGCAGACAAAGGATTAATTATTAAATAGAAATAATTACTTGAAACCATAAAATTATGCATACATTATTAGTATTTGATAGGAATACTTGAAACCATACTTTAAATATACGCTCCTACATTAAATTTTGACCACACAACAAAATGGTATATGCATAAACCAGAATCTGTTCTTGAGAACGAAACGCACAAAATTCTCTGAACTTTGAGATAAAAACGGATCACCTTATCCCAGCAAGAAGACCAGACCTAGTGTTGATAAACAAAAAAGAAAGAACTTGTCAACTGGTGGATTTTGCCGTGCCAGCAGATCACAGGATGAAGTTAAAGGAAAATGAAAAAATAGACAAATATCTGGACCTTGCCAGAGAACTGAAAAAGTTATGGAATATGAAAGTGAAAGTGATACCAATTGTGGTTGGTGCACTTGGAACAGTCCCAAAAGGATTAGAAAAGGGATTGGAAAGTTTGGATATCAGAGGGAGGATTGAAACCATTCAGAACACTGCACTGCTGCAATCTGCCAGAATACTCAGAAGAGTCCTGGAGACCTGAGGAGACTTGCTGTCACTCAGACTCCAGTGAAAGACCATCAGCTAACACTGATGTGAAAACTCAAAAGGAGTAAATAATAATAATCTATATATTAATACGCTAGTACCTACCAACATGTATCACATTTTAACATCTCATACTGATCCGGTGAAGCTTCTTGGTTGGCAAGTTGGAAGGGAGAGGGTTTTGGGTAGGGTGATGGGTGCCGTCCCCACAGTCAAATAATGAACTATTCCGATTTTAATGTGAAGAAAGAAGGGGAATATACAGAACATGTTACACATCAGAAAAGATATAATAAGAAAGAAAGAGAAAATAAAATTTGATAGAGAGGGAGAGTAGTGAGAGCGCGGAAGCGATAACTGTAGTCTGTTTCAGTGAAATGGAATGAAAAGATGAAAAGAAGGAAAAGGAGAGTAGAGAGAGAGAGAGAGAGAGAGAGAGAGAGAGAGAGAGAGAGAGAGAGAGAGAGAGAGAGAGAGAGAGAGGGGGGGAGATGGGGAGGGAAACTCAAGATTATTATACTTTTACATATTGAACTATTTAGCAATAGCTCTTAAGTATAAAT
>CM042177.1:21667177-21669677 GCA_023376005.1 Doryteuthis pealeii | reverse complement strand
ATCTCCTTTTTTAGGGAATGGGAGGATGCAGCCTTTTGTCCATCTATCTATTCTATTTTGTCTATACACTGCATTGCATAGCCCAAGCAGTATGTCACTGAACTTTCCTATCTTCCATATCTCCGGGGGTATTCCGTCAAGTCCTGCTGCTTTTCTACCTTTTAGCTTCTTTAAAACTTGGTTGATTTCATCTATCGTGAAGTCCCCCAGTTTGATATCTAGTTGTTTATCGACAATCTTTTGGGTATTATCTTCTACTATTTTAGGTGGGTTCCCCAGAAGTTTCTGGAAGTGGTCTTTCCATTTTTGGAGTCTATCTTTTTGGCTGGTTGCCTTTAACTTCGATTTATAGGTACTTTTCCTACCGCTAACTTCATTAACAGTTTGCCATGCTAATCGTGACTGTCTGTCCTCCACCGATTGTCTTATATTATTTATTTTTGTTTGTATGTATTCTATTTGTTCTTTTTTGTATGTTTTGGCTAGTTCTATCTGGGCTTTTCTAAGGTTGTGTAGATTGGCATTAGTTGGGTTTATTTTATTACGTTGTACTGCTTCTTTTATATCGTTTCTCTTTTTGTGTAGATTGGCATTAGTTGGGTTTATTTTATTACGTTGTACTGCTTCTTTTATATCGTTTCTCTTTTTGTGTAGATTGGCATTAGTTGGGTTTATTTTATATGGTGGTGGCTTTACTATGAGAAAATAAGTACCGAAAATCGGAAAATAAAATGCAAAAAAATAATAAATAATTAATTTTTTGGAGATTTCTTTTTTACTCATTTCGATGATTATTTAATTGGCTATTATCATATAAAAGAAAAAAATTATACATCGATATTTTTTCTGCTTAAATAGGGGGGTTACATTTTCAATAGAGTTTTTCTTCAAAACGTATACTTTCGTTTAAATAAATAAGTTTTGCATAAAATAGATATTTATTTCTAGAATCTAAAAATATAACATTTTAAACTGAACATCAGGATTTTCATATTTTAAATGAATTTTATATATTCATTTTTCATAGCAAAAATACTAAATTAAAGTTTTGAAATAAAATAACTGATGCATTATAAAATTCATTAATTGATAAACCAATAATGAAAATTTCATTAAAATCGGATAATTACCTGATTTTTGGTAAATCTTTTTGCAATCGCGAATGTTACATTAAAATTGTAAACAAGCCAATAAAACCAATTAAAAAGAATCAAAAATGGCGTCGGCGAACAAAATTGGCCAAAACAAATAGTTTTTAAATATATTAAAAATAAATTGCTAATGTAATGATATTTTTCTTTTTTTAATGATGGTCAGTATGTTACTACTTATCGATTTAGACAAAGTTTGACCTTAAATAATAGATTTAATTATTTCTAATTTGCTTTTAAAACACGTAGCAGCCGATTTTTTTGCCAGTACCTATTATAAGCATTCAAATACCTTAATGAACGTTTTATTTTATTTAATTCATTTTCCCACCCCCTTTTATTTATTTACTAGAAGTGGTTACCCAACATCGCCTGGGTGGAGGGGAGACTCCTGGTGTACTGATTTATTTACTTTTAAGAATTACATATGTTGGACATTTTAAAGTAGAATTTCAATGCTATTTCTATGTATATTTTAATTTTTAAATATTTCTATATAATACATATTCACAAACACGAATACATACATACATACACACACATATATATTCACACAAACACACACACACACACACACACATATATATATATATATATATATATATATATATATATATTCACACATAAATACACACAGATATATATATTTACATACATACTAAACATACACATTTACATATATTCACACATACAAAACACACACATATACATATATTCACACATAAAAACACACACATACACACATGTATATTCGCATATACAAACACACACACAGATACAAACACACATACATATATATACACATATATATGTATATATTTATATATACAAAATACACACTTATATATAATCACACATACAAAACACATATGAATATATATATATATATATATATATATATATATATATATATAGTAAAGTAAGTAAAGTCGACGGGACGGCCTAAAGTCGGTATCAGCCAGTCAGCGAGGGAGTCTATCCCCTTTTCAATAGCACTAGACCAAGGAGATTGTTTTTAGCATCTGAGGTGGAGCGCCACACCTACCATCAGCTCCTTACTTTACCGCACAGATCCCTGTGCTACTCATACGCTGAGTTGGCGAGGACCGGTATCGAACTAGGAACCTTGTGGTATCTAGCCGAACGCTCTACCGACTGAGCTAACCCGGCCCATATTCACATATACAAAACATGCACACACACATTCATATATATCTATATATACATATATATATATATATATATATTCACATATGCAAAACATGCACACACACATTCACACACACACACACACACACACACACTATATATATATATATATATATATATATATATATATATATATATTA
>CM042177.1:21637756-21667077 GCA_023376005.1 Doryteuthis pealeii | reverse complement strand
CGGCGAGATTAATACTGCATGTATGTGTACAGTGCTCAGGTGCACCACAACTCATCAGAGTCTCATGTCTAGTACACACAATAATGTATTAGTTTGAGGAACATGAACAGTTTACAGTAATAATATACATGTATGTGTACAGTGCTCAGGTGAATCACAACTCATTAAAGTCTCATGTCTAGTACACAGAATAATGTAATAGTGTCAGGAACATGAACAGTTTACAGTAATAATATACATGTATGTGTACAGTGCTCAGGTGCACCACAACTCATCAAAGTCTCATATCTAGTACACAGAATAATGTATTAGTGTAATGAACATGAACAGTTTACAGTAATAATATACATGTATGTATACAGTGCTCAGGTGCACTACAACTCATCAAAGTCTCATATCTAGTACACCGAATAATGTATTAGTGTCATGAACATGAACAGTTACAGTAGTAATATGCATGTATGTATACAGTGCACAGGTGCACCACAACTCATTAAAGTCTCATGTTTAGTACACAGAATAATGTATTAGTGTCATGAACATGAACAGTTGACAGTAATAATATACATGTATGTGTACAGTGCTCAGGTGCATCACAACTCATTAAAGTCTCATGTCTAGTACACAGAATAATGTATTAGTGTCAGGAACATGAACAGTTTACAGTAATAATAGGCATGTATGTGTGCACGTGTGTGCTTATGTATGTGAAGAGGGGTATCAGGTATGGTGCTGGCGACTACAGGAAGCATGGAAGCCTTGAAAGATGCAGTGTTTCAGCAGCCTATAACAGACGCTGGCAGCTTATTCCATGCCTCAATAATTCTCAGTGACAAAATGTTTCTGAAAGTCATGTAAGCTATGCTGTTTTCTGACTTTGTAGGCATGCCCACGTGTGTTAGAAACATGGAGATCAAAAAGGTGCTCATGGTTGATGTTGTTAAGATATATTAATGACCTTATAAGTTTTTACCATGTCAGTTGCCAGAAACCGAAGTTTCAACGAATCCATTCCCAGGGCAGCGAGACGTTCAGAATATGGCAGATGCCTGATGGAGGGTAATGTTTGGTTGCACGTCTCTGTACAGTTTCTAGGAGGTTAATGTTCTGAGTAAGATAGGGGTTCCAGACTGGTAATGCAAATTCCAAGTGTGGTCGCACCATAGCTTTGTACAGCTTTAAATAGATAGCTGGTGAGAGGCTGACAAAGGTCTTGCTGAGTGATGCCAACCTTTTTGACAATTTTAGAGATGTGTTTCATCCAACGTAAATCACTGCTGACAGTAATACCCAGATCACGTTCACAAGAATATTCCTTGATATTAGTGTTGTGGAGGGAGTATATGTATGATGGGTTTTTCCTCCCAAAATGCATGGTGGTACATTTGTCCACAGCCAGATTCAGTTGCCAGTCAGTGATCCATTGTTGCACTGTGTCCAGGTCTGACTGCAATAAAGATCTGCAGCATTCAGGATCTGTCTTTTTTTATCTCAAGGTACAGCTTGATGTCATCTGCATACTTCACTACTGTGGTATTCCTTAAGTTAGCATCTATATCATTGATATACGCAGCAAACAAAAGGGTACCCCAGATGACATCTCATATGGTGAGGAGTGTTGCCAAAGAACTGTAACCACCTCTCTCCAGTTGAGAATGAAAGACTTTAACCAGTTAAGAAGATCATCCTTCACATCCATTGCAGGCCACTTTCAGACAAATTTACCTGTGATGATGTTAGTTGCTTTAACTTTTCCTTTTTTTCTTTCCATAATTATTCCTTTAGATCTTTATGCGAATATGGAAATCAATTCTTTTTTAATCGTTGTAAAGGGAAGTAACCCTCACGTATGCAAATGAGATACGTATAAAGGAACAACAGAAGATTGGCTCAGCATGATGCGAGTTGATCTCCAACCACGAACGTTGTTTCGTATTCTCAGATTGCAAACACACATACTACAACTTTTTCAAGATAAGTAATCTTACCAATCCTTCTTTTACGCGCAGAGACTTTTTACCTTTGCTGTCCGGAAGCCGTTTTTTTTTTTTGTTATTTGTATTATTTGTAATAAACTATTATTACAACCACTAAACTTTCTCGTTAATGTATTTCCAATACATAACATTAATCAACTGAAATTTCATGAGGAATTTCTCAAAAGATTCTGTATATGTTTTGATTTGCAGTGCATTTTTATAGTAAAGTCATTTGCAATGCACTTTTGTAATGAAATAATTTGCAGTGTATTTTAACGGCAAAATCATTTACCAAAAATCTTTTGTGCGGCACAGAGTTGAAGGCCTTAGCAAAGTCAAGGTAGCCACCATCAGTGATCCAGGTGATGTCCTTCTATGAACTCCACAAGTTGATCACAACAGCTAGAGTTTGGGATAAACCCAAACTGGGATGGTCAGATAAGATGTGAAAGTTCCAGAAATTCCAAAGTCCTTCTCTGATGCAGGACTCCATCAGCAATGCAACTTGTAAGACTGACTGGACAATAATTAACAGGTGATGTGCGGGCGCCCTTTTTGAACAGTGGAATTACACAGTTTTCCACTGTTCTGGGGTAGCACCATTTTTTAAGCAAAATTGGGGGAAAATAGCTAGCTGGTGCATAAGGAAGTACCCGCCACATTTGAGAAGCAGGTATTTCACACCATCAAGGCCGGGAGAAGCATGGTTGCTTTTACTCTTGAGGTGGTGTTGCAGCATAGCAGGTGTGAATTCTATACAGGTTATAGAATATAACACTATGCATGGCGGTAAAATGCAGAGGTGCAGAATGTAAATAGTGGATCATGTGTGTAATGTGTAATAATTAGTTATTTGAATAAATAGTATGTAAGATTATGGGTACATATGTGTTTACACATGAATGTCTGTGTATGGATGGGAGATAGTGGATCATGTGTGTAATGTGTATATATAGGTGAAATAATTAGTTATTTGAATAAATAGTATGTAAGATTATGGATACATATGTGTTTACACATGAATGTTTGTGTATGGATGGGAGATAGTGGATCATGTGTGTAATGTGTATATATAGGTGTAATAATTAGTTATTTGAATAAATAGTATGTAAGATTATGGATACATATGTGTTTACACATGAATGTCTGTGTATGGATGGGAGATAGTGGATCATGTGTGTATACATGAGTGACAATATGACTAAGGAATGAAAAGGAATGAATAAATAAATAAAAAAGAGAGATAGGAAGATATTTGATATCCCACAGAGTCAAAATGTCTAGAGATGGTTTATTTCTATTATTTTTTCATTGTTAATTTGTTTAAATTAGGTTATGTGAACTTTTGATTATCTATTGTGCTAGTTATTTCAATCAAAAAAACATCTGGGGATGACATTAAGTGCCTGAAAAAAAAAGGGCTAGTCAGGTCAAGGAGATGATGGGGTGGAATTTTATATATATACAGACAGTTCCAGCTAAAAAGTTAGTTGAGAGTTTGCATTTTTGATTTTTTGGCCGGAGTGAGCTGGTGAGTTAGTGGCTGGGAACCAAAGAACAGATATCCCTTTTAGAGCAGAGAGACGACCTCAGCAGAAGTCATGATTGGATAGAGGGGGGGTGCGTTCCCCCTCTAGGGTGATCATACAGAGTAGAAGATGGGAAGGATGACTAAAGAATGAATGCGAGTCGTATACCTCATCTCTGACCATTTTTTAATGTTCACCTGAGTTTGTCTTTTTCTTGTCTTTATTCTCTCTTTGTTGTTGATTGTGAACCTCTTAGATGGGGCCCTGGGGCAGTATTACGCACACAAGTGAGGGTCAAGCAAGCAGACAATCATGAGACGATCATGGCCAGTAAAGTCAGAAGGTTGAAAAGTACAGCAAATACAAGAAAGAAGCGCAGCAAAGTGTCTGCAGGTGCCCTCGACCCCTCCACAAAGGGAGGTTTACAAGAAGTTGATGCCAGAGGTGAAATATACACACAACTTCCCTTTATATATGTATAGATAACAAAATGACGTAATTACAAAAAGTGAAACAGGATGTGGTCAAATAGAAAAAATATAGGTTAGCCAATAATCTTTATGATAAAGCATTGGACTATGATTTTTACTATAAAAATGCATTGGAAATGATTTTTACTATGAAAATGCATTGGAAATGATTTTTACTATAAAAATGCATTAGAAATGATTTTTACTATAAAAATGCATTGGAAATGATTTTTACTATAAAAATGCATTGGACAATGATTTTTACTATGAAAATGCATTGGAAATGATTTTTTACTATAAAAATGCATTGGAAATGATTTTAACTATAGAAATTCATTGCCAATGCATTTTCATTATAAAATGCAATGAAAATGATTTTTACTATACAAATGCATTGGAAATGATTTTTACTATAAAAATGCATTGGAAATGATTTTTACTATAAAAATGCATTGGAAATAATTTTTTACTATAAAAATGCATTGGAAATGATTTTTACTATAAAAATGCATTGGAAATGATTTTTACTATAAAAATGCATTGGGCAATGATTTTTCTATAAAAATGCATTGGACAATGATTTTTTACTATAAAATGCATTGGGCAATAATTTTTACTATAAAAATGCATTGGAAATGATTTTTACTATAAAAATGCATTAAAAAATGATTTTTACTATAAAAATGCATTAAAAATGATTTTTACTATAAAAAAGCATTAGAAATGATTTTTACCATAAAAATGATTTTTACTATAAAAAAGCATTAGAAATGAATTTTACCATAAAAATGCATTAAAATGATTTTTACGATAAAAATGCATTAAAAATGATTTTTACAATAAAAATTCATTAGAAATGATTTTTACCATAAAAATGCATTAAAAATGATTGATATCATTAAAAATATCAGCACACGAAAATGACACTGATTATATACTAAAAGGGAAGAATACTGCGTCATCATTAAATTCAGCCGGTGAAAGTATATCTGACAGCTTATTGATTGCAATGATTTTGAAAGGATTGCCCAGCAACTTTAAACCCTCTTCGACCGTAATAACACAGAGAAAAGACGAATTAAAATTTAATGAGTTCAAATCAGCTATCAGAATCTATGAAGAGACTGAAAAATGTAGAAAAAATGGACCACGAGAAGATTACTTGATGAAAGTTAATATTCAACACAAAGATATGAAAAACATACAAAGTTTCAGGTGCCAGAAGCTGGGGTACCAAAATTTTGAATGCAAAAACGCGCCAAAATTTTAAAAAAAGATGGTGTGAATATTGCAAAAGAAATACACACGATACATAATATTGCTGAAATAAAATAAAATAAAATTCAGTCAACTCACTGAAAGATACAGATGAAAAAAAATTTCTTTTCACTGTAAGTACCTCTAAAAAATCTTTTGAAGATAATACATTTAATTGGCTAGTAGATTGTTGAGCTACCACTCACATAATTACATATAAAACAACATTTTTTTGTTAATGCAGATCACAGTACAAAACAATCTTATTATACATCAGATGGATTTTAAAACAGCATATCTTAATGCAAATATCGACTGTGATATTTATGTAGAACAACCCAAAGGTTTTGTGCAAACAGGTAAGGACGGTGAGAGACTTGTTTGCAAACTAAAAAAGTCTTTGTATGGACTGAAACAAAGTGGAAGAAATTGGAACAATTTGTTACACACTTTTTTAACTAATCAAAATGTTGAACACTCATTAAATGATTACTGTGTATATATAAAAAATTACAAAAATTCAAAAATAATTGTAATAACTTGGGTTGATGATATTATTATTGCAACTCCTGATTTAGAAAGCTTAAATGACTTAAAAAGTAATCTATCACAAAATTTTAAAATGAAAGACTTAGATCAATTATCTTACTATTTAGGAATAGAATTTGAATTAAATAATAATACTATTAAAATGAGTCAAACAAAATATCTATAAAGAGTTTTGAATAAATTTGGGATGGCTGATGGCAACCCAAAACTATACCCTTCCGCCCTGTCGGCTGGGGCGTTAGAATGCACCGACTGCACCTCTGCAGAGGGGTAAGACTCCCCCAATGGGGCCACCTGTTGGCCGTGGGTGGCGACCCGTGATGCTTAAGGATAGAACCTAGGTGGATGAGCAGTTCATGACATGCAATATTCCACTTTGGCCCTATCTTGGGCTAGATGGGCGGTTGGAGAGGCCCCCTCCGATCAATCGGCTGGTCACGTCAAGCCCTAGCACCTATATGATTTTCCCAACCCTATTGCCCTTATGGCAAGCCCCAACCCCTTTTTATCATATGGGTGCTAGAAGCAGTGGCTGAGGGTCTACATGTCCTGGGAATGACGTTAAACTCTATCTGATGGTGAGGTTCCAGTTTTGGAGGTTTGGGGAATGTGGAGCACCCCTTCATCACCATTGCTCTCTGATCCACTCTGACCCGGAGTGGTAGTACCTGTTAGGGTCCCATCTATGGGTTAAATAGAAAAATGTATTTATAAAAAAGTTGTATTATCCATTAACAATTGATTTATTTCAAAACTTTATTGGCATTAAATGACCCACTGAGGTTGATATGCTGTAAAACAAAACAAACCAAACCAAAAGCTATACCCTTGTTGGGTCAGTTTCATTGTATATTTTATGTATTTTTCCTCTAACATGCTCCACATCTTGGAGGGGAGTATCTGTTCGGTCAGTAAAATGGTTATTCCTGTATATAGAGTGAGTGAGGGAGAGGCTCTGTGATTGGATATACCAATCACGTGATAGCCTAGAGTTTTAGGTGCAATATCCAAAAGCCCAGAAGATAGATTCCACCAGCGGTACCACGAGCCAGCGATTTGAAGGGCTCTAAGAAACCGCCCTAAGATATCTTCTCCAATGCGCCGGTAAGTCCCTTAAACTCAACTTTATATACAGGAAGGACTTTATATTGTTATTTGTTGTTTCATGTGCTAGCCAATAAATTGTTTGAATTAAAGGAAGTATTAATTCTTTTCTTGTTGTTGTTACTCTTAGAATTGAATGCTATACTAACACAATACCCTGTAATTTAGATATTGATAAAAATAAATCTTGTAACTCAAAAGAATCTTGTAACTCAAAAGAATCTTGTAACTCAAAAGAATTAGCCAATAATAGATAATACAGGTAAATTATAGGTAGCCTGCTCTATGTGATGATATGTACTAGGCCTGACTTGTGTTATGTTGTAGACAAATTGTGTTACATATTAATTGGATCCCTATTACATTTTTAAGGTAGCGTAGAAATCATTATGGCGATCAGTATAGCTGATGGCCTTGAGAGTGAGTGACATCGTTTGACCTCACTCTGACCTTGCGTTCTGGGGATGATCGTGAGAATCGGAAGGCAATAGAAGGCCCTTCCGGTTTAAGGTGTAAGCAACTCAGTTAGTCAGTTACAGTTAGGAGTTAGAAGCGAAGCTAGCAAGATGTGAGCTCACTGCGTGATTGTCTGGTCTGGGGTTCTACGAATAAAGTAACATCATCGTAAATCGAAGTCTTGTTGTTATTACTAAAAGCTAACAATGGCACAAGGCTTCTGATTAGAAATGATCCCCAACAGAACCAGACACGGAATCCCCATATAAGAAAGACCAGACCTGTAGAAGAAGCAAAGCCGGCCAGAAGACTAGACGACCAGAATAAGACATAAGAAGGTATATAACATATAGATATGTAGTGCCGGTAAAGAGGTATGCAACATATATCTATTTGGTACCGTGACGATGCCGCTACGTTACAATTGTCCCAACACTTGTCAAGACCTACAAATGAACACTTGAACAGTAGTAAGTTTGTCTTAAAATATATTAAGGGAACATTTGATTATAGCTTATTTTTCAAAAAATCTAAAAATAATTTAAGCCTAATTGGTCATTGTGACTCAGATTGGGCAAAATCTGAAGACAGGAAAAATGGACCATTAATTTCATGGAGATCCAGAAAACAATCAACAATAGCTCTCTTGACTTGTGAAGCAGAATATTTAGCTTTATGTAATGCAGTGCAAGAAGCAAAATTTATAAAGCAATTACATACACAGACAATCAAAGTGCTAACAAATTAGCTAAAAATCCCATTAATCATCAAAGATCTAAACATATTGATGTAAAATAACATTACATAAGATCAGAAATTCAAAATAATAATGTAAATTTAAATTACATCCCTTCAAAAGACAATATCTATTTTGAATTAGTTTAACAAGAGTTGCATACCTTGGACTGTCAATTTTAACCTCATAAAGAGAAATCTAATCTTATAGGGGGGAATGTTGAGTATTATAAGCTTATATTCCTCTTCATAAATATGTTTAATGTAACATCAGCAGGAGCTCAAAGCTCCACCTACTTCCGCCCAGCGCCCTTTTTCCTGCCATTTGTAACAGTTCTGTTCAGTTCGTAATAAATCTTTGTTGAATCAACCTTGTGTGCGCCCATCTCTTCACTTTTTCTTTTACCTATTGTAAATTCTTTTTTCTCACGTATTGTTTCAACTATGCAGTACGAATACTCAACCGCAACAGTGTCAAATTAGGCTATACACAAAATTTATAAAAAAATAAACTCAGAATTTTAAATAAAATTAAAAATAATAAAATTATATGGAATAATAAAAAACATAAAGGAAAAATAAATAAAAAATGAATAAAATGGAATAATAAAAAATATAAATAAATAAATAAAAAAATAGATAAATAGAATAAAGTAAAATGAAATAAATAAGAAATAAATAAGTAAAAAATAAATAAGTAAAAAATAAATAAAAATAAAAATGAAAATAATTAAAAATAAATGATAAATAAATAAATTAATTAATAAATATAAATGAAAAATAGATAAAAATACAATATAAATAAAATGGAATAATAAAAATAAATAAATAAAAACTAAAGTAATGAAAAGTGATAAAATAACAAATTAAAAAAAGGAAAAATAAAATAAAAAGGAAAAAGAATATAAAATAAAAAATTAACTTTATATTTATATTTAAATTAAAAAAAAGGTATATTTATATTTATATTTATATATAATTTTTTTTTTTTTAATGAACTATATATCGCCAATGTGAGGAGAGTGCGGCACAGTAATGTTACCGGAAGCGGAAATAGATACCGGTGTTAGCAATGCGCATGCTCCTCAGCTTTAAGCATGGTTTTAACAAGGAAAGATTTGACTCGATGAAAAGATAAATAATTCATTGTTGTTGCTATTATTAATAGCTGTAATTATTTTTGTTGTTATTGATATAAATATAAATACACACAATTACTCTTTTCAGTCGCTCTCTTAAAGAAGAGGAGTTAAATCCTTGCTATTTATAAGAAAGAAAATATTTTTAAAAAAGCACCAAAATGCAGGACATCGTGGCCCCTGTTCGAAATTTAAGATTCGATATTGAATTTGCCCTGGAAAATCAGATAGGAAGCCAACCACTACCTTTTCCTGGAATGGACAGTAAGTAAATAAATATGTTTATTAATTTTTTTATTCATTAAATGCCTGCCTAAATATTCCCACAATGAGTGTATTTTTATTTTTTTATTTTCATCGTAGCGCTTTTTTTTGTTTGGTTCTTTATTTTTAAGTTTGAATAAACTACCACTCGAGTGGTAGTACCTGTTAGGGGTCCATCTTGGGGTTAAATAGATAAAAAGAAATGTTTGAAATAAAGAAATACGTTTAAAGAAAAAAATTGAATACCTAACACGAATGAATAAAACAAAAAACGTATTCGTCATGAAAAAAAAAACCCCCAAAGGTTGACATGTCGTAACAGCCAACCAACCGAATTACCATCAAAGTATTTTGTATACATTTGAAATAAATAAATAAAAATGAAAAGGGGGTGTCCTGGCTAGGACACTAAACTGCATTTGGTGGTGAGGTTCCCTTTCTGGAGATCTAGGGAGTGTAGAATCAGCTTTCAATGCCGTTACTCGCAGGTCCACTATCGTCCAGAGTGGTAGTACCCGTTAGGGTCTCATCTGTAGGTCAAATACATATGTTTAAAAATTATTTGTATTCAATAGAAATATCGGATACCATGTTACTTATTTTTATTAAATAGAAATAATTACTTGAAATCAAATTATTATTAGATAGGAATACTTGAAACCATACAACTATAAATTATTATTAGATAAGTAGTTACCACCAATTTTCCCTGTGAAATTTACCCCCCCCCCCATATTTAGCACAATGAAATTTGCATAAAGGTTAATATCATTTTTTTTAAATTTTTGTCCATTCGAAAGAAGGAACATCTAAAAAAAACTTGATGATTTAAAAAAAACAATTTTTACATTACGAAAATAATGAAAATTATGAACGAAAAACAATGTTTACATTTTTGCATTGTTAAATTCAATTATAATTTAACGTAGCCAGCTAAAAACAAACTGGTTGATATGTCCAACCCGGGTTAAACTTGCAAATTGGCCTCAAAATTAAAACGGAAACTTATTTGGTGGTGATCCATGACAGTTTAACTACAGTGAATTAATGAACTTTTTGCGATAGTTTCTTGCCTATGCAATTTTCGAGCATATAAAGTATGCCTGTGCAGTTTAATTTTCATTTGTATACTAGACAAAACGTGACCCGTTTGGTCACCCATTCAGCTCTGGGATTAGGGAAAAGGGAGTATGCAAAGCAAATAAAATTTAAAAAGAAAAAATATTAATAATAAATATGGCCGGACATGATTTTATGTTAAGCTTTCTAAGAAAGGGAATGTTTGACCTAATTTAAGCTACTGGTTGCTACTTATGAAATCTCAACTGACGTCACAAATTGGACCTTATTGATTTAAAATCACAATTTCTCGTATATTTATTGTTCAATCTTAAAAATATTCATATGGTTGAAAAGAAAAGAAAATAATCTCTCTAAATATGTAATTTGTATGTGTTCTTATTCATTGAATATTTTTTTACAGCGAGTTAAAAACGTATTTTGCTTAAAAAAACTGAAAATGCGTGACAGGAATTTTTTTCCGAGAATACATTTTACACTCTACATTTCTTTGGAAAATCTAAGTGGCTAATCTTTATCAATATTCTTGAAATTTTGCATTCAATTAGAAGACACCTGGAAGTACAAAAGGGAGCTTTTTTTTTTTTTTCTAGGACCCGTGGAAGTAAAATTACAATAGTGCAAACTCCAAGATTATTTGTTCAAAATGAGTATAATTTGCGAAAAAGATCCATTTTGTATGTAAAATTTGAAACTTTCAGAATTATTTTGATATAAAATTTGAAGAATGTTAAGTTCATAAACTGAACCCTCATTTTATGTCTGTTTTTGCAATAAATGTTTTATTTTTCTTCAAAGTGATGTTATTTATTTGACTTAATACTATACATGTATATACATGCAGTATTATAATGAAAATGTTGAATAATTGGGTGTTAAAATTTTTTTTTAAAAATCACTGCTATTTGTATCTCTTATTCTCTAAATAATGGGTTAAAGCATAGAGATACATACAATTTGAGTGCATAATCAGAAAGAACATACAATTTTACATAAGAATACCAAATTCTATCAAATAAAAAAAATCAACTGGGAATGCTATATATATATATATATATATATATATATATTATATAATGTAGAAATATAAGGAATGAGACCCACAAACTAACATTTGATTTTGATTTTATGGTCACCTAACAACCTACCCCCCTTTTATTACTCCCTTCTGCTACTTCCTTGACTCCAAATCTCTCTACAAGAATGGCTACTCCTCTCCTCTATCAAGTATCTCTCTCTATTCATTTTTCTACCTACCTCCCCCAACTCCCTTCCCATCTGATTTCCTTCTCATCCTCCCCAAAGATACTCCTATAACCAATCAAATCTTTTGCTCACCACAAAGCTTAACTTTCCCCTTCTATAAAACACTTGTATGATCCTGGTAATTCAATAAATGCTGATGAAGCCAAGTTCAACACTCCAGCGAAATATACTACACATTTTTGTCTGAGTTTTGTTTCTTTCATTCCTCATATTTTTACCACATTCTGTCCGATTCATTCCAATCCTCTTTCCCCATATATATATATATATATATATGGCTGGCTGGAGAAAAAAAACAAATTACTATACATTTAATTAACCATTGAAATTAATTATTGAATCTATTATTGAGACAGTTGTTTGTGTTAGTATTGCAATGTATAATTTCAATTAAACTTAGTTTTAAAAAATATTTTTCAACATAAATGTATAGTAATTTGGGTTTTTTGTTTATTTTTTTAAGCAATACGTAATTAAAAACAATCTTAATCCCCTAAAACTGTAACCCAATTTGCAAAATGTTCATTCATAGACTGTAGTTAAACTGTCATTGGGTACCACCAAAAAACTTTCCGTTTTAATTTTCTGGCCTAAATCAGAAGTCGGCCATATGGGTCTGTATGCTTCTCTCGGTATATATTTTTATGTTGAAGTTGGGCGTTATTATGAAGCATTTAAAAATAAATGAAGGAACTCGATGTTATGGAGTAAATATAAAATACCCTACACGAACATAACAATCCATCCACCACATCTAACATGCGATAGCCCTAATATCATATATTACATATACTGCACACAATGCATGAATAGCGGATATGTGGGAGAAACATCTACATCTTTTAGACTAAGATTGAATAACCACAAATCCACAATAAAACTCAAATCACCCCATAGTACGATAGCACTTCACTTTAACACCCCACCACACAACCTTACACACCTCAAATGCATTTTAATAGACCACGCATTTCCAACAACACAATCTCGAAAACAAGCAGAAACCAAATGGATTTTAAAACTATGAATTCATGTGAGGGGACTAAACGCCGATATCGGAATACTCCATTATTACAAATATTTTACAGACGCTGCCACTGTCAATAACAACAAAAACATAAGATCCGTTGAACAGGAGTGACATTCATTTGAAAAAGGGAATCTAACTATCCCGAAAATTTATGATAATAAAAAATAAGTGAATCCAGTATTTCATAACATCGAGTTCCTTCATTTATTTTTAAATGCTTCATAATAAGGCCCAACTTCAACATAAAATATATATATACATATATATATATATATATTTATATTTCTGCTGAAGGCAATTATAAATGCATGTATCGAATAAGATTCGATAATTATAGAAAATAATCTTGACAAGAAAATCCCGCAAAGGATGGCTCGCTATGCATAGCGAGCCATCCTTTGCGGGATTTTCTTGTCAAGATTATTTCTATAATTATCGAATCTTATTCGATACATGCATTTATAATTGCCTTCAAGCAGAAATATATAATAATTTATTCAACTTGCTTCTATAAAAAAACAAACATCCAAAAATCTTATATATATATATATATATATATATATATATATTACACTAGCAAAAGTACCCAGTCCATGACCGGAGTAAAATAATTTCAACACCAGGTAGTGAGAGAGTAAGAGAGATAAGAGGAAAATAATTTATAGAATTAGAAAAAAAAAAATGTAATCCTTAACTTTTGAGTGTTTTGAAATATAATTCTATTTTCCAAAAACTGTTTTGTACATATGACAGAAACTTAAATTCACTTCCTAACTGCTTGTATTAAAGTGATAAAAAATATTAGTTTAATTTATTTTCTTTTTTACCCCTAAAAAGTAACAATTAAAAGGAGATAAGTATTAAACATGTCCTTATTTATTGAGCTCTATCGGCTGAGGCTGTACAATATGCTGACTGAACCTCTGCTGAGTAAAACCTCCTTATAATTGGGCCACCTGTCGGCCGTAGGTGACGACCCGTGGTGTTTGTAGAGTAGTCCATGGCATGCACCGTTACTTGGGCTAGACGGGCGGTCAGAGAGCTCCCTCCAATCAATCAACTTGTCATGTCAAGCCCTAGCACCTATATTATTGTCCCTACCATATTGCTTTTATGGTAAAACTAAATCTAGTGGTGAGGTTCCAATTATGGAGCTCTGGGAAGTGTGGAGTACCCCTTCATTGCCATTACTCCCAGGCTCACATTGACCCGGAGTGGTAGTACTTGTTAGGCCCACCAAGTACGACCACTCCAGGTCCCATCTATTGGTTAAATAGAAAAAAAAGGATTTTAAAGAAATATGTTTAAAAATAAATTAGAAATAATTTGAATACCAAGTAATAATGAATAAAACAAACATGACTTGGGCATAAATTGTTTTAAAATCTCAATAACGTGTTTGTTTTAGTATGTATTTTTAATTCAGACAAAGCGACCATTTTCATAAATTGCAGAATTTGATGTTTAAGCTGTTTCAATAATTAATTACATATGTAATATTATTTTGCTTTTTTACTGATGCTCATTATGTTACTACTTTTTGACTTAAAACAAAAATTTGACCTTATATAATCGATTTAATTAATTTTAATTTGTTTTTAAAGTAAAAATTAGCACTTGAATTGTTGATACCTAATAAAAAAAAAAATACATATGAGTATCATTTGCCTTTCTACGATCATATGCTTAGAAGTTCAAATCCTTTACTGACGAGTGTGGTGGGAGTTTTTTAAATTTTTTTATTTTAGAAGTCGTCTTTTTTATTACAGTTAGGAACTGTCTTAACGCTACTTCAAAGCTCAAATTGTGCCGATGGGAGATGGAGTGGGTGGGTCAGCTTAACATTAGTTTTTGTTTTTTAGAAATAAACATTTTTTTTTTTTTTTTTTTTTTTTTCATACAGTAAGTGACCAGGTCTTCTGTCTGGAAGTTCAAAACTAAACTCATGTCGACGTGAGTAGGATGGGGGTGAAGGGTGTTTATACTGTATTTTAAAATTTTTTGTTAATTATTGAATTATATCACTTAATTATAAAAATCAAAACCCAAATTTTGTGTCTTTCTTAGTCATAAGCACATCAAGTAGTATGCAATGTTTCAAATCTGATTGACCTCCTGTTTGTGAGTTATATATATATTTACCAAACCCCTCCACACGAGCAGGATGTGACACAAGGTCAATTTTTTAGGCGAAGTTTAACAGGTTTAAATTCAGAGTTTCCCTTCTCCTAGACTGGTTACCTAGCCAAGGTTAAAGAGTCCAGTCTACCCTCGTTTGTGAGTTATAAGTAGACACGTACATACCAAACTTCCTTTTATATATATATAATATATAATATATATATATATGTCTCCTTCCATGTCACTAGATTTCTCTGTATATCTCACTTTGTTTCATGTTTTATTTTTCAGAATCTGGAGCTGCCATCTGCACGTTCTTTATGCGAGGGTTATGCTCAAAAGGGAGTTCTTGTCCGTTTCGTCATGTCAAAGGCGATCGCACGATTGTCTGCAAGCACTGGCTGCGAGGTCTCTGCAAGAAAGGCGATGACTGTGAATTTCTTCATGAATACGATATGTCGAAGATGCCAGAGTGTTATTTTTTCTCCAAATTCGGTCAGTAAAAGTTTTATTAAAAAAAAAAAAAAAAAAAAAAAAAAAAAATTGTGAAAAAGAACTTAAGTTTTTAAGGACGATCCTTTGGCTTTAAAGCAGGAGCGCTTGTCCAGTGAAATTGGATCCCTGGTAAAGAGTCCCTCGATAATGAATGCTTTGATTACTCTGGTAAAGTGTTCTCAGTTACCCGTATAGAATCCTTCGATAATGAATTTATTTGGGCCGGGTTAGCTCAGTCGGTAGAGCGTTCGGCTAGAAACCACAAGGTTCCTTGTTCGATACCGGTCCTCGCCAACTCAGTGTATGAGTAGCACAGGGATCTCTTTAGCTCTCACTGCCCTTCTATATCTCGCCCTCTCTTTAGCTCTCTCTTTCTATATCTCGCCCTCTCTTTAGCTCTCACTGCCCTTCTATATCCGCCCTCTCTTTAGCTCTCACTTTAGCTTTCTATATCTCGCCCTCTCTTTAGCTCTCACTGCCTTTCTATATCTCGCCTCTCTTTAGCTCTCACTGCCTTTCTATATCCCGCCCTCTCTTTAGCTCTCACTGCCCTTCTATATCCCGCCCTCTCTTTAGCTCTCACTGCCCTTCTATATCCCGCCCTCTCTTTAGCTCTCACTGCCCTTCTATATCTCGCCCTCTCTTTAGCTCTCACTGCCCTTCCTCTCACTGCCCGCCTCTCTTAGCTCTCACTGCCCTTCTATATCTCTTTAGCTCTCACTGCCCTTCTATATCTCGCCCTCTCTTTAGCTCTCACTGTCTTTCTCTCACCCTCTCTATATCTCTGTCTTTCTCTCACCCTCTCTATATCTCTCACTGTCTTTCTCTCACCCTCTCTATATCTCTCACGGTCTTTCTCTCACCCTCTCTATATATCTCACTGCCTTTCTCTTATAAATATATTTTTTTTAAAAATATAAGCATTGCACAATTAAGAACTTATAAGGTAGATATATAAATAGAATCGAAACTATTCTGTTTATACATTTTTTATTTGATTACACTGGGGAACACACGTCAAGCCCTAGCACCTATATGATTGTCCCGACCCTATTGCCCTACCCCTTCTTATCATATGGTGATGAAGGGGTGCTCCACATTCCCCAAACCTCCAAAACTGGAACCTCACCATCAGATAGAGTTTAACGTCATTCCCAAGACATGTAGACCCGCAGCCACCGCCTTCTAGCACCCATATGATAAAAAGGGGTTTGGGCTTGCCATAAGGGCAATAGGGTTGGGAAAATCATATAGGTGCTAGGGCTTGACGTGACCAGCCGATTGATCGGAGGGGGCCTCTCCAACCGCCCGTCTAGCCCAAGATAGGGCCAAAGTGGAGTATTGCATGTCATGAACTGCTCATCCACCTGGGCTCTATCCTTAAGCATCACGGGTCGCCACCCACGGCCAACAGGTGGCCCCATTGGGGGAGTCTTACCCCTCTGCAGAGGTGCAGTCAGTACATTCTAACGCCCCAGCCGACAGGGCGGTTGTTGATTTGGATCTAACGCCCCAGCCGACAGGGCGGTTGTTGATTTGGATCTAACTTGTTTTTGACTATTCATTGACCCCTGAATCCAAAAAATGACCTCAGTTTTTCTATATCACGTCAACTCAATTTATCTATAAAAAAAATGTTAGAATACAGCTTCTAACAAATTTTTGCTTATTTTATGGAAGGTTTTAAAAATGTATATATAATGGGCATCACAAATTTTGTTGAGCAAGATTTGAAGCTTGCTTTTGAAAAACTTTTGGATTCTGAATCCTAAAATTACCCCATTTTTTTCCTCTATCACATCAACTTCTTAAGTAGCAGGATACGCTCGCTTGGTCTCAAAAACCATTAAAAGAATGCATGTGACAGATTTTGAGCTTATTCTATAGAATGTTTTAAAAAATTACAATGGAAAATAATTTTAACAATGCTTGACTGTAATGTTTTTAAAATTCATCTTGTTCTTACAATGGATATTGTTAATGTAGGTCAAATTGTGTGCAAGTAGTTATGGTAAAAAATTACACATAGTTTTTTGTTTTTTTCTTTCTAATGTGTTCAATATGTGGACAATTTCCCTCTATGCTCTATAGTTAGCCATCATATTTACATCCCATAATACTTTAATACCATTCCTCCATGAATTTCAAATCTTGGTGGAATCATTCATCTTGCAAATAGCTGATGACATCAAGGTTTTCCAAAATGTTAGCACGACGGCTATGCAGAAAATGGCACCTATATGATTTTCCCAACCCTATTGCCCTTATGGCAAACCCCAACCCCTTTTTATCATATGGGTGCTAGAAGGCGGTGACTGAGGGTCTACATGTCCTGGGAATGACGTTAAACTCTATCTGATGGTGAGGTTCCAGGTTTGGGGAATGTGGAGCACCCATTCATCACCATTGCTCCCTGGTCCACTCTGACCCGGAGTGGTAGTACCTGTTAGGGTCCCATCTATGGGTTAAATAGAAAAACATGAGTTGATGAACAAAATTGTATTATCCATTAAGAATTGATTTATTTCAAAACTTTATCGGCATTAAATGACCCACTAAGGTTGATATGCCGTAAACCAAACCAAACTATGCAGAAAATGGAACTTGATGCTCATGTTGCGATCAAGTATTTTGTGGTTATCCAATTTCAATGTAATTCATTGCTCATGCATTTCCAAGACATTTCTTGACAAGGTAAAGAATTTGTCAAGAACCAAGCATTCTTTTCGAGTTCTGACATTATCCAAATGAAATGTTCATCTTTGATAACTGCCAGAATCTGTAGACCATCAAACACATCTGCCTTGATTTTTTTTCAATTGACAGGCCAGAATATGCCAAAATATGGTACTTGAAACACTTGCCTTCAATTGTCAATGCTTTAATCAGGGTTCCCACGCGTCCTGGAAAACCTAGGAAAATAAAATTTTTATTTTCCAGTACTGGAAAACCTGGAAAAATGGGGGGGTTTAGTCAAAAATCCTGGAAAATTTTCGTAAATTTGTCCTGGAAAATTTGAATTATCTGAGACAAAATTAATGTTATTATTACAGTAAACAAATGTAACTAGTAAAATAACAAGGACAGTGTTTTTTATGTTTTTTTTTTTTTAAATTTTAACGCTCGCCGAATCTACGCAAGATTTCCCAAATTATTCATGAATATTCATTAAACAGTAAAAATGCTTCTGATTGGGTGTGTAGTTGTTGATTTCATTCAATGAAGTTTTTCTATCATGTAGCGATATTTTGATTTATTTTTTACGTGACACTAAACAAACATGAAACAAGACAAAAATTAATCAGACTACTTTAAAGATTGTTAAAAGTTTAAAAAATAAATTCCGTTTTACAAGACGTGAAATTTCGCAAAATTCAGAACATGTAACTTTAACATTTTCTTGATAATCAGGTTCTGCAGTGTTTAATTGAATGAAATGATTTAATTTTTAGAAAAAAGTAAATATCTTAGCAAAACGTAGAATTTGTTTTGAAAAAATATTTTGTCTGTAAGTCAGTCAAATAATTTTCACAGAAATTCGACATAAAAACATCTCCACAATTGAATTGACATAATTTTAATTTTATCGTTACAAATACCATTATTTAGAAGAAATTTTGAGTAAAATGCTCAGATAATGTTTATTTGAAGAAGTGAGCAGCTAAAATCATTTTTTTTCCGAGAATATCACTCGTGTAAAATAATGACTGAAAATTAAAGAATGTTTTGTACTTGTATAGAATAGCGCGCACGCAAAATTTTTACTGAAAATTAAAACAAAACAAAACAAAAAAACAATACGCAGTAACGTAATACTAATATAAGAATTACATAAAATTAATGTTCATTTAAAAAAGTTTTTATTAACCATTTTTGAAAACACTGAAAAAGTCAGTTTTTTTTTTTTGTTTTTTTTTTTAAACAAACGTTGGTTCCCCACCCCAGACCCTAAGTAAGGCTTCAAGCATATGGCGCCTGAACAAAAATTTATTTTCATCAAATGTCAATTTCATCTCCGTTAAAAAGTAACTGTCCTTTTTACGAATCCTCCCACTCTCTCCTGGAAAATATTGACCTAATTTACTCTGTTTTTACTTGCCATAGTAAGGCATAATTCCAACCAAAACAGATTTTCTCAGTCGTGCAATTCATTGGTAAATTAATGTAGATATTTTACAATATCTCCCCCCACCCCAGCTTTTTATTGGCAAGTCAATTTAGATATTTTATCCTCCACCCCACCTAGTTTTTAAAATATTTTTCCATTAATTTTTACAAAACACAAACTTAAATTTAAAATATTAAGTAATGCTAATTTTGGCCTCATAGATGTATTTTACAAAAAAAATTTAATCCCTTCGATTGACAAAAAAAATAAAAAAAAAAAAAATAAACCAAAAAAAAATTCAAGGAATCGTCATATTTTAATGAAAATTTCAGTGTTGATTTATCAATGAATAAATTATTTAAAAACCGTCTCAAAAAACGCTAGCCGGTGGCTGATGAAAAAAAAACCCAAAAAACCCAGCTACAATTGACGTCTGTAGCCGAAATGGTGGCACTTGAAAAAAAAACTAGGGTTAGTGTTAGGGTTGGGATTGGGGTTTAGAGTTAGTTTAATGGGAAAATAAATAAATAATTTGGGCTCCGAAAAAACAGAGCTCACAAATTTTGTAATAAAACTGTTAATTTTAACTAGGGGGTTTAGGGTTAGGGTTGGGTTTTGGGGAAAAATGCCCAAAGCTGGTTGTTTTTTTGTTTTTTTTTCAAGTGACTCCGCTTTGGCTCCGGACTTCAATTGTAGCTGGTGTTTTTTTCAGTAGCCACCAGTTAACAGTTTTTGAGGCAGGAGGCCGGGATGAAACTCCGCGAAGAGTACCAAAATATC
Source organism: Doryteuthis pealeii (assembly GCA_023376005.1). Taxonomy (NCBI): domain Eukaryota; kingdom Metazoa; phylum Mollusca; class Cephalopoda; order Myopsida; family Loliginidae; genus Doryteuthis; species Doryteuthis pealeii. The sequence goes on along the minus strand of CM042177.1, from coordinate 21,646,715 downwards.
TTTTCAAACTAATTATAGTATGAATAAAAAAAAACAAAAGACCGAAGGTGTGAATAGAAGAAAAAAATTATTTTAAAGGAACACCTCTTGTAGAAAATAAGTATTTAAAATCTGAAAATCAAATGTAAAAAAACTAAAAAAAAATTTGGGATTTTTTTTACTCTTTTGTTTATATATATAATTGTCTTTTAAATTATCAGTGAAAAAATTATACATCGATATTTGTTTTGTTAAAAAGGGTGGGGGGCCTAACTTTTCAATTGAGTTTTTTTCCAAAAATTATTTGATAACTATTCTAAAGTGGGCTTGTTATTAAATAGATATTTGTTTTTAGAATCTAAAATTATGAAATTTAAAACTTAAATTTAGGCATTTCATATTTTAAATGAATCTTATCTATTAATTAGGTATATGTATTGTTTTCAAGGTGCATATAGGTGGCATTTATTTTAAAGAATTTCAATTTATTTCCATTGAATCAGTTTGATTGAAATGATTCAGTAATTTAAAAGAATTCGTTGATTCAATAAGTCAACACTGAAAATTTTTATTAAAATCAGATAATTCTCTGATTTTTGGCAATTTTTTTTTCTGCATTTAACATATTTCTTGGTGACTTTTTGTAAACAAAAACGGCAAATTTTTGTGGGACTCTTTAGTTTTTCTGTGTGTTTTGAACAAAAAAAGATATTTCATTTAAATCAATATCAAAAAGGTAATCATTTTTCTCTACATAGTGTATTTAACTTTTTTCTATTATTAATTTTTAAGAAGAAACTATTATAAGTCTTAAAATTTTAAATGATGTGGGGATTTTTAATCCGTAACTCTTTTACACAAAGGGCCCATTTTGATAAATATTTTTAGCAGAATTTAATTGTTTAAAATGTATTAAAAAATTCTTTCTGGTGCTAATCATACTTTTCAAATTAAACAAAAAATTGACCTTAAATAATTGATTTAATTAATTTTAATTTGTTTTTAAAATGAAAATGTGCACACAAATTGGTGGTACCTATCAAATATGTACTGTGATGTTTTTTGCTTTTTATCGACAAATATATGTAAATATTATTACACTAACCCCCAACCCCCGCTTTTTATTGGCACATCAATTTAGATATTTTACAACCCACCCCATTTTTAAAAAATGTTTTTTTTTTTTGTTTTTGTTTTTTTTATGAATTTGTACAAATTTCAATTGAATTTCTACAAAACACAATATCCTTGAGGTGTAAAATCCTTCAGTCTTTTTCAATATTTTTGTTTTTAAAATAATCTACTTTAAAAAAACAATTTGATTTAGCCTTTTTAATGATTAGTTCCCGTATTGTATTCATCTCTGTATTTGGTCTACTGAATAGGTCACTACAGCCCAACATATAAGCTGCTTCTTTAAGACGTCTTGTTTTCCATGTCCTTCCTTATCTATTATTTCAACTTGAAAATATAACTTTAATATATGGGGGTATTCAAGGGTTGCCAAGGGAGTTAATAATTTTTTTTAAATTTCTTAATCTTAAAACAATTACCAAAAATCAGGGAATTGTCCAATTTTAATGAAATTTTCACCAAATTATTTTCCAACAACTTAATTTTATAATGATTAGCTTATTTTATTGAAGAAACTTAAAAAAAAATTTTTTTATCAATTCAGAATTGACCTTTGACCATTTGAAGAAAGAAAATTCCTGGTCCCTAATTTTTACATTTTTTGAAAGATCATATCCTGAAGAATATATAGAAAAATAAAAAAAAATATAAATTCAATACCCTAAAAAAGTGATTTTTAAAATTTAAAAGTTATTTTCTTAAAACCCCCAAAAAATAAATGTAGCATGTTTTTTTTTTCGTAGTTTAAAAAAAAATATTTTTCTTTAAATTGATGCAATAAAAAATTATTTTATCCAAGTTAAATTGAGTTTTTTACTACCTTAAAAATTTCAAGGTCAATTTTACATGTCTGTCAATATCCATGACTAACTTGAAAATTTAACAAAAGATAGGCCTAAATTTTATCTTTTAAAAAATTTAAGTTAAAAAAAATATGCGATGATATGCTGCATATTTTCCGAGATTTAAAAAATAAATTAATCGTCAATTTCAACTATCGAAGACAAAACAAGCTGAATTCTCTCCCAGTCTAGATAAATATCTCAATCTCAACAAAGAAAAGTCTTTTTCGCTACACTTCCAAGAAAAAATATTTTTTAAGATATTGGAAAGAAAATCCAATATTCATCTTTTACTTTGAAATACCCGGATGTGAAAACATACAAGATAGTAAAAAAATTTCAATGTCTGTCCACCATAGGTGTGGACTCAGCGGCAAGGGACAAATAATGAGTTATTATCCCTTGGGATATGCATTTATCTCCTTATACCTTAAAAATTGAACATGGTTATTAATATACAATAGTATATAAAATATGATGCAGATATAAAACGAGGGGTGGTCATTGTAAAATATCCACATATATTTGCTGGTAAAAAAGTGAGAAACACAGCACATGAAATATCTGAAAATTGTACTAATTCAAAAAAAAAAAACCCAAAAAAAAACATTTATTAAAAATATTGGCCAAGGGTTTAAAATTGATTTGCTAATGAAAAAATAACCCATTAATATTGATCATGGGTAAGCAAAAATAGGAGGCCAGACAATTTTATTGTACAGGGTGTCTATAAATCAGAGTGCGCTTAAAATAATTTATAACTTTAAAGTGCATATGGACTTTATGGACACCCTGTGTCGTTAATTGATAGATGTAGGCATCATCTATAATAAACCCAAGATAATTCATTAACTCTGCCACATAAAAAAGTAACAATAAAAGTGTCTAAATGTGTTGATATTAGATTAATATCGATTAAATTATGAAATTGCCGTGAACAAGTGCTGTTCTGGAAAATTTTTCAAATGTCCTGGAAAATGATTTCCATAAACCAAGATAATTCATTAACTCTGCCACATAAAAAAGTAACAATAAAAGTGTCTAAATGTGTTGATATTAGATTAATATCGATTAAATTATGAAATTGCCGTGAACAAGTGCTGTTCTGGAAAATTTTTCAAATGTCCTGGAAAATGATTTCCTAAAATGAGTGGGAACCCTGTTTAATGAATTGCTTCAAGAGTCCTAGTTTCATGTGCAAGGTGCGAAAATAATTTTCTTTATGTCAACAAATGGCGCATGTAGAATGTTGGGATCAACAGGTTTAAGGTTAGATCTTGGAGGCCAATTCCTCTCCACCCAATGCTTTTCTCATGCTCTACTGCCCCACACTAGGATTTCAACTGAATGAGACACTGGACGTATAGTTGAAGGTAGACTAGAATATTCAATTTTACATTTGTTTTTCTTGTTATATGGTGAAGTTTTCATTGAACCAAAGTAACGGTTTGTGCAATGATATTTTGGCTCTCACCAAATTATAGGTATACCAAATGCCAACTTACCACTTGTTACCTTGATCGACATCTATAAACTCCTAACACCCTGCTTGCACATCTGGTGAGGGTTCCAAGAATTGTCTGAATCAAAAAGTTTTGATTTAAAATATACAAAATAGACAGTTTACAAAATGTGCTGATGGTTTCTTTGGTTGGAAATCAACCTAAAACACCAGATCTGAATAAATCTCCTTCCTTTTCAATAAAATATTCAATGCAATCAGTTGAACAGTTCTGATTACAATTACAAATAATACAATCTTCCTTTTCAATAAAATGATCAATGCAATCAGTTGAACAGTTCTATTACAGACAAATAATACAATCTTCCTTTTCAATAAAATGATCAATGCAATCAGTTGAACAGTTCTATTAAGACAAATAATTCAATTGTGCTTATTTTGGGAGTAAGCTGTAGAGAAAAAAACTTGATGTGATAGAAGAAAACTGACTGCAGTTTTGAAATCAGCATGTCAATATTAGTCTAAATCATATGAAAAATCAAAAGAAATTATGTTTAAAATTGTTCCCCAGTGTAATCAGTTTTGTCAAGGGAAATAACTCAAATTAAAAAAAAAAGTTGTCTCCCCTTTTTCAAATGAAATATCAAAGTCAGCAGAAATTATAATTCAAAATTGTTCCCCGGTGTAATCAGACATGGTCGGCGATCCCAAATAACGACAATAACCGTTACACGAAGCACCTTCTATAGTTAGTATTGTAAAAGCCTGGATCTAATCTTGCCCGTTTAAACATTTAAGAAGTTACAGTACTATATTTAGTAATCTGAACATTAGCTACATAAATGAGAGTAATCTCCCCTTGTTTGTTTCACATAGAGGAAGCCGTTATGTTTTGGTCGGACATTTTCATTTCACCTTAAATCTACACTGAAAATACGAATTTATTTGAGTCAATACAGCTGTATGTTTTCCATAATTACTTACCTTTTGATGAAAATATATCTGAAATAGTTTTTTTTTTTTTTTTTTTTTTTTTTTTCCTAAAATATATTAGGAGAAATATTTTTTTTTTTTTTTTATTTCCTATGCATTTTCATAGTGAAAATCATTTCCAGTGCATTTTTATTGTGAAAATCATTTCCAGTGCATTTTTATTGTGAAAATCATTTCCAATGCATTTTTATTGTGAAAATCATTTCCAATGCATTTTTATTGTGAAAATCATTTCCAATGCATTTTTATAGTAAAAATCATTTCCTTTTTTTTAGTAAAAATTACTTACAATACATTTTTATAGTATTTTATTATGAATTCAGTTATAATACTTTTCTATAGTAAAATATGTAATTTTTTTTCCCTTTAAATTTTTAGGTCAGTGCAGTAACAAAGAATGTCCATTTTTACACATTGACCCAGAGAAAAAAATTAAAGACTGTCCTTGGTACGATCGTGGCTTCTGTCGGCATGGTAAGTACATTATCAAAACTTGCAAATTTAAAAGCAAATGTATTAAAGTTCCCAATAATTTTAAACAGGTAAACACTTCATACTTAATTGCAATATCAATGTTTTAAAAGCCAATGTATTAATAATGTTCCCAATGATTTTAAACACAATGTTTTAAAAGCCAATGTGTTTTGTTCAAAATTATTTTAAGCATTATCTCGAACAGATCTATTTGATCCATAGATTAGACCCTAACAAGAAGTACTAAGAGTCGACCTGGGAGTAATAGCAAAGAATGAATGACTCCATACTCCCCAGAGCTCCAAATCTTGAACCTCACCCCTGTATCTAGTTTAATATCAGAACAGATCTATAGATTGGACCCTGACAAGAAGAAAGAGTATCTAGTTTAGTATCATATCTGTAATACTCAAAATTGTCCTGGGAATGACGTTAATTGTGACAGTTTGAGGAATGTGAAGCACCCCTTCATCACCATTGCTCCCTATCTACTCAGACCCGGAGTGGTAGTACCTGTTAAGGTCCCATCATTCAAAGAAGGTAGGTCAGGGTTCCTAATGAACTGTTTACACCACACACCTGGAAAACAATTTTAAAGTAGCTCTATCAGCTGGAGTTGTTGAATATGCCAACTGAAAAGAAAATAGAATACTCCTCTGCAGAGGGGTATGACTCCCCCAATGGGGCCACCTGTTGGCCATGGATGGTGACTCGTGATGCTTAAGGATGGAATCCAGGTGGCTGAGCAGTCCATGACTTGTAATACTTGACTTAGACTCTTTCTTTGGTTAGACTGGTGGCCGTGGAGCCTCCCTCCGATCAGTCGGTTGATCACATCAAGCCCTAGTACCTATATGATTGCCCCAACCCTATTGCCCTTATGGCAAGCCCCAATCCTTTTTTTATCATATGGGTGATAGAAGGCGGTGGCTGAGGGTCCTGGGAATGATGTTAAACTCTATCTGATGGTGAGGTTCCAGTTCTGGAGGTTTGGGGAATGTGGAGCACCCCTTCATCACCATTGCTCTCTGATCCACTCTGACCTGGAGTGGTAGTACCTGTTAGGGTACCATCTGCGGATTAAATAGGAAAATGTGTTTCTAAAAAAAAAAGAGTATCCGTTAAGAATGGATTTATTTCAAAACTTTATCGGCATTAAATGACCAACAGAGGTTGATATGTTATTAGAACTCTGGAGCTTTTTATTTAGTTTTTTATTGTTATATAGTAATGTTGAATATTTATCTTTTTCTTTCTTCTTTTTTTTCCCCAAGGTCCCAATTGTAAAAACCGGCATGTGCGACGTGTTATCTGTCAAAGTTATTTAAATGGTTTCTGCTGTGATGGACCCAATTGCAAATTCATGCAGTAAGTACATTCTATTAATTGATTCATTGAACACATTGACAAAGGACGAGATTATGTTTAAAAATAAATATTTACTATACAAAACAGATGGCCCTAGTTTAGTCTGTAAAGTTATACAGTGCACACTCCTTTTTTAGATAAATTATTTAAAAAAATCATAGTTTTATATTTATTATGAATTGTAATCACATGGTGATCATAGAAGTTGACGGCAGGGGTTTTCTTCTGACTCTTCAGCCCTTTATTATATATATATATATATATATATATATATATATAAATTGTACACGGTAATAATCTACTGGAGTTTCACCATAAGGATCTTCAGTGTTAAATTCACTGAATTAATCAAGATATCTTGAATAATTCAGTGGATTTGACCTTGTAGATTTTTGGTTCTCCCTCTCTTTACTTCTTTCTTTCTTTCTCTCTTATCTTCTTTCTTTCTCTCTTTACTTCTTTCTTTCTTTCTCTCTTTACTTCTTTCTTTCTTTTCTCTTTACTTCTTTCTTCTTTCCTTCTTTCTCTTTCTCTCTTTACTTCTTCTTTCTCTCTTTCTCTTCTTTCTTTCTTCTTTCTTCTTCTTTCCTCTTTCTTTTCTTTCTTTCTCTCTTTACTTCTTTCTTTCTTTCCTCTCTTTACTTCTTTCTTTCTTCTCTTCTTTACTTCTTTCTTTCTTTCTCTCTTTACTTCTTTCTTCTTTCTCTCTTCTCTTCTTCTTTCTTTCTCTCTTTACTTCCTTCTTTCTTTCTTTCTTTCTTCTCTTTTTCTTCTTTTCTTTCTTTCTCTCTTTACTTCTTTGTTTCTTTCTCTCTTTACTTCTTTGTTCTTTCCTTTCTCTCTTTGCTTCTTTGTTTCTCTCTTTGCTTCTTTGTTTGTTTCTTTCTCTCTTTGCTTCTTTGTTTGTTTCTTTCTCTCTTTGTTTGTTTCTTTCTCTCTTTGTTTGTTTCTTTCTCTCTTTGCTTCTTTGTTTCTTTCTCTCTTTGCTTCTTTGTTTCTTTCTCTCTTTCTCTCTCTCTTTCTCTCTTTGTTTTCTTCTCTCTCTTTGTTTGTTTCTTTCTCTCTCTTTGCTTCTCTCTTTCTTTCTCTCTCTTTGCTTCTCTCTTTCTTTCTCTCTCTCTCTTTCTTTCTCTCTCTCTTTCTCTCTCTCTCTTTGCTTCTGTCTCTCTCTTTGCTTCTGTCTCTCTCTTTGCTCTTTCTTTGCTTCTGTCTCTCTCTTTACTTCTTTCTTTTCTTTCTGTCTCTCTCTTTACTTCTTTCTTCTTTCTTTCTGTCTCTCTCTTTACTTCTTTCTTTCTTTCTTTCTCTCTCTTCTCTTCTTTCTTTCTTTCTCTCTTTTTACTTCTTCTTTCTTTCTTTCTGTCTCTCTCTTTACTTCTTTCTTCTTTCTTTCTTTCTGTCTCTCTCTTACTTCTTTCTTTCTTTCTTTCTGTTCTCTCTTTACTTCTTTCTTCTTTCTTTCTCTCTCTTTACTTCTCTTCTTTCTTTCTTTCTTTCTGTCTCTCTCTTTACTTCTTTCTTTCTTTCTGTCTCTCTCTTTACTTCTTTCTTTCTTTCTCTCTTTCCTCTTTTCTTTCTTCTCTCTTTCTCTCTTTACTTCTTTCTTTCTTTCTTTCTCTCTTTACTTCTTTCTCTTCTTCTCTCTTTTTCTTCTTTCTTTCTCTTTACTTCTTTCTTTCTTTCTTCTCGTTACTTCTTTTCTTTCTTTCTCTCTTTACTTCTTTCTTTCTTTCTCTCTTTACTCTCTCTTTTCTTCTTACTTCTTTCTTTCTTCTCTCTTTACTTCTTTCTTCTCTCTCTCTCTTTACTTCTTTTCTTTCTTCTTTGCTTCTTTGTTTGTTTCTTTCTCTCTTTCTTTCTTTTTTGTTCTTTCTTCTCTCTTTCTTTCTTCTTTCTTCTCTCTCTTCTTCTTCTCTCTCTCTCTTTCTCTCTTTTCTTCTCTCTTTTTTTCTTTCTCTCTCTTTCTTTCTTTCTTTTCTCTCTTTGCTTCTCTCTTTCTTTCCTCTCTTGCTTCTCTCTCTCTCTTCTTTCTTTCCTCTCTTTCTTTCTCTCTCTCTCTTCCTCTTCTCTCTTTCTCTCTCTCTCTTTCTTCTCTCTCTCTCTTTACTTCTTTCTCTCTCTTTCTTCTGTCTCTTCTGTCTCTTTCTTCTTCTTTCTTCTTCTTTCTTTCTTTCTTCTGTCTCTCTCTTTCTTCTTTCTTTTCTTTCTGTCTCTCTCTTTACTTCTTTCTTCTTGTCTTCTCTCTTTACTTCTTTCTTTCTGTCTCTCTCTTTACTTCTTTCTTTCTTCTCTCTCATTTACTTCTTTCTTTCTTCTTCTTTACTTCTTCTTTCTGTCTCTCTCTTTACTTCTTTCTTTCTGTCCTCTCACTTTACTTTCTTTTCTTTCTTGTCTTCTCTCTTTACTTCTTCTTTCTTCTTTCTTTGTCTCTCCTTTACTTTCTTTCTTTCTTTCTTTCTTTCTCTCTCTCTTTGCTCTCTTTCTTTCTTCTCTCTCTTGCTTCTTCTTTTCTTTCTGCTCTCTCTTCTTTCTTTCTTTCTTCTGCTCTCTTCCTACTTCTTTCCTTTCTTCTCTCTCTTCTACTTCTTTTCTTTCTGTCTCTCTCTTACTTCTTTCTTCTTCCTTCTTTACTTCTTCTTTCTGTCCTCTCTCTTACTTTCGTCTTCATCGCTCTCTCTTACTTCTTCTTCTTCTCATTATCTCATCT
>CM042177.1:21622111-21637656 GCA_023376005.1 Doryteuthis pealeii | reverse complement strand
TGAAAAAAATTCCTTATTAGAAACTTTTTATAAGAGATATTATTCAGACTATTATATTTATAGGAAAAAAATTAAAAATCTTTTTTTGTCTGTTTATTTTCTTCAGATTTCATAAAATTGCGGGGGTGGGAGACCTCATAAAAAGTATTTCCCTAACATATTTTAAGAAAAAAAACCTACAATACTTTTGCGAAAATCATTTGATTTTTGTTTAATTAATTAATTATATCCCTTAATTATAAAAAATTGATAAGCAAATTTGATGTGTTTCTTAGTTAGAAGGGTATTAATGTGTATGCAAGATTTCGAATCTGAATTACCTCCTATTTTGGAGTTATACATCGACACATACATACCAAATTTCCTTTTATATATACAGGGTGTGGCATAAGTAATGCCCTTTGTTTAAATAAATTAATTAAACAAAGGGCGTTACTTATGCTGCATCCTTTATGTATGTGTGTGTGTATATATATATATATATATATATATATATATATATATATATAGCTAGCGGCAAAATCTGGGGTGTAAGGGAGATAACTTCCTATTTTAAGAAATTGAAAATTTTCAGTTGAGATCATGGTTGAATATATAAAATATGGAGGCCTTTTTTTATTTATAGTGATACTATTTCGTATGTTTGAAATATCTTTGCCTCAATTATAAAAAAAATAATTAAAAAAAAAAGCAAAGTTTAATAAAGATTTATTTTTTATTTTAAGAAAGAAGCGCTATGAATTTTTTAAGTCTTCAGAAAAAAACACACGTAAAATCTTTTTTGGTTTTTATTTACTTTTTTTTTTTTCTTTTACTTTTTTTTTTTTCTTTTACCTTTACTTTTTAATCATTAATTAACAACAAAATTCATTTTGTTGATAATTTTAGTGCTATCTTTTCCATTATTTCTTCAGCGAATAATTTACAACAGACGTTAAGAAGCTTATTTATTTTTTTTATTTTCAAAAGCGGCAATAACAGGAAGCACAAGAATTTAAAAAAAAAAAAAAATCTAATAATCCGAATTTAATAAAAATTTTCTGTTTATCAAGTAGTTTCGTATTTGCTTTTTGTTTCATTTTTTTTTTTTTTTTTTTTTTTTTTTTTTTTTTTTTTTTGGTAGAGAAAAATTAATTTTTCATTTCTTGGAAGAGAATTTAATGACGAAACATGTAAAAAAAAAATCGCTGTTTAGATAAACATTTTGGTAATAAAATTTGCTCGTACATTCCTAACATTAAATAAACTGAACTCCCATTTTATGTGTTTTTGCAATAAATGTTTTATTTTTCTTGCACCCGTTATTTTACAATATTGTGAGAATGCTTAGTTTTAAAGTGGGTGTTCGTTTTTACACTTCAATTTTTTTTTTTTTTTTTTTTTTTTTTTTTTTTTTTTTTTTTTTTTACAATCTGATAGATTAGTGTGTAAACGATAATAATCCATTGAAGAAAAAGAAAAGAAATTACAAAGAAAAATTTTTTGTCAGGGGTTCCGATATGGGGGATCGGTTTATGATAAACTTTTACTGGGAAATGAGCACACCTGAAAACTCGAAAAATAAAGAACGTTTTTGAATATTTTTTTACAATCTGATAGATTGGTGTGTAATCGATAATAATCCATCGAAGAAAAGGAAAAAAAAAATTAAAAACAAAAATTTTAGATGTCAGGTCCGCCGAAATTTTTTTAGCACTTTTTACCACTTGACAATTTTCACAAGTTCTTTTAATTTTAATTTTTCATAAAAATATAAATTTTAACCAACAATAAATGTCTTCATTTGCAAGGAGAAACCTTCTCTTAAAAATATTCAGCCACGCGAAGGGAACATAAAAACTTAAACACGTGACTTGTAAACAATTTACATTCCATCATCGTGTGTAAATTTTACTATAAACTTATTTTAATTAAAAAATTTCAATAGCGAATAATTTCATAAACAAAAAGAGAATTCATTTGCCAATAATTCCTGTTAATGCGAATTAAAATTTACATGAAAACTGCCAAAATTTCACGTGTCTAACAAAACTATGTTATTTGTTTGTGGTCACTTTTTTTTTTTTTTTTTTTTTTTTAATATAACTACAAAAATGTTTACTACTTAGTGTTAGTATAACAATATCTACAATAAAAATACTCGTGTAAAAATATATTTTTAAGAACATTCAGTTTAATTTCAGTGTTCAATAATTTTTTTTTTCTTTTAATTAGATTAGGTATTAATTTCAAGTTTACTATTTTTTGAAAGGAATGTAAAAAAAAAAAAAATAAATAAATAAATAAATAAAAGAACAATGTACTTTTGGAAATAAAGTGATCCTTTAATGAATGAATCATAATAACTTGGGAAATGAGTTGAATTCATTCACAAATCACACTGTAAAGACCATGGTCAGATGAGGAGATAATTTTGATCTTTTAGCTTTCCATATTTTAAATTGACGATTTTTTTTAAAATTGTTTTAATTCTTTTAAAATATCCTCCCAGGGATTCAGCTTTTTTTAACTTAGATTTTTTTCAAAGATAAAATTCTGGGCTATCTTTGGTTAAAATTGCTAATTAGTCCATACTGCTCTTTGACATATTAAATTGACCTTGAAATTTTTAAGGTAGTCCAAAACTCAGTTTAACTTAAGATAGAATTTTTTTTTTTTTTTTTTTTTTTTTTTTTACATCAATTTAAAGACAACTATATTTTATAATACTATGAGAAAAAAAAACAAACTTGCTACATTATTTATTTTTTTGAGTTTTAAGAAAATGAATTTTAAATTTTAAAATCACTTTTTTAGGTTATTGAATTTATATTTTTTTATTTTTCTATATATTCTTCAGGATATGATCTTTCAAGAAATGTAAAAATTAGGGACCGGGATTTTTTTTTTTTTTTCTTCAAATGGTCAAAGGTCAACCCCCCCCCCTCATTCTGAATTGATAAAAAAAGTATTTTTTCAAGTTTCTTCCATAAAAAAACTAATCCTTATAAAATTAAGTCGTGGGAAAATAATTTGGTGAAAATTTCATTAAAATTGGACAATTCCCTGATTTTTGGTAATTGTTTTAAAATTAAGAAATTAAAAAAAAAAAATTACCTCCCTTGGCAATTTTTGCCGCTAGCTATATATATATATATATAGGAGATATATAATATGTGTTAAATGTATTGTACTCTTGTTTTATCTTTTTCCAGTCCAAAGTTTGAACTACCAACAAGTGATCCAGCCACTCAAGCAAAGAAAGCCTCAATCGTTTGTCACTATTGCGCTGAAATTGGGCACAAAGCTGCCAATTGCCAAAAAATTCCTCCCGAAATGAAAATGGAACAGCAGCAACAAGTAAGAATTCTTCTTTTTTTTTATATAATTTTTGGTAATTTTCACCTTTTAGTTGGCTAAATTCCTAGCAAATAAGGCAATTAGAGTAACCTCCCTTGACTTTCACTTTGAAACAAGCCGGTAGCCATTTTGAAAGTCTCCATGCGAAATAAACAAATCATAGAAACTTTTTCAAAAACAATACAACTGCATGTTTTAACACAAAAATATCATAAAATGTGTTCTTAATAACAAGTTCATTTCAGATAATGTGCACACATAATTTTATGCTAGGAATTTAGCCAACTAAAAGTGAAAATTACCTAATTTTTTTATATAATATATATTCTGATACTGTGCTATATCCACAGGTCCTGCTAGTGTTTATAAACCCATGAAATATTATACTCACTAGCAAAAAATACACCTGCCCTGTCAGCTGGGGCATTAGAATACACTGAATGCACCTCTGCAGGGGGCTAAAACTCACCCAATGGGGCCACCTATTGGCGGTGACACATGATGCTTAAGGATGGAACCCAAGTAGCTGAGTAGTCCAGGCCCTGCAACAATCCACTTAGGCCCTTAAACTAGACGAGTGGTCGGAGAGGCCCCCTCCGATCAGTCACTTCAAGCCCTAGCACCTATATGGTTCACCCCAGCCCTATTGCCCTTATGGCAAGCCCGAGCCCTTTTTATCATATGGGTGCTAGAAGGCAGTGGCTGAGAGTCTACATGTCCTGGGAATGACATTAAACTCTATCTGATGGTGAGGTTCCAGTTTTGGAGGTTTGGGGAATGTGAAGCACCCCTTCATCACCATTGCTCCCTGGTCCACTCTGACCCGGAGTGGTAGTACGTGTTAGGGTCCCTTCTATGGATTAAATAGAAAAATGTATTTATAAAAAAATTGAGTATCCATCAAGAATGACTTTATTCCAAAACTTTATCAGCATTAAATGACCCACTGAGGTTGATATGCCGTTAAAAAAACCAAACTAAACTATATTTATAACCATTAGCCAATATAATTTCTATAATAAAAACCTATTGGTAAATGCAGTTTCTATTGGGGGGAAAAAAGACTACATTGGCCAATTAGGAAGAATAAAGAATTATTCTTTTAAAGTAAAAAATCATTTCCTATGCATTTTTATAGTAAAAAATCATGTATGTATTTTTATAGGATTTCAAATGCAAATACTATCTTTAAAACCATTAGCCAATATAATTTCTATAATAAAAACCTGTTGATCAATGCAGTTTCTATTGGGGGGGGGGGGAAGACTACATTGGCCAATACAAAAAACAAACTTTTATTTGATCCACGTAAAATGCTTTTCCTAAGAAACCTTCTTTATCTTTTTTGTCTATTTCAGGCCTTTGACAAAATGAGAAATCAACAAGTAAGTAATTGTAATTTATATATTTATATCAGACACACACATTCTTTCTCTCTCTCTCTCTCTCTCTCTCTCTCTCTCTCTCTCTCTCTCTCTCTCAATTTGTTTTTTTGTAATTTTTTCTCTGTCTACCTTTCATTCCATCGACTCCTATTTTCTTCCTGTCTCTAATTATTTGGTAATCTGAACATTAGCTACATAAATGAGAGTAACCTCCCCTTGTTTATTTCATTTAGAGGAACCCTTGTTTATTTCACTTAGAGGAACCCTTGTTTTGGTCGTCCATTTTCATTTCACCATAAATCTACTCTGAAAATACAAATTTGTTTGATTCAATACAACTGCATGTTTTAACATGAAAATATCATAAAATGTGTTCTTAATAACAATTAAGTTCATTTCAAATAATGCGCAAACACACTTAAGAATAAATTTTATGATATTTTTCTGTTAAAACATTCAGTTGTATTGATTCAAACAAATTTGCATTTTCAAGGTAGATTTACAGTGAAATGAAAATAGCCGACCAAAACAGACAGCTTCCTCAAAGTGAAAGAAACAAGGGGAGGTTACTCTCATTTATGTAGCTAATGTTCAGATTACCAATTATTTTTCATCTCCTAATCCACACACACAGACAGACACAGACAAATGTAAAGATACATTCTTATTGACAAATGCAGGGGTTCCCAACCTTTTTCAGCACATGGCCCACTTTGAAACTAGAATTTTTTTGTGGCCATCAAAATTATTATAATAGAAAAAATATTTCCATTTTACATAAGATATTTATTCAATCAAGATACAACCATATTGACGCACAGACCATATCTCAAGTATCTAAATTACGCATACTTTTCAGTTCCAATTTAACAACTAATTATTATCAATATTTGCAATTTTCATATATATATATATATATATATATGTATATATATGTTTTTGGAGGATATGTGCTTAATTGAAGCCATACCTAATTTTTGAAAATTAATTAGTTAATAATTAATGAATTTTAGGCGGCTAAAATTCATTAATTATTAACTAATTAATTTTCAAAAATTAGGTATGGCTTCAATTAAGCACATATCCTCCAAAAATTGTCGGCTAAAAGCCATATCAAATAAACACAGTGTTTATTTACGTACTCTCATATGTATATGTACAAAAACCAACAAAGCTTTCACAAACAAAAAATAAGACTTGAAGAAACAATTCTTCACCTTTTTTAAGATAATCAACCAATTACAAAATATGAATTATCATAAGAAAGGAACTTGGTTTCAAATACACTTATTTAATAAGACCCTTAAGATAATCAACCAATTACAAAATATGAATTATCATAAGAAAGGAACTTGGTTTCAAATACACTTATTTAATAAGACCCTTAAGATAATCAACCAATTACAAAATATGAATTATCATAAGAAAGGAACTTGGTTTCAAATACACTTATTTAATAAGACCCTTAAGATAATGAACCAATTACATAATATGAATTATCATAAGAAAGGAACTTGGTTTCAAATACACTTATTTAATAAGACCCTTAAGATAATCAACCAATTACATAATATGAATTATCATAAGAAAGGAACTTGGTTTCAAATACACTTATTTAATAAGACCCTTAAGATAATTCATATTTTGTAATTGGTTGATTATCATAAGAAAGGAACTTGGTTTCAAATACACTTATTTAATAAGACCCTTAAGATAATCAACCAATTACATAATATGAATTATCATAAGAAAGGAACTTGGTTTCAAATACACTTATTTAATAAGACCCTTAAGATAATCAACCAATTACATAATATGAATTATCATAAGAAAGGAACTTGGTTTCAAATACACTTATTTAATAAGACCCTTAAGATAATCAACCAATTACATAATATGAATTATCATAAGAAAGGAACTTGGTTTCAAATACACTTATTTAATAAGACCCTTAAGATAATCAACCAATTACAAAATATGAATTATCATAAGAAAGGAACTTGGTTTCAAATACACTTATTTAATAAGACCCTTAAGATAATGAACCAATTACATAATATGAATTATCATAAGAAAGGAACTTGGTTTCAAATACACTTATTTAATAAGACCCTTAAGATAATTCATATTTTGTAATTGGTTCATTATCATAAGAAAGGAACTTGGTTTCAAATACACTTATTTAATAAGACCCTTAAGATAATCAACCAATTACATAATATGAATTATCATAAGAAAGGAACTTGGTTTCAAATACACTTATTTAATAAGACCCTTAAGATAATCAACCTATTACAAAATATGAATTATCATAAGAAAGGAACTTGGTTTCAAATACACTTATTTAATAAGACCCTTAAGATAATTCATATTTTGTAATTGGTTGATTATCATAAGAAAGGAACTTGGTTTCAAATACACTTATTTAATAAGACCCTTAAGATAATGAACCAATTACATAATATGAATTATCATAAGAAAGGAACTTGGTTTCAAATACACTTATTTAATAAGACCCTTAAGATAATTCATATTTTGTAATTGGTTGATTATCATAAGAAAGGAACTTGGTTTCAAATACACTTATTTAATAAGACCCTTAAGATAATCAACCAATTACATAATATGAATTATCATAAGAAAGGAACTTGGTTTCAAATACACTTATTTAATAAGACCCTTAAGATAATTCATATTTTGTAATTGGTTGATTATCATAAGAAAGGAACTTGGTTTCAAATACACTTATTTAATAAGACCCTTAAGATAATCAACCAATTACATAATATGAATTATCATAAGAAAGGAACTTGGTTTCAAATACACTTATTTAATAAGACCCTTGTCCCTGGCACATCTTTGAAAGTTTATCAATATTTGGATTCATGCTTGTCAAAGACATGCGCAGTTCTCCTCTTCTAGTCACTTCAAAGCGGTTTCTAACTTTTGATAATAGCTGAGACACTCTGCTAAATCTCAATTCTACTATTTAAGTAAAAACAAAATAACATAAATCATGTCCTTAGTAATAATTAAATTCATTAAAATCTAGGCCCAAGCCAAATTTTTCCATTTTAATTATGATGACTAGCAAATATATGCACACTCCGGGTGCAAGTATTTAAGTTTTAATGTAATAAAATATAGTATTAAATTAGAAAGGCTAATGAAACTAAATAAGAATAATAATAAAAGATTTGAAACAGAGGGAGTATAATCGAAAAATACAACAACTGAAACTTACTCTTCCATCATTCTCGTCTTTCATTGTTATTTTTTCTAATTTAAGTATTTAGTTAAAAGAGGAAGTAAACAATAAAATGACAGTTATTTTATCTTGTTAATGGATTTCATTTAAGATTCATTGAAGAGATTTTTGCTTATATTTATTAAAATAAAACCAAACAGTTAGAAATCAATAATACTAAGTATATATTTATTAAATTCAATTTTTTTAATATTAATATGCAAATTAGCCTTCCCGTTCACACTGTAAACCGCTATTTTGTTGTATATATAAATATAATTGCATGTTGTCAGTATGTAGACATAGTTAACAGTATTAATAATATAAGACAATTTTATTAATAATTGAGGTTTAGATAAAAATAAAATCGTGGAGAATGTGATGTCAATAACTAAGAGAATTGTGACTTGAGTAGGAATATAGTTTTGGTTACAGACAGAAAAACACACAATCTCCATTATAATAAGATTTGCAAATTTAACTACTGTAAGTTCATTATTTTATTCAATTGGCATATAGGGGCGTATCAGGGGCATAAATCTCTCCCCACTCTCCCCTACCAGGAATTAGTTGACATCTTACTATCTAGAAAATATCAATTTCCCACATATTTTGGGTAATCTGAACATTAGCTACTTAAATGAGAGTAACCTCCCCTTGTTTTTTGTTTTTTTTTGTTTTTTTTTTTCACTTTGAGGAATCTGTGTGATTTGTTTTGTAAAAACACGGATTTTTCGACAAATTACGTATACCTATACTTTTCTAATATACATAGAATAATATCTATCATAGAAATATTAACATCTTTTTCTTTTTTTTGTGGGAGATTCTAAGCATATGTTGATAGGGATGTGGAGACTGAAAATATATTAAAATCATTCCTATATGGGTGTTAACATTTTTAAATTGATTTAAAAAAAAAAAAAAAAAAAAAAAAAGATGTTAATATTTCTATGAGTGTACCTGTATATTAGAAAAGTATAGGTATACCCAATTTGTCGACTCCGATCAATCGGCTGGTCACATCAAGCCCTAGCACCTATATGATTTTCCCAACCCTATTGCCCTTATGGCAAGCCCCACCCCTTTTTATCATATGGGTGCTAGAAGGCGGTGGCTGCGGGTCTACATGCCCTGGGAATGACGTTAAACTCTATCTGATGGTGAGGTTCCAGTTTTGGAGGTTTGGGGAATGTAGACCTTCACCACCATTGCTCCCTGGTCCACTCTGACCTGGAGTGGTAGTACCTGTTAGGGTCCCATCTTTGGATTAGATAGAAAAACATGAGTTTATAAACAAAATTGATTATCCATTAAGAATTGATTTATTTCAAAACTTTATCGGCATTAAATGATCCACTGAGGTTGATATGCCGTAAAACAAAACAAACCAAAACTTTGTCAGCATTAAATGACCCACTGAGGTTGATATGCCGTAAAACAAAACAAACCAAAAAAACGAATGGTTTTCTTTTGACATAAGAAAAGGTTTGTATTTATGTAGTGTAATTGTTGTGGTCTATGGGGAATTTGGGAATTGAAGGGAGAACGAGAAGAAAAAGAAATAAGAACAAACAAAGGTTAAAATTTGGAAGAGTAAACACTAAGCGAGGTGCCAGTAATGTAACCGACAAATGACCCCAGAAATAGATTTAAAAATAAAAATGGAAGTTCCGGGTTTTGACCAGAAACGGATGTGGCTCTCCCACCCCAGGGATGAGAAACTGAAGAAGAAAATCGGTCTCTTTTTGGCCAAGCCTCATGGGAAGCAGGTGGGAACTTCACGGTTCCCCCGATGGGTTTGATATAATTGTAGCGAACATGATTTACGACAAAGTAATTTGACTGTACCACTTCTCTCTGAGAAAGAACCCACATGCGTCAAAGAAATAAACAGCTCCTTGTGACTCTACAACCTGAGTGTGTTACTTCTGAACTAACGACAACTACTACTACAACTTGAGTTGTCCTATGTGACACATATTGTTCTGGAGCTATTCTACATGTTGGTGGACGTTTTTAGGTCCAATTCTTCAAGATATCAAAAATGTATTGAACAGAATGGCAACAAGTTTAAGCAGTTATCATTACTAGCAAATATATGCACCCTCCGGGTGCAAGTATTTAAGTTTTAATGTAATAAAATATTATGTTAACTTAGAAAGGGTAATGGAACTAAATAAGATGCCGATAAAAAGATTTGAAACAGAGGGGGAACAACTAAAACTTGCTTTTTCTTCCCTCCCGTCTTTCATTGCTAAGTTTTCATAATTTAACTATTTAGTTAAATTAGGAAGTAAAGAATAGAATTACTGTTAATATTGTTAATGGATTTATCCCCGAGATTTTTGCTCATATTCATTAAGATAAAACCAAACAATTAGAAATCAATAATACTGAGCACATATTTATTAAAATCAAATTTGTAATATCAATATGCAAATTAGCCTTCCCCTTCACACTGCAAACCACTATATTTTGTATATATAAATACAATTGCATGTTAATGATATATAGATATGGTCAACAGTATTAATAATGTAAAACAATTTTATTAATAATTGAGGTTTGAATAAAAATAAAATCATGGAGTATGTGACGTAAATAACTAAGGGAATTGTGACTTGAGTAGTAATATAGTTTCGGTTACAGACAGAAAAACACACAATCTCCATTATAATAAGATATGAACATTCTACCATTGCTCCAAGTAGCTTTTATCTTATAAAAGTTAATTTGCTATGTTTTTTGTATATTCTACTCTAAAATTCTTTAAATGTGTATTCGTTCTCTTGTATCAATCTTATTTACAAGTCAAAATACATAAATTGAATAAGTTATTACGATTCAAAGAGTGTATATATATGGTAATCCTTAACTATTTCCTCGTAAATTCCTACCATAAAATAAACTGAACCCTTATTTTATGTCCATATTTTTGCAATAAATGTTTTATTTTTCTTGCACCCGTTATTTTACAATACTAAATATATTTTTTAAATTTATTTTAATATTCACTTCAATGTGTATATTCTAAAAGTTTTTATTTTGTGAGAATGGTAAGTTTTAAAGTGGGGGCTCGTTTTACAATTTAGGCATAAATTGGATCCTCCTTTTATGACCGTAATTTTTTTTTTTCGTTGACGATGATTAAAAATGTTTTTATTTTAGAGTACCAAAGCCAAAAAGAAAAGAAATAACTACAACAAAAGGATTACCGTATATATTATTTTGGGAGACCCTGTATATACTTGCGTGCATGTTGTTTCTGAACTAACAACTATTACTACTACTACAACTTGAGTTGGCCTATGTGACACATTTTGTTCTGATACATATATCATTCTGGAGATATGCTAAAATTTACAAATTCTGTCCAGACAAAATTCTGTAAAAAAAAAACAAAAAAAAACTTTTTTTTTTTTTTTTTTTTTTTTTTCCAGATTGCTCAGATCCAGGTTGATCAGTCAATATCTGCTGATGGTAGACGTCCGCTTGATCAGGTCACGTGCTTTAAGGTAAGTCCCATTTGCTGTACTTTTATTTAGTCTAGATCCGAGTTTTTTCAACCATGAAGCTTCCATGGGTGTGCCGTGAGTGTTGCGGACGGTTCATCTTTCTCTTATATTTTTATTCAATTACTTAATATTTTCTCTTTTATTATTGGATCCTTTCCTTCCACTAAGGACGATCGAGTCGTGTCCAAAAAAAAAATTATCTGCGCAAGTGACTCTGCGGGCCAATTCTTGAGTGACAGTCTTTGGTGCACTGAACACACAAACTGTGATGCTTTCTGGGGCTGCTGGCTTTTCTTTCTCTTTCTGGCTCTCTTTTCTGTCGAGGCTACTCTCCTCTCTGTCTCACCTCTCTCTGTGCTTTACCCCTCTCAGTGCCTTGCTTAACGTTGAGGCGCCAGGCTGCTATATTTTTTGTATCTACCTCCCACTAGTTTGTGCCAATATGGCATATTCTCGTAGCTCTCCTGCAGACATCTTTTAAATCCGAGGTGTGGTGTACCAAATGATCAGGAGTCTTTTACTAATTCGCCGTACAAAAGATCTTATGGGATGCGTCCATTTTCCATTCTCCTGACATGTCTAAGCCAACGAAGGCGCCTCTCACTTTTCTGTTTTAATTGATTAAAAATCTACCTTTTAGAAATAAAATAACATTGTTTTCTTTTAAACTTGTAGCACATTTTCACTATCCCTTTTTCTTTTAAAATTTAAATGATGAAATAATTATGTTTATATACTGATGGTGTTCCTCGATCAATTTATTGCCCAGTTCGTTGTGCCGTGAGATGAAAAAAGGGTGAAAAACTGAGTTAAGTGGTCACCCAATAACCATAAACAAGAAAGAAAAAAAAAAGGAAAATTTAGGCGCTAATGAGACACTATAGATTTTAAAAGCAAATGAATTCAACAAGTTAAAGGAAGCAAACAGCTAAGTCAGAGTTTTTCAGCCGGTGTGCCACGTCACACTAGTCTACCATGAAAATCTGTGGGTGTGCCATATGTGTTGAAGACTGTTGGTTATTCTCTTATATTTTTATTCTATTACTTTAATATTTTCTGTTTTAATTGATTATACACCTTTAGAAATAAAATAACGTTTTCTTTTACACTTGTAGCACATTTTCACTATTCCTTTTTCTTTTAAAATTTAAATGATAAAATAATTATGTTTATATATAGATGGTGTACCTCGATCAATTTATTGCCCAGCTCACTGTGCCATGAGATGAAAAAGGTTGAAAAACTCTGATATATATGATTAAACTTGCTGACAAATTAAAACCATTACTTTTACCTTCAGACTCAACATCCCCAATATTCCGACCATTAATTTCCTCAAAAGATATTTTCTCATAAAAACAGCATTTTCCTCTTAACACCTAGATACCTAAAGATATTATCTCTAAGTGGCTTAACTTCATGGTGGCCGTTCAATTTTCTTAAACTTTACTGCTCAATCTTGTGTGTCTTTGAAGGACACCCCCCACCCATATACATATGCCTGGGCTTTCAATTTTTTTTTTTTGACCATGTTCCCACTTAACCATAGTATCACAACTCGCACGGAGAACAGCCTCGGAATCAACATACATAAATAGAAAAGCAACTAGAGGAAGAGATACAGTTATCACTAAAACTGAGTAAATACCGAACAGGCTTAGATACATCCTTGCAATATATCCATTCCAGTCTTGGTATGTATGATGTGGCATTCGAGACATAACCGGCGGGCAACTTCTCAATTGGTCAACCATAATATTACATAGACTCATGCTTCAATTGATTTTAATAAGTCTATAGTTGCATAGCCTTTCTTCGCTACTCTGAATCGTACACGTTGCTGGCATACTGCTTAATGAAGCATGCTGTATGTAGTAGAAGATTGACTTTTTATTTAATTCCCTCGTGGTGTGTGTGAGTGACGAGTGTTGACAATGGGAACTACTACTACTATTACTACTGTTGGGATCTGAGGCAAAGAGGGGTGGACTAACCTCACTGACTGCTGGCTGCGATGGTGCGTGACTGGCGCAGTCACGCACGTTCTCGTCGGCTGTCTCTCTCCTGACTGTCTGTCCCCACTGACTGCTTAAGTAAGCGCAACCCTATCTATTGTTTTCTTTGTTCTATTTCCTCTTTGTCTGGCTTTCCCGCCAAACGCCCACATATTCATTGTTCTCTAGCAGAACCTTCTAGTTCCGTTCAACTTGACTCCTTTATCTATTGTTCATCATTTTGCTTTCAATCTCTTTTGTCCTTTCGAATTTTCCGCGCCAAAATAAATTGAAACAATAGTCAATCTGCAACAACATAGCACTTAGTCACTTTCCCTATTGAGCAAAAGGAGCCAGTTGTTGCTAGATGGAATGAAAGCTGAAGTGATGCGTGAAGAGTACCAATGAGCATAAACGCCACCTGGCGCATTGCACGAGCAACAAGTGTGAAGTGATGAAATAATTATCGAACAAGGAGATGAAGATAATGTTATGCAAAGAGTGGGTGGGGTGGTGTGTGTGGTTAGCAGCTTCTGGAGAGGCACAAGTTTGCCCCGGAGCGTTGAATAAGTGAAATTGAAACCCGTGGTGGTTTCAACCATGGCTACCAAATTTCACGACCAAGCACTATCGAATTAAAAAGACTAAGTAGAATGTTATGTTCAGACTGGTTTACAATCTGCCAGTGCCTTGTGTAGCGTTACTGTTATCATCGTAAAATTTTGTTGGCTGGTTGGGTTTTACAGCATGTCGACCCAATTTTTTTAAAACACGTTTTTGTTAACTCATTTTCTTCTATTTAACCCACAGATGGTACCCTAACAGGTACTACCACTTTGCTAGAGGTTTTGGTTTCTTAAGTGTCTTTTTCTAAAACAGTTCTATTAATGTTATTCTCATCAAATATAGTTGATGAATGCGTGAAGAGGCTGCAGAGGGTGAGCTATCTCATACTAAAGAGTCTCTTTCAACTGTTATTCTCATCAAATATAGTTGATGAATGCGTGAAGAGGCTGCAGAGGGTGAGCTATCTCATACTAAAGAGTCTCTTTCAACTGTTATTCTCATCAAATATAGTTGATGAATGCGTGAAGAGGCTGCAGAGGGTGAGCTATCTCATACTAAAGAGTCTCTTTCAACTGTTATTCTCATCAAATATAGTTGATGAATGCGTGAAGAGGCTGCAGAGGGTGAGCTATCTCATACTAAAGAGTCTCTTTCAACTGTTATTCTCCTCAAATATAGTTGATGAATGCGTGAAGAGGCTGCAGAGGGTGAGCTATCTCATACTAAAGAGTCTCTTTCAACTGTTATTCTCCTCAAATATAGTTGATGAATGCGTGAAGAGGCTGCAGAGGGTGAGCTATCTCATACTAAAGAGTCTCTTTCAACTGTTATTCTCCTCAAATATAGTTGATGAATGCGTGAAGAGGCTGCAGAGGGTGAGCTATCTCATACTAAAGAGTCTCTTTCAACTGTTATTCTCCTCAAATATAGTTGATGAATGCGTGAAGAGGCTGCAGAGGGTGAGCTATCTCATACTAAAGAGTCTCTTTCAACTGTTATTCTCCTCAAATATAGTTGATGAATGCGTGAAGAGGCTGCAGAGGGTGAGCTATCTCATACTAAAGAGTCTCTTTCAACTGTTATTCTCCTCAAAATATAGTTGATGAATGCGTGAAGAGGCTGCAGAGGGTGAGCTATCTCATACTAAAGAGTCTCTTTCAACTGTTATTCTCCTCAAATATAGTTGATGAATGCGTGAAGAGGCTGCAGAGGGTGAGCTATCTCATACTAAAGAGTCTCTTTCAACTGTTATTCTCCTCAAATATAGTTGATGAATGCGTGAAGAGGCTGCAGAGGGTGAGCTATCTCATACTAAAGAGTCTCTTTCAACTGTTATTCTCCTCAAATATAGTTGATGAATGCGTGAAGAGGCTGCAGAGGGTGAGCTATCTCATACTAAAGAGTCTCTTTCAACTGTTATTCTCCTCAAATATAGTTGATGAATGCGTGAAGAGGCTGCAGAGGGTGAGCTATCTCATACTAAAGAGTCTCTTTC
>CM042177.1:21607111-21609611 GCA_023376005.1 Doryteuthis pealeii | reverse complement strand
TATATATTACACACATACAGTCGCATTGCTTATATTACTATATATATATATATAATATATATTATATTATATTTATATAAGCAACTGCGACTGTATGTGTGTATATATATAATATAGATATATATGTTTAGTGTGTGTGTTAATATATATATATATTTATAATATATATATATATATAA
This sequence comes from Doryteuthis pealeii, assembly GCA_023376005.1. Lineage (NCBI taxonomy): Eukaryota > Metazoa > Mollusca > Cephalopoda > Myopsida > Loliginidae > Doryteuthis > Doryteuthis pealeii. The sequence continues at coordinate 21,609,432 of CM042177.1, read as the reverse complement.
AGCAATTCGACTCTGTGTGTGTGTGTGTGTGAATAATATAAAATATTTCCATGATGGGATTCAATCCAAAGAGAGAACTGTTTGCAGTGTAATTACTATGTCGAAACGATCTCTGACTTTTTTACATGCATCTATACCAGTTATTATCCATTAGAAGAGGAGGAGGTGGAAAATAAATAGTGTTAGGGGTGGGAGGAAATGATTAGGGCTTAAGTTTCATCATTTCAAAAACTCACATTTGTAAATAAAGCCAAAGAGAAGATAACTAGTGGAGATGTGTGTCAGAAAGTTGGAGATCGCTTCGACATGATTACATTACAACAACCACACACTCTTAAAATCTTTTTTTTTTCTTGAGTTCGAAGAGAAAGTTCTTGAGTTAAAAAAAAAAGGTTTCCGAGTTTGAGAAGGTTCCTGAGTCCAACAGGAAATACCAGAAGAAGGTCGGAGGGCACATCGTCTGAAACATTGTACAGATAATAATAAAAATGAGGACAATAGTCTGAATAATCCAAATGATACTAATTATCAAGCCTCATCTCAAATATTCAGAGAAATAGTTTTTTCCTTCATATATTCGCTATAATATATATATATAATAATATATATATATGTGTGTGTGTGTTAAAGAATAGAGGGAAAAATGTGGACAAAGGAACAACTCAGACAAGTAGATGTAGGAGATATATTTCGCTGTGCATTGAGCACGGCTTCCTCTGTCGTTTATTTGAAGATTTGTGCATCAATATAAATGCATTATATTTAGTATTGAATAACTACAGAAGTTGATATATTAAACAACAAAACCAAACCAAAGACTGATTTTGGTATCAAATAACTAAACAAGTGTATACAGGCCATAAAACCAACCAACAAACCAAATTAATTGAATGAGGAATCATATGATATCGAAGGTTCCCTTGTTCAACGATTACAAAGCCTCATTGTCAAATGTGTGCAGGGCATTGACTCGATTGAATTAGAATATGGTGTCATGCAATGTTTTCCACACGCACCTTTTGTTGAAAGGTCACCATGTTTGTCAGTCGATTGTGGTCCTCTTTTTTTTTTTTTCATTATTTCTGCGCATGTGCAGTTTTCATCTGAAGAAATGAACATTCTATGTACATATCAACCAACCCCTCCGGACGAGCAGGATGAAACACAAGGTCAATTTTTAGGCGGAGTTTAACAGGTTTGAATTCAGAGTTTTCCTTCTAGACTGTTTGCCTAACCGAGGTTAAAGAGCCCAGTCTACCCTGATATTTACAGATAGCTAGAGGGAGAGCAAGTGGATGCTTACCTGTCCCAAGGGTATTAGTGCATGTGAAATGTAGACTTGTGTAGGATTTCCTACAACTATAGCCATTATACTAGGTGCTTTCATTCCTTGTATAATCATGCTAATGTTTTATAGAAGAGAAAGTGAACAGGTGAGGGGAGGGGTGAATTTGGGGATGAAGTTAGGAGGGTGGTATAGCGTTTGTGAGGATTTGAATGGTCAGAAGAAATCTTTTATTTTTTTTTAACTCAAGAACTTTCTCTTCGAAATCAAGGGTGTAGTGTAAGTCCTGAAAATGCTTTAAAAAGAAAAAATTTCCCGATTTTTAAATATATATATATATATATATATATATATATATATTATAAAATAATGAAATTCAAAGGCAATACAATGCGTAAAAATTAAAGACAAAACGATGTTTTATATATCTAATCGATTTCAAAGCTAGAGCTTCATCATCAGAGTGTATTTTCAGAAATGACGTGCTTATGTTTTTTTATTTGTGTGGTTATAATTCTCTTCTTATTTCCTTTTCCTCTCCTTAGAAGAAGAAAGAGAGGAAAAAAAGGAGAGGAAAAGGAAATAAGAAGAGAATTATAACCACACAAATAAAAAAAACATAAGCACGTCATTTCTGAAAATACACTCTGATGATGAAGCTCTAGCTTTGAAATCGATTAGACATATAAAACATTGTTTTGTCTTTATTTTTTACGCATTGTATTGCCTTCGAATTTTATTATTTTATAACATACTTAACAATGCTTCAAGCAAATTACCAATTACTTATATATATATATTAATGGATGTGGAGGCTGGAAGGTGGGGAATTGATAGGAAAAGTGTTATAGGCATTTTAAAAAGTGAAAATTAATTTTGTTTAAGGATGGTTTGTATTGTTTTATATATATATATATATATATATATATATATAATATATTTGGAGTTTTTTTTTGGCAGGATCCAGTTGAAATGGGATTCTTCCCATACTATCAGCCCAAGCGCTTTCGACTGTTTCTTCAGTCATCATCAGGGG
>CM042177.1:21567111-21604611 GCA_023376005.1 Doryteuthis pealeii | reverse complement strand
AGATTAATATTACAGTTATTTCTTCTTGTTCAGGGATTTCTTTTAATATTAATCCCGAGATTTTTGCTCATATTCAATAAGATAAAACCAAACAATTAGAAATCAATAATACTAAGCATATATTTATTAAAATCAATTTTTTAAGATCAATATGCAAATTAGCCTTCCCATTCACACTGTAAACCGCTATTTTGTTGTATATATAAATACAGTTGTATGTTATTAGTATGTTGATATGGTCAACAGTGGCTTCGGCCTCTGGACCATTGATATAATTAACAGCGTCGATCCCAGGGGGCCATCCCCCCAGGCAACACCTGCCCCCTCGATTTAAAGGGGCAGGGCTGGGTTTATTGCCCAGTGCCTGAGGCGCCCCCTTGAGGGGAATGCCGACGGGATCGACGCAATTTTTCACCTGCCACTCCACGAGCTTCGGCCGTGGTGTCCACGTTAATAGGGACTTGTGCCTGACCCGTACATGTGGGGTACGCGGTAAATATCATGTAGATATGGTCAACAGTATTAATAATGTAAAACAATTTTATTAATAATTGAGGTTTGAATAAAAATAAAATCCTGTAGAATGTGACGTAAATAACTAAGGGAATTGTGACTTGAATAGTAATATAGTTTTGGTTACAGACAGAAAAACACACAATCTCCATTATAATAAGATATATAAAAAAAATATTATTATATTAAACAAAATGCTTTCCTCTTTCTTACTCCCAACTATGTCGATTTTTGAAAATGCTTTGCAAATAAATAAATAAAAATAAAAAAGTTAGCATTGCAGATTAAGTTAAAACTTTTCAGTTCTTGCTTAAAATTTACTTTTGAAATATTTTTTGATTTAAAATAATACCTACATTGAATTATCTTTTAAATTATTTCACAGGGTGAACTTTACCGAAAATATATTTATAAGTTAAATTTACATATTAAAAAGATATTAAAAATGCATTTTAAACAAAAAAAATAAAAATAGTCAAACTCACCTGGTTACTTAAGTTTAAGTAAAAAGTTCCGTTGTTTTAAAAAATAGTAAATCAAAAATTTAAAAAAGTAACTTAAAAAGTTTCTTTTAAAGTTTTTCCGATAAAAGAAAGATATTTCTTTCTTATTTGCGAATATTTCGGCTGTTTTATAAAAGCAAGCAAATTCAAATCTTTTTATCTGTATTCTTATTTAGTTTCATTAGCCTTTCTAATTTAATACAATATTTTATTACATTAAAACTTAAATACTTGCACCCGGAGGGTGCATATATTTGCTAGTGTTTATAAAAAATATTCCTTTATGAATTAATATCGAGAATTTCTTTAGATTATTTTTAAAAATAGGTGTTTTAAACACGCTGTCTTATAAATGTAAAAACATTTGAATCAGAATTCACTTCTACTTGTTCACTTCTACTTTTTACTTAGACTCATATTGGGTCTCTTTTTTTTTTTTAATACTAATTATCAAGCCTCATCTCAAAAATTCAGAGAAATAAAGATGAGGACAATAGTCCGAATAATCCAAATAATACTAATTATCAAACCTCATCTCAAAAATTCAGAGAAATAGTGTAGATAACAATAAAGATGAGGACAATAGTCTGAATAATCCGAATAATACTAATTATCAAGCCTCATCTCAAAAATTCAGAGAAATAGTGTAGATAACAATAAAGATGAGGACAATAGTCTGAATAATCCGAATAATACTAATTATCAAGCCTCATCTCAAAAATTCAGAGAAATAGTGTAGATAACAATAAAGATGAGGACAATAGTCCGAATAATCCAAATAATACTAATTATCAAACCTCATCTCAAAAATTCAGAGAAATAGTGTAGATAACAATAAAAATGAGGACACAGTTCTTGAACATATTCATTACTCAAAGGTCCACTCTTAACCTGGAGTGGTAGTACCTGTTAGGGGCCCCTTTAAATCAAATAGAGCTGTTGTTTGTATTTGATAGAAATACTTGATGCTATGGTTGGCAGCTTTTGGGTTCATATGGAGGATGAGCAGTTACCCATGCAACAAATTACCCCTCTCCACACTGCCGCTGTTGTAAGGGACCAATGCAGTTAATGGGTAGCACTGGATTTCAGCATCAAACCTTATCGTAATCGGGAGCCATCACGGAACTTTGAACCTAACCTTTTATTCAGTCCACGGAGGTATCCTGTTCTCATTCCGCTAACCATAGCTGGGATAGAGGCATTAAACTGTGTTAATTATTATTCTATGCTACTGCTGCCACTGGCCAGGATTGAACCTGCTGTCCAATTGGACACATGGCCTAGTGGATAAAGGAGTTAGGTTAAGACAGTTGTAAGTGACAGTTATCTCTGGATTGCAGGTTCAGTCCTGGGCAGCAGTAACATAGAATAATAATTAACATAGCTTAACACCTGTACCCCAGCTATGGTTAGCAGAATGAAAACAGGATACCACCGTGGACTGAATAAAGGGTTAAGTTCAAAGTTCCGTGATGGCTCCTGATTACGACTAGAAGGTTCCCGAGTTCGAAAAGAAGGTTCTCTAGTCTGACAAGAAATATCTGAAGAAGGCCAGAGGGTACATCGGCTGACACATGGTACAGATCACAATGAAGATGATGACAATAGTCTGAATAATACGGATAATACTAATCATCAAGTCTCATCTCAAAATTTCAGAGAAATAAAACGGGGTAATTTTCACCTTTTTAGTTGTTAAAATTCCTAGCAAATAAGGCAATTAGAGTAACCTCCCTTGACTTTCACTTTGGACCAAGCTGGTAGCCATTTTGAAAGTCTCTGTGCGAAATAAACAAATCTTAGAATCTTTTTCGAAAACAATACAACTGCATGCTTTAACACAAAAATATCATAAAATGTGTTGTTAATAACAATTAAGTTCATTTCAGATAATGCGCACGCACAATTTTATGCTAGGTATTTTGACAACTAAAGGTGAAAATTACCAAATAGGGATACTTTGTAAATCCTCTTAGTTGACCAAGAAGCTGGTTCACCATTTTGGTGTCCACACAAATTGTCCCGTTATTCAAACTTTAATCTTTTTGGCCTGTCCGCCAACTTTATTTTATATTATTATTCAGTAAGTATAGCATCTGCCCAGGTAGCAGAAGGTTCTAGATTTGATACCGGCCCTCACAAACTCAGCACATGAGAAGCACAATTTGTTATATATATATATATATATAAATGAACGTAGGAGGGTTGGAGTAAAATCAGTCAGTTTAAGGTAAGGTAAAAGGAAAAGTGGACAAAAAATAATGACTCCAACAAGTAGAAGTAGGCGAGAAATATTTTGTTCCGCTTTACGCGAGGAACTTCATCAGTCTGTTTATTCAAAAACAAGGTACGTATATTTGTATTTATAGAAGAGAAAGCGAGCTGTTGATGAAATTCAGGGGAAGAGAAAATTTGTGAAGATTTGGTTGATCAGAGGATATCTATAATGGAAAGTGGAGGAAGAAAGATCAGAGGATTGTAGTTTGTACGGGGGGCTCCCTACCACCTCCCTTTCCTAATAAGCACCTAGCAACCTCCTCATCTTATCTCCCCATACAAACTACAATATTTGAAGTGAAAGTCAGCTAAATTCCTATCATAAAATTATCTGAAATGAACTTTTATTGAACACATTTTATGATATTTTCGTGTTAAAACATGCAGTTGTATTGATTTACAGTGAAATAAAAATGGCTGACCAAAACATATGGCTTCCTCAAAGTGAAATAAACAATGTTGACATGATGTCGTGAAGATATAATCGCTTAATATTTAATTTAAATTAAAACTTGGAAACTGACGAATAATTTATACATCAAAAGGATTATATCTAGCTAACTTTTTAGGTAAATGGTTTTATCACATTTTTGACAATAATTTAGTTAACATATTACGTGGATGACTGGATTTACAATAACGCTTCGCGAGAAATTCGACGATGATAACTACGGGGTAACTCTCAGTTTTAGACTCTCTACACTTATCTTATAAGCTGTTACATTTTTCTCAATTCTTCAATGTTACAAGGGGAGGTTACTCTCATTTATGTAGTTAATGTTTAGATGACAAAGTAATACAATTTTTTTTAAAATTAATTTCATTGTTTATATAATTTATTTATTACAATGGGAAAGATTCAATCGTCAATATCGACATTGCTATTTTGTAGTAGAACACACTTCAGGCGGACTGGGCTCTTTAACCTGATACAAAGAAACAAGGGGAGGTCACTCTCCGTTTATGTAGCTAATGTTTAGATGACAAAGTAATACAATTTTTTAAAAAATTAATTTCATTGTTTATATAATTTATTTATTACAATGGGAAAGATTCAATCGTCAATATCGACATTGCTATTTTGTAGTAGAACACACTTCAGGCGGACTGGGCTCTTTAACCTGATACAAAGAAACAAGGGGAGGTCACTCTCCGTTTATGTAGCTAATGTTAAGATTACCACTTTCGTTGGTGTTCTCTTGCCACAAGAATTCGCAAATATATAAATCTAGTATATTTGCTTGAATGCCATAACTACCTTTTTGTCTCGCAGTATACATTTACTGGTAATTTGTGTTTACCTATCTATCTATCTATCTATATCGTTGTGTTTACCTATCTATCTATCTCGTTGTTTTTACCTACCTATCTATATCGTTGTTTTTACCTATCTATCTATCTATATCGTTGTGTTTACCTATCTATCTATCTATCTATCTATATCGTTTTGTTTATCTATCTATCTATTTACTGTCGAAAATATATATATCTATCTCAGTCTGTTCAAAACTATCTAAACAAGAATTACGACAAATTACGATAATAAGAATTACGACAAAAAAAGAAAAATTAGAATTACAACAAAAAAAGGTTTAATGTTTTTTCTTTCGAATGGAAAAAATAAATAAACAAGAATTAAGACAAAAAAGAGCCCCCCTCCCTCTCAAATAGGCGCCGATACGATAGTTGGGGTTGTTATTTGAGTTGGTTGTTTTCTTTCAAGTAACACCACTGTAGCGGTACTAGTTGGGGTTGTTATTTAAAAGTTCACCGGGCAGCAATTTTGGAGGCAGGGGACCGGGATGAACTTCCTCATAAATTACCCATTCACTTAATACATGGTTTACAATCTCATCTCTGTCACCGCACAGTCTACATTCACTGTTTTGTTGCGTCTTATCAATTTTTGCTTTGATATAATTTGTTCTTATGGCATTATTTTGGGCAGCAATTATTAGAGATTCAGTTTCTCTCTTGAGGTTTCCTCTTCTTAACCATGTTAAAGTCTTTATGTGCAACCTCTCCGATTTGTCGTTTGAAGTGCCCATATAATTGTTTTTCTTCCCATCTTTGTTTTCTAGTTGGTAATTTTCACCTTTAGTTGTTAAAATTTCTAGCAAATAAGGCAATTAGAGTAACCTCCCTTGACTTTCATTTTGAACTAAGCCAGTAGCTATTTTGAAAGTCTCTATGCGAAATACACAAATCTTAGAAACTTTTTCGAAAACAATACAACTGCATGCTTTAACACAAAAATATCATAAAATGTGTTGTTAATAACAATTAAGTTCATTTTAGATAATGTGTACGCATTATGCTAGGAATTTTAACAACTAAAGGTGGAAATTACCTTAAATGATTTAAAAAAAAAAAAAAATTTTAACATCCTATACCAGCGGTCCCCATCCTTTTTTTGCGCCTTGGACTGGTCTACATTTGCTCAATAATCATTAATGACGTAATCTAATAATAAATCATCCACAGTAGTCTTATGTCAAATGCAACCATCAGACAATAAACAACCTTTTGTTCGCATGAGAATCACTTGTAGGGATAAACCCGTATTTTAACTCTTAACATCCTGTTGAAAATTTTCTAAGTCCAGAACCCCATTCTTATAAGGATTTATCAAAAATTTTCATTTAAAGTTACCTGTTATTTACCTTAAAATAAAGACTTTTAAATATGTTTAATATTACATTTAAACAAAGGTTATCATTTAGGGCAGATTAGGAAAACGAATGTGACTTCCGGCCGGCTGGAATGAGGTGGTATAGGATGTTAATAGTTAAGTAGGAATCCTGATATTGTCTTTTAAATGCAGATTTCATTTTCTTGGAAGTCGTAGGCTCTTCTTCTTCTTCTGTCTCCTCATTGGACCTTTTTTCACTCATTTTTGCTAACTTTTGGGGCAATGGCTGGTGACCTATTATGTGACCAAGACCTGTCAAGAGGCACTGAAGTCATTTTTCAAAATAAAACATCAACATTTAGACTGATAATCAATAAAAAAAATTCAAATGTTCTGTGTGGCCCGGTGTCCTATACCATCCGGCCAGAAGTCAAATTCATTTTCCTAATCCACCCCAAATGATTGCCTTTGTTTAAATGTAATGTTAAACATATTTAGAAGTCTTTGATTTAAGGGAAATAACAGGTAACTTTAAATGAAAAGGCAATTTTTTGATAAATCATTAGAGGAATTGGGCTCTGGTTTGGTTTGGTTTTGTTTAGTTTTACGGCATATCAACCTCAGTGGGTCATTTAATGCCGATAAAGTTTTGAAATAAATCAATTCTTAATGGATAATACAAATTTTTTTTTATAAATACATTTTTCTATTTAACCCATAGACGGGACCCTAATAGGTACTACCACTCCGGGTCAGAGTGGACCAGGGAGCAATGGTGACGAAGGGGTGCTCCACATTCCCCACAAACCTCCAAAACTGGAACCTCACCATCAGATAGAGTTTAACATCATTCCCAGGACATGTAGAGCCTCAGTCACCGCCTTCTAGCACCCATATGATAAAAAGAGGTTGGGGCTTGCCATAAGGGCAATGGGGTTGGGAAAATCATAGGTGCTAGGGCTTGACGTGACCAGCCGATTGATTGGAGAGGGCCTCTGCAACTGCCCGTCTAGCCCAAGTAAGGGCCAAAGTGGAGTATTGCAAGTCATGAACTGCTCATCCACCTGAGCTCTATCCTTAACAGGGTTCCTACTCATCTTAGGAAATCATTTTCCAGGACAGCACTTGTTCACGGTATTACGTAGTGCCTTTTCTTTGACGGCACCAAATATCTATATGTTATATACTTCTCTTCTGGCTGGCTTGGTTCTTCTATCATCTATCTTGGTCTGGTCTTGTCGTGGTGTTTCTTGGGGACTTCGGGTCTGGTTTCTGTTGGGGATCATTCCTTATCAGAAGCCCTGTGTCATTGTTAGCTTTTAGTAATAACCACAAGACTTCGATTTACGATGATGTTACTTTATTCGTAGAACCCCAGACCAGACAATCACGCAGTGAGACTCACATCTTGCTAGCTTCGCTTCTAAGTTCTAACTCTAACTAACTGAGTTGCTTACCCCTTAAACCTGAAGGGGGCCTTCTGGTTCTCACGTTCCATCCCCAGAACGCAAGGTGAGATCGAGGTCAAACGCTGTCACTCACTCTCAAGGCCATCAAAAGCACTAATATGATTTCTACACTATTGTCATAATCATTAAGTATCTAATGATTATGTAACAACGGCAATTTCATAATTTAATCGATACTAATCTAATATCGACACATTTAGACATTTTTATTGTTACTTTTTTATGTTGCAGGGTTAATGAATTATCTTGGGTTTATTATAGATGATACCTACATCTATCAATTAACTACACAGGGTATCCACAAAATCCATATGCACTTTAAAGTTATAAATTATTTTAAGTGTACTCTGACTTTATAGACACCCTATACCATAAAATTATCTGGCCTCCTGTTTTTGCTTAGCCATGATCAATATTAATGGGTTATTTTTTCATTAGCAAATCAATTTTAAACCCTTGCCCAATATTTTAAATAAATGTTTTTTTTTTTTGAATTAGTACAAATTTGAGATATTTACTGTGCTGTGTTTCTCACTTTTTTTATCGGCAAATATATGTAGATATTTTACAATGACCACCCCTTGTTTTATATCTGCATCATATTTTATATACTATTGTATATTAATAACCATGTTCAATTTTTTGGGGTATAAGGGAGATAAATGTGTATCCCAAGAGGTGATAATTCATTATTTGTCCCTTGCCACTGAGTCCACACCCGGGTATTTCGAAGTAAAAGATGAATATTGGATTTTCTTTCCAATATCTTAAAAAATATTTTTTCTTGGAAGTGTATCGAAAAAGACTTTTCTCTGTTGAGATGAAGATATTTAAGACTGGGAGACGATTATTTTTTTTTTTTAAATCTCAGAAAATATGCAGCATATCATCTATTTTCATCATATTTTTTAACTTAAATTTCTTCAAAGATAAAATTTAGGGCTATCTTTTGTTAAATTTTCATGAATATTGACAGACATGTAAAATTGACCTTGAAATTTTTAAGGTAGTAAAAAGCTCAATTTAACTTGGATAAAATTAAAAATTTTTGCATCAATTTAAAGAAATTTTTTTTTTTTTTTTTAACTACGAAAAAAAAAAATGCTACATTTATTTTTTGAGTTTTAAGAAAATAACTTTTAAATTTTAAAATCACTTTTTTAGGGTATTGAATTTATATTTTTTAAATTTTTCTATATATTCTTCAGGATATGATCTTTCAAGAAATGTAAAAATTAGGGACCAAGAATTTTCTTCCAATAGTCAATTCTGAATTGATAAAAAAAATTTTCAAGTTTCTTTAATAAAATAAGCTAATCGTTATAAAATTAAGTCGTTGGAAAATAATTTGGTGAAAATTTCATTAAAATTGGACAATTCCCTGAATTTTGTTAATTGTTTTAAAATTAAGAAATTAAAAAAAAAAATGATCTCCCTTGGCAACCCTTGAACACCCCCATATATTAAAGTTATATTTTCAAGTTGAAATAATAGACAGGAAGGACATGGAAAACAAGACGTCTTAAAGAAGCAGCTCATATGTTGGGCTGTAGTGACCTATTGAGTAGAGCAAATACAGAGATGAATACAAAATGGGAACCAATCATTAAAAAGGCTAAATAAAATTGTTTTCATTAAAGTCGATTATTTTAAAAACAAAAATATTGAAAAAGACAGATTATGCCTCGAGGGTAGGGGGTGTTGGTCATTGTGTTTTGTAGAAATTCAATTGAAATTTGTACAAATTCATAAAAAAAAAAAAAATTTTTTTTTTTTACAATGGTGGGTTGTAAAATATCTAAATTGATGTGCCAATAAAGAGTAATAATATCTACATATATTTGTTGATAAAAAGCAAAAAACATCACAGTACATATTTGATAGGTACCACCAATCTGTGTGCACATTTTCATTTTAAAAACAAATTAAAATTAATTAAATTGATTATTTAAGGTCAAGTTTTTGTTTAATTTGAAAAGTATGATTAGCATCAGAAAATTTTTTTTAAATACATTTTAAACAATTAAATTCAGCTAAAATTTATCAAAATGGGCCCTTTGTGTGAAAGAGTTACAGATTAAAAATCCTCACATCATTTAAGATTTTAAGACTTATAATAGTTTCTTCTTAGAAATTAATAATAGAAAAAAATTAAATACACTATGTACAAAAAAATGATTACCTTTTTGATATTGATTTAAATAAAATATCTTTTTTTGTTCAAAACACACAGAAACATGAACAGGCAGAATCGTTTTGTAGTCAGTTTTTTTTACATTTAATTTTCAGATTTTCAATATTTATTTTCTAGAGGTGTTCCTTTAAAATAATTTTTTTCTTCTATTCACACCTTCGGTCTTTTGTTTTTTTTATTCATACTATAATTAGTTTCATAAGATATTTTGGTACTCTTCGCAGAGTTCTGTCCCGACCTCCTGCCTCAAAAACTGCTAGCCGGTGGCTGCTGAAAAAAAAAAAAAACACCAGCTACGATTGAAGTCCATAGCCGAGGCGGTGTCACTTAAAGAAGAAAAAAAAAAACAGCTTTGGGCGTTTTTCCCAAAAACCCAACCCTAAACCCCCTAGTTAAAATTAACAGTTTTATTATAAAATTTATGGGTTCGGTTTTTTCAGAGCCCAAATTATTTATTTACCCATTAAACTAAACTAAACCTAGTTTTTTTTTTTAAGTGACACCACTTCAGCTATGGACTTCAATTATAACTGGTGTTTTTTTTTTTCAGCAGGGACAGAACTTCGTGAAATATACCGTTATTTTGAGCTCCCAAAATAGGGGGGGGGGGGTCAAAATTAAGTGACCTGAAGAAAAAAAAAAAAAAAATCAAAGTTTTTAAATAAATTATTCATTGATAAATCAACACTGAAATTTTCATTAAAATATAATTCCTTGATTTTTTTTTTTTTTTTTCAATCGAAGGGATTAAATTTATTTTGTAAAATACATCTGTGAGGCCAAAATTAGCATTACTTAATATTTTAAATTTGAATTTGTGTTTTGTAAAAATTCATCGAAAAATATTTTAAACTAGGTGGGGTGGGGGATAAAATATCTAAATTGGCTTGCCGATAAAAAGCTGGGGTGGGGGGAGATATTGTAAAATATCTACATTAATTTACCAATGAATTGCACGACTCAGAAAATATGTTAGGTCGGAATTATGCCTTACTATGGCAAGTAAAAACAGAGTAAATTAGGTCAATATTTTCCAGGAGAGAGTGGGGGAGTTTGTAAAAAGGACAGTTACTTTTTAACTGAGATGAAATTGACATTTGATGAAAACATTTTTTTGTTCAAGCGCCATATGCTTGAAGCCATACTTAGGGTCTGGGGGTGGGGGACCAACATTTGTTTAAAAAAAACAAAAAAAAACTTTCACTTTTCAGCACTTTCAAAAATGTTTAATAAAAACTTTTCAAATGAACATTAATTTTCCGTAATTCTTCTATTAGTATTACGTTACTGCAAATTTTTTTTTTTTAAAATTTTCAGTAAAAATTGTGTGCATGCTATTCTATACAAGTACAAAACATTCTTTAATTTTCAGTCATTATTTTACATATTCTCGGAAAAAAAATTTTAGTTGCTCACTTCTTCAAATAAACATTATCTGAGCATTTTACTCGTAATTTCTTCTAAATAATGGTATTTGTAACGATAAAATTAAAATTATGTCAATTCAATTGTGGAGATGTTTTTATGTCGAATTTCTGTGAAAATTATTTATTTTCACTGACTTACAGACAAAATATTTTTTTTAAACAAATTTAAATCTTGCTAAGATATTTACTTTTGTCTAAAAATTAAATCATTTTATTCAATCTTTAAGGTAGTCTGACTGACTAATTCTTGTCTTGTTTAGTGTCACATAAAAATAAATCAAAATATCGCTACATGATAGAGAAACTTCATTGAATCAAATCAACAACTACACACCCAATCAGAAGCATTTTTACTGTTTAATGAATATTCAAGAATAATTTGGGAAATCTTGCGTAGATTCGGCGAGCGTTAAAAGAAAAAAGAAAAAAAAGTCCTTGTTATTTTACTAGTTATATTTGTTTACTGTAATAATAAAATTAATTTTGTCTCAGATAATTCAAATTTCCCAGGATTTTTACCCCCCCCCTTTTTCCAGTATGCGCGGGAACCCTGCTTAAGCATCATGGGTCGCCACCCACAGCCAACAGGTGGCCGCATTGGGGAAGTCTTACCCCTCTGCAGAGTGCATTCTAACGCCCCAGTCGAAAGGGTGGTGTGCTCTGGACTTGGAAAATTCTCAACAGAATGTTAAGAAAGATATCAACCCCCAGCATAAAAACCCATTAAGAGCAATAAGTCCAAAAAGAAGATGGCCGAATATGTAGACGAGTTAGCAAAGACAGTAACAAGGGGAGATTACTCTCATTTATAAAATATTTAATATTAAAAAAGATTGTTTTCCAAGAGCGTTTTTTTTTTTTTTAAATCAAGGAAACTAAGTTTAACGCCACCTAAAACAACCAAGCCCAAAAATAATAAGCGCAACTACAGCCCATGTCACATGAACAGGCAGAATCGTTTTGTAGTCAGTTTATGTCTCTTTAAAAATATGTGTGTGTGTGTGTGTATATATATATTATATATATATATATATATATATATATATAGACTCATCGATTTTTGACGCATATATACAATGAACACCCACAGTGATTGGCTTACAGTGGTGAAGGCTTGTGTTGGACCATCCACACTTTTTGGCAGTCAATAGGAAAGAATTGTTGCATCAAGGGTTGCCACAAACCCAATCAACAACCGACCTCAGGAATTTTGAATTCAGAGTAATCCCTCTCCAAGACTGGTTACCTAACCACGGTTGAAGGGCCCAGTCTGCCCTATTTAACCCATAGCTGGAGGGAGGATATATGGATTCATACCTTTCCCAAGGGTATTAGCACTATGTGAAAGTCCATTTCCCACGACTAACCACCACACACACATTATATATATATATATATAATATATATATATATATAAATAAATAAATAAATAAATGGCAGTTGTGTGTATGCGTATATATGGAGGAAACTTTGAAAATAAAACAATTAACAAAGTAAATATATATACACATTAAATAAAAAATAAAAAAAACCCAGTTATACAGAACAATTCATGATTTCAGGTTATATCAGGGAAGGAAAAAAAAAACCCAACAAAAAACCCCTTTTCAATGTGAAATGTATTCCCTAGTCATGGTCGGCAATGATAGTAATGATACTACAGAGAAACTTTATTTTTCGAGAACTTATGGTTCCGTCTAGCCAAATGTTTGTGCTTTCAGATTTTTCAAGACATAAATTGACGACAAAACGAATTGGCCTGCTTATGTGACGCCGTGCCGTAACCAATACCAATGGTCAAACCACCCGACTAACCACTGCTGTAAGTAAACATAGGACCACATGCCAAAATAAATATTACCAAACGATTATTTGTTAAAATATTTCATGTTAACTCTTAAAATCCTGTTGAGAATTTTCCATGCCCAGAGCCCCATTCCTATAAATATTTATTAAAAAAAAAAAAAAGAAAAAAAAAAGAGGCTAAAAACGACATTTTCATTTAAAGTTACCTATTTTTTTTTTTATAAATCAAAGGCTATCATTTGGGGTAGATTAGGAAAATGAATGTGACTTCTGGCCGGGTGGAATGAGGCAATATAGGATGTTAAGTGTTAAAGAAAGAAAGAAAGAAAGAAAAAAAAAACAAACAATTTTGATTTTATGTTTTCCAAGAGCCGTTTTTATTTAAAAATCAAGGAAACTTTCTGAAAGTTTAACTCCAGTTCTCGGCTGCAGAGCCTCCCCATTCAGCAGCCATGGGTCCAGCAGCAGCTGGAGGTGGTGCAGCAGCTGCCCCGGTGGTAGTGGTACCAGCAGCTCCGGCAGCAGCAGCAGTTGAGGCAGACCATTCAGGCTCAGGAGCTGACCAGTCCTCTGTGGCTACATATGATGTAATGGGCACAGCAGAGGCACTGGGTACAGTCTCGCTAGCCCAGTCAGTGACATCAGCTGTAGCGGTTCCAAGTTCAGCGCCTGTTGGCCAAGTTTCGGCAACATCTTCCTTAGCGGCAGCTTTCTCAAGAGCAGCCTGTTCTTCCTTTTCAGCCTCTTCGGGGTCTCTGTAGAAGTAGAGATCGACCATCACATCCCAAGGATGTTCACGACTGATATTACCCCGAAGACGTAGGACTTCACGAGCCAACAACCACCACATCAGACCAATGGAATGGACAGACTAAAAAAAAAAAAAAAAAATAAAAATTGAGTGACCATGTCTGGTGAGAAATAACTTTATCTAGAATTTAAGGAATCATTCATATTCACATTTTTTGTGTATAATCTTATTATAATGGAGATTGTGTGTTTTTCTGTCTGTAACCGAAACTATATTACTACTCAAGTCACAATTCCCTTAATTATTTACGTCAAAATTCTCCATGATTTCATTCTTTTAAACCTTCAGTTATTAATAAAATTGTTTTACATTATTAATACTGTTGACCATATCTACGTACTAATAACATGCAATTATATTTATATATACAACAAAATAGCGGTTTACTGTGGGAACGGGAAGGTTAATTTGCATATTGATATTAAAAATGTGATTTTATTAAATATGCGCTTAGTATTATTGATTTCTAACTGTTTGGTTTTATTTTAATGGATATAATAAAAAATCTCTTCAATGAATCTTAAATTAACAAGAAACAAGAACTGTCATTTTATTATTTATTTCCTCTTTTAACTAAATACTTAAATTAGAAAAAATAACAATGAAAGACAAGAGTGATGGAAGAGTAAGTTTCAGTTGTTCTATTTTTTATTATACTCCCTCTGTTTCAAATCTTTTTATCTGCATTTCCCATTTAGTTTCATTAGCCTTTCTAATTTAATATAATATTTTATTACATTAAAACTTTAATACTTGCACCCGGAGGGTGCATATATTTGCTAGTATATATAAAGTATATTAAATTAGAAAGGCCAATGAAACTAAAAATGCAGATAAAAAGATTTGAAACAGGGGAAAAAAACACTCCCTGAAATCCCCATCTTCCATTGCCAAATTTTCCTATTTAGTTAAAATAGGAAGTAAAGAATAAAATCAGAATTATTTCTTCTTGTTAATGGATTTCTTTTAAGATTTATTGAAGAGATTTTTGCTCATATTCATTAAGAGAAAACCAAACAATTAGAAATCAATAATACTAAACACACATCAAAATCAAATTTTTAATATCAATATGCAAATTAGCCTTCCCATTCAAGCTATTAGAATGTAGATATGGTCAACAGTATTTATAATATAAAATATTTATAATGTAAAACTATTTTATTAATAATTAAGGTTCAAATAAAAATAAGTTTATTTGAAATTATACATTGTAATGCTAACACAAACTGTTGGATTCAATAATTAATTTTAAATGGTTAATTAAATGTATAGTAATTTGGGATTTTTTAAAAAGCAATACGCAATTAAAAAACAACCTTAATCCCTAAACCGTAACCCAATTTGCAAAAAAGTTCATACATTTGTTAAACTGTCATGGATTACCAACAAATAAGTTTATTTTAATTTTGACGACGATTTGCAAGTATAATCAATAAAGCTTTGTTGTCGAATCAAAAAGGGCTTCATACTTCACACACCCGAATATCACAGGTACTCAAGTGAATTTGAGGAACCCTACCAAAGCTAAGAGGGAGAAAATTATGAATTTGCGACCGTACATGTAGTAACTGTTGGCTGGGGATTATTTTGTGCCAAAGCTAAAAACAACTTACCTTGTTGTTGCATGGGATGGCAATATCAATGTATTTGAGAGGTGAATCAGTGTTACACAAAGCAATGACAGGGATGTTAACGTAAGATGCTTCATTTACAGGTTGGTGGTCAGTCCTTGGGTCAGTTACTACCAACAGGCGGGGCTCACGGAAAGCTTTCTGAAAAGAACAAACAGAAATTTAGTACATAATAATAACAACAGCAACAACGCAAAACTTTTAAGGGTACTCTTCGTGGAGAACTACCCCGGACTAAAAAAAAACACCAGCTACAATTGAAGTCCGTAGCCAAAGCAGTGTCACTTGGGAGAAGAAAAAAAAAAAAAAAAAAAAAAAAAAAAAAGAACCCACATATTTTGTATTTTTTTGCAAGTGACACAACTTCGGCTATGGACCTCAATTGTAGCTGGTGTTTTTTTTTTCAGCAGCCACCGGCTAACAATTTTTGAGGCAGGGGGCCGGGATGGTGCTCCACGTAGAGTACCCTTTTAAGACTATGCACTGAAATAACCAAAACAAGAACATGCCCCACCAGTTGATTTTGGGTTTGTTTGTTTTACGGCATATCAACCTTAGTGGGCCCTTTAATGCTAAGTAAGTGTTGAAATAAATTCGTTCTTAATGGATAATCAAATTTTGTTTATAAACTCATGTTTTTCTATTCAACCCATAGATGGGACCCTAACAGGTACTACCACTCCGGGTCAGAGTGGACCAGGGAGCAATGGTGATGAAGCGGTGCTCCACATTCCCCAAACCTCACCATCAGATAGAGTTTGACGTCATTCCCAGGACATGTAGACTCTCAGCCACCGCCTGCTAGCACCCATATGATAAAAGGGGCTGGGGTTTGCCATAAGAGCAATCATATAGATGCTATGACTTGATGTGTTGAAGTTAAGGAAAGGTAGTGGGGGTTAAATACTCTATATCTTTGGAGGTGCTTGGTCTAATGGTTACTGTCACAGGATATGGACTCATCAACCAGAGTTCAATTCCTGGATGAAGCTGTTTGCATTACACATAGCGCTAATACCCCTGGGAAAGGTCTGAATCCAATCCTCTCTCCAGCTATAGCTAAATAGCAGGACAGACTGGGCTCTTTAACCTTGGTTAGGCAACCAATCTAGGAGAAGGAAAACTCTGAATTCAAATTGGTTAAACTCCGCCTAAGAAATTAACCTGGTGTCACATCCTGCTCATGCGGAGGGGTTTGGTAAATATATATCTCCAGCTATCTGATCTATATACATATATAAGGGGCAATTGTGTGTATGTAAGTATGTCTGGCACAAAAATAAAACAAATATACATACACACACTAAATATCACTGGTTGCATTTTGTGCAAAAATTATGAAGATTTGATTTATATTTGAAGACGTTTAAAAATCAAAATATACATAAAAATAGCATTGAAATTCTACTTAACTCTTAACATCCCGTGGAGAATTTTCTAAATCAGAGCCCCCATTCCTCTAAGCATTTATCAATAAATGGCTAAAAATTGCCTTTGCATTTAAAGTTACCTGTTATTTCCCTTAAATCAAAAGATTTCTAAATATAATTAATATTGCATTTAAACAAAGGCTATCATTGGGGGGCGGGTTAGCAAAACAAATGTACTTCCAGCCGGGCAGAATGAGGCGGTATAGAACGTTAAAAGTTAAAATGTAGAGAGAAATATTGATAGCGAGAGATAAGATAGATTTACCTGAATTTGATTGGTGAAAGCACCAGGTGTGAATCTACCAGCAATGGGGGTGGCTCCAGTGGCCGAAGCAAACTTCAGCACAGCCCTCTGTCCATAGGGACGGGCAGAGATGACGCACACATCAGCTGGATTCTCAATAGCAGCAATGGCCCGGGCAGCCAACAAAAGTTTCTCCCATGTTTTGCGCAAATTGATAATATAGGTACCTGGAGAAAAAAAAGAAAAAGTTTGTTAATCGAGGAATAAAAGTTGGTCTGGCTGATGCGAGAAATTATTTTCATTTTTGGCCTTTCTCCCCGTCCCTCTATTACCATGTAAGTACCTAGCAACCTTGCCACCATTTAAAGGTTTCCCTTAAAAAAAAAAAAAAAAAAAAAAAAAGTGTTAGTTTAACTCTTAACATCCTGTTGAGAATTTTTTTTAAGTCCAGAGTCCCATATATATATATATATATATATATATATATATATATATATATATATATATATAATTATAATGGAGATTATGTGTTTGCTTGTCTGTAACCGAAACTATATAACTACACAAATCACTATCCATTTAGTTATTATACATCACATTCTCCATGAATCATTTTTATTTAAGCCTCAATTAGTGATAAAATTGCTTTTCATTATTAATACTGCTGGTCATATCTACGTACTAATAAAATGCAATTGTATTTATATGTACAACAAATAGCGGTTTACAGTGTGAACGGCAAGCCTAATTTGCATATTGATATTTAAAATTTGATTTTCATAAATATGTGCTTGGTATTGTTGAATTCTAATTATTTGATTTTATCTTAATGAATATGAACAAAAATCTTGGAGATAAATCTTAAAAGAAATCTATTAACAAAAAGAAATAACTAATTTTATTATTTACTTCCTAATTTAACTAAATAGTTAAATTAGAAAAGTTTAGTAATGAAAGTCGGGAGTGATGGAAGAAGCTTCAGCTGTTATATTTTTTTATTATACCCCTCTGTTTGCATTCTTATTTAGTTTCTTTAGACTTTCTAATTTAATATAATATTTTATGACATTAATACTTGCACCCAGAGGGTGCCTATATTTGCTAGTATATATAAAAAAGGCTAAAAATTTCCTTTTTATCTAAAGTTAGCTGTTATTTCCCTTTAATTAAAGACTTCTCAATATGTTTAATATTAATTTAACTCTTAACATCCTGTTGAGAATTTTTTTAAGTCCACAGCCTTATTCCTATAAGGATTTAACAAAAAAGTGACTAAAAATGGCCTTTTCATTTAAAGTTACCCAAGTTACTTCCCTTAATTTAAAGACTTCTAAATATGTTTAATATAACATTTAAACAAAGGCTATCATTTGGGGTGGATTAGTAAAAACGAATGTGACTTCAAGGCAGGCGGAATGAGGCAGTATAGAACATTAAGAGTGAACAACCCTTAAAAGTAGGTGTAAATGCATTTTTGGAGAGGAAGATTGTCTGCCCTGTGTAGTTATTTGTAATAGAACACTGTAGTAGATAGTGAAAACCAAAATTTAAATTTAATAATTAAAATGAAAGTTTTGTAAGACTCGAATTTGGTGTAGGAATTTGGTCCTAGGCAGGGTAAATCAGAACCAGCAACTTTTTTGTTTTGTTTTACGGCATATCAACCCCGGAGGGTCATTTAATGCCGATAAAGTTTTGAAATAAATCAATTCTTAATGGATAATACAATTTTGTTTATCAACTCATGTTTTTCTATTTAACCCATAGATGGGACCCTAACAGGTACTACCACTCTGGGTCAGAGTGGACCTCGGAACAATGGTGATGAAGGGGTGCTCCACATTGCCCAAGCCTCCAAAACGGGAACCTCACCACCAGATAGAGTTTAACGTCATTTCCAGGACATGTAGACCCTCAGCCACCGCCTTCTAGCACCCACATGATAAAAAGGGGTTGAGGCTTGCCATAAAGGCAACAGAGTTGGGAAAATCATATAGGTGCTAGGGCTTGACAGGACCAGCCAATTGATCAGAGGGGGCCTCTCCGACCACCCATCTAGCTTAATTAAGGGTCTAAGTGGCATGTTGACGGTCATGGACTGCTCACCCAATAAGACTCCATCCTTAAGCATCACGGGTTGCCCCCCACGGCTAACAGGCGGCCCCATTTGGGTGAGTCTTACTCCTCTACAGAGGTACATTCTAATACACCAGCTGACAGAGCGGGGAACCAGCAATATATTATATATAAAGATGTAAAATAATTACTTATAGTGGCAACTCTGTAATTATAATTCATAATATGAAACCAGGATAAAAAAAAAAAAAAAACCTGTAAGGAGTGCACAATATAACATTATAGACTAAATTAGGGCCATATGAAGATTAAATTCAACTGGTGTCAGAACTAGCTTAGCCTGACATACGCTGACACCATAACTCTTAATATCCCATTGAGAATTTTCAAAGAACAGAGCCTAATTCCTATAATCATTAAAAAAAAAAAAAAAAAAAAAAAAAGGGGCCTTTTCATTTAAAGTTACCAATTATTTCCCTTAAATTAAAGACTTCTAAATATGTTTAATATTACATTCAAACAAAGGCTATCTGTAACAAGATTATGAAGGCCCTGAGTTTTGGGAGGACTGCTATAGAAAGGGAGGAAGAAGAAATGAGACAAGGTGGAGGCTTTGAAAAAGGGTGGAGTGATTTGACCAAGGTATAACACCCGAATGGAGAATTGAAAGCCAACCGGAAGTTTCGGGTGTTGACCAGAAACGGAAGTCATGTGGTGACAAGGAACGACGAACAACAAGACCGTCCTCTTTTTGATTTCCGACAGGGTAGGATTCGGTTGGGCCTCTGGTCCCTAGTGTGGGATCACAGTAATTTAACAGTGTCCTCTCCAAACAGAGCCACAACGCAAGCCCGATAATAAAAGCTAAGCCCTTACATCTCACGCGTTGTGCGTTTTTTTTTTTTTTTTTTTTTTTTACCGACAAGACAATCGCCGCACACCAAATACCTTTTTTAGTGTCGTGAATTTGGAGGCACGTTGACAAGACTCGCTATACAACATATCGCTTTTGTTACTGTAACCATATCGCCACGTAACACTATCATTTGGGGTAGATAAATGTAACTTCTGATCGGGTGAAATGAGGCGGTATAGGATGTCAAGAGTTAATTGCTTTCAAATCCACCCCCTTAAAGTTCTGGAATCTACTTACCATCAGGTTTCCTTTTGTAGACATATTGTTCCATCTGGAAATCTACATTGGTGGCTCCGAGATGAGTTCCACAAGCGAGGAACTTCATCACGTCATCCTCTTTCATAGCAAGGGCATCCAAACCTCCGGACATCTTGAATTAGTCGCTTAAGAGTTACGTAAAGCAACGCTGTAAAAAGAAAAGAATTATTGCAACTAGTAAATATAGGCACTCTCCGTAGGGTACAAGAATTTAAGCTTTAATGTAATAAAATAAGACTAATGAAACTAAATAAGGCAGACAAAATTTTTAAAAAAAAGAAAGATCTGAAACAGAGGGGAGGGGGGGGGGGGTATAATCGAAAACTAGAACTGAAACTTACTCTTCCATCACACCAGTCTTTTATTGCTAAATTTTCCTAATAGTTAAAATATGAAGTAGAGAATTAAGTTAGTTATTTCTTCTAAATTAAAAAAATTATCACCACCATGGGTGTGAGATATATATATATATCTGGGAGAAATATGAGGAAATTTATCAGACAGTATGTGGAGAAAGGTAGACAAACACAGGATGTTGTAGAAAATGGATGTTTATTGTAGTTAGTGATGTCGACGTCCTAATGTTTCGGTCTGTTAGACCTTCTTCAGGACTTGGATATAGTTCTTGCTTCAATGAGGAACATTTTCAAAATGGCAAAACAGGAGCTTTTGAGTAAGGAGAAGGATGATCAGGGGTTGGTTGTGGATTTTCCTTTTCTCTAGATAGGGAGTGTATCAAAAAGGGAGTTCTGGTAATGGTACTGCAGGTGAACACATACATCTATTTTTTAAGACAAGTGACATCAATTTCATCTCACTACTACCATAACTTTCAAGCCATCACTTAAGGTACGAGCAAGTTTCAGGTACACTTAAATTCTCTAAAAAAAATGATTTTTTTTTTTTTTTACTATAAAAATGCATTGAAAATGACTTACAATAAAAATGTATTAGCTAATTGTTTTTCTATGAAAATACATTGCAAATGATTTTTACTACAAATAAGTCATTTATTAAGAAACTCATTAGGCATTATGGTTAGATTTTATGGCATGTCAAAACTAGAGTTATCTTCTTTTTTTTTTCTTCCCCATTTTGGAGAGGTTTTAAAATCTATAAATGTCAAATTTAACAGTCCATTAAAGTTGATCAATTGACAGATTTAGTTATCTTTATTTAAGAGTAAAATCAATTTCTGGTAAATAATACATGAATGAAATTTTGTCAGATATGGCAAGATGATGTGCATTGTCAATGAAATTACAAACACTTTTTACATTTGCACATTTCTTTTAATGTTGCATTATTTACGACCGATCAATGTTATAAAGAAACAAAGGCCGGAGATACATAATGCAATGGACACTTTCAATTATCATGGAAAGTTTGGAATACATTGTATAGAAAGTAGACATTTATTAAGATTAGTATGAAAATGCATTAGACAATGATTTTTTTTTACCGTGAAAATGCATTAGACAATGATTTTTTTTACTATAATAATGTATTGGCCGATGATTCTTACCATGAAAATGCATTAGCTAATAATTTTTACTATAAGAATACATTGGCCGATTATTTTTACTACAAAAATGTATTAGCCAAAGTTTTTCATTTTTTTTTTTTACTATAAAAATACATTGCAAATGACTTACTATAAAAATGCATTGGCTAATTATTTTTCTATGAAAATACATTGCAGATGATTTTTACTATAAGTTATTTATTATGATTAAGTCGTTAATGGTTAGATGGGTTAATTGGATCTTACAGCATGTCAACCCTTGGGTTATCTTCAGGTATGCCTTCAGCACAGCTGTAATTAGACTGGAACCCCTTGTACCAACAGTGATGCCGATAGCTTTTTGATTTAGCACATCCTGGGATGCACATATTTGTTTTGAATGAGCCATAGAAAAATGTATGGGTCCCAGATTAGTTTTTTTTTATAAAAATTATTATTTACAATCTCATAAAAAAAAAAAATCCCTACCTTGTAACCTATCCCATGTCATTTGTTTGTAGAAATATACATGTGTGTGTGTGATATTATGAAAAATTGAAAAACAAAGTTCATAAACAAGTAATGTTTGTTTTTCAATTTTTCATATTACATAGTCGGATTCACTTCCACTTTTTCTTCACATTCACACACATATTCAGAGTTGAATATAAATAAATTTTGTCAATAAAAGCCATGCTTTTTTTTTTTAAAGCATCAATATTACTTTTTACAAAAAATGGAGGGGGTCCTTATTTTAAAGGGATTGACTAAGCCAATTTGTGTCTAGCCCACTGAGGTTAAACACACTCAGATATGTGCATGCATAGCCGTAGAGGCAGAAAAAACAGAAATAAATTATCAGATATGGCAAGATGATGTGCATTGTCAATAAAATTACAAACACTTTTTACATTTGCACATTTCTTTTAATGTTGCATTATTTACGACCGATCAATGTTATAAAGAAACAAAGGCCGGAGATACATAATGCAATGGACACTTTCAATTATCATGGAAAGTTTGGAATACATTGTATAGAAAGTAGACATTAAAATTACCATAAAAATGCAGTGGACAATGATTTTTACTATAAAAATGCACTGGAAATTAATGCAGGGATGATGAATTCAGCATTAAGAGAGGGTTAAGCAAATTTAACCTAAAACCTTTATACACACACTGATAGGTACGCGTCATACGTCCCAGTGTTTTTTTTTATTTTTCTTCCCTCACTATTTCAAGTTAACTGCAAACACATTTCAATAGTTTCTTAGAAACAAATCACACAAGATAGGTTACAAGGTAGGAGTTAGATGGCTTTAGTTGGGACCTATAAAAGTTCCCGGGGACTCAGTGTTGATTTATCAATGAATAAATTTTATAATGCATCACTTATTTTATTTTAAAACATTTTTTTTTTCCAGGTCACTTAACTTTGCAACCCCCCCCCCCATATTATTCTTGGGGTGCAAAATATCGATTGAGTTACATATAATTGATTGTTTTTTTCTGCATAAATAAAAAGAAAAAAAGATCGAAGGTGTGAATGGAAAAAAAAAAAAGTACCGAAAATCGGAAAATAAAACTAAAAATTTTTAGAGTTTTTTTTTGTTTTTTAAAAATTTCGATAATTAAGATATATTTGATCAAAATTGACCGAAAAAGTTTTAAATGTATTAAAAACAAATTACATGTGTAATATTATTTGGCTTTATTTTTACTGGTGCTCATTATATGTTACTACTTTCCGACTTAGACCTTAAATAATCGATTTAATTAATTTTAATTAGTTTTTAAAATGAAAAACAAACGAAAATGGGTATCCCTACTAAAAATTGTTAGGTGTACTTGTTAATGGGAAATTAATTTTACATATATAAAGTTTTATTCAAATTTTCACAGCACAAATATTGAATGTCCCCAGTACGGGTTACGATACTGAATAAATTATTTTTGAGAAAAAAAAAAAAAAAATTTTTTTTTATATACAATTGTTTTTATAAGCACAACAATATTTTTTTTTAAATTCCTTGAGATCCGCACAAATATGTCCCCGGTACGAGTTACGATAATGTTGAGAATAGACAATTGGATTTATGTATAACACTAAAATGAAAAAAAAAAAAAATCCCTATAAAAATTTTCATTGAATAAAATATTTCAGAAATATATAAGGTCCGCAAAATGGATGGTTTCTTAAAAAAAATTAAAAAATTTTTTATCTTACATTTGCGACACGTGTTTCAGATATCTTCAGGCGTTAATTAACCATATTGTTCTTATATGTGAAAAACAGAAGAAAATCATTTTGCTGATTTTTTAATTTTTTTTATATAAAATATTTATTTTTCTCCCGTTGGACTCATATATTTCCATAACACATATTTCCATTGAATATATTATTTGGGGAAAATTCCTTTTTGTACATAAAAAATTCATTATGTAGTTTTAAATAAACTACAACAATGAATTTTCTTATTTTTTTTATCTTTATTTTCATTGAATAAATTATTTTTGGAAAATTTAAATAATTTTTAAAAAGTACAATACAAAGTTAAAGAAATATTTCATAAAGCAAAAATGACTGGTTGAATATTTAAAAAGAAAAAAAGAATTTAAAGCTTTTTTTTTTTTTTTTTAGTAGATTTAAATCAAAAGGGGATAAAAAAAAAAAAAAGGTTTTAAAAGACACGTACTACACGGTATAATCCCAAATAATTAGGGGTTATAAATCTAAATTAAAATACATAGATATATATTTTTCAATTTAGTTACGAAGTGAAAAAGAAATAATTTAAGGAAAAAGTAGCCATGATGAAATAAAAATCCTAGACACGTGGGGCGAGCAAGAGACGAAGAAAAACGTTAATAATCACATTATTAAATAAATACTAGCGACTGAAAATTAGTAGGTAATATAATTCGAACATCAATAATTATCCTAAACATTAAAAACTTAAATAAAAATTATCTTAAAACGAGAGAAAAAACAAAATTTTAAACCAGAGCTCAACTTACCACGTCTGACGCCAAATGGAGACGGAGCGGGAAAGGAAGAACGACAAAATGGAATTATGGGTAATGATAAAATTTAACTTTTACTTTATAACATTTTTATATTTAATTATTTTTTTTAATAAACAAAAATTCACAATTCTTTATTAAATTTTTTTTTCTTACTTTTATCTATTTAAATAAAATTAGTTTATTTATTTTATTTAGACCAATATAGATTTAGGAGAGTATTCACCGCTACTTCCGGTTTTACTATGTAACCGATTTTTTTAAAGAAAGTATGGAAAAAATTAAAAATTTTCTTTCTTCACTAATTAAATGCGTAAACTAATTGTAAATATATTTTTTCATTTAATAATTTTTTAATTGTTTGAGGATTTAAAAAAGAAAAAAATCCTTCAATCAAAATAAATATTTGATCATCAAGATAAAAACAAATACCTATATTTTAGTATACCGCAGTGAATAAATAACTCTTCGGGTCATTGTATACAATATTTTTGAATATATAAAATAGTATATATTTTTTTAATTTACAAATCTAAATTAATTTATAACTAAACTGTTAATTCGAGTTGATTGTAGTTTATATTGCAATTGCTCACCCAATTTTTACTATGTGTCAGGATGGCCGAGCGGTCTAAGGCGCTGCGTTCAGGTCGCAGTCGGGTCTTCCCGGCGTGGGTTCGAATCCCACTTCTGACATTAATATATTTTTATAATATCATATTAATTATTTATAATATTATGCTTTAGTATTAATTCTTATTCTTTTATAACATTAAGTCTATAATCAAATAATGGTAATCAAGGACTATTTGCTCGTAAATTCCTACCATAAAATAAACTGAACCCCCATTTTATGTCCGTGTTTTTGTATTAAAGGTTTTATTTTTCTTGCACCCGTTATTTTAAAATACAAAATATATTCTTTATTTTAATATTCATTTCAATGTGCATATTCTAAAAGTTTTTATTTTGTGAGAATGGTTAGTTTTAAAGTGGGGGCTCGTTTTACAATTTAGGCATAAATTGGATCCTTCTTTTATGACCGTAATTTTGTTTTTTCGTCGACGATGATTAAAATCTGACGTTTTTATTTTAGAGTACCAAAAAGACAAAAAGAAAAGAAATAACAACAAAAAGTAATATTGAACTTTTTACTCGTAAATTCCTGCCATAAAATTAGGCTTGGGCATTTTATCGTAGGAATTTACGAGTAAAAAGTTGAAGTGTAAAAACGAACCCCCACTTTAAAACTAACCATACTCACAAAATAAAAAAAAACATTGAAGTGAATATTAAAATAAATAAAGGAAATATATTTAGTATTATTGTAACATAACGGGTGCAAGAAAAATAAAATATTTATTGCAAAAACACGGACATAAAATGGGGGTTTAGTTTATTTTATGGTAGGAATTTACGAGCAAATAGTCCTTGATTACCCAAATAATTAAAAGAGCTGACCATTGAAATTAATTATTGAATCCATTATTGAGACAGTTGGTTGTGTTAGTATTGCAATGTATAATTTCAATTAAACTTAGTTTTAAAAAAATATTTTTCAACATTAAATATAGTATTTTGGTTTTTTCGTTATTTTTTTTTTTTAAGCAATACGTAATTAAAAGCACCCTTATCCCCTAAAACCGTAACCCAATTCGCAAAATGTTAATTCATAGACTATAGTTAAACTGTCATTGGGGTCCACCAAAAAACTTTCCGTTTTAATTTTCCAACCGTCTTCAGAAGTCAGCCATTAAAAGAACACAAAAAATAAATTATGTAAAAAAAAAAGCAACATTGAACAAAATTTTTTCGGTAATTTATGAAGAAGGTGTCAGGTTCGATACTGGTCCTTGCCAACGCAGCAACATCAGTAGTACAGCTTGGATCTGCGCGGTAAAGTGGTGAGTTGACGGTAGGTATGGCGCTCCACCTTAGATGTAAAAACACTTTCTGGTTTAGCACTAATAAAGAGAGGATAGACTCCCTTGTTGTCTGGTTGATATTGACTTTACTCTTACTATTAGTGGCAATATCGCCTGCATCTTGGTTTTGATACCCAGCAGAAACTATTGTTGATGCAGACTATGCAGATGATCTAGCACTTTTTGTAAATACTCCTTCTCAAGCCAAAACTCTGGAGCAGACAGAAACAGGCATTGGTCTCTACGTGAAATCAGATAAATGGGAGTTGTGGCGTTTCAACCAAGATGGTGTCATCTCCATATTAAATTAGTGGATTAGTTCAGATACCTCGGTAGCAACATCTCATCTACTGGTGGAAATCTTACCACTCTGATGAAATAAAAAGGGAATTATTATTGTATTGCTGTATTGGTGCAGGTTTGAGATTTTGAGGGCTTTAGATTTTGCAAAATGTATAAGAGGTTTTGTAGTGAACCGGAAGTTATCACTACGAAGGTTAAAAGTCAAATGACGAAAGTAAGGCTCTGCGTTTGGTTTGGTTTGGTTTGGTTTAGTTTTATGGCATATCAACCTCAGTGGGTTATTTAATGCCTATAAAGTTTTGAAATAAATCAATTCTTAATGGATAATACAATTTTTTTCATAAATACATTTTTCCATTTAACCCATAGATGGGACCCTAATAGGTAGTACCAATCTGGGTCAGAGTGGACCAGGGAGCACTGGTGATGAAGGGGTGCTTCACATTCCCCAAACCTCCAAAACTGGAACCTCACCATCAGATAGAGTTTAACATCATTCCCAGGACATGAAGACCCTCAGCCACCGCCTTCTAGCACTCATATGATAAAAAGGGGCTGGGGCTTGCTATAAGGGCAATAGGGTTGGGAAAATCATATAGGTGCTAGGGATTGACGTGGCCAGCCGATTGATCGGAGGGGGCCTCTCTGACCGCCCGTCTAGCCCAAGATAGGGTCAAAGTGGAGTATTGCATGTCATGAACTGCTTATCCACCTGGGTTTTATCCTTAATCATCATGGGTCGCCACCCACGGCCAACAGATGGCCCCATTGAGGGAGTCTTACACCTCTGCAAAGGTGCAGTCGGTGCATTCTAACGCCCCAGACGACAGGGCGGTTCATATCTAAATGTATTATTGTGGATCCTCTGCTGACAACCATCAGTCTACACACAATCGAAGAATAAAAATATAACCTTATTTTTTTGTTAGCAACTTTACGTCTATTAAAGACGATGGCGTAGAGTCCCCTTTTTTTTATATACAGCTATGTGAGTGGCTCAACAGACCAATTTTTGAATGGCAGTCTCTGATACAGTGATTGCAAACAAAAGGTGATGATTTCTGGAGATGCTGTTGTCTCTCCTTCCTTTTAACTCTCTTTTCTGTGGCGGCTTCTTTACTATCTTTTTCACTCCTTTTCGTTCCTTGTTTGACGAGGAGGCGCAAGGTCGTACGGTCTTCTGCACAAGCCTCCCATGTGTTTATGTCGATGTGGCATGTCTTCATGTCTCTCTTGCAGACATCTTTAAAGCATAGGCGTGGTCTCCCTATAACACGTCGGTCGCTACAGAGCTATAGCGCTCACAGAATTTCCGAAATTGGCTGTCAAGATCAGATTCTCTGCATCAACCAAGGATTGCAGGGTCTCTATATTTGCTGAAAGTCTAGCCGAATGCCCCACGTTGTGCTAAGATCTCAAACGACTAGAAATCTGCTATAGAAACTGATTTCCAAGGTTAATGGCGGCCTAGTGGTCACATAAAAAATAGCGACTCTTTTTCTTCTTCAAAAATCAACAACATTTATATTCAAAAATACAAGAATACAAATAATTACTTCTCAAGACAGGGGGAGTGATGGACCTCGATTCAATGTGTTCTGGTCGGAATAATATTACGCGGCAATGTTGGCTGAAGTCAGTTTATCTGTCGGCTACAGGATCTTTGCATTCGCACTTCAAGCTTTCTTAGCTATCGTTCTCAAGCACGCTCAGCTTCATTCTGCTTTCTCATCAAGATCGTCTCAGTTTAAATAATATTTCAATCAGAAATTCTTATTTTCGGTCAGCGTGAAGATATTAGGAACTTCCATCTTTTGTCTTAACCAGCCAATCAAATTTACTTCCGCATCACAATCTAAGTGCCATCTCTTCCGGCCACTTCAAACAAAAGAGCTTACCCGAGAAACTATGCTTGACCTTTATCTAAGAAAATCTTTTCATTCTTTTGACCGTCAAACTATCCAGACACTTTTAGCGCTCCTAAACAAAAGGACAGGTTTTCATTCTAACCGCGGGGTTGATTCTTATCTAAGAAAAAAATCTTTTCATTAAGTTTGACAGGCCAGTGAGTCAAGCCCTCTAGGCGCCTTTAGCACGTCTAAACAAAAGGATAGGTCTCCTATCTACCTTCGCTATTTATCTTTTCTGAATGGAGAAAAAACATTTGTTCTGGCCTTGCACTAGATACTCTAGTGGTCAATATTATTGCTGATATTATCTACGCCCACTCTTTACCGTTTCAGTAAAAAAATCACCTTTATTCTTTTTTTTTCTTTCCATAGATTCTGATCGCCGACAAAAAAAAATATTTTCTAAGTATTTCCGTTTTTCTTTCTTTCTTTCTTTTTCTAATTTCCAAACCTGAATCAGGTCACATCCCTACAGGTCGGGTGCCCTCTAATAGTTCACCATACAGTAGGTCTTTGGGTATGCGGCCTTTGCTCATCCTCCTGACATGGCCAAGCCAATGCAGGCATCTTTTGCAGATGATGGCGGGCATGCTGTTTATGTTTGCTCGTTCCAGCACGATTCCACATTCACAGGAGTCTTCGGAAGTTCTGAATGTGAGCAATCTTGATATTGATCTGCTCAAACAAATTTCAAAGGTTTTTTTTTTTATAATTCTTTAACTCAATAGGGTTACGCCTCTTTGATTGAGACACCTATGCAGTTTTTCTGTAGACACACCTCTTTGCCCACACAGCTTGTTTTTATTGGTTATGGGCTACACTTACACATGTTTCTGTCCCTATTGAGTTAAAGAATTGAGTTTAAAAAAAAACCTTTGAAATTTGTTTCACAGGACAAAGTGCCCAACACAGACGTGCTGGAACTTATAGAAATTATAAAAAAAATTATTAGAAATCTAGGTTGAGCAGATCCAGATTAAGATCGTTCACTGTCAGAACTCCCGAAGGCTCCTGTGTATGTGCATCCTCTGTCGATGACTCTGAGTCTACACACAATCGAAGAATAAAAATATAGCTTTATATTTTTATATATACATGTGTTCTGTGCACTTTGTCAGGTCCAGTGATGGTATATGACTGGTGCCCATACTGGATTTTCAATAGCAACCGTTGCTAGGTGAGTTTATATTCATGTTCTTTCCTGGTGGTGATCCAGGGTGTAACTGCTAGAAAAGAAACTAATTATTATATATACTAGCAAATATATGCACCCTCCGTAGGGTGCAAGTATTTAAGTTTTAATATAATAAAATATCATATTAAATTAGAAAGGCTAATGAAACTGAATAAGAATGTAGATAAAAGATTTTGAACAGAGGGGTATGATTGAAAAATAGAACAACTTTGAAACTAACTCTTCCATCATTTTCCGTTACTCCGTCTTTCATTGGTAAATTTTCCTAATTAAACTGTTTAGTTAAAATAGGAAGTAAAGAATAATATTACAGTTATTTCTTCTTGTTGAGGGATTTCTTTTAAGATTTATTGAAGAGATTTTTGCTCATATTCAATAAGATAAAACCAAACAATTAGAAATCAATAATACTAAGCATATATTTATTAAAATCAATTTTTTAAGATCAATATGCAAATTAGCCTTCCCATTCATACTGTAAACCTCTATTTTGTTGTATATATAAATACAATTGCATGTTATTAGTATGTAGATATGGTCAACAGTGTAAGTAATGTAAAAGAATTTTATTAATAATTGAAGTTTAAATATAAATAAAATCATGGAGAATGTGATGTAAATAATAAAGGGAATTGTGACTTGAGTAGGGATATAGTTTCGGTTACAGACAGACAAACACACAATCTCCATTATAATAAGATTTACTGTTACAATCTTATGGGACATCCTGTAGGCTTTAAGCACAAGCGCTTGTCCAGTAGAATTGGATCCTTGGTAATCCTCTGATAATGAATCCTTTGGTTCTTCTGGTAAAGAGTCCTGAGTATTGTAAGTCCCTCCTCAATGAGTGCTAGTTGAACTATGGCCAGTATCAGTGTTTAAGTAGTGTATCAGCCACACAGTATGGCTAGTGATTGGCGAAGGAATAAGCCACATGACCATGGCTAGTCGATAAATTCAGGTGGGGAATTGTAGCATACCTTATATCACCAAAGTATTCCAACCCCAACCCCTCTGCATGTGCAAGATGTGACACAAGGTCAATTTCTTAAGCAGAGTTTAACAGATTTGAATTCAGTTTTCCTTCTCCTAGACTGGTTGCCTAACTAAAGTTAAAGAGCCCAGTCTGTCTTACTATTTACCCATAGCTGTTGGCAGAATAGTTGGATTCATACCTTTGCAAGAGTATTAGTGATATGTGAAATGCAAACAGCCTCATCCAGGTTTTGAACTCATCTTGTCATCCATTTCCTATAACAATAACAATTATACCACACACTTTATATTAATTCAGAATAGTATTATCATTAAGATGAGTTCAAAACCTGGATGAGGCTGTTTGCATTTCACATATCACTAATACTCTTGCCTAGAGGAATTCTCAGTCTCTCTTTTTCTTGGTCCAGCAACCAATAAATATGAACTAGACGCTTGGTCTCTATGTCCATTAAGTGGGGGTGGGGACTTAGCCCCCCCCACACACAACCAGCAGTAAGTGGCTTAACAATTATACCACACACTTTATATTAATTCAGAATAGTATTATCATTAACAATGTTAATATAAATGAACAATGTTTTTGTCTGGAATTACCGTGTTTCCCCAAAATAAGACAGGTCTTATATTAATTTTTACTCTGAAAATATTATACTAGGGCAGATTTGGTGGGGTGATGTCGAGTGTTTGTGTTGCATGATGGGATTGTGAAGAATGCTTATTGCTGTAGCGATTGTCTGCCCCTGCTGGGATGGACTTGGGTCCAGAAGGGTTATCTTTCCTTGCTGCCAGGTTTTCACCAATAGGTGCCTAGAGGAATATAAGCAGTAGCCCAGGAATTCTCAGTCTCTCTTTTTCTTGGTCCAGCAACCAATAAATATGAACTAGACGCTTGGTCTCTATGTCCATTAAGTGGGGGTGGGGATTTAGCCCCCCCCCACAACCAGCAGTAAGTGGCTTATTTCTCCGTGAACTCTTTATCACTTCTTTAGGACTTAAGTCCTATCGGCTTTTGTATCTATATTGCTTTTTATCTATGTATTATATTGTATCCTGTCATGTAGGTATGTCTTTCTTTATGTGCTCAGACAATAAAGTCTGCATTTGTTATTATACATTTAACTTCTTTGTCGGATTATTATATGCACATATGTATCTACATTGGAATGTTACTCTGAGCCTGCAAACGTATTATATGAACCCACATTTTTATTATACTGGTATACCGCGACGTGATGAACACACGGTAAAAAAAAGAATTTTTACAAGCAAATATTCTTCTTATCTAAATATAAATATAAAATTTCTTACTATATCATTATGCGATGGGCTAAACTTGCAAATCGGTTGGAAAATTTAGGGTAACCCAGAAAAAAACTCAGAACGCATAAATTTTGTAATACAACTGTTAATTTTAACTTGGGGGTGGGTAGGGTTATGGTTTAGGGTTAGAGTTGGAGTTGGGGTTTAGTTTAATGAAAAAATAAATAAATAATTTGTTTTCTGTTTTTCTGGGTCACCTTGTATGTAGGGTGACCCAGAAAAAAAAACAAAAAAAAAAAACAGAACCCACAAATTTTGTAAAAAACTGTTAATTTTAACTAGGATTTTTTTAGGGTTAAGGGTTAGGGTTAGAGGTGGGGTTTAGGGTAAGTTTAATGAGAAAATAAATAAATAATTTGTTTTCTGTTTTTCTGGGTCACCCTACATACAGGGTGACCCAGAAAAAAACAAAAAAACAAAAAAAAAACAGAACCCACAAATTTTGTAATAAAACTTAATTTTAACTAGGGTTTTTTTTAGGGTTAAGGGTTAGGGTTAGAGGTGGGGTTTAGGGTTAGTTTAATAGGAAAATAAATAATCTGGGTTCTGTTTTTTCTAGGTCACCTATAATATGTTTTAATCTTTCGACCGATTCGCAAGTTTAGCCATATGATGTCATCCCCTCAAATCTTACGAAAAGAAAATTCCCTGGCCTCCCACCAGGCAGAATTAAATTAAGATCGTTTTTATGTGGTGATTTTTATGGGTTTTTTGTTTTAAGGACCGAACTCGCTATTCTGTAGTAATAGATTTGAAACGATTATTAAACTATGTCTTTATCTCCACTACCTGGGCTTTCCCGGGTAGCCGCTGCTAGTATATATATAAAAGAAAGTTTGGTATGTACGTGTCAGCTTATAACTCTGAAAGAAAATGTCACTCAGATTTGAATCTTACATACACCATGATATGCTTATAACTAAGAAACACAAAATTTGGCTTTTGATTTTTACTAATTAAGCGATATAATTCAATAATTAAAAAGAAAATTAAATGCTCTAGTTATTTTATTTCAAAACTTTTACATTTTTTGAGGTCAGTTAACTTTGAACCACATATCTTTGAGAATCTGTGTTACACCTCAAAGATGAGTGGTTCAAAGTTAACTGGCCTGTAAAATGTAAAAGTTTTTAAATAAAATAATTCATGCATTATATATTTTATTCATTAATATATCAACACTGAAAATTTCATTAAATTCGGTTAATTCCCTGATTTTTTTTCTTTCGGCAGGGTGACATATGACGGCGGAATTTAGGTCCAGCTTTGTATCCATGAAAATTAGGGGTGTCCAATCTGCCATGTCAAATCTACCCCCCCCCCTCTATATTTAACACAATGAAACTTGAATAAAGGTTAATATTTCATAGTAAAAATCATTTCCTGTGCATTTTCATAGTAAAAATCATTTCCAATGCATTTTTATAGTAAAAATCCTTTCCAATACATTTTTATAGTAAAAATCATTTCCAATGCATTTTTATAGTAAAAATCATTGTCTAATGTATTTTTAGAGTAAAAATCATTGCTAATGTGTTTTTATAGTAAAAAAATCATTGTCCAATGCATTTTTATAGTAAAAATCATTGTCCAATGCATTTTTATTGTAAAAATAATTTCCAATGCATTTTTATAGTAAAAATAATTTCTAATGCATTTTTATAGTAAAAATCATTTCCAATACATTTTTATAGTAAAAAACATTTCCAATGCATTTTTATAGTAAAAATCATTTCCAATGCATTTTTATAGTAAAAATCATTTCCAATGAATTTATAGTAAAAATCATTTCTAGAAATGTTTATACTAAAACCATTTCCAATGCATCTTTATAGCATAAATTTATTGGGTTTTATTATAGCAATGTATTATTAATAGTTGTTTGTACTTTTAAAATTGTTGTAGAATGATAAAAGAACACGGGTCTTTCGAATATTCTGGAATATTTTTCACTATTTTCTCATACACCAGCCAATAGTTTTGGTCTCAAGTGACCCAAAATGAATTCACGGGTAAATAAATCTGTATATGGTAGGTACCACAAATTTTCCCTGTGAAATTTACCCCCCACCCTATATTTAACACAATGAAACTTGAATAAAGGTTAATATTATCTTCAATATTTTTAAACCATTCAAAATAAGAATTTTTTCACTTGACAATTCAATTAAAAAAGCAAGTAAAAGTTTGAAAAAGAATGATATGATATTTTTAGCAGGATTCATGTTTTTTTTGTTGAGTTTTATAAACTCATATTCCTCTTCATAAATATGTTTAATGTAACATCAGCAGGAGCTCAAAGCTCCACCTACTTCCACCCAGCATCCTTTTTTTCCCGCTTTTTGTAACCATTCTGTTCAGTTCGTAATAAATGCTTGTTGAATCAACCTCGTGCGCCATCTCATCACTTGCTCTTTTACCTATTGTAAATTCTTTTTTTCTCACGCATTGTTTCATATACGAATACGCAACCTCAACATTTTTTTTACTAAAAAGAAACTTATAAAAATCTTCTGATATAATTATTCAGACTCTTATCTTTATAGAAAAAAATCAAAAATCGTTTTTTATCAGTTCACTTTTCAGATTTCATGAAATACAATACGGGTGGGGAGACCGCGTAAAACATACTTCCCCTCATGTATTTTAGGAAAAACCTATTTTAAATACAATTTCATCAACGGGAAAATACATACCAAAATTTTCGTGAAAAACTTGTTAGTTGATTTTTTATAGAATTAAAAAAAAAAAACAAAAACAAAAACAAAAAAAAGGTAGTCATAACTTGTTTTTGGCTACGTTAAATTTCAATTGATTTAATGGTGCAAAAATATAAAAAATTTTTGTTCATAATTTTCATCATTTCCATAAGCTGAAATTGAAAAAAAAAAAAAAAAAATCATCAGGAGTTTTTTAAAAATGTTTCTTCTTTGAATTGTTAAAAAATTATGAAGATAATATTAGCCTTTATGTAATTTCATTGTGTTAAATATAGGGGGGGGGGTGATTTTGATACGGCAGATTGAACATCTCTCGTGAAAAGGACGCAATCTACAAATTATAATTTTTCACAAAATTTCCTTGGATTACATTTTATTAGAGATGTTCAAGCACAAGGGACATAACTCCTATTTTCTCCTATTTTGTTTATTTGATTATTCCCCTTAGACTGGATCGTTTCAAAATTTTGGTTGTATTCGGAGAATTCCGTCCAGGAAAAACGCCCTAAGCTGGTTTTTTTTTTGTTGTTTTTATCAAGTAGCTGTGTTTTTTTTTCAGGCAGCAACCGGCTAGCGGATTTTGAGACACGAGGCCGGACGGAACTCGCGAATATTAACTAATTTTTTAATGGTAACTCAAAAATCGCTATCTCGTACGTTTCACATCCCGGTATTTCGAAGTAAAAGATAAACATGGGATTTTCTATCCAATATCTTAAAAATGTTTATTCTTGGAAGTGTAGCCAAAAAGACTTTTCTCTGTTGCGAATTGACATATTTATTTAGACTGGGAGAGAATTTGACCCGTTTTGTCATCCATAGTTGAAATTGACGATTTTTTAAAAATCTTTAAAATTATTGGAAAATATGCAGCACATCATTTTTAACTTAGATTTTTTCAAAGATAAAAATTCAGGGCTATCTTTTGTTAAATCTTCAAGTTTGTCCCGGGTGTAAATTGACCTTGAAATTTTTAAGGTAGTAAAAAACACAGTCTAACTTAGATAAAATATTTTTTATTGCATCAATTTAAAGAAAAAAAAAAAATTAATAGCACGAACAAGAAAAAAAAAAAAAAAAAAAAAAAAAAAAAGAAAAAAAACATGCTACATTATTTATTTTGAGTTTTAAGAAAATAACTTTTAAATTTTAAAATCACTTTTTTTTAGGGTATTGAATTTATATATATTTTTTTTTATTTCTCTATATATTCTTAAGGATATGATCTTTCAAGAAATGTAAAAATTAGGCACTGGGATTTTTTTTTCTTCAAATGGTCATTCTGAATTAATAAAAAAATATTTTTTCAAGTTTCTTTAATGAAATAAGCTAATGCTTATAAAATCAAGGCGTCGGAAATTAATTAAAATTGGACAATTCCCCTGATTTTTGGTAATTGTTTTAAAATTTTAAAAATGATTACCTCCTTGACAATTCTTGAACATGGCTACATTTTATAATTCAAAAGACCAAATGATTTATTTGTCAGTCTTTTATGGTCCACTCTCTTGGCCCCTATGTAGAACAAAGTTACCATCCCTGATTTGAACTATAGTTCATTTTGTTCTTAATCGGCTTATGCAATTTTTTTAAGAGTTACCTCCCTTGTACTAATTGAAAAACGCTAATTGTCACGACTACTTTTTCTTCCCCCAGATTTCAGGGTTATTTTTTCCTTTTTAATAGAGGGTATTCCATGTCAAATCATCCAGAAAAAAAGAAAAATTGTCACCCAACCCCTTCAATTTCAAAATACTAGGGATACAAACTTCGGTGGACAAATCTATGGATTCCATCCAAATGTAAAAAGTTGGGCAGAAAGTTTGAAAAGATCGTTAAAAAATTGTTAAACAGATGTGACTTTTGTTTAATTCTCTCTCTCTCTCTCTCTCTCTCTCTCTCTCTCTATATATATATATATATATAATATATATATATATATATATATATATATAGTTAAGAGAAAGGAAATGAATCCGACGGTATGAGTATAGATAAAAGGATATGAAAACAACACAATATGCTGTTAAAGTGAAAACATGTTATATCATATTCATAGCTAATATGAACAATATTTTGATTTATAAAAATCATCTTCAGAGCTTGTTTATACTCCGACATATCGTTTCATAATGACTTAATGATTTCCGGACTTATCGTTTCATAATGACTATCATTATCATATATATATATATATATATATATATATATATATATATATATAATATATATATATATATATAGTTGAGAGTGACACCAAATCATCCCATGCAATAAATTAAAACTCTCCCCCAACCACGAATTTTATCCACTTCTCCCCCTCTTTTCCCAACAAGCATCTAGCAACCTCCTCGTCTCATCTTCCCATAACCAAACTACTATCCCTCTGAACTCCCTCCAATCTCTC
>CM042177.1:21491985-21564485 GCA_023376005.1 Doryteuthis pealeii | reverse complement strand
CTTCGAAATACCCGGATGTGAAAACGTACGAGATAGCGATTTTGAGTTACCATTAAAAAATTAGTTAATATTCGCGGAGTTCCGTCCCGGCCTCGTGTCTCAAAATCCGCTAGCCGGTTGCTGCTGAAAAAAAAAACACCAGCTACTTGATAAAAACAACAACAAAAAAACCAGCTTAGGGCGTTTTTCCTGGACGGAATTCTCCGAATACAACCAAAAATTTGAACGATCCAGTCTAAGGGGAATAATCAAATAAACAAAATAGGAGAAAATAGGAGTTATGTCCCTTGTGCTTGAACATCTCTAATAAAATGTAATCCAAGGAAATATTTGTGAAAAATTATAATTTGTAGATTGCGTCCCTTTTCACGAGAGATGTTCAATCTGCCGTATCAAAATCACCCCCCCCCCTATATTTAACACAATGAAAATTACATAAAGGCTAATATTATCTTCATAATTTTTTAACAATTCTAAAGAAGAAACATTTTTAAAAAACTCCTGATGATTTTTTTTTTTTTTTTTTTCAATTTCAGCTTATGGAAATGATGAAAAATTATGAACAAAAAATTTTTTAATATTTTTGCACCATTAAATCAATTGAAATTTAACGTAGCCAAAAACAAGTTATGACTACCTTTTTTTTGTTTTTGTTTTTGT
This sequence comes from Doryteuthis pealeii, assembly GCA_023376005.1. Classification (NCBI taxonomy): domain Eukaryota; kingdom Metazoa; phylum Mollusca; class Cephalopoda; order Myopsida; family Loliginidae; genus Doryteuthis; species Doryteuthis pealeii. Next base: position 21,563,825 of record CM042177.1, on the reverse strand, counting down.
TTTTTTTTTAATTCTATAAAAAATCAACTAACAAGTTTTTCACGAAAATTTTGGTATGTATTTTCCCGTTGATGAAATTGTATTTAAAATAGGTTTTTCCTAAAATACATGAGGGGAAGTATGTTTTTACGCGGTCTCCCCCCACCCGTATTGTATTTCATGAAATCTGAAAAAGTGAACTGATAAAAAACGATTTTTGATTTTTTTCTATAAAGATAAGAGTCTGAATAATTATATCAGAAGATTTTTATAAGTTTCTTTTTAGTAAAAAAAATGTTGAGGTTGCGTATTCGTATATGAAACAATGCGTGAGAAAAAAAGAATTTACAATAGGTAAAAGAGCAAGTGATGAGATGGCGCACGAGGTTGATTCAACAAGCATTTATTACGAACTGAACAGAATGGTTACAAAAAGCGGGAAAAAAAGGATGCTGGGTGGAAGTAGGTGGAGCTTTGAGCTCCTGCTGATGTTACATTAAACATATTTATGAAGAGGAATATGAGTTTTATAAACTCAACAAAAAAACATGAATCCTGCTAAAATATCATATCATTCTTTTTCAAACTTTTACTTGCTTTTTTAATTGAATTGTCAAGTGAAAAAATTCTTATTTTGAATGGTTTAAAAATATTGAAGATAATATTAACCTTTATTCAAGTTTCATTGAGTTAAATATAGGGTGGGGGGTAAATTTCACAGGGAAAATTTGTGGTACCTACCATATACAGATTTATTTACCCGTGAATTCATTTTTGGGTCACTTGAGACCAAAACTATTGGCTGGTGTATGAAGAAATAGTGAAAAATATTCCAGAATATTCGAAAAGACCCGTGTTCTTTTATCATTCTACAACAATTTTAAAAGTACAACAACTATTAATAATACATTGCTATAATAAAACCCAATAAATTTATGCTATAAAGATGCATTGGAAATGGTTTTAGTATAAACATTTCTAGAAATGATTTTTACTATAAAAATGCATTGGAAATGATTTTTACTATAAAAATGCATTGGAAATGATTTTTACTATAAAAATGCATTGGAAATGTTTTTTACTATAAAAATGTATTGGAAATGATTTTTACTATAAAAATGCATTGGAAATTATTTTTACAATAAAAATGCATTGGACAATGATTTTTACTATAAAAATGCATTGGACAATGATTTTTTTACTATAAAAACACATTAGCAATGATTTTTACTCTAAAAATACATTAGACAATGATTTTTACTATAAAAATGCATTGGAAATGATTTTTACTATAAAAATGTATTGGAAAGGATTTTTACTATAAAAATGCATTGGAAATGATTTTTACTATGAAAATGCACAGGAAATGATTTTTACTATGAAATATTAACCTTTATTCAAGTTTCATTGTGTTAGATATAGAGGGGGGGGTAGATTTGACATGGCAGATTGGACACCCCTAATTTTCATGGATACAAAGCTGGACCTAAATTCCGCCGTCATATGTCACCCTGCCTAAAGAAAAAAAATCAGGGAATTAACCGAATTTAATGAAATTTTCAGTGTTGATATATTAATGAATAAAATATATAATGCATGAATTATTTTATTTAAAAACTTTTACATTTTACAGGCCAGTTAACTTTGAACCACTCATCTTTGAGGTGTAACACAGATTCTCAAAGATATGTGGTTCAAAGTTAACTGACCTCAAAAAATGTAAAAGTTTTGAAATAAAATAACTAGAGCATTTAATTTTCTTTTTAATTATTGAATTATATCGCTTAATTAGTAAAAATCAAAAGCCAAATTTTGTGTTTCTTAGTTATAAGCATATCATGGTGTATGTAAGATTCAAATCTGAGTGACATTTCTTTTCAGAGTTATAAGCTGACACGTACATACCAAACTTTCTTTTATATATATACTAGCAGCGGCTACCCGGCAAAGCCCAGGTAGTGGAGATAAAGACATAGTTTAATAATCGTTTCAAATCTATTACTACAGAATAGCGAGTTCGGTCCTTAAAACAAAAAACCCATAAAAATCACCACATAAAAACGATCTTAATTTAATTCTGCCTGGTGGGAGGCCAGGGAATTTTCTTTTCGTAAGATTTGAGGGGATGACATCATATGGCTAAACTTGCGAATCGGTCGAAAGATTAAAACATATTATAGGTGACCTAGAAAAAACAGAACCCAGATTATTTATTTTCCCATTAAACTAACCCTAAACCCCACCTCTAACCCTAACCCTTAACCCTAAAAAAACCCTAGTTAAAATTAACAGTTTTATTACAAAATTTGTGGGTTCTGTTTTTTTTTTTTTTTTTTTTTTTTTTTTCTGGGTCACCCTACATACAGGGTGACCCAGAAAAACAGAAAACAAATTATTTATTTATTTTCTCATTAAACTAAACCCCCAACTCCAACTCTAACCCTAAACCATAACCCTACCCCACCCCAAGTTAAAATTAACAGTTGTATTACAAAATTTATGCGTTCTGAGTTTTTTTCTGGGTTACCCTAAATTTTCCAACCGATTTGCAAGTTTAGCCCATCGCATAATGATATAGTAAGAAATTTTATATTTATATTTAGATAAGAAGAATATTTGCTTGTAAAAATTCTTTTTTTTACCGTGTGTTCATCACGTCGCGGTATACCAGTATAATAAAAATGTGGGTTCATATAATACGTTTGCAGGCTCAGAGTAACATTCCAATGTAGATACATATGTGCATATAATAATCCGACAAAGAAGTTAAATGTATAATAACAAATGCAGACTTTATTGTCTGAGCACATAAAGAAAGACATACCTACATGACAGGATACAATATAATACATAGATAAAAAGCAATATAGATACAAAAGCCGATAGGACTAAGTCCTAAAGAAGTGATAAAGAGTTCACGGAGAAATAAGCCACTTACTGCTGGTTGTGGGGGGGGGATAAGTCCCCACCCCCCACTTAATGGACATAGAGACCAAGCGTCTAGTTCATATTTATTGGTTGCTGGACCAAGAAAAAGAGAGACTGAGAATTCCTGGGCTACTGCTTATATTCCTCTAGGCACCTATTGGTGAAAACCTGGCAGCAAGGAAAGATAACCCTTCTGGACCCAAGTCCATCCCAGCAGGGGCAGACAATCGCTACAGCAATAAGCATTCTTCACAATCCCATCATGCAACACAAACACTCGACATCCACCCCACCAAATCTGCCCTAGTATAATATTTCAGAGTAAAAATTAATATAAGACCTGTCTTATTTTGGGGGAAACACGGTAATTCCAGACAAAAACATTGTTCATTTATATTAACATTGTTAATGATAATACTATTCTGAATTAATATAAAGTGTGTGGTATAATTGTTAAGCCACTTACTGCTGGTTGTGTGTGTGGGGGGGGGGCTAAGTCCCCACCCCCCACTTAATGGACATAGAGACCAAGCGTCTAGTTCATATTTATTGGTTGCTGGACCAAGAAAAAGAGAGACTGAGAATTCCTCTAGGCAAGAGTATTAGTGATATGTGAAATGCAAACAGCCTCATCCAGGTTTTGAACTCATCTTAATGATAATACTATTCTGAATTAATATAAAGTGTGTGGTATAATTGTTATTGTTATAGGAAATGGATGACAAGATGAGTTCAAAACCTGGATGAGGCTGTTTGCATTTCACATATCACTAATACTCTTGCAAAGGTATGAATCCAACTATTCTGCCAACAGCTATGGGTAAATAGTAAGACAGACTGGGCTCTTTAACTTTAGTTAGGCAACCAGTCTAGGAGAAGGAAAACTGAATTCAAATCTGTTAAACTCTGCTTAAGAAATTGACCTTGTGTCACATCTTGCACATGCAGAGGGGTTGGGGTTGGAATACTTTGGTGATATAAGGTATGCTACAATTCCCCACCTGAATTTATCGACTAGCCGTGGTCATGTGGCTTATTCCTTCGCCAATCACTAGCCATACTGTGTGGCTGATACACTACTTAAACACTGATACTGGCCATAGTTCAACTTGCACTCATTGAGGAGGGACTTACAATACTCAGGACTCTTTACCAGAAGAACCAAAGGATTCATTATCAGAGGATTACCAAGGATCCAATTCTACTGGACAAGCGCTTGTGCTTAAAGCCTACAGGATGTCCCATAAGATTGTAACAGTAAATCTTATTATAATGGAGATTGTGTGTTTGTCTGTCTGTAACCGAAACTATATCCCTACTCAAATCACAATTCCCTTTATTATTTACATCACATTCTCCATGATTTTATTTATATTTAAACTTCAATTATTAATAAAATTCTTTTACATTACTTACACTGTTGACCATATCTACATACTAATAACATGCAATTGTATTTATATATACAACAAAATAGAGGTTTACAGTATGAATGGGAAGGCTAATTTGCATATTGATCTTAAAAAATTGATTTTAATAAATATATGCTTAGTATTATTGATTTCTAATTGTTTGGTTTTATCTTATTGAATATGAGCAAAAATCTCTTCAATAAATCTTAAAAGAAATCCCTCAACAAGAAGAAATAACTGTAATATTATTCTTTACTTCCTATTTTAACTAAACAGTTTAATTAGGAAAATTTACCAATGAAAGACGGGAGTAACGGAAAATGATGGAAGAGTTAGTTTCAAAGTTGTTCTATTTTTCAATCATACCCCCTCTGTTCAAAATCTTTTTATCTACATTCTTATTCAGTTTCATTAGCCTTTCTAATTTAATATGATATTTTATTATATTAAAACTTAAATACTTGCACCCTACGGAGGGTGCATATATTTGCTAGTATATATAATAATTAGTTTCTTTTCTAGCAGTTACACCCTGGATCACCACCAGGAAAGAACATGAATATAAACTCACCTAGCAACGGTTGCTATTGAAAATCCAGTATGGGCACCAGTCATATACCATCACTGGACCTGACAAAGTGCACAGAACACATGTATATATAAAAATATAAAGCTATATTTTTATTCTTCGATTGTGTGTAGACTCAGAGTCATCGACAGAGGATGCACATACACAGGAGCCTTCGGGAGTTCTGACAGTGAACGATCTTAATCTGGATCTGCTCAACCTAGATTTCTAATAATTTTTTTTATAATTATAATTTCTATAAGTTCCAGCACGTCTGTGTTGGGCACTTTGTCCTGTGAAACAAATTTCAAAGGTTTTTTTTTTAACTCAATTCTTTAACTCAATAGGGACAGAAACATGTGTAAGTGTAGCCCATAACCAATAAAAACAAGCTGTGTGGGCAAAGAGGTGTGTCTACAGAAAAACTGCATAGGTGTCTCAATCAAAGAGGCGTAACCCTATTGAGTTAAAGAATTATAAAAAAAAAAAACCTTTGAAATTTGTTTGAGCAGATCAATATCAAGATTGCTCACATTCAGAACTCCCGAAGACTCCTGTGAATGTGGAATCGTGCTGGAACGAGCAAACATAAACAGCATGCCCGCCATCATCTGCAAAAGATGCCTGAATTGGCTTGGCCATGTCAGCAGGATGAGCAAAGGCCGCATACCCAAAGACCTACTGTATGGTGAACTATTAGAGGGCACCCGACCTGTAGGGATGTGACCTGATTCAGGTTTGGAAATTAGAAAAAGAAAGAAAGAAAGAAAAACGGAAATACTTAGAAAATATTTGTTTTTTGTCAGCGATCAGAATCTATGGAAAGAAAAAAAGAATAAAGGTGATTTTTTTACTGAAACGGTAAAGAGTGGGCGTAGATAATATCAGCAATAATATTGACCACTAGGGTATCTAGTGCAAGGCCAGAACACATGTTTTTTCTCCATTCAGAAAAGATAAATAGCGAAGGTAGATAGGAGACCTATTCTTTTGTTTAGACGTGCTAAAGGCGCCTAGAGGGCTTGACTCGCTGGCCTGTCAAACTTAATGAAAAGATTTTTTTCTTAGATAAGAATCAGCCCGGCGGTTAGAATGAAAACCTGTCCTTTTGTTTAGGAGCGCTAAAAGTGTCTGGATAGTTTGACGGTCAAAAGAATGAAAAGATTTTCTTAGATAAAGGTCAAGCGTAGTTTCTCGGGTAAGCTCTTTTGTTTGAAGTGGCCGGAAGAGATGGCACTTAGATTGTGATGCGGAAGTAAATTTGATTGGCTGGTTAGGACAAAAGATGGAAGTTACTAATATCTTCACGCTGACTGGAAATAAGAATTTCTGATTGAAATATTATTTAAACTGAGACGATCTTGACGAGAAAGCAGAATGAAGCCGAGCGTGCTTGAGAACGATAGCTAAGAAAGCTTGAAGTGCGAATGCAAAGATCCTGTAGCCAACAGATAAACTGACTTCAGCCAACATTGCCGCGTAATATTATTCTGACCAGAACACATTGAATCGAGGTCCATCACTCCCCCTGTCTTGAGAAGTAATTATTTGTATTCTTGTATTTTTGAATATAAATGTTGTTGATTTTTGAAGAAGAAAAAGAGTCGCTATTTTTTATGTGACCACTAGGCCGCCATTAACCTTGGAAATCAGTTTCTATAGCAGATTTCTAGTCGTTTGAGATCTTAGCACAACGTGAGGCATTCTTCTAGACTTTCAGCAAATATAGAGACCCTGCAATCCTTGGTTGATGCAGAGAATCCAATCTTGACGGCCAATTTCGGAAATTCTGTGAGCGCTTTAGCCTTGTAGCAACCGACGGGTTATATTTGGTGCCGTGACCAGGATTTTTTTGACCGGACTGTGAAAAAAAAACCTCAAGAAGAAACCACCCCAGGAACCCAGACAGCAAGGACGCTGAAACATTGAGACCCGGCAACCCAGGAGCTTTGAATGAGACGACAGTTTTTTTAAAAACAAAAACAAAAACAAAAGAAACTCTAGTCAATTTGACTTATAAAAAAAAGATTCCGAGAGAACCAGCAACCCAGAAACAGAGGAGGCAAGGATTGTTTAAAGGTAGGACACTCTTTTGGTTTTTCCCTTTTTCTTTGTTGTCATATATCTCTTGCCAGTGTTTTTGAGTATAATAAGTGTGAGCGGGTCTCAAGATAGTTTGAATATGGGGTGTCAGGAAGCTGATGAGGGTGGATTAGGAAGAGGAAACCTTCATAGGATATTAGGTGGGATGCGAGTGCCATTATTTAAGGGCGATTCTACCAGACTGCAAGACTGGATAGAGTCGATAGAAAAAAAGAAATTGATCTATGGATTATCGGAGAGGGAATCAGTGCTGTTAGCATTTGAGGCAACAGCGGGACTGGTTTCGAAATCCCTAAGAAGATGGATTGAAGAAAGTCCCGGTTTGGGATGGGAAGACTTAAAAGGGAGAGTGGTGGAAAAGTATGCTAGTGTTCATACCGAGATAGAGGCAAACAGGAAGTTACTTAGGCTGAAGCAGGAATCTGGGGAAACTCCTTCAGAGTTAGGTGAGAGAGCGGCCGAATTGGCGTTGCTTGCCTACCCAGAGGAGGCGGCTCGGGAATGTAAGGTGATCCAGGCCCAGCTGGTGGATCTGTATATAGATTCCTTACAGGACAACGAAGTGAGGAATGAGATACTTCGTGGGAGACCGGCCAGGTTGGCTGATGTGTTAGAGCTAGCCCGAGATGGAGAGAGATTCTGGGATCGATCTCGAATTAGAAAGAGCCAAGCTCAGGAAAGGATTCAGGAAGGAGCGAGAAATATTTGGGAAAGGAGGGTCCCAGGTCCAAGAGGGGGATGGAGAATACCCCAGGAAATAAGTAAGAATTGGGAGGAGGATACAGACCCGATGCGTAAGACATGGTCAGTGTGGCGTGGATTTCATAATCCCCCACCGAGACATAACAGGACAGTGTGTTGGACCTGTAAAGGTGAAGGACACAGGTCTATGGAGTGTCCTTCAAAAAGAAATAGACAAGAAGCTGGGTGGGATAGAAAAAATAATGATAGGCCTAAGGAATCTCCAGTGGTTAGGCCCAAACCTGTCCCAAGGAAGCAGGGTAACGCCTATGGAACAATCAATGTGATAAGGACTAGGATAGCCCCAACTAGAAAGATAAGCCTCAGATGTTGGAACTGTAAACAACCAGGCCATGTGTCTGCCAGCTGTCCTCGCAGGAAGTGCTGGGTTTGTGATCAGTTAGGTCACATTAAGAAGTCCTCTTCCAGGCGAATAAGAGGAAACAGGGGTAATACAAAGGGTTGGAAATACAGTCGTCTAGGTTGCACTAAGAAATACTGTTTTTGTGGGGCAAACGGGGAGATAGAGTCAGAGAGTTGCGACTCGAAGTCGGGGAAAGATAATGAAGAATATCTGTTGCCAGCCCAAATATCTAGAAGGGCACAGAACGGGAGAGAAAGAAGGGCTAGAGTATTCTCACTCTTAACGGAGGGGAAAGGATTAACATGTAAGGTTGGGGTGGGAGATATTAAATTCGAGGCTTTGATCGATACTGGAGCCTCGGTGTCTCTAATGAGTAGGGTCGCTTATAATCGCTTAACGACCCGGAAGGGATTAAGAAAACCGGACAGTCAAGCTAATGAGGAGGAGATGAAGGTCTCAGGTATGACGTGGCTACCATTAAGAGTAGGAGGGGTGGAAAAGAACCACAAGCTGTATGTGGCACCTGGTTTGTGCAACGAACTGATTCTTGGGGAAGACTGGTTAAAGCAGAATAGGGCACATTTAGAGTTTAACCCTCCTACGCTGTTAGTGGGTGGGGCAGAAGTATCCTTAAGGGACAGTGAGCAGGAGGTAGTACCAATACTGGCCGAAGAAGAAATAAAAATTCCACCCAGGACGATAGTATCGGGTAAAGGTATGGTGGATTCAGGGAAGGCATTGCCAAGCGGTATCTATCAGGTTTCTCCAATAACGGGAAGGAACGATGAGGAAATATCGTTATGGGAATCGATCATTGAGGGAGGTAAGATGATTCCGATGTTAATTGCCAACACCTCTAGTAAGACAGTTAAAGTTAAAAAGGGTGAAGAAATAGGACAGGCCTCACCTATTAGGAGGGTTAGCCAAGTAAGGATACCAAGAAACGGTCGAATGGGAAGGAAACCGACGGTGGGGGAGATAAAGGAGAGAGAAATAGTGGCTCCAGAAAGGTTCAAGGGAAGGATAAGAAATCTGTTGTGGGATAATAGAGACGTAGTGGCTAACAGTGATAAAGAGTTAGGTAGGACACAAATAGTGAAAATGAAGATTGACACGGGGAATCACCCACCAATTAAACTAAGACCCTATAGGACCCCAATTCATAAAAGAAAATTAGTGGAAGAAGCAGTAAGGGATATGCTGGACGAGGGAGTAGTAGAAAGATCAGAGTCCCCTTGGAGCTTCCCCATAGTGGTGGTAGAAAAAAAAGATGGAGGACACAGATTTTGTGTCGATTTCAGGAAATTAAATTCAATAACGATGCCATTAGCTGTCCCTCTACCTTTGATAGATGACATATTGGCACTCTTGGGTAAGGCAGGCTGTTTTTCGACTCTGGACCTAAGGTCCGGATATTAGCAGGTGGCATTGGATGAGCCCGATCGAGAAAAGACAGCATTCGCATGCTACATGGGGTTGTTCAATTTCAGAGTAATGCCCTATGGAAGAAAAGTTCACTGAGAGAAATTCGGATGATGATAAATATCTAAGGTTGTTAGATTCTTTTTGGAACAGGGGGCTTCTATGGTAGCATACCAGGGGAAGAAAATGCAGAATTATTTGAAAGGGGGTAGAGTTGTTGCAAACCAGACCAAAAAGAGCGGTGGTACCTATAGTGGGAAAAGCCCTAAGTGTGTTGTTCGGAACAGTATCCGAAAGCGACATGAAAACAGTCAGAAGAAAATTGAAAGATGTAGAAGAGGGACAGAAAGTGTTAGCCCAGGTAGCTAAGGAAAGCGTATCCAATTTAAATGTGACAAGAGTGGAATTAGCTAAGAACGGAGGCACTATAAATTGACTTATTGGTAGTATGGAAACCTTACAGGGAGAAGTGGGGGATGTGACAGACAGCTTATTGTGACCCCTAGTCATCTTAAAAGTATTCTCGTAGGTATCCGGGCAGGACTCTCTCATCATTTGAGATTGCCAGTTGACCCTACTAAAGAATTGTGGATGTATTATAGTTCCTTGGGCTGTGTTACTTTGTTAGAAGATGATAGACTGTTGGTATTGTTATCCGTTCCCCTACTGGATAGAGATAGTATTTTTGAAAGATATCAGGTGATTAACTTACCCCTCCCAAAAACCCGGGTAGACCAGAAACTTGGAACAGTTGCTCGATATAAGATTGAAACTGAATTTCTCGTTTTGAGCTTGGTTTCAATAAAATTCCTGCTGTTGTCAGAGGTAAAAGCAATAATGTGTAAAAGTGATGCCTTAGGAACTGGCGACTCTGTGAGTCCCATATATGTAATGGATAATCGTAAGTTGTGCATACTAGAGTCATACAAAGAGAAGTTTGGGGAAAAAGAATAAATTTCTAAATTATTGGGGACCAATATTAGCGATTGGGTGGGGCTGTGGAAAACCCCAGTGAAGGATTTTCTGAGGCCACATTGAGGAATATACCTAAGCTTTTAGGACCAGTGGAGAGAATTGATTTAGAACAGTTAAAAGATAAGCTAAGTTCAGTAGGGATATCGAATTCAGTATGAAAGGGGACTTCGGGGATTGTAATAAACTGGTCGGTTATGATAGGAATTTTATTGATTATAGTGATGGCACTATCAGCAGTATTCCTGTTGAAAGGACGTAGAAAATATTAAGCAGGAAAAGAGGCACTGGCAAGAGTGTGTGAGAGCGAAGAGGGAAACCACTAGGTGTCTGGAAGGCAGGGAGTACCCAATTGAACCAGCACCAATAATTGATACAAGGAAGGAAACTCCACCGAAAGGAATATTTCAAAAACCCTTGACGAAGGACTGAAGACTGCTGTTAAAGCAAAAACTTGTTGTTAAATATATATGTATAAATATATGTATATAGATGTGTATGAGTGAGTGTACGTGTGTGTACACGGGTATTACATGTATTGATATTCGGAACATAATTTACGGATTGGATTGAGTTAATTGGTAAGGGGCGCTGAGAGCTCTATTTAAATTCCATCCTATTGCATAAAAGAATATTGTGCATATTTGAAAAAAAACAAAAACATACTGCATGATTAGTAGAAGGAAATTCATATTTCGGAAAGGAACAAGAACATTTGCATAACCAAGGAAGAAGTAAAGACGTTTTCTGTTTCTACTGCATGATTAGTAGAAACCTTATGTATGAATTGTTTTTGAACTTAGCAGTTGGTAGGTGGGTTGATATGTCATTTACAAGTAAATGACAAAAGGCATAGGGAGTGATGTGACCTGATTCAGGTTTGGAAATTAGAAAAAGAAAGAAAGAAAGAAAAACGGAAATACTTAGAAAATATTTTTTTTTTTTTTTTTGTCGGCGGTCAGAATCTATGGAAAGAAAAAAAAAAGAATAAAGGTGATTTTTTTTTACTGAAACGGTAAAGAGCCGGCGTAGATAATATCAGCAATAATATTGACCACTAGGGTATCTAGTGCAAGGCCAGAACAAATGTTTTTTCTCCATTCAGAAAAGATAAATAGCGAAGGTAGATAGGAGACCTATTCTTTTGTTTAGACGTGCTAAAGGCGCCTAGAGGGCTTGACTCGCTGGCCTGTCAAACTTAATGAAAAGATTTTTTTCTTAGATAAGAATCAACCCCGCGGTTAGAATGAAAACCTGTCCTTTTGTTTAGGAGCACTAAAAGTGTCTGGATAGTTTGACGGTCAAAAGAATGAAAAGATTTTCTTAGATAAAGGTCAAGCGTAGTTTTCTCTGGTAAGCTCTTTTTGTTTGAAGTGGCCGGAAGAGATGGCACTTAGATTGTGATGCGGAAGTAAATTTGATGGCTGGTTAAGACAAAAGATGGAAGTTCCTAATATCTTTCACGCTGACTGGAAATAAGAATTTCTGATTGAAAATATATTTAAACTGAGACGATCTTGACGAGAAAGCAGAATGAAGCTGAGCGTGCTTGAGAACGATAGCTAAGAAAGCTTGAAGTGCGAATGCAAAGATCCTGTAGCCAACAGATAAACTGACTTCAGCCAACATTGCCGCGTAATATTATTCCGACCAGAACACATTGAATCGAGGTCCATCACTCCCCCTGTCTTGAGAAGTAATTATTTGTATTCTTGTATTTTTGAATATAAATGTTGTTGATTTTTGAAGAAGAAAAAGAGTCGCTATTTTTTATGTGACCACTAGGCCGCCATTAACCTTGGAAATCAGTTTCTATAGCAGATTTCTAGTCGTTTGAGATCTTAGCACAACGTGGGGCATTCGGCTAGACTTTCAGCAAATATAGAGACCCTGCAATCCTTGGTTGATGCAGAGAATCCGATCTTGACAGCCAATTTCGGAAATTCTGTGAGCGCTTTAGCTCTGTAGCGACCGACGGGTTATAGGGAGACCACGCCTATGCTTTAAAGATGTCTGCAAGAGAGACATGAAGACATGCCACATCGACATAAACACATGGGAGGCTTGTGCAGAAGACCGTACGACCTTGCGCCTCCTCGTCAAACAAGGAACGAAAAGGAGTGAAAAAGATAGGAAAGAAGCCGCCACAGAAAAGAGAGTTAAAAGGAAGGAGAGACAACAGCATCTCCAGAAATCATCACCTTTTGTTTGCAATCACTGTATCAGAGACTGCCATTCAAAAATTGGTCTGTTGAGCCACTCACATAGCTGTAGATAAAAAAAAAGGGGGACTCTACGCCATCGTCTTTAATAGACGTAAAGTTGCTAACAAAAAAATAAGGTTATATTTTTATTCTTCGATTGTGTGTAGACTGATGGTTGTCAGCAGAGGATCCACAATAATACATTTAGATATGAACCGCCCTGTCGTCTGGGGCGTTAGAATGCACCGACTGCACCTTTGCAGAGGTGTAAGACTCCCTCAATGGGGCCATCTGTTGGCCGTGGGTGGCGACCCATGATGATTAAGGATAAAACCCAGGTGGATAAGCAGTTCATGACATGCAATACTCCACTTTGGCCCTATCTTGGGCTAGACGGGCGGTCAGAGAGGCCCCTCCGATCAATCGGCTGGCCACGTCAAGCCCTAGCACCTATATGATTTTTCCCAACCCTATTGCCTTATAGCAAGCCCAGCCCCTTTTTATCATATGAGTGCTAGAAGGCGGTGGCTGAGGGTCTTCATGTCCTGGGAATGATGTTAAACTCTATCTGATGGTGAGGTTCCAGTTTTGGAGGTTTGGGGAATGTGAAGCACCCTTCATCACCAGTGCTCCCTGGTCCACTCTGACCCAGATTGGTACTACCTATTAGGGTCCCATCTATGGGTTAAATGGAAAAATGTATTTTATGAAAAAATTGTATTATCCATTAAGAATTGATTTATTTCAAAACTTTATAGGCATTAAATACCCACTGAGGTTGATATGCCATAAAACTAAACCAAACCAAACCAAACCAAACGCAGAGCCTTACTTTCGTCATTTGACTTTTAACCTTCGTAGTGATAACTTCCGGTTCACTACAAAACCTCTTATACATTTTGCAAAATCTAAAGCCCTCAAAATCTCAAACCTGCACCAATACAGCAATACAATAATAATTCCCTTTTATTTCATCAGAGTGGTAAGATTTCCACCAGTAGATGAAGATGTTGCTACCGAGGTATCTGAACTAATCCACTAATTTAATATGGAGATGACACCATCTTGGTTGAAACGCCACAACTCCCCATTTATCTGATTTCACGTAGAGACCAATGCCTGTTTCTGTCTGCTCCAGAGTTTTGGCTTGAGAAGGAGTATTTACAAAAAGTGCTAGATTCTGCATAGTCTGCATCAACAATAGTTTCTGCTGGGTATCAAAACAAGATGCAGGCGATATTGCCACTAATAGTAAGAGTAAAGTCAATATCAACCAGACAACAAGGGAGTCTATCCTCTCTTTTAGTGCTAAAACCAGAAAGTGTGTTTTTACATCTAAGGTGGAGGCGCCATACCTACCGTCAACTCACCACTTTACCGCGCAGATCCAAGCTGTACTACTGATGTTGCTGCGTTGGCAAGGACCAGTAATCGAACCTGACACCTTCTTCATAAATTACGAAAAAATTTTGTTCAATGTTGCTTTTTTTTTTACATAATTTATTTTTTGTGTTCTTTTAATGGCTGACTTCTGAAGACGGTTGGAAAATTAAAACGGAAAGTTTTTTGGTGGACCCAATGACAGTTTAACTATAGTCTATGAATTAACATTTTGCGAATTGGTTTACGGTTTAGGGGATAAGGGTGCTTTTAATTACGTATTGCTTAAAAAAAAAATAACGAAAAAACCAAAATACTATATTTAATGTGAAAAATATTTTTTTAAAACTAAGTTTAATTGAATTATACATTGCAATACTAACAAAACAACTGTCTCAATAATGGATTCAATAATTAATTTCAATGGTCAGCTCTTTTAATTATTTGGGTAATCAAGGACTATTTTGCGTAAATTCCTACCATAAAATAAACTAAACCCCACATTTTATGTCTGTTTTTGGCAATAAATATTTTATTTTTCTTGCACCCGTTATGTTACAATAATACTAAATATATTTCCTTTATTTATTTTAATATTCACTTCAATGTTTTTTTTTTTATTTTGTGAGTATGGTTAGTTTTAAAGTGGGGGTTCGTTTTTACACTTCAACTTTTTACTCGTAAATTCCTACGATAAAATGCCCAAGCCTAATTTTATGGGCAGGAATTTACGAGTAAAAAGTTCAATATTACTTTTTTGTTGTTATTTCTTTTCTTTTGTCTTTTGGTACTCTAAATAAAAACGTCAGATTTTAATCATCGTCGACGAAAAACAAAATTACGGTCATAAAAAGAAGGATCCAATTTATGCCTAAATTGTAAAACGAGCCCCCACTTTAAAACTAACATTCTCACAAAATAAAAACTTTTAGAATATGCACATTGAAATGAATATTAAATAAAGATATATTTTGTATTTTAAAATAACGGGTGCAAGAAAAATAAAACCTTTAATACAAAAACCGGACATAAAATGGGGGTTCATTTATTTTATGGTAGGAATTTACGAGCAAATAGTCTTGATTACCATTATTTGATTATAGACTTAATGTTATAAAAGAATAAGAATTAATACTAAAGCATAATATGATAATAATTAATAGAATATTATAAAAATATATTAATTGTCAGAAGTGGGATTCGAACCCACGCCGGAAGACCCGACTGCGACCTGAACGCAGCGCCTTAGAACCGCTCGCTGCCATCCTGACATAGTAAAAATTGGGTGAGCATATTGCAATATAAACTACAATCAAACTTGAATTAACAGTTTAGTTATAAATTAATTTAGATTTGTAAATTAAAAAAATATATACTATTTTATATATTCAAAAATATTGTATACAATGACCCGAAGAGTTTATTTATTCACTGCGGTATACTAAATATAGGTTTTGTTTTTATCTTGATGATCATATTTATTTTGATTGAAAGGATTTTTTTCTTTTTTAAATGCTCAAAAATTAAAAAATTATTAAATGAAAAAATAATATTTACAATTAGTTTACGCATTTAATTAGTGAAGAAAGAAAATTTGTAATTTTTTCCATATTTCTTTAAAAAATCGGTTACATAGTAAAACCGGAAGTAGCGGTGAATACTCTCCTAAATCTATATTGGTCTAAATAAATAAATAAAACTAATTTTATTTAAATAGATAAAAGTAAGAAAAAAAATTTAATAAAGAATTGTGAATTTTTGTTTTATTAAAAAAAATAATTAAATATAAAATGTTATAAAGTAAAGTTAAATTTTATCATTACCATCATTCCATTTTGTCGTTCTTCGCCTTTCCCGCTCCGTCTCCATTTGGCGTCAGACGTGGTACGTTGAGCTCTGGTTTAAAATTTTGTTTTTTCCTCTCGTTTAAGATATTTTTTATTTAAGTTTTTTAATGTTAGGATAATTATTGATGTTTCGAATTATTATTACTACTAATTTTCAGTCGCTAGTATTTTATTTAATAATGTGATTTATTAACGTTTTTTTCGTCTTTGCTCGGCCCGCCACGTGTCTAGGATTTTTATTTTATCATGGCTACTTTTTCGCTTAAATTATTTCTTTTTCATTCGTAACTAAATTGGAAAAATATATATCTATGTATTTTAATTAGATTTTATCACCCTAATTATTTGGGATTAATACGTGTAGTCGTGTTTTTAAAACTTTTTTTTTTTTTTATCCCCTTTTGATTTAATCTATAAAAAAAAAAAAAAAAGCTTTATAATTCTTTTTTTCTTTTAAATATTCAACCAGTCATTTTTGTTTATGAAATATTTTCTTTTACTTTGTATTGTATTTTTAAAAAATTAATTTAATTTTCCAAAAATAATTTATTCAAATGAAAATAAAGATAAAAATAAGAAATTCATTGTTGTAGTTTTAAATAATATGTACAAAAAGGAATTTTCCAAATATTTTCAATGGAAATATGAGTCAACGGGAGAAAAATAAATACTTTTTATATAAAAAATTAAAAAATCAGCCAAAATGATTTTTTTTCTGTTTTTCATATATAAGAACAATATGTTAATTACGCCTGAAGATATCTGAAACAGTGGTCGCAACTGTAAGATAAAAAATTGTTTTAATTTTTTTTTAAGAAACCATCCATTTTGGCGGACCTTATATATTTTCTGAAATATTTTTATTCATGAAAATTTTATAGGGATTTTTTTTTTTTTTCATTTTGTGTTATACATAACATCCAATTGTCTATTCTCAACATTATCGTAAATCGTACCGGGGACATATTTGTGCGGATTCAAGGAATTTAAAAAAATATTGTTTGTGCTTATAAAAACAATTGTATATTAAAAATTTTTTTTTTTTTTTTCTCAAAAATAATCTTAATTCGTTCGTACCCGTACTTGGGGACATTCAATATTTGTTGCTGTGAATTTGAATAAAACTTTATTATTAAAATTAATTTCCCATTAAAAGTAACCCTAACAATTTTTAGTAGGGAATAACTCTTTTCGTTTGTTTTTTCATTTTAAAAAACTAATTAAAATTAATTAAATCGATTATTTAAGGTCTAAGTCGGAAAGTAAGTAACATATATGAGCACAGTAAAAATAAAGCCTAAATACTATTACACATGTATTTGTTTTTTAAATACATTATTAAAACTTTTTTCGGTCAATTTTGTGCAAACTATCTTAATTAATTCGAAATTTTAAAAAAACAAAAAAAAAAACTCTAAAAATTTATTTTATTTGTCCGATTTTCGGTACTTTTTTTTTTTTCCCATTCACACCTTTCGATCTTTTTTTCTTTTTTATTTATGCAGAAACAATCATTATATTAACGTCAAAAATCGATATTTTTGGCAACGCCCAAGATAATATCGGGGGGGGGGGGTTGGCAAAGTTTAAGTTGACCTGGACAAAAAATGTTTAAATAAAAAGTGATGCATTATAAAATTTATTCATTGTAAAATCAACACTGGAGTCCCCGGGAACTTCTTATAGGTTCCAACTAAGCCATCTAATCTAACCTTGTAAATTATTTGTGTGATTTGTTTTTAAGAAACTATTGAAGATGTGTTTGCAGTTACTTGAAATAGTGAGGGAAGAAAAAATAAAAAAAAACACTGGGACGTATGACGCGTACCTATCAGTGTGGTGTATAAAAGGTTTTAGGTTAAATTTGTTTAACCCTCTTCTTAATGCTGAACTTCATATCCCGAGCATTAATTTCCAGGTCGCATTTTTATAGTAAAAATCAATTGTCGCACTGCATTTTTATGGTAATTTTAATGTCTACTTTCTATACAATGTATTCCAAACTTTCCAATGATATTGAAAGTGTCTTGCCATTATGTATCTCCGCCTTTGTTTCTTTATAACTTTGATCGGTCGTAAATAATGGTCATCATTAAAAGAAATGTGAATATGTAAAAAGTGTTTTGTAATTTTATTGACCAATGCATCATTTGCCATATCTGATAATTTATTTCTGTTTTTTTTCTGCTCTACGGCTATGCTGCACTATTGAGTGTGTTTAACCTCAAGTGGCTAGACACAAATTGGCTTTAGTCAATCCTTTAAATTAGGCCGCTGCCCTCTCATTTTTTGTAAAAAGTAATATTGGATGCTTAAAAAAAAAAAAAGAGCATGGCTTTTATTGACAAAATTTATTTATATTCAACTCTGAATATGTGTGTGAATGTGAAGAAAAAGTGGAAGTGAATCCGACTATGTAATATGAAAAATTGAAAAAAAACATTACTTGTTTATGAACTTTGTTTTTCAATTTTTCATAATATCACACACACACATGTATATTTTACAAACAAATGACATGGGATAGGTTACAAGGTAGGGATTTTTTTTTTTTATGAGATTGTAAATAATAATTTTTATAAAAAAAACTAATCTGGGACCCATACATTTTTCTATGGCTCATTCAAAACAAATATGTGCATCCAGGATGTGCTAAATCAAAAAGCTATCGGCATCACTGTTGGTACAAGGGGTTCCAGTCTAATTACAGCTGTGCTGAAGGCATACCTGAAGATAACCCCAAGGGTTGACATGCTGTAAGATCAATTAACCATCTAACCATTAACGACTTAATATAATAAATAACTTATGTAAAATCATCTGCAATGTATTTCATAGAAAAATAATTAGCCAATGCATTTTTATAGTAAGTCATTTGCAATATTTTATAGTAAAAAAAAAATGAAAAACTTTGGCTAATACATTTTTGTAGTAAAAATAATCGGCCAATGTATTCTTATAGTAAAAATTATTAGCTAATGCATTTCATCATATAATATATGTAAAAAAACATTGTCTTAATGCCTAAAAAAAAAATCATTGTCTAATGCATTTTCATACTAATCTTAATAAATGTCTACTTTCTATACAATGTATTCCAAACTTTCCATGATAATTGAAAGTGTCCATTGCATTATGTCTCCGGCTTTGTTTCTTTAATAACATTGATGGTCGTAAATAATGCAACATTAAAAGAAATGTGCAAATGTAAAAAAGTGTTTGTAATTTCATTGCCAATGCACATCATTTGCATATCTGACAAAATTTCTCATCATGTATTATTTACCAGAAATTGATTTTACTCTTAAATAAAGATAACTAAATCTGTCAATTGATCAACTTTAATGGACTGTTAAATTGACATTTATAGATTTAAAACTCTCCAAAATGGGGAAGAAAAAAAGAAGATAACTCTAGTTTTGACATGCCATAAAATCTAACCATAATGCCTAATGGTTCTTAATAAATGACTTATTTGTAGTTAAATCATTGCAATGTATTTTCATAGAAAAACAATTAGCTAATACATTTTTATTGTAAGTCATTTTCAATGCATTTTTTAGTAAAAAAAAAAAAATCATTTTTTTTAGAGAATTTAAGTGTACCTGAAACTTGCTCGTACCGTTAAAATTATGAGTGCTTGAAAGTTATTGGTTGTAGTGAGATGAAATGATGTCACTTGTCTTAAAATTGTATGTGTTCACCTGAACCATTTACAGAACTCCTTGTGATACACTCCCTATCTAGAGAAAGGAAAATCCACAACCAACCCTGATCATCCTTCTCTTACTCAAGAAGCTCCTGTTTTGCCATTTGAAATGTTCCTCTTGAGCAAGAAATATATGCAACCTGATGAAGTCTAACAGACCAGAAACTTAGGACGCTCGAGCACATCACTAACTACAATAAACATCCATTTTCTACAAATCCTGGTGTTTGTCTACCTTTCTCCACATACTGTCCTGATAAAATTTCCTCACTTTCTCTCTTCCCAGAAAGTATATATATATATACCCAGTGGCTGTATAATTTTTTTTTAATTCTAGAAGAATTAATAAATATATACTTACTTTTTTCAACTATTAGAAAATAGCAATAAAAGACTCGGTGTGATGGAAGAGGAAGTTCAGTTCTAGTTTTTCGATTATCCCCCCCCCCCTCCCTCTGTTTTCAGATCTTGCTTTTTTTTGAAAAATATTGTCTGCCTTATTTAGTTTATCTAGTTCTTATTCTTATTACATTAAAGCTTTAAATTCTTTACCTACGGAGAGTGCCTAGTATTACTAGTCAATAAATTCTTTTTCTTCTCTACCGCGTTGCTTTTACGTAACTCTTAAGCGGACTAATTCTAAGATGTCCGGCAGGTCTCTCGTGGATGATCTGCTATGGATACAAGAGCGATGACGTGATGAGCCTCGCTCTGTTGGAACTCACTCGGTAGCCATCCAATGTTAGATTTCCGAGATGGAACAATATGTCTACAAAATAAGTGAAAGGCTGATGGAAGTAGATTTCCAGAATTTAATGGGGTGATACTTGACAAGCAATTAACTCTGTGACATCCATATAACCGCCTATTTCACCCATCAGAAGTTACTTATCTACCCTCAAATGATGTGTACGTGCGATATGGTTACAGGTAACCAATCACAGCCGATGATGTTTGTAACATAGCGGTCTGTCACAGTCGCACTCGTGCGCACTACAAAGGTTAATTGGTGTGGGCGATGTCTTGTCAGGTAAAAAAAAAAAAAAAAAATCGCTACAACGGTGAGATGTAAGGGTTAGTTTTATTATCGGGCCGTTGCTTGTGGCTCTGTTTGGACCGAGGGACACCTGTAAATTACTGTGATCCCACACTGGGACCAGAGGCCCACCGAATCCTACGCTGTCGAAATTCAAAAAGAGGACGTCTTGTTGTTCGCTCCGTCCTTGTTCCACATAGACTTCCGTTTCTGTCCACACCCGAAAACTTCCGGTTTGGCTTTCCAATTCTCCATGGTGTTATACCTTGGTCAAATCACTCCACCCTTTTTCAAAGCTCACCTTGTCTCATTCTTGTGTGTGCTTTCTATAGCGCTTCCTCTAAACCTCATGGGCCCCATCATAATTTGTTACAGATAGCCTTTTTTTGGACTGAATAAACACAGTTTAGAAGTCTTTATATTAGGGAAATAATTGGTACTTTAATGAAAGTGCCCCTTTTTTTTATTTTTATTTTTTTTTTAATGATATAGGAATTAGGCTCCTGTCTTTGAAAAATTCGTTCTCACACTGGGAATAAAGTGAGTTATGTGTCACGTATGTCAGGCAAGCTAGTTTCTGACACCAGTGACATATCTAATCTTCCATATGGCCCAAATTTAGTCCTATACATGTTATATTGTGCACCTCCTTACATATAGGTTGTTTTTTACTCTTTTTTATCCTGGTTTCTTTATGATTATAATTACAGAGTTGCCACTATAAGTAAGTGTATATTTACATCGTTCTACTATAATTATTCTNCGAATACACATAAAGAGTACACAATAGAAGATGTAGAGTCATTTATAGACTACCTATACACCTTTCTTGTTGGGGCTTTGTCCCCTCCTTACATTACTGTAAGTGATTTATACAGCATGGACTATTCTTAGTCTCATATCTGTTGCTTTTATGTTTATCCTTTTTACATGTAATTTTATATTACTTATGTATGTATGTATTATGTACCCTGTTAAGTCTTGTGCTTGTTATATAAAATGTTTGTTATAAAACTCCCCTGAATTTATTCCCCTACAAAATAATCCTCACAAACATTATGCTTGTAACTTATTATCTTATAAACTTTAATGAACCCTCTGGTGCTATGTAAAAAACAGATTTTTTTTGGTCTCGATTTTCTGCTTAACAAAAAATTGTAATGGGGGAAAAAAAAGGGTCCACACTTTCAGCTGTCTATTTGTTTTACAATTATCTTACATTTTAAATCCAACTCCTTACTAAAAACATGGACTTTTTTTTTCATTTAATAGGCTAAAATATACTCCTGAATTTCTTTAGTAACAACCAAAAATTTATTTATAGCTATCTTTGAATTATGCAATGACACAGACAGAAGAAAAAAAACAAACAAACAAAAAAACGGTATTTGGTGATTTATATTAAGATATATCAATTTAATAAATATATTTTAAAAAAAATCAAATTGTGTGTAGTATAATAAATACTGATATCAAAAAACGATATCTTACTTACACCATTATTTGAGGAAATAGCATCAAAGATCGTCGGCTAAAATGCACCTTGATTTTGCAACATTTAGCCTAGAAATTGGTTAGAAAATCTAGCTATTTCAATATTTAAAACAGAAAAGATTGGGTTGAATCGAACTTAACGACCTAAATCCCTCCATCGTATATCACACCTGCTGAAAGAAAAAAATACCAAAAATCAGGGAATTAATCGAATATAATGAAATTTTCAGTGTTGATATATTATGAATAAAAGATATAATGCACCAGTTATTTTATTTAAAAACTTTTACATTTTTTCAGGTCAGTTAACTTTATACCATGTATCTTTGAGAATCTGTGTTATGCCTCAAAGATATGTGGTTCAAAGTTAACTGATCTGAAAAAATGTAAAAGTTTTTAAATAAAATAACTGGTGCATTATATCTTTTATTCATTAATATATCAACACTGAAAATTTATTAAATTTGGTTAATTCAAGTTCTTGGTATTTTTTTTTCTTTCGGTGGGGTGACATACGATGGTGGGATTTAGGTACGTTAAGTTTGATTTAACCAAAGATTGTCATTTTAAATGAAACAAATAAAATATTATAACTAGAATCCCCATCATCACTGACACCTCCAATATGCTACTTTTACTCATTAATTAAGCTGTAACAGTGATAACATTTTAAAAGATTGAAATCTATTTCCTCAAACGAAGGCAAAGTTTTGGAGAAAAAATAGTTTGTATTGTAATTGTTTATGTTAATTTGCAACTTTCACCACATGGGAGATGTTACAGTTCCAAAATCGACTACCCTAATGTACAGTTCCCATCTAGTTGTTTAACTGAGCATTCCAGTGGAATCCATGTAGTGAGCAGCAAAACAGTAGCATTGACACAGCTACAGCATGGAAAAAATTCTCACTAAAAATAGATGGAAAATTCCATGTCAAATAATCCAGGCCATATCACTCACCCCCTTCAATGGGTAATTCCATGTCAAATCACCCAGGCATGTCACCCACCCTGCCTTAAGGGTAATTCCATGTCAATCACCAGGCCATGTCACCCACCTGCTTAGGGTAATTCCATGTCAAATCACCAGGCCATGTCACCCACACTGCCTTATGGGTAATTCCATGTCAAATCATCCAGGCCATGTCACCCACCCTGCCTTAAGGGTAATTCCATGTCAAATCATCCAGGCCATGTCACCCACCCTGCTTAAAGGTAATTCCATGTCAAATCATCCAGGTCATGTCACCCACCCTGCCTTAAGGGTAATTCCATGTCAAATCATCCAGGCCATCTCACTCATCCACTTCAATTTTTCTAAAATTTTGTCCAGGTGCAGATTATGTTAAAGTTAGGCACTCCCTAAAATTTGAGCTACCAATTCCAAAAATTGGCGGAGTTATGTCGATTTTGAGCTCTCAAATTTGAGTGGGGTTTCTGATTTGCAAAATTTTTAACTGATGTTGTAGCTTCGGTTCTGGGAAACTCAGAATTATCTTGGTACAAATAATGTTCAATATATGTGAATAATAATAGAAAAAAATGTTGTCATAGATGTGGTGCCACATCGAGATATTGATCTTGCTATGAAAAAATCAGAAATCATCAACAAATCAAAATTGGTTAACTTTAAGACTTTTTTGATAGCATATTTGAATTCCTTGAGCAAAAATGCTTTTATAAACGAATTTTTAGTAGTAGGGAAACTCTAGACGTCATTTTACTGACAAAAATAGATTAGCAAAAAGTCGCCATTTTTTCGTGACCCCCCACCAAATTTGAACGTCAAAAAAAAAAAAAAAACATCCAACATTGGCAAGATGTCCCTTTTCCTCTGTTTGATTATTTCTCATTTAGTAACCTTTATTAGGTTACACAAAATCCAACATTGGAAGATGTCCCTTTTCTCCGTTAGGTTATTTCATTTAGTAACCTTTGTTAGGTTACAACAAAATCCAACATTGGCAAGATGTCCCTTTTCCTCCGTTAGGTTATTTCTCATTTAGTAACCTTTGTTAGGTTACAACAAAATCCAACATTGGCAAGATGTCCTTTTCCTCTGTTTGGTTATTTCTAATTTAGTAACCTTTATTAGGTTACAACAAAATCCAACATTGGCAAGATGTCCCTTTTCCTCTGTTTGGTTATTTCTAATTTAATAACCTTTGTTAGGTTACAACAAAATCCAACATTGGCAAGATGTCCCTTTTCCTCCGTTAGGTTATTTCTCATTTAGTAACCTTTGTTAGGTTACAACAAAATCCAACATTGGCAAGATGTCCTTTTTCCTCTGTTTGGTTATTTCTCATTTAGTAACCTTTATTAGGTTACAACAAAATCCAACATTGGCAAGATGTCCCTTTTCCTCTGTTTGGTTATTTCTAATTTAATAACCTTTATTAGGTTACAACACAACCACAGCTTAAGGACATCCGATAGTGACCTAATGGTTAGCAAGCTAGTCTCACAGATCCATTACTCTTGAATATCGAGTTCAATCCTCACCGAATGCCCCATATTTGTGACCTTGCATCACATTCTAGCCGTGGTGAATGTGTTGGGTAAATAATGCCTTTAAATCAACATAACTCTTTAAAAATTTATTAAATTTTTGGAATTGGAAGCTCAAATTTTGGGGATTGTCTAACTTTATAATAATGATGAAATTTATTGTGTACAGTGCTCAGGTGCACTACAACTCATCAAAGTCTCATGTCAAGTACACAGAATAATGTATTAGTGTGAGGAACATGAACAGTTTACAGTAATAATATACATGTATGTGTACAGTGCTCAGGTGCACCACAACTCATCAAAGTCTCATGTCAAGTACACAGAAAAATATATTTGTGTCAGGAACATGAACAGTTTACAGTAATAATATACATGTATGTGTACAGTGCTCAGGTGCACCACAACTCATCAAAGTCTCATGTCAAGTACACAGAATAATAATTAGTGTCAGGAACATGAACAGTTTACAGTAATAATATACATGTATGTGTACAGTGCTCAGGTGCACCACAACTCATCAAAGTCTCATGTCAAGTACACAGAATAATGTATTAGTGTCAGGAACATGAACAGTTTACAGTAATAATATACATATATGTGTGTGCGTGTGTGCATATGTGTGTGGAGAGGGTCATCAGGTATAGTGTTGGCGGATTACAGGAAGCATGGATGCTTTGAAAGATTCAGTGTTTCGGCAGCCTACAACAGACATGGGAAGCTTATTCCATGCCTCCGCAATTCTGAGCATAAAGAAATGTCTCCGAAGGTCATGTGAGCAGTGCTGTTTTCTGACTTTGTAGGCATGCCCACGTGTGTTAGAAAGATGGAGATAAAAAAACATAGTCCACACCTGTACAAAATTTCTGAAAAATTGAAGTGGGTGGGTGACAATTTTACTTTTTTCTGGATGATTTGACATGGAATTGCCCAGATAGATAAATTATTAAAGAAAAAAACAACTTTTAAAAAAAAAATTCAAAAAACAAGAGAAGACGTGTTTTCTTGCAGTTTCTTTCACTTTTTATTCCTGAATTTTTTAGAATTTTTTTTTTTTTTCGCTTTTCAATCATATTAACTGGATGACATTTTTATTGTTTTGATTTTTCTAAATTAAAATTAAAACACTTTAAAAAAAAAAAAAATTTTTTTTAGTCATAAAATCCAAGGTTAAATCGAACTTAACAGGCCTAAATTCCACCATCGTATGTCACCCTGCTGAAATAAATAAATAAAAAAAAATCAGGGAATTAACCAAATTTTATCAAATTCTCAATGTTGATATATTAATGAATAAAAGATATAATGCATTTTATTTAAATTTTTTTGATATTTTTTCAGGTTAGTTAACTTTGATCCACGTATCTTTGAGAATCTGTGTTACGCCTCAAAGATACGTGGCTCAAAGTTAACTGACCTGAAAAATGTAAAAGTTCTTAAATAAAGTAACTGGTGCATTATATCTTTTATTCATTTTTATCAACACTGAAAATTTTATTAAATTCGGTTAATTCCCTGATTTTTTTTCTTTCTTTCAGCAGGGTGACATACGATGGTGGAATTTAGGTCTTTAAGTTTGATTTAACCGAATCCAGTCCTTTCATTTTTTTTGTCATTTCTTTAATATTTTTTTAATTACCTTTTCTTTCTTTCTAACGAAATATATTACTTTTTTTTCAAAAATAGACATATATGTATATATATATATTTTTTTAATTTTTTTTTTTTTTCAAAAAGAATCACTGTGGTTTTTTTTTTTTATCGTTTTTTTTTGTTAGAAAAAGGAGAAGAAGAACAAAAATTTTTTCTTTCTTTTTTGAGTCGGTAATAGTATTGGGCGTCAGCGTCGGTAGTGGTTGTTGTTGATGTGGTGGTAGTTGTCGGATTAGTCATTAGGGGGTGGGGGTGGCGTCATGTGTCCTACAGTAGCAATAAAATAAAATAAAATAAATTTCCCTTCCCCCCTCTACACATCGGGCCAATAAACAATGCTAAAATCTGTAAGAACATTTATTTTCGTGGTAGAAGAGTGTATCAACCCAATGCACTAGCTACCTATGAACATTAATGGGTATGTCCCAATCATCTTAGATACCTAAGTATTATACTGACTGACTAGTCTTATACCACTAGTAGTGGTTTATTTTCTTCACACCGCTGGCAAGTATTGTATTTTGTTAATGTTATAAAGATTTCCAACCTCCGTTAGTAACCGTTGTTAGATTACAACAAAATCCAACATTGGCAAGATGTCCCTTTTCCTCTGTTTGGTTATTTCTCATTTAGTAACCTTTATTAGGTTACAACAAAATCCAACATTGGCAAGATGTCCCTTTTCCTCCGTTAGGTTATTTCTCATTTAGTAACCTTTATTAGGTGACAACAAAATCCAACATTGGCAAGATGTCCCTTTTCCTCTGTTTGGTTATTTCTAATTTAGTAACCTTTATTAGGATACAACAAAATCCAACATTGGCAAGATGTCCCTTTTCCTCCGTTTGGTTATTTCTCATTTAGTAACCTTTATTAGGTTACAACACAACCACAGCTTAAGGACATCCGATAGTGACCTAATGGTTAGCAAGCTAGTCTCACAGATCCATTACTCTTGAATATCGAGTTCAATCCTCACTGGATGCCCCATATTTGTGACCTTGCGTCACATTCTAACCATGGTGAATGTGTTGGGTAAATAATACCTATCTCCCACAGCTTGAACTGCTTTGGTCTATCTATCTATCTATTGATATATATATATATATATATATATATATATATATATATATATATATATATTTATTTATATATAGGTTATTTGCGGTCCAGAATGTGACATTAAGAAAAGATCTTCAATAAACACCATGGGATGTAATTTAACAACCTTATGATTGCGCCTTAGCAAGAAACCTGGGTAGCTGTTTATAATAAACATTGATCTATAAAAACTCAGCAAATTAAATAAATATTAGCTCTCACAATTTGTGATTGAGCACTGTATTTTCTTTGTTTCATCACAAAAAAAAATTTGTTTATATATATATATATATATATATATATATATATATATATATATATATGTATGTGTGTGTGTGTGTGTCTGTGTGTCTGTGTGTTCTTTTGTGATGGATGTTGGGAATTTTTGGTTGTATTGGAAGTATGGAAAAATATAATATGAGGAATAATAACCAAAATTCAAATTGACGAATATTGTGTTGTTTTTAATCGCACCACAACTAGGATATGCCAAGATATTGAATTAACCAGTTGCAAGAGAAATGGATTTGTTCTTCTGTTGGAACATTCACAATTTGTATAGTGGCAGTAGGAAGTATCAGCAAAGTCTTTACAGAGAGTACCGTATCAAGTGAGGAAGGTTGGAAGGCAGATGTATAGTCAAAGTTTCTTTCCTTTCTCTCTTCTTGCTTTTATGGATACTAGCAAAATAAAAAAAGCCCTCTGGACGATGTAAAATAAATATTACCTGAGGGGATGGGAGTTGAAAATTTAATATCAGAGAATTTGTATCATAAGTAAAAGTAAAATCATCAAATTTAATAAAGGAGTAAAAAATGAAATAGATTTATTAAAGGAGTAAAAAATTTAAAAAAAATGGAAATGGAAACTTAGTTTGATAACTTTAAATATATATTAAAATAAAACAAACTATATATAGATAGATAATACCAGGTATGTATTTATTAAAACTTGTTTTAAAAAACCAATGAGGACTGTCTAACATTGCATGCTCAAATTTTGAGTGTATTTATTCTATGTTATGATGATTTTAGGTAGCGTGACGTAAGCAGTGACATAGTTTTTGTTACAGACAAAAACCGGAAGCAAATCTCCATTATTAATAGATATAAGAAGGCAAAGCATAGTTAATTCTAAATAACTCTGATTTCCCTTATGATTGAAGTTAAGCAATGATTAGCTAGTACAGTACTTAGATGGGTGACCATTTATGAACAGAATGTACTGTGAGCAATTTAAGGCGAGTGTGCTAGACTAAGCAAAGCGTAGTTAATTTTAAGTTACTCTGATTTACCTGACGATTAAAGTTAAGCAACAATAGGTCTGTTCTGCACTTAGATGGGTGACCATTTAGGAGTAATATTGCTGTCCTTCTATAGCTAAAAATAAAATTACATAAATAAGAGGTGTACTTATTTTTGGACTGTAACATAAGAATATCTTTAGTTGTAGAATTTCAGTGGAGTAGAGTTTGGTAATAAGTAATACCTAATTATAACCGTTTTCAGTGTATTAATGTTCCACTAGAAATAATATTAACAGTATAGTCCTAGTCCTAGTCAGAGGCGGACTAAGTGCATATCTTTTTTATATTTTAAGCTTTGTAGATTCTAAGTCATTCTGATTTTCCTTATGAGTTAAGCAACGATAAAACTGTTTGATATCTAGATGGGCGACCACTTTTGAATAACATGTACTGTAAGCAATTGTCAGACTAGGCAAAATGTAGTAAATAACAAGAAAAAGAAAGAAGTTAAGCAACAATGTATGTTCAGTACTTAGATGGGTGACCATCTAGAAATATCAGATGCTGTGTTGAAAACTGAGGCTTGAAAAAATAATACTTGTATTACTTGATTAAAAAAAAAAATTGACAATGCTGTGTCCTGAAGAAGATCTTTAGTTTGCCTGCCTGATATTTTGTTTTTATTTATTTTATATCTAAAATAATTTTAAATAGAATATTTTCGTATATGTAAACAAAACTTGATCGAAACATGTGTTGACTAAATAACAGCAATACACTTCCTCCTAACCAAAGTATATATATATATATATATATATATATATATATATATATATATATTTCTTCCAATCATTTTTTAACATATCTGTCGGATTCATTTCCATTTTTCTAACTTACATAATAATAGCATTACATTATATATAATATATATTATAACATATATTATTATTATTATTATTATTATTATTATTATTATTATTATTTACTCCTTTTGAGTTTTCACATCAGCATTAGCTGATGGTCTTTCACTGGAGTCTGAGTGACAGCAAGTCTCCTCAGGTCTCCAGGACTCTTCTGAGTATTCTGGCAGATTGCAGCAGTGCAGTGTTCTGAATGGTTTCAATCCTTCCTCTGATATCCAAACTTTCCAAGCCCTTTTCTAATTTTTTTCTAATCCTTTTGGGACCATTCCAAGTGCACCAACTACAATTGGTATCAATTTCACTTTCATATTCCACAACTTTTTCAGTTCTCTGGCAAGGTCCAGATATTTGTCTATTTTTTCATTTTTCTTTAACTTCACCCTGTGATCTGCTGGCACTGCAAAATCCACCAGTTGACAAGTTCTTTATTATTATTATTATTATTATTATTATTATATTATTATTATTATTATATATAATCTATCATATATTTATGTATATATCATTATGCTTCTTTCTTTTATCATATATTACTGTATTATATTATTATACTTCTGGCCTTGTGCCAAACTAAACTAAGCAAACGAAAGCTTTCGTGAGATAGGCTAGGAAACCATAGTGAGTTCGATTCTCACTGGGTGCACCATAACTTCTGGCCTTGTGCCAAACTAAGCTAAGCAAATGAAAACTTTGGGGTGCTAGGCTAGCAGACCATAGTGAGTTCGATTCTCACTGGGTGCCCTATACTTCTGGCCTTGTGCCAAACTAATCTAAGCATAAAATGTGTGTGTGTGGATTTTCAAAGATTCATCTCGTATATGAAAAACAATCCAAATATGCTTAACTAGATGGTTTTAACTGAACGGATATTTACAAGGGGAGTAACTGCAGTTTTACTGAAGTAAAAGTTATCTCCCTTGCTTAACAAATTCGGTCGATTGATTGAATTTGACGACCCTAGAAGAATAGCTTGTTGCATTGTGACATAGTTATTTTAGGTATACCCAAAATTAACCTAAAATCCGTTTTTGATAAAATGAATGTAGCCCCCCCCCGAAAATCTACCTATCATATATTACTGTATATATTATATCATTATATATTGTTATATATATTGCATATTATTATATTGAAGTGTGGGTTCTATGTGTGCTTCTTATATTTTTTTTCATTGCCAGTTGAAGAGGATAGGATTCCCAAAATATAGCAGCAAACCTTATATATATATATATATATATATATATATATATATATATATATATGTATTTGGGCAGCAAGTTATTTTTCAGGCATATCTTATTGAATAACACGGAGTACTTCTTCATTATTTGAATCTGTGTCTTTTCCAGTCATCTGGCGATCTTTCTGGTGTTTAGATCCAATTGAAATAGGATATTTCCCATACTGTTAGCCCGAGCGCTTTCGACCGCTTCCTCAGTCGTCATCATGGGGTATATGAGTTGGTTTTAGTTCGTTTTTTTTAGGTCTTTTATCTATGTTCTTTTTATTTTTATTTTTTTCATTTTATTTGAAGAGTCTATTATTTTCATTTGAAGAGTCTCACTGGGTGTCATGATGACGACTGAGGAAGCAGTCGAAAGCGCTGGGGCTAACAGTATGGGAAATATCCTATTTCAATTGGATCTAAACACCAGAAAGATCGCCAGACGACTGGAAAAGACACAGTTCCAAATAATGAAGAAGTACTCCGTGTTATATATATATATATATATATATATATATATATAATATATATATATGTGTGTGTGTGTGTGTGTGTGTGTGTGTGTGTGTGTGTATATACATCTATATATGTATATATTACATAATAGTGTCAATAGAAAATTAATAGTGTAGTCCTTATAATAATAACCTTAGTTGTAATTTTGATAATGTAGTCTTAGTAATAGTCATATAAGTAGGGGTAATATACTGTCGTGTTAATAGTGTCCTACTTTCTTTATTAGCATTAGTAAAGTATATAGACAATGCCATATTCATCTAATATATATATATATATTATAATATATTAATAATTTGAAGGCAATTACAATGCATATAAAAGATAAAAACAAAAAGATGTTATTTTTGTCTTATCGATTTCGAAGTATAAACTTCATCCTCAGAGGTTCGTATCAGAAATGTACGTGCTTACGTTTTTCTTTGTGTGGTTATAATTTCTCTTCTTATTTCTTTTTTTTTTTTTTTTTTTTTTTTTTTTTTTTTTTAGAAATGAGAAGAGAAATTATAACCACACAAAGAAAAACGTAAGCACGTCCATTTCTGATATGAACCTCTGATGATGAAGTTTATAATTCGAAATCGATAAGACAAAAATAACATCTTTTTGTTTTTATTTTTTATACGCATTGTAATTGCCTTCAAATATTAATATATTATAACATACTTAACAATGCTTCAAGCAAATTACCAATTACTTTTATATATATATATATATATATATATATATATATATATATATATATTACATAATAGTACCATTAGAAGATTAATAGTGTAGTCCTTGTAATAACCACCTTAGTTGTAATTTTGATAATGTAGTCTTAGTAATAGTCATATAAGTAGGGGTAATATACTGTCGTGTTAATAGTGTCCTTCCGTCAAAGTAAAAAAAAAAAAAAAATACTTGGAGAGGTAGTTGCTGTGGTAGCGTGCCTCTCTCTATCTGGTGTCGTTATCCTAAGAGACAAGCACTTTCTCTACCATGATGTTTAGCAGTGTTTGGGTGCCCTGCAGGCCCTGTCCGTTCAAATAGAACTGTTCGCAGAACAACGGGAGACTGGTATACGTCATTAAGAATTTAGCACAAGTCTGTGCAAAGAATTGGCGCAGGTCTTTGCCGATGATGTTTTCGAGGAAACGACGCAACGGCTGGACGTGACTGATGGGAGTGTCCCACAGGGTGAGAAAGTCTTCGACCATGTGGTGAATGCTGTGAGGTCGCGGAAGAACCTCCTTGGGTCGTAAGTGGCTCATCTGTTCCTCTGAAAGAAGAGATAAGAAAAAAAAAAGATTGGTTGGATGGTTGGTTGATTGAGTTTTATGGCATGTCAAACCTTGTTGGGTCATTTCATGCACATAGTGACCAAGAAAAAAAAAAGACATTTGAAAATTATGATATTTTGAATTTTTTCCCCAAGAAAAACCGCCATGTCGGCTGGGGCGTTAGAATGCACCGACTGCACCTCTGCAGAGGGGTAAGACTCCCCTAATGGGGCCACCTGTTGGCCGTGGGTGGCGACCCGTGATGCTTAAGGTTAGAGCCCAGGTGGATGAGCAGTTCATGACATGCAATACTCCACTTTGGCCCTATCTTGGGCTAGACAGGCGGTCGGAGAGGCCCTCACCGATCAATCGGCTGGTCACGTCAAACCCTAGCACCTATATGATTTTCCCAACCCTATTGCCCTTATGGCAAGCCCCAACCCCTTTTTATCATATGGGTGCTAGAAGGCGGTGACTGAGGGCCTGCATGTCCTGGGAATGACGTTAAACTCTATCTGATGGTGAGGTTCCAGTTTTGGAGGTTTGGGGAATGTGGAGCACCCCTTCATCACCATTGCTCCCAGGTCCACTCTGACCCGGAGTGGTAGTACCTGTTAGGGTCCCATCTATGGGTTAAATAGAAAAATGTATTTATAAAAAAATTGTATTATCCATTAAGAATTGATTTATTTCAAAATTTTATCGGCATTAAATGACCCACTGAGGTTGATATGCCGTAAAACAAAACAAACAAACAAAATACAAAGAGTTCAATGAGTTTGGTTGGTAAAATATATTTTAAGGAGAATTGAATGTAGCAAAAGGGTTAAAGGGTAGATTGCAGATAAAAAAAACCCTGCGGAACTTAGCTGAATTCCTTGTTAGTTCTGTTCCTCGTAACTGGTTGGGCCCTGAAGAATTGTTTTTTAGGTGTGCGTTTGCCGTTCCAGCTTCTAACGTGTCGAGGGTTCCTAGTCGTCGCCGTCTGGGGGCTTCTGACGATACGGAGCAGTGAAGCTAGCCAAATGCTAGAGGTAAAGGAAGCCGAATTCTTCAAAGACCCCTCTTTTATAGTGGGCATCATGTGACCCTAAGAGCTGCTGCTGGTGACCGGTGAAAGAGGATCACCATTCCCTTAATAATTTTTCACAATATACGCTTAAATATGGACAGTGTAAGGGAAACGGTTCATCCTCCATAACAACCTTCCCAGGCTACGTAGTTTTCCACTACAAAATGGAGAGGACCGCCTCGCTGATAAGAAAGCAACCGGGAGTGACGGCATACCAGCAAATATCTTGAAGGCATGGGGCAGCACTGCTTCAACCACTACACTAGCGACTTTGCAGCTGCTGGGAGCATGGACACATCCCCCAGGACAAGCAGGACGCTACCATTGTCCCCTTATACAGGAACACAGGAACAAAGGAGATCGGAGCGACTTCAGCATAGTTTGAGAAGTCTTGCATGTGTTACACTGGCGCGTCTGCAGACTTTGCATCTTGCACCTATCCAGGAACACAGTGTGGCTTCCGAGCAACCGTGGACATGATCTCACTATGCCAACTGCAGGAGGGGTGCCGGGAGAGCGGATGCCACTCTGCACCGCATTGATGGACCTAAACGTAGGCATCCAACCTGTCCACCTGAAGTGTTCGCAGTCACTGCACCAGAGATTCCAGAGATTGCCATTCGAAAATTGTGCTGCTCAACCACTCACGCAGTTGCAGATAAAAAAACCCCAAAAACAAAAAACAACAAAAAACAAAGTGGACACTACGCCATCGTCTTTAGTAGACGGAAGGATGCCAACCACAAGGGAAACAACTGCGTAGGGTCTGATATCAAAGTGGACCCACAAGACTAAAAGGGCATTGTGGGAAGTCCAACAGATATCCTAAAAAGGTTAAAAATAGGGACTTCTACCAGGCTAGTAGCAGTAAAAGGCTGTGTGGAAAATATTGTTCTGAAGTTAGAATTTAGTCTTTAGTTAGTTCTTAGTACTGGTTACGGCACACAGGTAAGTTTCCTACCATAAAATTAGTTGAACTCAAGGGAGGTTACTCTGAATGCTTTTTTTCTTTTTATTATTAAATAAATATATTTAAAAAAAAATTAAGCACATTGTGCCAGAATACTCAGAACAGTCCTGGACACCTGAGGAGACTTATTGCCTTTTTTCTTTTTATTATTAAATAAATCATAGTGTTTTATTTTACTTATTTATTTGTTTATTTATTTATTTTATAAATTGCCTTTTTTCTTTTTCATTAAATAAATCATATTGTTTTATTACCTATTTACGAGTAAAAAGTTGAAGATTACCAAGTTTCTTCCCAATTTCCCGTGAAGTTGCTGGTATTTGTTAAAAACCCTTTTTGTAAAATTAGTAATTGTTTTATACCCCATTTTATTTCAGTATTTCACGGTGTTTGGAAGTCAATAAAATCTTTGTACATTCAACATCAGTCGATCTTCGTGTCTTGATTTGTATCACCAAGAGCTGCTACATATGAAGAACAATCCAAATGAACTTAACCAGAAAATGGTTTTCATTGAAAAGGTATTTACAAAGGAAGCAACCGCAGTTTTACTGAACTAAAAGTTATCTCCCTTGCTTCACTAAAGATCGCGCTCTGCTTAATACAAGGCATCTCTGCTGGACAGCGCTCTTGCTTGAAGCCTAAAGGATGGCCACAAAAATCGTAACATAGCTAAAACTGCTTTTTATAACATGTTAGGAGGCTTTATTATATAACCAACATCGTCAGGTATATACATGAGAGAGTGGACACTGCGTGTGTGTGTGTGTGTTTTGAGAGAGAGAGAGAGAGAGAGAGAGAGAGAGAGAGAGAGAGAGAGAGAGAGAGAGAGAGAGAGAGAGAGAGAGAGAGAGAGAGATTTAGCTATGTTTCCCCCTTTTTTCTTTCTGGCTGTCATGTTGTCTAGTCTTCTTTTGAGCTAATTCTTTAGTCATGCAAATTAATCAACTCACAAGACTTTTATTTTCATGATCAAGATTTATTTCTGCCGCGTTCTTATTCGCCGCGCGGGAGAATCAACCTCGCAGTGGCACGTCTACCCTGCATCCATCTCTGGTTAAAACTGAAATCTAAAACTAGTCACGTGTTTCTCGTGACGTGCTCTCTAGTATTTTTTTTTCCAACGGAAATCTACCCGCCTACGATTTCAACTCCATCGAACCTATTTCAAACAAACTACAGGGTCTTGTCAACAACCCATGACACCACATAATATATGACAGCTTCATTGAAGTCTCTAATGTTGGTGAACATATACAAAGAACTCCAACAAAGAAGTACATACAACAGAAATGGACGGGCGTGCTCTATTGGTTAGAGTCGTAGGAAATGGACACGTCGACCCGAGTTCAAATCCTGAACGAAGCTGTTTGCACTTCACATAGCTCTAATACCACTTGAAAATGTATGCATTCAACTACACTCCCGCCAGTACAGACTGGGCTCTTTAATCAACCAGTCTCGGAGAAGGAAAACTCAATTAAAACCTGTTAAACTACGTTAAAATACTGCACATATAATATACTCAGAAATACCGATACGTAGGCTCCCTGCGTCCCTGACGCACACAAATCTAAAAGGATGCAGTAAAATCGTATCCATGCGTTTAAGTTTTTTTCCTTTTTTTCTCACCATTTCAAGCTAAATGTAAATACATTTCAATAGTTTCTTAAAAACGAATTACACAGGATAGGTTATCAGGTGGGAGTTAGACAGCTTTAGTTGTGACCCATAGATTTCCCCCGGGGACTCATTCAAAGCAAATATGTGCGTCCCAGGACGCATTAAATCAAAAAGCTATCAACATCACTGTATACTCACCAGTTGGAAGTGTCTTGTAGTAATAGTAGACGGGATGGAGAAAATTCGATTCGTGTGCCTTTTCAGGATCCCC
The DNA here is from genome assembly GCA_023376005.1 of Doryteuthis pealeii. Taxonomy (NCBI): domain Eukaryota; kingdom Metazoa; phylum Mollusca; class Cephalopoda; order Myopsida; family Loliginidae; genus Doryteuthis; species Doryteuthis pealeii. The sequence goes on along the minus strand of CM042177.1, from coordinate 21,527,290 downwards.
AACCGCCCGGTTTTCATGGAACACATCTTTTCCGGGTCCTGAGAAGTTAGCGCCATATTGGAAGACAATAACAATGATCTCCTCGGCTGGAATTCCGCTACATTCCGTCAAAGCATGGATCATTTTTAGAGGGAATTCCTCGATGTAGATAACTTCAGTATGCTCCCTGCAAAGAGAAGTTTTCCACACGTTAACACATTGACTATATATTGGTACACTAGAATGATTTTTACTATAAAAAATGCATTGCAAATGATTTTTACTATAAAAATGCATTGGAAATGATTTTTACTTAAAAATTTGGAAATGATTTTTACTATAAAAATGCATTGGAAATGATTTTTACTATAAAAAATGCATTGGTAATGATTTTTACTATGAAATGCATTGGAATTGATTTCTACTATAAAAATGCATTGGGCAATGATTTTTCTATAAAAATACATTGGAAATGATTTTTACTATAAAAATTTATTGGAAATGATTTTTACTATAAAAATTTATTGGAAATGATTTTTACTATAAAAATGCATTGTAAATGTTTTTTTACTATAAAAATGCATTGGAAATGATTTTTACTATAAAAATGCATTGAAAATGTTTTTTTTACTATAAAAATGCATTTGAAATGATTTTTACTATAAAAATTCATTAGAAATGATTTTTACTATAAAAATGCATTTGAAATGATTTTTATTATAAAAATGCATTTGACAATGATTTTTACTTTAAAAATACAATAAAATGTCTGTATATGTGTGTGTGTGTGTCTGTCTATCTGTCTATTTATATATGTATATGTATATATATATGCTTACTTGTTTAAGATCATGATGTCCCCCAGAACCTGGAACATTTGGTAGATCCCGGCTGCCTCGTTAATTCTTTGGATAACGTGGTGAAGAACGTCGATGACTGGAAGTTTCACGTGTGGCCATGGAACGTTGTGGTTTTTCACATCCAGATACCTATGCAAAGTGCGTACTGAAATTACAAGGAAAAAGAAAGAAAAAGGAACATAAAAATCTATTAACAATAGAGATTCAGTCTCTATTTGTCTGCAACCAAAACTATGTCACTGCTTACGTAGCAGTTAGTAGAAATTCTTTGGTAGACAAGGTAGGTAATGTACGTACTGAAATTACAAGAAAAAAAAAAGAAAAGAAAAGAAAGAAAAACGAACATAAAAATCTATCTATCTATACATATATAAAGGGCAGTTGTGTGTATGTATGGCCGTAGGAAACTTCGAAAATAAAACAATTAACGACAAAATAAATATATATACACATTAAATATCACCAGGGCTTGGTTTGCGATACATATATAAAGGACAGTTGGTGTGTATGTATGTCCGGAGGAAACTTCGAAAATAAAACAATCAACAACAAAGTAAATATATATACACATTAAATATCACCAGGGCTTGGGTTTTGAGCAAAAATAATAGAGATTTGATTTATATTCATGAAGATATATAAAAAATAAAATTTAGATGTTTTTTTTTTTTCATTTAATATTTTAGATAGTAGACATTAACATTTCTTTTTAGATTAGCTGGATCAATGGAAGGTCTATTTTTTACATAGGGATTTAAATGGGGCATCCCACGAGGATTCAACTCACGATTCAGTAATAATGGATCTGCAGGACTAACTTAAAAAATCCCTTCTACCCAGGCGACGCCGATTAACCGCTTCTAGAACATATATAAAGGACAGTTGGTGTGTATGTATGTCCGGAGGAAACTACAGAAATTAAACAATTACGGACAAAGTAAATATATATACGCATTCACTATTACCAGAGCTTGGTTTTTGAGCAAAAACAATGAAGATTTTATTTATATCTGAGAAGATATTTAAAAATTAGGGTTTGAATTGTAAGAAAAGAGAAGGGAAAGTCATTGGTGACGTTCGTGATTAAAACATAAATCAATTATGTAAGACCAAAACAATCAATGGATCTGCGAGACTAACTTTTTATCATCCCCTACGCTACACAGGCAATGCCGGGTAGCCACTTCTAGTCTATTAATAATGGAGATTCGGTCTCTATTTGTCTATTTTGCATTTTATCTTAGACGATTTGGACAGTCTCCTTTTTAACCAGAATGTGTTGCAAGATGATAACGGTCATACTTTTAAGGAACACGAGTATTAATAATGTTACGTAGCCATCTCTTTAGATAGACGGTATATCTAGTCTGAGTGTATACCTATGGTTGTATTTCTAATACTCATTTTCATCTTCTAATCTACTTATTATTTCTGTAGCTTGGTCTGTCTGAGTAGCAGCTTTTCTTATTTTGGCTGGTATTTTCTTAAGACTCTAGTCTGTGTATCTTCTTAGCTGTTTCTGACTGTCTTCTTCTTAAGATTCTGGTTGAGACGTCCGGCGTTGTTAGTTTCTTCTTAGTTAACAACTCAAGACATTTCTTTGGTGAATTCTCATCTATTTTATTTGCGTTGAGAAAAGTTTGATTACAAAATCGATATTCAATTTAGATCACAATCAGATTCGTTTTGATAAAAAATTTAATTAGTTTTTCACAACTCCAAATAATAATCTATTAATAATGGAAATTCAGTCTCTAGTTGTCTGTAACCGAAATTACGTCACTGCTTACGTCCCAGTGTTACAATTTATGAGAATCAAAAAATTGTTGGCAGTCCCTGTAAATAAGTTCGTTCGGGAGGCAGATCGATTTCCGCAACCGTTGGGTTATGATTGGCATATGGATGACTCCAACTGACCTCCGGTACACGTGATAGTTTTGTTGTCAGTTTAGAAATTAGATTCGATCCAACCGCCAGGGATTTTAGACGTGCTCTGAGGTCGGTCTCCCCGCGCGGTGAATAATCAATATGGGCTAAATAATAAAGCTTGTCCAAGCTACAACAAAAAGTCTTGTTAGTTTAATTAAAAACAATGACTAGCCCAAAAGAATCCGAGGAGAAGAATTAAGAAAAACAGAGAAGAACTCAACTAGACAGAAACTTGGTGGCAGAAGTAGTTAAAAGTAACTAGAATACTCTCTAGTTTATATATATATATATATATATATATATATATATATATATATGAGAAGTAAACAAACAGACGATGTTTGTGATATGGATATTTTCAGCCGACAATATTTGGGAGAATATGTGCTTAATTGAAGTCGAACCTAATTTTTGAAAGTTAATTAATTAATTAGGCGGGATTACCTATTTAAATGTAAGGCTAAACAAATCGAGAAAAATCAATAATGTACATACAGAGATTGATTTTTCTCGATTTGTTTAGCCTTACATTTAAATAGGTAATCCCGCCTAATTGATTAATTAACTTTCAAAAATTAGGTTCGACTTCAATTAAGCACATATTCCCCCAAATATATATATATATATATATATATATATATATATATATATTATATATATATAGTGTGAACAAAAAGTATTAAGACAATCAGGAATATTTCTTGTATGTTGTTTATTCTCAACTAGTTTCGACCTTAGGTCATCTTCAGGAGAAAATTTCTTATTTGAAGAAATTGTTGAAAGATTATTAGAAAGGGAGCATTATAGAAGAATTATAAAAGTTCAAGTGTTTTTGTGGGTTTAACATGCTGTTTAAATCCGGGTAGGCGAGTGTGTTTAATAGTAGCATGTCCATTTGTTCATTGAAGAACCTCTATGAGGTAGGTTATTTTTTAGATGCTCTTATATATGTGAGGGAGGGGTTCATGGGAGTTGTGTGTATGACTGTATGTGTATACATATATATGTACGTGTGTGAATGTGAGCGTGTGTCTGTATCACGGTACTGTGCGCGTGACTTCTAGATTTTTAATTGGATCAAGAGTGGCTTGATTGATGCGTGGTGGTCAGTGTTTGTTTATCTAGGTGACCTCGGCCACCCTCGTCGGTGTAGACAGGTTTATTACCCTATATTAAGTGGACCTGTTTTTTTATTAAAGCCGTACGGATGAAAGCTTTTTAACTTTTGTATCTGTATTCGTGGTTTTCGATTACCGATTTGGTGTCGGTGTCTGTTTGAATTCTTTCAATGAGGGTAAACTTGGCGTCTCTATTAAAGTCGTGATCATCCAGTCGGAAGTGTTGCTCGATTGGGATGAGCTTATTGTAGTCAGTATTTTTTATTCGGTGTCTGTAGTTGTTAAGTCTAAAGTAAAATTCCCATTCAGATTTCCCCACGTATTGCCTCTGGCATTTAGTACAATCTAGAAGGTAAATCACGTTTTTGCTTTTGCAGTTTGATTCATGGTAGCTTTTAAAAGTTTGTTTTGTTGTTGAGCTTGTAAATGTGTCTGTTGTTTTTATTTGTTTGCAGCATAAGTTGTTTTTTGTACTACAGGGACGGCAGAATTTTGTGGAGTTAATTATGGGTCTCATGTTGACTACTTTATTGTTTAGTATGTTGTTGCCTCCTATCATTTCTCTGAGGTTATGAGGTCGCCGATAGGTCACTATACCGGGTACTTGGAAAATGTCTCTTAGTTCAGGGTTTATTTTCAGGATGTTCCAGTGTTTTTTGATTATTTGATTTAGTGGTGGGAGGGTGTTATTAAATGCCGTTATTAGGGGGATACGATGTGTCTTCTTTTTGTGTTTTGAATTTAGGGTTTCTTGTCTAGGGATGGAGATAGCTTTGGCTACCTGGCTATCTCTTAAAGTGTGGGAGTATCAACGTGCTGAGAACTGTTGTCTTAGTTTATTTATTTGTTATATATATATATATATATATATATATATATATATATATACTAGCAACAGAAAACACCCTCCAGGCGTTGTAAAAATTAATTTTTGAAAGACATTGCCTGAGAGGGTGGGAGTTAAAAAATCAATGTCAGGGGGTTGTATCATAAGTAAGACAAATCCTCATATTTATTAAAGGAGTAAAAAAAAAAAAATAAAACAATTTGAAATGAAAACTGAGCCTCGTCCCTCTCAAATAAAATGTTGCATGCATGTAATAATCAAACAATTATTTTGAATATTTTCCACATCAATTTTACACAAAATCGTAGGTATTTATTTGTAAACTTTTTAGTTAACTTCTTGTTACTGTAAAAAAAAAGGACGAGAGTAAAAAACAATTTTAAAAATTGCTTACTCACATCTTGGGTGTATATAGCATAAGAATATAAGAATATAAGCTGTGACGTAAAGCTATGACGTAGTTTTTGTACAGACAGAAATACAGACAATCTCCATTATATATATATATATATATATATATATATATATATATATATATATTTGGTTTGGTTTGGTTTGGTTTGGTTTGGTTTCACGGCATATCAACCTCAGTGTCTTCAGCTTGTTCTCGTAAATTCCTAATATGAAATAAACTGAACCCTCATTTTATGTCCGTCCGTGTTTTTGCAATAAATGTTTTAAATATGTTTGCAATAAATGTTTTCAAATAAAGAAAATATATTTAGTATTGTAAAATAACGGGTGCAAGAAAAATAAAACATTTATAGCTAAAACACGGACATAAAATTAGGGTTCAGTTTATTTTATGGTAGGAATTTACGAGGAACAAGTTAAGGATTACCTATATATATATATATATATATATATATATATATATACCCGATGTTGGGTATATAACAAGTCATTTCAGAAATTAAGCAAGTTAATCAATGACTATTTAATTTATAGTCAAATTCAGGTTAAATCCTACTTAACGGACATAAATTCCACCATCGAATGTCACCCCGCCGAAAGAAAAAAATTCTAAAAATCAAGGAATTAACCAAATTTATTGAAATTTTCACTGTTGATATATTAAGGAATAAAAGATATAATGTACCAGTTATTAAAAAAACACTGAAAATGTCATTAAATTCGGTTAATTCCCTGATTTTTGGTATTTCTTTTCTTTCGGCGGGGTGACATACGATGGTGGAATTTATGTCCGTTAAGTAGGATTTAACCAAAAAAAAAAAAATCAATTGAAAAAAACAAAAAAAACAAAACAAAACAAAAAAAAAAAAACAAATAAAAAGAAAATAGAAAACAAAAGAAAAAAACTTGCCTGTGTACCGGAAGCCGTGGATAAAACCCCCGGCGCTTTCCCGGAAGTCCAGAGAATGTGCTATCGTTCCAGCAAAAAATAAACCGGGTATATTTGTCGATTCGTAGGTTGGCTTGATACGCGGGAACTTTTTTAATTTTCCCCGTCCGCGTTCTGGCATTGTGGTGCTGAAAAAAAAAATGAACCCAAGTTTAGTAAAAGTAATATACATGTATTGGAAACAAATGGAGTTGGATGGAGTAAATGAAACATGTAAAATAATGCATGTGGAAGTCAGTGTGCAACGTCAGCAGTGAGTTGACGTGGGACAAATGTGGAAAAATTGAAAATGAACCCAAATTTAGTAATAGTAATATACACGTATTGGAAACAAATGGAGTTGGATGGAGTAAATGAAACATGTAAAATAATGCATGTGGAAGTCAGTGTGCGACGTCAGCAGTGAGTTGACGTGGAAAAATTGAAAATGAATCCAAGTCTAGTAAAAGTAATATACGTGACCAGCCGATTAATTAGAGGAGGCCTCTCTGACCGTCCGTCTTGCCTAAGTAAAGGTCAAAGTGGAGTGTTGCATATCATGGACTGTTCAGTCACCAGGGTTCCATCCTTAAGCATCATGAGTCGCCACCAATGGCCAACAGAGGTGCAGTCGGTATATTCTAAAGCCGGTCAACTTAAAGAGATATATTAATTTATTAAGTATTTGTATTAACATTTATTAAGTATTTGTGCATAAACTTGTTTAGAAGAATCAACATTTCTTTTTTTTTCTTTGATCACTTAGGTTAAGCAGTGATGAGCCTGTTCAGTACTTAGATGGGTGACCATTTAAGCAACAGCAGGTACTGTAAGCATAAGTAAGTAAAGTCGACGGGGCGGCCTAAAATCGGTAGAAGGGGTATATCCCCTTTTCACTAGCGTCTGAGGTGTAGCGCCACACCTACCATCAGCTCCCCACTTTACCGCACAGATCAATGTGCTACTCATACGCTGAGTTGGCGAGGGCCGGTATCGAACCAGAAACCTTACGATTCCTTGCCGAACGCCCTACCGACTGAGCTAACCCGGCCAATTGGATGAAGTAAATGAAACATATGTAAAATAATACATGAGGAAGTCAGTGTGCGACGTCAACGGTGAGTTGACGTGGGATGAATGTGGAAAAAAGGCGAGAGAAAGAGAGATAGTGAGAAAGTTGGGGGCCTTGCTGCGGTGTTGAAAGAGAGAGAGAGAGAGAGAGAGAGAGAGAGAGAGAGAGAGAGAGAGAGAGAGAGAGAGAGAGAGAGAGAGAAGAAAAACAAGAATAAAAAAATAAAGGAGGGAGCAAAGCTGGAAAGAAATGAAAGAAAACTAAATAGAATAAAATAGAATAAATGAAGGGATAGAAGAAGAAAAAGAGAAACGTGAAAGAAAAATAGAAAAATAAAGGAAGAAGCAAAGGGTTAAACTTGCTAATTCTCAGCAAAATCCCATGACCCATTAAAAACAGAACCCACACATTTTGTAATAAAACTGTTAATTTTAACTAGGGGGGTTTAGGGTTAGGGTTAGGGTTGGAGTTTAGGATTTAGGGTTAGTTTAATGGGAAAATAAATAAATAATTTGGGTTCTGTTTTTTCTGGTTCACCCTGTATACATGGTGACCCAGAAAAAATAGAACCCACACATTTTGTAATAAAACAGTTAATTTTATCTAGGGGGGTTTAGGGTTAGGGTTAGGGGTTAGGTTTAGATTTAGGGCTAGGGTTGGGGTTTAGGGTTAATTTAATGGGAAAATAAATAGATAATTTGGGTTCTGTTTTTTCTGGTTCACCCTGTATACATGGTGACCCAGAAAAAATAGAACCCACACATTTTGTAATAAAACTGTTAATTTTATCTAGGGGGGTTTAGGGTTAGGGTTAGGATTAGGTTTAGGTTTAGGGCTAGGGTTGGGGTTTAGGGTTAGTTTAATGGGAAAATAAATAGATAATTTGGGTTCTGTTTTTTCTGGTTCACCCTGTATACATGGTGACCCAGAAAAAATAGAACCCACACATTTTGTAATAAAACTGTTAATTTTATCTAAGGGTCTTCAGGTTTAGGGTTGGGGATTAGGGATTAGGGTTGGGGATTAGGGTTAGTTTAATGGGAAAATAAATAAATAATTTGGGTTATGATTTTTCTTGGTCACCTTGTAATATCCTAGGATTTTGATGAGAAGTTTAGCCGAAGCAAAGTTGGTAAGAAAAGGCAGAACCAAAAGTAAGCGAAAAATAAAATGAAAAAAAAAAAAAAAAAGGATGAAGAAGAAAAAAAGAAAAAAGAAATGAAAAAAAGGATGAAGAAAAAAAAATAAAATGAAAAAAAAAGGATGAAGAAGAAAAAATAAATAGATAAAATGAAAGAAAAGGATGAAGGAGAAAAAATTAAAAAAAAGATGAAGAAGAAAAAAAAAAAAAATGAAAAAAAAAGGATGAAGAAGAAGAAAAAAATAAAAAACAAAAAAATAAAATGAAAGAAAAGGATGAAGAAGAAGAAAAAAGAAAAAGAAAAAAAGAAAATGAAGAAAATACAGCTAAAAACGAAGAAAAATAAAAATAGGAAAGAAAAAAAAGAAAAAAAGAAAAAAAGAAAAGAGGAGTAATGTAATAGAAGGAAAAAAATAAAGATTTTTAAACGAGAAAAAAAATGAAGAAAAAAAACCCTAACTGCTAGTAGTATTTTTTTTCTTCAATCAGCCCCTACAACGGGCATCATTATCTAAATCCAGTACTCAGCCTCGTTCCCACCCGCCTTTTGCTTTTAATACCATCTCGATCGTCATCATTGGTTGCCTAGACAACGCACGGTAAGCAACGATTACCCATTTCTTCATTTACTTTAAACGTAAATAAATAAATAAAATAAATAAATAAAATAATAATAAAGATAGGGATATCAAGAGAGAGAGAGAGAGAGAGAGAGAGAGAGAGAGAGAGAGAGAGAGAGAGAGAGACAGAGACAGAGACAGAGACAGAGACAGAGAGACAGAAAGTGTGTGTGTGTGTGTGTGTGTGTGTGAGACACAGAAAGAGAGAGGGAGAGAGAAAGAGAGAGATAAATAAATAATAATATGAATATAATAAATGATAATAACATATGTATAGATGATAATAATAATAATAATAATAATAATAATAATAATAATAATAATAATAATAATAATAATAATAATAAACGCTTTGCGCATTCTATTGGTCTTAAAAAAGAAAGCTACTTTGAATTTTTTTGTGGGTATTGGATGGGAAAGGGTTGGGGGTTTCCAGTCAAAGAGTTCACCATTTCAAAGACCGGGGGGTACCGTTGCCATAGTTACCAGAGCCAGAATTATTGTTATCTATTTACTTGTTTATTCACTTATACATCTGACTTTTACCTCCAAACATTCTTGTGATTTTTTTTTTTGCGTTTGATTTTGGTTGAGGCTCTTGCACCAAAATAAAGAAAGCGATTTTTTTCCAGAACAGATTTATTTTCAGCCCATGGGATAGAAGAAGAAGAAAAATAAGAAATGATAGAGGGAAAGAAGAAGAAGAAGAAGAAGAAGAGAAGAAGAAGAAGAAGAAGAAGAGGAGGAGGAGGAGGAGAGAAGAAGAGAAGAAGAAGAAGAAAAAGAGAAGAAGAAGAGGAGAGAAGAAGAAGAAATGTTAGAGGGAAAGAAGAAGAAGAAGAAGAAGAAGAAGAAGAAGAAGAAGAAGGTGGAGGAGAAGAAAAAGAAGAAGAAGGAGGAAGAAGAAGAAGGAGGAAGAGAAGAAGAAGAAATGACAGAGGGAAAGAAGAAGAAGAAGAAGAAGAAGAAATGATAGAGGGAAAGAAGAAGAAGAAGAGAAGAGAAGGAGGAGGAATGTTAGAGGGAAACAAGAAGAAGAAGAAGAAGAAGAAGAAGAAGAAGAAGAGAAGAAGAAATGATAGGGGAAGACACATACACACACACACACACACACACACACACACACATATATATATATATATATATATATATATATATATATATATATACTAGGTGTGTAAAAAAATATCGAGATTTTTTGTACTTTTTTACACACCTTGTATTATTAAAAATTAACGTTCCATTCATTGTTCATTTCTATCTTGGTAAATACAGCTTCAAAATCGGCACTTTATATATATATATATATATATATATATATATATATATATTATATATACCCAAGTTTTGACATGCCGTAAAATCCAACGAACCAGCCAGCCAGCCAACTATTCATATATATCTATCTGGTAGCATGAATTATTGACAAACCCTGTAGAATAAGGGTCATTGGCTTTAAAATCAGAAATAGTAGTGGTCACATCAAGCCCTAGCACCTATATGATTTTCCCAACCTTATTGCCCTTATGGCAAGCCCCAACCCCTTTTTATCATATGGGTGCTAGAAGGCGGTGGCTGCGGTCTACATTCCCTGGGAATGACGTTAAACTCTATTGATGGGGAGGTTCCAGTTTTGGAGGTTTGGGGAATGTGGAGCACCCCTTCATCACCATTGCTCTCTGGTCCACTCTGACTCGGAGTGGTAGTACCTGTTAGGGTCCCATCTATGGGTTAAATAGAAAAATGTATTTATAAAAAAATTGTATTATCCATTAAAAATTGATTTATTTCAAAACTTTATCGGCATTAAATGACCCACTGAGGTTGATATGCCGTAAAACAAAACAAACCAACAAGAGAAAAAAAGAAATAGTAGGCGGATAGATTTCCGTTTGGAAAAATACCATAACTGTTGGTAACCCGATCTGACCCCTAGAGAACACATCACGAGAAACACGTGACTAGATTTAGATTTCAGTTTCAACCAGAGATTGACGCAGAGTAGACGTGCTCTGCTGAGGTTGACCCTTCGCGCGGCGAAGAACATGGGCATAAATAAATCTTGCAAGGAAATAGAAGTCTTGTAGTTAATTAACTGCATGATGAAAAGAGTTAGCCCAGAAGAAGATCTGATCACGAAGCTCCTAAACAAACTAAACACCCTCTCTAAAAATAATAACATTATATTTATTTGGATACCAAGTCACATTGGTATCCAAGGAAATGAAAAAGCAGACAAAGCCACAAAAAAGTACTTCAAACAGATATGAGCAAATCTAAAATCCCATATACAGATCCGAAACCAACCATAAACAAATTGATATTAGACAAATGGCAGAAATCATGGGACAATCAGACCCAAAACAAACCCCACGAAATACAAGAAGCTATTGGAGAGTGGCCGACAGGCCACAGAAGTATTAGAAGAGAAGAAGTAATACTCGCCAGATTGAGTATTGGGCATACCCACATTACCCATTCGTACCTGTTAAAAGGGGGGGATGCTCCCAGTGTGCCCAACATGCAAAGTACAACTTACAACCAAACATATCCTTCTAAATTATAACAGCCTTAAACATATCTGCACTAATTACTATCAAGCAAGAAACCTGAGGGACATCTTTAAGAATACAAACCCTGAAAACATTTTAAATTTTCTAAAAAAAGCAACCTTTTCAACAGGATATAACAGAACATAACCTAATATCTCCATTGAACCACTACTTTAAAGACTGAAATCCAAAATAACCTTTTTGGTATTAAATGACCCACAGAGGTTGATATGCCGTTAAACAAAACTCAAACTCAAACTTAGAGACAGTAAGAAGAAGACGACAAGATGTCAACCGTAGCAAGAACATAGCCGAAGCAGTAAAGGCGATATGAAGCAACAAGTAAGTCTCAACTCTGTAGCTGTCTGTCTGTCTGTCTGTCTCTATCACCGAATTCATCTCTCATGTATATACCCGACGATATTCGATGATGGGGCATGTAACATCTATCTATCTATCTATCTATCTCAGTGGTGAACGATCTGACTTACCTCCGGCGAAACGCATCTGTTTGGCTTGTCAGGTTTTGTCTGAACAAAACAAAAAAAATCATAGCCATCATTGACGGGCGGCTTTATAGTGTGTGGTCTCGTTTGTGGCAAATTATGCTCGCGAGAACCATAGGATAAAAGGAGCTGGTACGGTCATTTCAGTAGTGGCAATTTTGTCGAGAGACTGTTGCAGGAAAGATTACCGTAGTGGCGAGAGACTGTTGCAGGAAAGAGATTACCGTAGTGGCGAGAGACTGTTGCAGGAAAGAGATTACCGTAGTGGCGAGAGACTGTTGCAGGAAGAGATTACCGTAGTGGCAAGAGACTGTGCAGGAAGAGATTACCGTAGTGGCAAGAGACTGTTGCAGGAAAGAGATTACCGTAGTGGCGAGAGACTGTTGCAGGAATGAGATTACCGTAGTTTACCGTAGTGGCGAGAGACTGTTGCAGGAAAGAGATTACCGTAGTGGCGAGAGACTGTTGCAGGAAAGATTACCGTAGAGGCGATTGCAGGAAATAGATTACCGTAGTGGCGAGAGACTGTTGGAGGAAAGAGATTACCGTAGTGGCGAGAGACTGTTGCAGGAAAGAGATTACCGTAGTGGCGAGAGACTGATACAGGAAGAGATTACCATAGTGGCAAGAGACTGTTGCAGGAATAGGATAACCGTAGTGGTGAGAGGAAAGAGATTACCGTAGTGGCGAGAGACTGTTGGAGGAAAGAGATTACGGTAGTGGCGAGAGACTGTTGGAGGAAAGAGTTACCGTAGTGGCGAGAGACTGTTGCAGGAAAGAGATTACCGTAGTAGCAAGAGACTGTTGCAGGAAAGAGATTACCGTAGTGGCAGTTACTGGCAAGAGACTGTTGCAGGAAAGAGATTACCGTAGTGGCGAGAGACTGTTGCAGAAAGAGATTACCGTAGTGGCGAGAGACTGTTGCAGGATAAAGATTAGAGGCGAGAGACGGTTGCAGGAAAATAGATTACCGTAGTGGCGAGAGACTGTTGCAGGAAAGAGATTACCGTAGTGGCGAGAGACTGTTGCAGGAAAGAGATTACCGTAGTGGCGAGAGACTGATGCAGGAAAGAGATTACCATAGTGGCAAGAGACTGTTGCAGGAATAGGATAACCGTAGTGGTGAGAGGAAAGAGATTACCGTAGTGGCGAGAGACTGTTGGAGGAAAGAGATTACGGTAGTGGCGAGATGTTGGAGGAAAGAGATGTAGTGGCGAGAGACTGTTGCAGGAAGAGATTACCGTAGTGGCAAGAGACTGTGCAGGTTAAAGATTACCGTAGGGGCGAGAGACTGTTGCAGGAAAAGAGATTACAGTAGTGGCGAGAGACTGTTGCAGGAAAGAGATTACCCTAGTGGCGAGAGACTGTTGCAGGAAATAGATTACCGTAGTGGCAAGAGACTGTTGCAGGAAAGAGATTACCGTAGTGGCGAGAGACTGTTGCAGGAATGAGATTACCGTAGTGGCGAGAGACTGTTGCAGGAAAGAGATTACCGTAGTGGCGAGAGAATGTTGCAGGAAAGAGATTACCGTAGTGGCAAGAGACTGTTGCAGGAATAGGATAACCGTAGTGGTGAGAGACTGTTGGAGGAAAGAGATTACCGTAGTGGCGAGAGACTGTTGGAGGAAAGAGATTACCGTAGTGGCGAGAGACTGCTGGGGAAAGAGATTATCGTAGTGGCGAGAGACTTTTGGAGGAAAAAGATTACCGTAGTGGCGAGAGACTGTTGCAGGTTAAGATTACCGTTGTGGCGAGAGACTGTTGGAGGAAAGAGATTACCGTAGTGGCGAGAGATTGTTGCAGAAATGAGATTACCGTAGTGGCGAGAGACTGTTGGGGGAAAGAGATTACCGTAGTGGCGAGAGACTGTTGGAGGAATGAGGTTATCGTAGTGGCGAGAGACAGTTGGAGGAACGAGTTTACAGTAGTGGCGAGAGAGTGTTGCAGGAAAGAGATTACCGTAGTGGCGAGAGACTGTTGGAGGAATGGGATTACCGTAGTGGCGAGAGACTGTTGCAGGAAAGTGATTACCGTAATGGCGAGAGACTGTTGCAGGTTAAAGATTACCGTAGTGGCGAGAGACTGTTGCAGGAATGAGATTACCGTAGTGGCGAGAGACTGTTGCAGGAAAGAGATTACCGTAGTGGCGAGATACTGTTGCAGGAATGAGATTACCGTAGTGGCGAGAGGACGTACTGGGCTCTTTAAACTTGGTTAGGCAACCAAGTCTAGAAGGAAAACACTGAATTCAAACTTGTTAAACCCCGCTTAATAAATGACCTTGCGCCACATCCTACTCGTGCCGGGGGTTTGTTATATATATATATTATATATATATATATATATATATATATATATATATATAACAACCCCTCTTATCATTATTTGCTCTACTTGGGTATTGAGCACTTTTTACTTATTAGCTTTAGTTTCCTGGCGGTTTTCTATGAATATATATATCTTATATACACAAGATCGACAAAGTGTAAACAAATCTCTCTCTCTCTCTCTCTCTCTCTCTCTCTCTATATATATATATATATATATATATATATATATATATATGAAAAATAGATGGAAATTAATCCGTCAGTATGAAATTTAACATTTTGAAAAAACATGATGTTTGTTATGTAATTGCTGACAGATCTGTTTCGACCAAATCGATAAGTTGGTCTTCATCAAAGAGCGACATAGATGGGAAGAAAGATATCCGTTAAAAAGGCTGTTTGCAAAAACGAACGCTGAATTCAACCGCTGAAATTTTGAATTAATTTTATTTTTAATTTTTTAAAATTAGAAGCATTATAGTTTATAGTAAAACTCAAAAGAGTTTGTTGTAAAAATTATATATATATATATATATATATATATATTATATATATATATATATATATGTATAAACTATAATGCTACTAATTTTAAAAAATTAAAAAATAAAATTTATTTCATTTTTAAAACAGAACATGCATTTTTCAAAATTTCAATGCATGCCCGTTGAAATGGGTCTTATCTTTATAAGACCCATTCCCACGGGCATGCCTTGTACCAACTGATATTAATCGAAAACTCGATTAATTCAACGGATGTAACCCTGACGATTCAGACGATGAAACTCGAGTAGGTTACTTTTGTCCATTTTACATATATATATATATATATATATATATTATATATATATATATCTTAGAATATCCGTATCTATCTATCTATCTATCTATCTAAGTCTATCCCTATCTATCTGTCTATCTATCTATCTATCTATCTATCTATCTATCCATATCTATCTATCTATCTATCTCAGTCTATTCATATCTATCTATCTATCTAAGTCTATCCATCTATCTATCCATATCTATCTATCTAAGTATATTCATATATATATATATATATATATATATATATATATATATTATATATATATATAAGTATATCCATATCTATCTATCTATCTATCTATTTATCTATCTATCTAAGTATATACATATCTATCTATCTATCTATCTAAGTATATCCATATCATCTATATATATATATATATATATATATATATATATATATATATATATATATATATTGTCTATCCATATCTATCTATCTATCTATCTATCTATCTATCTCAGTCTATTCATATCTATCTATTTATACTTTTAAAAGAAGAATGAAAAGAACGAAGAAGAGACAATACTTCAGAAGAAAAGACGAAACAAATCGAAACGAAACGAAGGAGACAGGAAAAAAAATCCGATAAACGTAATTGTTATTCTGCAGGTGTAAAAAACGGCGAAACAATATGCGAGCTTTTATTATTGCTATTATTATTTGGGTCACACTGCGCATCCTCCTGCGCATGCCCATTCTCGACAAGTTGTAAAAAAGGTGAAGCCATTTTGAAAATTGTGCTTACTTGGCAAATATCGAATCATCAAATGTGAATCCGAGGCAGCGAATGATCATGTCATATGAATCCCGTAGCGAGAAATTGTCAAAGAAGTCGTCGTCTGCTGCCAATTGGATTTTGCCGTTCTTTTCATGCAGCTTCATCTCACGGGACAGGTCGACTTCGGCGATTCCATCCATCGATTTCAGTTGGTAGGTGTCTAGAGGACCGTTGTTTACAGCTCTAGAAGGGGGACAAAAAAGAAGGAAAGAGAAATAAAAAAAAATCGAAAAAAATCGACAGATCTCCTTTTTGGAATTTCAATTTTGGGAATTGGAAATTTATCAAAGAATGAATTTTATAATGTGTGGATTATGTTAAAGTTAGACAATTCTCAAAATCAAATTTTGAGAATTGTCTAACTTTAAATAATAAATGATTACCGAAGTGGCGAGAGACTGTTGCAGGAATGGGATTACCGTAGTTGATTACTAAGACTCAAGTCCAAAAATATATACAGAACTTATATTCCCAACTGAGTTATTTTTCTTTCCATCTATTCACATTTGGTTGTTCATGATGACACCGCACTGCAGTCCTGTTTATCATGATATTGAGCTGCTTAGCTCCTGTGTGGCAGGCGTCTCACCAACCGTGTCTGTTGGAGGCTAGATCTTCGACACTTGACGGTTGAAGGTGTGATGATACACTTCTTCAGCGTTGTCTTAATGTGGTCTTTTAACCGCTTTTTTGGGGTGGGTGGGTGAGTGGGGGTCTCCTGTCCTTTGTGTGCCATCTGTGAGTTCACTGTAAAGTATTTTATGGGGGGGGGGTCTGTCTGCAGGCAAACGGATCGTGTGACCCAACCATTGCAGTTGGCGTTGCGATAGGATGGTCTCAATTGGATCAATGTGTGCTCTGCTTCTAATTTCTAAGTGGGGGATTTTGGGCCACCACTTTATGCCGAGTACGCATTGGAGGCAGTTGATGTGGAATGCCTTATTTTTTTTCAGGTGTCTGCGATATAACACCCACGTCTCACATTATAAAATTCATTTTTTGATAAATCAATACTGAAAATTTCACTATAATCAGATTATTCCCTGTTTTTTGGTAATTACTTTTCAATCGAGAGTGTTAAATTTATTTTTTTGTAAACACAGATTTTACGGCAACTCCGCCGGCGATCTTAAGAAATCTTTGATAAAAATTGACCGAAAAAATAGTTTTAGATGTATTAAAAATGAATTACATGTGTAATATTATTTTGCTTTTAAATTTTTTTTTTACTGATGCTCATTATGTTACTACTTTTCGACTTAGTAATTGACTTGGTCATTTTTTTTTCAATCGAGAGGATTAAATTTATTTTGTAAACACGGATTTTACGGCAACTCCGGCGGCGATCTTAAGATATCTTTGATAAAAATTGATCGAAAAAATAGTTTTAGATGTATTAAAAATAAATTACATGTGTAATATTATTTTGCTTTTTTTATGTTACTACTTTTCGACTTAGACAAAAATTTGACCTTAGATAATCAATTTAATCAATTTTAATTCGTTTTTAAAATGAAAAGCAGACGAAAAAATGGGTATCCCTAATATTACGTACCGAACGTCCCCCACGTAGTGGGTTGACCATGCGAGACGAACTCGGCTTCGACCGATCATATGTACCAGGCTAGTTGCGCCATATATAGCATCCGCTGTTTCGAATGCAGAATTACCATGGCCTGAAATTGGAAAAATACAGAAAGATATTGGCAAAAATACATAGAAAAGGGAGACAATGAGAAATATTAAAGAAAATTGTGTTGCATAGCCTTCTTTACCGGCACTAAATATCTATATGTTATATACCTCTCTTACGTCTTACTCTGGTCGTCTATTCTTCTGGCCGGCTTGGTTCTTCTATCATCTATCTTGGTCTGGTCTTGTCGTGGTGTTTCTTGGGGACTTTGGGTCTGGTTTCTGTTGATAGGGATTTCTTGTTATCAGAAGCCCTGTGTCATTGTTAGCTTTTTGTAATAACCACAAGACTTCGATTTACGATGATGTTACTTTATTCGTAGAACCCCAGACCAGACAATCACGCAGTGAGACT
Organism: Doryteuthis pealeii; assembly: GCA_023376005.1. Classification (NCBI taxonomy): domain Eukaryota; kingdom Metazoa; phylum Mollusca; class Cephalopoda; order Myopsida; family Loliginidae; genus Doryteuthis; species Doryteuthis pealeii. The sequence goes on along the minus strand of CM042177.1, from coordinate 21,509,337 downwards.
CACATCTTGCTAGCTTCGCTTCTAAGTTCTAATTCTGACTAACTGAGTTGCTTACCCCTTAAACCGGAAGGGGCTTCTATCGGGGTTCCGTTTCTCACGGTCTATCGCGCAAGGCAAGGTCAGAGTGAGCTCAAGCATTGTCACTCACTCTCAAGGCCATCAGCTGCACTAATATGATTTCTACACTATTGTCATAATCATTAGGTATTTAATGATTATGTAACAATTGGATTATACGAACTCCCGGATTTTTCAGCTTTTTTTAAAATTAAAAACAAATTTTTTCAAGGAATTCCCACTGCACATTATTAGCAGCAGGAGCCAATTCCTTTTGATCTGTGTTATATCCCGAAATGTAGGATATACAAAACTGGTAATAAAAACAGTGAAATATGTTTAACAATAAGAATACTTTTTTTTATTTATTCTCACTGACAGGGAATACAGTCGGATGATTTTTGATAGAGTTCAGTGTGTGTATCATGTGCGTGTTCGTCACATGGGCGATGTGTGTAGGATACGTGTACTCACATATTAAAGAAAAAGGAGAAAAAGAAGAAAGAAGAATGAAAAAAGAAGAATTTAAAGAAGAAGAAGAAAGAAAGAAAGAAAGAAAGAAAGAAAGAAGAAGAAGAGAAGAAGAAGAATTTAAAGAAAAAAAAAGAAAAAAGAAGAAGAAATAAAGAAGAATGAAGAAGAAGAATTTAATGAAGAATAAAAATTAGATTAAGAAGAAAGAAGAAGAAAGAAGAAGAAGAAGAAGAAGAAGAAGAATTTAAAGAAAAGAAGAAAAAGAAAAGAAATAAGAAGAATGAAGAAAGAAGAATTTAATGAAGAATAAAAATTAGAAAGAAAGAAAGAAAGAAAGAAAGAAGAAGAAGAAGAAGAAGAAGAAGAAGAAGAAGAAGAAGAAGAAGAAGAAGAAGAAGAAGAATTTAAGAAAAAGAAGAAAAAGAAGAAAAAATAAAGAAGAATGAAGAAAGAAGAATTTAATGAAGATTAGATTAAGAAAGAAAGAAAGAAAGAAAGAAAGAAAGAGCATACATATTATGAGCGCCATTTTTGTTTTTGTTTTCGTTATTTTTTGTTTTGTAGTTTAGGCGGGAATCCGTTTGACGACTGCTCGCAGCGGCAAATCATCTCAATGATGAAGTGGTCAGCGTTGCCATAGCAATACCAGACACGTTGACTTTTTCGGTGAAAGCGAAAAGGCAGGTGGTCGTAATTGTGTTTGCAACTGAGCAGGTTACTTACATAATCATGATTCTCGGATACAGGGAAATTGAAAAGTAACTCCCTATTTTAAACTATTTATAATTTGTTTTATCTGGCCAGGTTTCACTACTTGGGAGAATATTGAAGACTTGTTTTTTTATGCAAGATGGTGCTCCTTCGCATTTTGCTATTGTACAATTCATGAGAAGTCATAAATTGTGAACAGACCTGAAGCTAGTAATTTATAATTTGTTTTATCTGGCCAGGTTTCACTACTTGGGAGAATATTGAAGACTTGGTTTTGTTATGCAAGATGGTGCTCCTTCGCATTTTGCTATTGTTACAATTCATGAGAAGTCATAAATTGTGAACAGACCTGTAGCTAGTAATTTATAATTTGTTTTATCTGGCCAGGTTTCACTACTTGGGAGAATATTGAAGACTTGGTTTTTTTTATGCAAGATGGTGCTTCTTCGCATTTTGCTATTGTTACAATTCATGAGAAGTCATAAATTGTGAACAGACCTGTAGCTAGTAATATCTAAATTGAGGTCTGTTAATTTGAAATCAAGGCGTCCTCATGGAAAATTACTGGTGACTGTTATAACCTTATGATCCCTTGAAAACGCGCCGTGACAGACACGCGAGAATAAGTTTAGTTAGTTATTCTGATTCTACCCGATTTTGAAGGAGAGTAGACGTAATTGTCGTCTCTCCCAGAGCAGAATACAGAATCCTGATTCTAGTATACAGGGGTTTGTTGTGTTTTGTTTTACGGCATATCAACCTCAGTGGGCCATTTAATGCCGACAAAGTTTTGAAATAAATTCATTCTTAATAGATAATCAAATTGTGTTTATAAACTCATGTTTTTCTATTTAACCCATAGCTGGGACCCTAACAGGTACTACCACTCCGGTCAGTGAACCAGGGAGTAATGGTGACGAGGGGTGCCCCACATTCCCCAAACCTCAAGAACTGGAACCTCACCATCAGATAGAGTTTAACGTCATTCCCAGGACATGTAGTCCGTCAGCCATCGCCTTCTAGCACCCATATGAAAGGGTTGGGGCTTGCCATAAAGGAAATAGGGTCGGGGCAATCATATAGGTTCTAGGGCTTGACGTGACCAGCCTATTGATCGGAGGGGGTCTCTCCGACCGTCCGTCTAGCCTAACTAAGGGTCTAAGTGGAGTGTTGCATGTCATGGACTGCTTAGCCACCAGGATTCCATCACTAATCATCACGGGTCGCCACACACGGCCAACAGGTGGCACCAAAAGTCCGTGCATTCTAATGTAACGTAGCGGGTTTTTGTTTCTTTCACGGCACTACTTCGTATATAAGTTATGTGGCCGTCGTCTTTCTCATAAGGTGTGGAACTTCTTGGGGTTGTTTACAACTCCACACACTCGCAGAATCTAGTAGTTCTTTGGTCAGTATCAAGCGGGTGAGTATCAACTTACACAGGCCGCGTGCTCCTCGTTACGGCCAATTGACTTGTTGACAAGTTTGTTGGTTTAATGGTTTTCATTCATGAGTTCCCTGGCGTGTAGTAAATAAAGATGTGGACAATATTTCCCACTTTTCATGAATTTATTTTCTCAATGAAATTTATTGAGAGAGAGAGATAGTCGGTTTCCTTAAATATGTTTTTAGTGATGCTCTTAACTTCGTTCCAACGGTCAGTACCAATTATCAGGCTTAGGTATGTTTTTACTTCGTGCAGTGTACAATATTACATCTCAGGTTTCACACAGCGACACCATATCTGCATTCCAGGACCCCAGTCGCTCGCCTCTCACCAGCTCGGTCAAACCAAACTCAACTGACCTTACTCTCTCGGTCTCCAGGACTTAACTCACCCTCTCGGTCCCCCGGAACTCCACTGATTCAAAATCTAAGGTTCCCTCATTAAATAGAAATCGAAGTGGAATCTTCTAGAATCTTCTCGAACCTTTCGAACGTACTAACTGTTTTACCAAATTACACGTGTCACTTAAGAGGTCGACGGGTCAACCATCCTTTCTTCTGACAAACCGATCAAACTAAATTTTACTAGCATAATCCCAGACTTAATGGCTCCGAATAGACTCAAAGGTGCTAATTAGTTTTACATTGCTTCCCCACTCCCGTAAGGTCTGAGAATCATGATACATCCTATTAAGGTTTCTCTGTGTCTGGCACAAGGCCACAAATATGGTGTTCCTAGGTCCATTATGCTACACTAACGCCTCAGTCGACAGGGCGGTCTTTGGGGTTGGTTGAAGAAATCAGTCTACTCTACGAAACCAACGAGTGTTGCATGTCATGGACTGCTTAGCCACCAGGATTCCATCACTAATCATCACGGGTCGCCACACACGGCCAACAGGTGGCACCAAAAGTCCGGCAGGGCGGTCTTTGGGGTTGGTTGAAGAAATCAGTCTACTCTACGAAACCAACGAGTGTTGCATGTCATGGACTGCTTAGCCACCAGGATTCCATCACTAATCATCACGGGTCGCCACACACGGCCAACAGGTGGCACCAAAAGTCCGGCAGGGCGGTCTTTGGGGTTGGTTGAAGAAATCAGTCTACTCTACGAAACCAACGAGTGTTGCATGTCATGGACTGCTTAGCCACCAGGATTCCATCACTAATCATCACGGGTCGCCACACACGGCCAACAGGTGGCACCAAAAGTCCGGCAGGGCGGTCTTTGGGGTTGGTTGAAGAAATCAGTCTACTCTACGAAACCAACGAGTGTTGCATGTCATGGACTGCTTAGCCACCAGGATTCCATCACTAATCATCACGGGTCGCCACACACGGCCAACAGGTGGCACCAAAAGTCCGGCAGGGCGGTCTTTGGGGTTGGTTGAAGAAATCAGTCTACTCTACGAAACCAACGACTTTGGAAGATCTTCAAGGACGAATACGAGAATTTAATTTTGCCATTCAACAAGAGTTCCTGTGAAGATCAGTTGATGCGAATGCCGAGCGGCCTGAGAGGTTGGAAGCGGTTGTGGTGCCCATATAGAATTTGAAATAAAACTCCATGTTATTTGTGGTCTTCTCATATCCATTTCTTTGTAAAAATAATGATTCAGAAATAGATTATAAGATAGTTAAAATTGGGAGTTACTTTACAATTACCCAAAATTCCCCGCTCCTCCTTAGCTCACACCAAAATTCCCCGCCCCTCCTTATCTCACACCAAAATTCCACACTCCTCCTTATCTCACATCACTACACACTCACCCCCTTGACCTCCCCTTTACTCACATAAATCAATATACACCCACACCAATTGACCCATCAACCACTGCTACCGCCCCAGCACTTCAAACAAAAATCCTCTACCCCTCCATCTCAACTGATCCTACGCAAAACTCCCCGCTCCTCCTTAGCTCACATCACTACACACTCACCCCCTTGACCTCCCCGGCACCGCCACCACCACATGTATTTAAACGTATGCTTTGCTTTAATAAAGTCTCAGATGGCTGAGGAAGTCTGTGAATACAGACGAAACGTATCACCCTGTGACTTGTTTTGAGTTGATCATTTCTTGACCACTTTCCTTCTATCTACAGCATATATATATATATATATATATATATATATATATATATATATATATATATATATATATATATATATATATATATATATATATATATGTAATATACCAAGCGTGTTGGTAGATCCTTGCGGAGAGAAAAAAACCCAGCAGAACGTTTGATTGTAAAAATATACTACCAAACATCAATCAGGAAGAAAACAATTTTTGAAAAAAAGAAAGGACCAAGATATTCGTACCAACAAAAAATAATGTATTGGTACAGTATTTGGCCAAAAGAAAAAACAATTTATATGTATATATATGTATATAAGATACATATATATTCATATAACCTCTAGGAGAAAGCTAATAAGTAAAAAGTGCTCGATACCTAAGTAGAGCCAATAATAAAGATAATCTAATGAGTCAGACGAACCTACTATTAGTTTCGCATAAAGCTCTTCAGGGTCAGCCCTGAAGAGCTTTATGCGAAACTAATAGTAGGTTCATCTGACTCATTAGATTATCTTTATATATATATATATATATATATATATATATATATATATTACTTAAGTACCTTCATGGTAGTTTGAAAAATAGGCATATTGAACTTTTTCATTGTCCCCTAAACTTCAAGACAGCTTCTATGCTATAATAAATAAAGTTAGAAGAATCCGTCGAATTTTTTGAACATTTTGTAAAATGGAGCTATTATGTGACATATGTAGAGTCAAGCGGCGTGACAAGGTCGTTGGGGGTAAAACCGATGTTGATACTTTTATTTTTTTTTTGTCAGACAATAGCTCCATTTCTCAACATTTAAAATCACATGCATACCCCCACTCTAATTACCGAAAAATCCTAACGGAAAATACATACTCCACAAAGCAAAAAACCAACAAAAACTCCAAATATTCGAAGTTCTATACATGAAACAATACAAACCATCTTTAGATAATTGAATGTATTTTGTATTTACTCTAGGCATTAAAATAACTGTAGACAGTTTGACATGCCATTAAAATCAATATATCACAAATGAAATACACCCTTATACAAATTAATTGAAACATAATTCTTATAATATCCACAGTCTTTCTTTAAGGCTTGCCAGTGTGTGCAGCATTACAATTTTTATATTTGGAGTAATGTCCATCACAGACAATGGCTGTAGGACAACCAATTGACAGTGGAGACATTAGTGTCTGGGCATGATAAAAATCTGATGCAATATTTTTCAAGGCTAAACAAATTTCATCATACACAGTGAAAATAGATTCATATTACTGCAAGTCACTGCAAATGGTCTAATCTGAGAAAAAACACAGAAATCAATTACATCCTGTCACTCCAGTGGGTCTAAAACTGACCATATGGTGAAAAAAAGGAAACTAAAATGGTTCTTTCAATTAATTTGAATAAGACTATAATTGTGAATTAGTTGAATTTGTCTGTTTTGTGTTGATCAAGTCAACACAAAACAGAATACCATATATATTTATTCAACCTCTCCACACGAGCAGAATGTGACACAAGGTAAATTTTTGAAACACAATTTAACAAGTTTGAATTCGTAGTGGAACCCATCCCTCTCCAGGTCTACAAATACATCTTTGAATATAGTTGTTAAATTTTAAAATGCCTATAACCCTTTGCCTGCCAATTCTCCTCCTTCTAGCCCCCACACCTTAGTATAATTTCTACGATTCCCCCCCCCCTACTACTTTCACTACTACTAACTTGACCCCCCCCAAAAAAAAAAAAAAAAAAAAAACTGGAACACAAACACAACACCCCTGAAGATGGCACTCTGAAGTGCCGAAATTACTTGGGACAAAAACTTTGGTGGACTAATCCACGGATTCCATCCAAATATAAAAAAGTTGGCCAGAAAGCTTGACTAGATCGTTAATAACATTGTTAAAGAATTGTTTTTTGTGGTATTATTATTAGTGGAGAGCTCAATATCAGTGATACAGCTGTTAAAAATGTGTGTGTTGTGTGTGTGTTTGTGTGTGTGTGTGTGTAAAATTGAAATAGGAAAAAAGTTAAAATCCAGTCATTATAGATACTAGCAAATATATGCACCCTCCGGGTGCAAGTATTTAAGTTTTAATGTAATAAAATATTGTATTAAATTAGAAAGGCTAATGAAACTAAATAAGAATACAGATAAAACGATTTGAAACAGAGGGAGTATAAGAAAAGATTTGAAACAGAGGGAGTATAAGAAAAAATGGAACAACTGAAACTTACTCTTCCATCACTCTCGTCTTTCATTGTTATTTTTTCTAATTTAAGTATTTATTTATAAGAGGAAGTAAAAGAATAAAATGACAGTTATTTTATCTTGTTAATGGATTTCATTTAAGATTCATTGAAGAGATTTTTGCTTATATTCATTAAAATAAAACCAAACAGTTAGAAATCAATAATACTAAGCACATATTTATTAAATTCGATTTTTTAATATTAATATGCAAATTAGCCTTCCCGTTCACACTGTGAACTGCTATTTTGTTGTATATATAAATATAATTGAATGTTGTCAGTATGTAGACATAGTTAACAGTATTAATAATGTAAGACAATTTTATTAATAATTGAGGTTTAGATAAAAATAAAATCATGGAGAATTTGATGTCAATAACTAAGAGAATTGTGATTTGAGTTGGAATATAGTTTCGGTTACAGACAGAAAAACACACAATCTCCATTATAATAAGATTTATTTCAACCTCTTCAAAAGACGTCTAGCATCTTCAGAATAGCCAATGCTAGACCTCTTTTGAAGAGGAGTCTGGACATGTGACAGGATTTTAAATTTTTCCTCTTTCAAATTTACAAATATTGCTCAATATATAATTGTCAAATTGTTATGCATTGACCTCTCCAGAGGACTATGAAAGAATCAAATATATCTATATAAAAGAAAATATTTTTATCTGTTTTGTTTAATTCTACGTGTATAATTATTTTACAATAACCCAATATGAGAGAAAGCTGCCCAGATACACAGACAGACAGACAGACACATATATATGTTCTACTATAAAACGGATGGAGCACTCTCTGGCGGCCTTTACATATATACAGATGTATATATATATATGTATTCATCAGATGAAATCCTCCTCCCAGTCTGTAGATGCTGATGGCCGAGTGGTTAAGAAGCCCGACTGATGATAAGTTGATTGGGTTTCCATCCCAGCTGGAGGTAGCCTGCTAATGTCTAGCCATACTGAAGAGACGTGATACGTCGAAACCCGTTGTCTGTGGATGACTATATATATATTTATATATGTAATATTGTAAAAATTTGAAAAAACACAAGTTTCATAAACGATCAATGTTTCTTTCGCCTAGGCTGCAGTATTTCGGTCTGTTTAAATAACCCTTCATCAGGGCTTTCGCTGGTTTAAGGAAAAAATAAATTATACTGAAAACAAAAAGTCTGTGAGCCTTTGTTTTTGTTGATCTGCAAATGTGAGGAAGAAAAAATATATTTAAAATTGTTGGCAAACGCCAGCGTCTTAATATATATATATATTAAGAGAGAGAGAGAGAGAGGTGGGCAAGGCCGATTACTCATAGCACTGAACCCATTATGCGCATGTGTACATTGTAAACTTAGCTGAGTCAGATAGATAGATAATAGATAGATAAATAGATAGATATGAACAAGATAGATAGAACAAATAGATAGATAGATAGATAGATATGAACAAATAAATAGATAGAAAGATAGATAGATAGATAGATAGATAGATAGATAGATAGATACAGATTGAGACAGAGACGATAGATAGATAGATAGATAGATAGATAGATAGATATAGACATAGATAGATATAGATAGATAGAGATAGATAGATAGATAGATAGATAGACATAGATAGATAGATAGATAGATAGATAGAGATAGATAGATAGATAGATAGATAGATAGATAGATAGATAGATAGATAGATAGATAAAATCGATAGATAGATAGATAGATGGGCCAGGCCGATTACACCTAGCACTGAACCCATTATGGACATATGTACATAGTAATCTGTCTACCTTTGCTCAGTCATAAAAAACGAACTGACGCAGACGTTTGCAGTATGGCGCCGTGGTTAGACTAATGGGCCACGCGAAAGCGGACAATAAAACAGTGAAATTCGACCACATGCCTCGGGTTTATTTGGTCAATTTAACACCGTGTTGGCTATTAGTTGGCTGATGCACAAAGCTGATAGTCGCAATGGTGGCCAAGTACGGTCGACGGGCGAGGAGCACAAGTTGGGATTTGAATTAGAGGGGAAATCCACCGAGAGGGAGAACAAAGTAAAGCGCATATATATATATATATATATATATATATATATATATATATATATATATGGAATTGGACTAACCAAAACCTCAGACCGCCATAATTAAGAATTCACATATAAATAAACACACACAAACTAAAATAAAAATAAAATAAAAATAAACAAAATAAAAAATGAAAAATAAAAAATAAAGAAATAAAAACGGAAAAATTTAAAATCATCATAAAAACACGAGACCCAATGACGACAAATAGTGATGCCGGTGAATGACGAAAGAAAAATGCAAGAACGAATAACGGATCACGTAAACACGAGCCAAAAGTTTAAAAACTGTCCATTTTTTCAAAAGTCAACGTCTCTGACGACGAATAACACCGAAAAAGCAATATTCAGAAACCAATGGTTAGACAGATTTTCATTTGTATTAGTTAATATGAATATATATATATATATATATATATATATATATATATATATATATATATATATATGTGTGTGTGTGTGTGTGTGTGTGTGTGTGTGAAGAAAAGGAAGTGAATCCGACGGTATGTAGTATATTAAGAAAAATTGAAAAAACACAGGTTTAAATAAGTTAAGTGGTGAGTTTATTGGCCGACGCTGCAATCTATTAAAAATGCATATACTGTGTTTAAAAATAAAATAAATTTTATTTTTAAAATTCTAGAATTAAAATTTTAAGATTTATATAAATTCCGGCCCCGAACTTGAACGTCCACACAAACGTTCGTTTGTACCCTCCTATCTTTTAACGGTTTATTTATTCCGTCCTTCCATCATATATATTTTGCTCTTGAAGAAGACCGCTAAAGGTTGAAACAGATTCTGTCAGCGAATTATCAACATCACTTGTTTTTTCAAAAAATGTTTAATTCATACTGTCGGATTCATTTCCATTTACTTACATATATATGTATATATATATGTATATATATATATATATATTAATTTTATTAAATTAATTTTTAAAGCTGTACATTCAGATTAATTTTGTTTCGTGTATTTTTTTCATATGCTCGTAATTCCGTGCTAAAATTTGACCATTTTCTTTAACATGATAATATAACCCTAAACCGTCTTGGAGGGAGGGGGTATCTTATATCAAAAAGGTAGTCTGTAAATCTTTTCAAAGCCCAATGCCCTGTTGTTGACTTCTTCACCATCTCTCTGTCCCTCTCCTCTCTCTATATAAATAAACAAAATTAAAAACCTTACACGCTCCACTCCTGTAAACGCTAATCTAGGAAGGGACATGTGGACTTATACTAAGTTAAAACTTACATTTTATATACACTTTCCCCCTTTTCACCCCTTTGTTTGTCTCTTATGCCTCTACATGTCTCCCTCTCTCACCTTTTTTTCTCTGTCTGTCTGTCTGTCTGTCTGTCCCTCTCCTTCTGCAAAATTTACATGCCACATAGGCCTGTAAAACCAAACCACGGGTAGCAGCATGGTGGATGTGAGACACGGCGGAAGAACCTAAGTATGTCAACGGTGTATATCAGAAGATGCTGGGCGGAAGAACCCAGAATGGGTCAACGGCTAGGATCAACCAGTTCAGTCAGGTAACTACTGCTCCTCATCTCTAAGACCAGCGCCTATTGATGAGTTAACCAAACAGCTACCGATAGATATCTATGACCTCGACCCAACTAAAACCATTCATGACAGTTCACAAAGTCGAATCATGCTACAACGTGCTCCCTGCTCTCACAAAATTCTGCGTTCTGCTGAAGCTCTAGCCCCGGCCCAGTGTTCGATAAATAACCGACAGAGCTCCAATTGCACCACACACCTAAATCATATCACTCTCAGCACCTACAAACAAGACACACACTACGCTAAAAACACAGCCCGGGCAACAATAATTAACAAGACAGATATAGAGCCCAAACCCAATACAAACCTACTCAGATGTAAGAAAAACCCACTTAAGCTAACAACATTTAACGTTAGAACGCTAAGAACAATAGGCCAACTCCCCGAGCTTACGGCGTCCGCAGCCGAAAAAGATATAGACATCATTTGTGTGCAAGAACACAGATTTGATCATAGGGATGTAGAATTAAAATACCATGAATCTGGGAATGGGTGGACACTCGTGTCAGCATCTGCATGGAAAAATTCCGTCAATGCCAGTATAGGTGTAGCAATGCTTCTCGGTCCTCGAGCACTAAAATCACTTGATAGCATAGAAAAAATCCAACCGAGAATCATGAGTACTACGTTTAATGGCAATCCTTGCATGACTGTAGTATCGTGTTACAGCCCCAGAAATGCCAGAGAAGAAACAGATATAGAAACATTTTACAATGGGTTATCCTCGCTATGCAGACACCCCCCAAACATAATGTACTGATCATTAGGGGAGACATGAACAGATAGGAAAAACCGAAAACAATAGATACAGCTTACACAACACCTCAAACAGAAACGGCGATCTCCTAGCTGAGTTCTCCCTTGAGAACAGACTCGTTTGCTTAAACACCAAATTCCAAAAACGGAAGGGCAAACTATGAACATACACACACCCAAACTATACAAAAGCGCAACTTGACTACATCCTAATAAACAAGAAATGGATAAATAGTGCAATGACCTGCGAGGCATATTCCTCCTTGGAAGGAGTATCCTCCGACCACAGAATAGTCACTGCGAAATTACGACTAAGCTTACGTAGAAATAAAAAGCAAACTAGTAAATCTGTACGATACGAATGGTCGGCACTTGCCAACAGCGATATATACAATCGCTACGCTGTCACAGTAAGAAATAAATTTAATATCCTCCAGGAGACATCTGAAAGTCTCTCACCAAACGAGGAATACGAAAACTTCATCTGTGCACCTAGAAACAGTAGCAGAGTGCGTACCAACCAAACTAAGACTGCCCTGTCGGCTTGGGCGTTAGAATGCACCGACTGCACCTCTGCAGAGGGGTAAGACTCCCCCAATGGGGCCACCTGTTGGCAGTGGGTGGCGACCCGTGATGCTTAAAGATAAAGCCCAGGTGGATGAGCAGTTCATGACATGCAATACTCCACTTTGGCCCTATCTTGGGCTAGACGGGCGGTCGGAGAGGCCCCCTCTGATCAACGTCAAGCCCTAGCACCTATATGATTTTCTCAACCCTATTGCTCTTATGGCAAGCCCCAACTCCTTTTTATCATATGGGTGCTAGAAGGCGGTGGCTGCGGGTCTACATGTCCTGGGAATGACATTAAACTCTATCTGATGGTGAGGTTCCAGTTTTGGAGGTTTGGGGAATGTGGAGCTCCCCTTCATCACCATTGCTCCCTGGTCCACTCTGACCCGGAGTGGTAGTACCTGTTAGGGTCCCATCTATGGGTTAAATAGAAAAATGTATTTATAAAAAAATTGTATTATCCATTAAGAATTGATTTATTTCAAAACGTTATCGGCATTAAATGAATCACTGAGGTTGATATGCCGTAAAACAAACCAAACCAAACCAAACTAAGAGCTAAACACATTGTTCCCTGGGAGATAGAAGAAGTCAGAGAAAAAAGAAATGATATAAAAAAAACAGGCCAACATAATAAAATAAATCCAACTAGCACCAATTTACATAACCTTAGGAAAAGAACAAACAGAATATATACAAACACAAATAAATAACATCAGACAATCAGTGGAAGACAGACAGTCGCGATTAGCATGGCAAATAGTAAATGATATTAGTGGTAGGAAAAGTATCTCTAGATCAAAGCTAAAAGCAACCAGCCAAAAAGGTAGACTACAGAAATGGAAAGACCATTTCCAGAAACTACCGGGGACCCCACCTAAAATCATAGAAAATAACACCCAAAAGATCATAGATAGACAGCTAGACACAAAACTGGGAGATTTTACAACAGAAGAACACGACGAAGTCTTAAAAAAGCAGCAGGTCTCGACGAAATACCCCCAGAGGTATGGAAGACCAGAAAGTTCAATAACATACTGCTTAGGCTATGCAATGCTGTATATCGACAAAATAGAATAGATAAATGGACGAAAGGATGCATCCTCCGATTCCCCCAAAAGGGAGACCTCGGAATCGCTAAAAACTACAGAGGCATTACTCTTACTGCTATTGCAACTAAAATATATAATGCCCTTCTTCTTAATCGCATCTGACCCGAAATAGAGAAAATCCTTAGGAAAAACCAAAACGGATTCCGCAGAAATAGATCCATAACCTCACAAATCCTGATTATACAACGAATTATAGAAGGGGTTCGAGCAAAGAATCTAGAGGCAACGCTACTATTCGTAGATTTCTCCAAGGCATTTGATTCCATACACAGAGGGAAAATGGAACAAATACTACTAGCCTATGGTCTCCCCAAAGAAACTGTTGCCGCCATAATGATGCTCTACAAGGACACTAAAGCAATGGTACGCTCACCTGATGGCGACACAGATTTCTTTGACATTGCTGCTGGGGTCCTGCAGGGAGATACTTTAGCTCCATATATATTCATAATATGCCTAGACTATGTACTTCGAACATCATTAGATACCATAAAAGAAAAAGGTTTCACACTAAAAAAGGCAAGAAGCAGGCGATATCCCGCACAAACTCTCACAGATGTAAACTATGCTGACGACCTCGCATTTCTTGCAGATACACCGACACAGGCTGAGGCACTACTACACAGCCTGGAAGAGGCAGCAAAGAATGTCGGCCTCTATGTGAACTCTGATAAAACTGAGTTCATGTGCTTCAAAAAGCAAGGATACATCTCCACACTAGACGGTAGACCTCTTAATCCAGTAGAAAAATTCACATACCTAGGTAGTAATATCTCATCCACAGAAAGCGATGTTAACACACGAATAGGAAAGGCATGGTTGGCCACCAACAAATTATAAGTCGTATGGAAATCCGACCTCCCTGAAAAGCTAAAGAGACTATTCTTTCAGGCTGTGGTTATATCGGTACTGCTATATGGCTGTACCACCTGGACCCTAACGAAGCGCCTCGAGAATAAGCTGGATGGGACCTGCACAAGAAGGCTGCGAGCGGTCCTGAATAAGTCGTGGAAACAGCACCCCACAAAGAAGCAACTGTATGGCCACCTGCCTCCCATATTACAAACCATACAAGTAAGGAGGGCTAGGCATGCAGGTACTGCTGGAGAAGCAAGGATGAGCTCGTAAGCGATGTACTACTGTGGAGGCCAACACATGGACAAGCTAACGTGGGCCGCCCAACCAGGACCTACATTGACCAACTATGCTGGATGCTGGATGCTGCACGGAGAGGCTCCCAGAGTCGATGAATGATAGGGAGGGTTGGCGAGAGATCGTCATGGATATCCGTGCAAATTGCGCGACATGATGATGATGATGATATATATATATATATATATATATGTATATATAAATATGTATATATATATGTATATGTATATATATTTTATGGGCCGGGTTAGCTCAGTCGTAGAGCGTTCGGCTAGAAACCACATGGTTCCTAGTTCGATCCCGGTCCTCGCCAACTCAGCGTATGAGTAGCACAGGGATCTGTGCGGTAAAGTAAGGAGCTGATGGTAGGTGTGGCGCTCCACCTCAGATGCTAAAACAATCTCCTTGGTCTAGCGCTATTGAAAAGGGGATAGACTCCCTCGCTGACTGGCTGATACCGACATTAGGCCGCCCCGACGACTTTACTTTTTTACTTATGTATATATATATATATATATATATATATATATATATACATTTATATATAAATAATATATTTATATAATATATTTATATAATATATAATAATAATTATTATATTATATATATATTCTTATATATTAAACGATTATTGTAATAATTATTGTAATTATTATATTAATAATTAATAATATATTATTAATTGTCATATTAATTAATAATATAATATATTAAATTGTCATATTATTATATAATATATTAAATTGTCATATTAATTAATAATATAATATTAAACATATATATATATATTATATATTAAACGATTATTGTAATAATTATTGTAATTATTAATAATTAATAATATATATATTAATTGTCATATTAATTAATAATTTATTAATAATATATTAAATTGTCATATTATTATAATATATTATATAATTATTGTAATAATTTTATAATAATTAATATATTATTATATATATATAATAATATATATAATAATATATATATAAATATAAACTTTTTTACTTATGTATTATATATATATATATATATATATATATATATATATATATAATATATATATATATATATATATACGACTACAATTAAGATAGATACATATGTACATACATATCTGTGTAACATAATTGAGAAGCCTAATTTTCCCCTCTTCTCTCAACAAGTAAATCGTAAAATAAATAAATAAATAAAGTAAAGATAAAAAAGATAAATTCTTTCTCCCCCTCTCTCTCTATACATTCGTTTAGGAACCTTAAAGGATAAATTCTCTGTCTCTCTGTCTCTCTTTCTCTGTCTGTCTGTCTGTCTGTCTGTCTCTCTCTCTCTATATATATATGTATATATGTTGAAAAGCGAAATAAAGGAAAGAAAGTATAGAATGGATAAAATAGGATATTTTAATTAATTTTACTTGTACGTGTTTCGATCAGGAGTTTATCCATATGTACATTATTCAATCTATTATTATTTTGGAATCACAAAATGAAATGAAATAATAATAATAGAAAAAATGTAGAAATGTTCCGCACACAAAGAAATATCGACCTTTATCAGAGTAAATCTTTATTTTTATATATATATATATATATATATATATATATATATTATATATATATATATATAATCTTATTATAATGGAGATTGTGTGTTTTTCTGTCTGTAACCGAAACTATATTACTATACAAATCTCAATTCCCTTAGTTATTTACATCACATTCTCCATGATATTATTTTTATTTAAACCTCGATTATTAATAAAATTGTCTACATCATTAAGACTGTTGACCATATCTACATACTAATAACATGCAATTGTATTTATATATACAACAAAAGAGCAGTTTACAGTATGAATGGGAAGGCTAATTTGCATATTGATTTTAAAAATTTGATTTTAATAAATATATGCTTATTATTGATTTCAAATTGTTTGGGTTTTTTTCTTATTGAATATGAGCAACAATCTCGGGGATAAATCTTGAAAGAAATTCATTAACAAGAAGAAATAACTGTAATTTTATTCTTTACTTCCTATTTTAACTAAATAGTTAAATTAGGAAAATTTACCAGTGAAAGACGGGAGTAATGGAAAATGATGGAAGAGTTAGTTTCAAAGTTGTTCTATTTTTCGATTATACCCCCTCTGTTCCAAATCTTTTTATCTGCATTCTTATTCAGTTTCATTAGCCTTTCTAATTTAACATGATATTTTATTATATTAAAACTTAAATACTTGCACCCGGAAGGTGCATATATTTGCTAGTATATATATATATATATATATATATATATATATATATATATATATACTAGCAATATATGCACCCTCCGGGTGCAAGTATTTAAGTTTTAATGTAATGAAATATCGTATTAAATTAGAGGCAGACAAAAATATATCTAACAGAGTGGGGGTATAATAGAAAAATAGAAATGAAACTTACTCTTCCATCACTCCTGTCTTTCATTGCTGAATTTTACTTATTTAACAATTTAGTTAAATTAGGAAATAAAGAATAAAATGACAGTTATTTTTTCTTGTTAATGGATTTCATTTAAGATTCATTGAAGAGATTTTTGGTTATATTCATTAAAATAAAACCAAACAGTTAGAAATCAATAATACTAAGCACATGTTTAATAAAATCACATTTTAATATCAATATGCAAATTAGCCTTCCCATTCACACTGCAAACGCTATTTTTATATATAAATACAATTGCATGTTATTTGTATGTAGATATGGACAACACTAATAAAAAGGTGAAGACATTTTATTAATAATTGAGGTTTAAATATAAATAAAATCATGGAGAATGTGATGTAAATAACGAAGGGAATTGTGACTTGAGTAGTAATATAGCTTCGGTTACAGACAGAAAAACACACAATCTCCATTATAATAAGATATATATATACGACTACAATTAAGATAGATAGATAGATACATACATACATATAAGTGTAAGATAATTGAGAAACCTGATTTTGCCATCTTGTCAGAACAAGGAAATCGTATAAAAAATCAAATAGGAAATAAAAATAGAAAATAAA
>CM042177.1:21457791-21480291 GCA_023376005.1 Doryteuthis pealeii | reverse complement strand
GAAAGGAGAAGAAAGGAGGAAAGAAAAAAGAAAGAAAGAAAGAAAAAGAAAAAAGAGAAAGAAGAAAAGAAAGAAGAAAGAAAGAAAGAAGGGGACTGAGAAAGAAAGAAAGAAAGTAGGAGAAACTGAGAAAGAAAGAAAAAAAGAAAGAAAGAAGAAAGAAAGAAAAGAGAAGAAAGAAAGAAAGAAAGAAAGAAGAAAGAAAAGGAAAGAAAAAGAAAGAAGAAAGAAAGAAAGAAAGAAAGAAAGAAAGAAAAAGAAAGAAAGAAAAGAAGGGAGACTGAGAAAGAAAGAAAGAAAGTAGGAGACTGAAGAAAGAAAGAAAGAAAGAAAAGAAGAGAGAAAGAAAGAAAGAAAGAAAGAAAAGAAAGAAAAGAGAGAAGGGGGCTAAGAAAGAAAGAAAGAAAGAAAGTAGAGACTGAGAAAGGAAGAAAGAAAGAAAGAAAGAAAGAAAGAAAGAAAGAACCCCTTTTTTCTTTTTTTCTTTTCTTTCTCAGAAGAAGAAAGAAGGGGACTAAGAAAGAAAGGAAAGAAAGAAGAAAGAAAGAAAGAAAGGGACCGAGAAAGGAAGAAAGAAAGAAAGAAAGAAGTGTAATTCCATGTCAAATCATTCAGGCCATATCACCCCCCCCCCCTTCAATTTTTCTGAAATCATCAATAACTTAAAATTGGTTGACTTAAGACATTTTTAAGTTATTAAATTATTGATGGTTTCTGATTTTTCATACCAAGATCAATATCCCGATGTGGCACTGCATCTATGACAAAAATTATTTCCTATTATTATTTCATATATATTGAACACTATTTGTACCAAAGAGATAGCAGCGAAGCTATCATATCAGTTAACATTTTGCAAATCAGAAATCATTAATAACTTAAAATTGGTTAACTTTAAGACTTTTTTTTGGATTTCTTGAGCAAAAATACTTTTATAAACCAATTTTTAGTAGTAGGGAAGCTCTAGAACTTACAGACAAAAATACATGAAAAAAAGTCGCCATTTTTCGCGAACCCCATCAAATTTGGAGAGCTAAAAATCGATATAACTCCGCCAATTTTTGGAATTGAAAGCTCAAATTTTGGGGATTGTCTAATGTTAACATAGTCCACTCACAGACCAGAAAAATTGAAGGAGATGGGTGAGAATTTTACTTTTTTCTGGATGATTTGACATGGAATTACCCCGAAAGAAGGAAACACGCTGTTTATGGACCGTTTTCTTTAGACCCTGCTTATCCACGGATATATGTTCCACGCCGCCCCCCCCCAATAATGGATGGTTAAAAACGAGCTTAACAATACAGCAGCATACAAATAAGTAGACCTCTACCAATTGAAAAATACTTATATCATTTCAGTGAGCTGAAAAAGATGTGGAATATGAAAGTGACGGTGATACTAATTGTAATTGGTGCACTTGGCATAGTCACCAAGGGTTTAGAACAGGGTTTCTCAAAGTGGTCTACATAAACTTATTGGTTACTTGGTCCGAACATTATGTGATTATTTCTTGTTTGTAAATAATTTTCTCATAAACCTCTGTTATTAATTGATTAGATAGGAATAATTGATGGTATATAACTGTAAAAATCATACTGAAAGGTTAAGCAGCGATGAGCCTGTTCAATTCTTAAATGGGTGACCACTTAAACCAGGTTTCTCAAAGTGGTCTACATAAACCCCCTGGAGTCTATACAACAACTAATTCCAGCTCACGTTCCCTGTCAGTGGGTGAACAATCCAACGCTTGGCAAATTCTGCTTCGCAATGATAGGAAGAGCCGACATCGAAGGATCAAAAAGCGACGTCGCTACGAACGCTTGGCCGCCACAAGCCAGTTATCCCTGTGGTAACTTTTCTGACACCTCTCGGCGGAAAGAGCTCTCCGCTCGGAAAGGATCGATGGGCCACGCTTTCGCGGTCCGTATTCGTACTGAAAATCGAGATCAAGCGAGCTTTTGCCCGTTTGCTCCACGCGAGGTTTCCGTCCTCGTCGCTGAGCTCGCATTGGGGCCTGTAAGTATTCAGGACAGTCCCGAGACAAATTTTCCCAGCTAGAAGGGGCAATGCTAAAGCATAGGAATAATTGATAGTATATATATTTACCAAACCCCTCCGCACGAGCAGGATGCGACACAAGGTCAATTTCTTAGGCGGAATGTGATAGTATATAACTGTAAAATATCATACTGAAAGCACTGGGTCCTGCTAGATCACTGAAGTTAAGCGATTAACCTTTTCAATACTTAATTGGGTGACCACTTAAACCAGGTTTCTCAAAGTGGTCTACTTACCCCCCACTGGGGTCTATACAACCACTCAGGGGTCTGCAATTATTCAAGCATCTACAAAGTCTATGTTCAATATATAACGTTTATGTCTTCATTTTTCCCTTTTTTTGTTGTTTCATTCGATTGTCTGATGTTCTTAAAGACTTCTTGGTTAAACTATCTGTCCGATATTCGCAGATAAGAGAAAGCAGAATAGGGTTTCTCAAACTTTTAATTTTCTTTCTTTCTCAGTCCCCTTCTTTCTTTCTTTCACAGCACCCCTTTCTTTATTTATTTCTAAGACTTCTTAGTAATTAGAAGAAATTATTTCCACAAGAATTCTGGAGAACATGCTCATGTTGATATATTTTCAAAAGTTTAAGCCAGCGTTTCTCAAAATGGTCTACATAAAACCCCTGGAGTCTATAGAACAACTTAGAGGGTCTGTAATTATTCAGGGTCTACAAGAGGTCTATGGAAACTACTAAACCTTCTTAGTAATTAGAATAAATTAATTCCACAAGAATCCTGGAGAATATGCTCATATTGATATATTTTCAAAAGTTTAAGCCCAATATTCATGAACTTATCAACAGTCATCAGCTTCACCCATCACACTATGTAAAGACGTACCGACTTCAACTCTACGCATATCCGGTTGAAGGTTCCTAGGTTGAGGAAATTTGCTTCTGAATAAAAATGAGATCACACAAAATATATGCCTCGTGTTGTCTCCGAGTGAATTAATGTCAACCTTGGCGAACCAGCACCTCGAAGCTAAAGACACAGATCAGACCAGCATCTTAAAGACAGACCAGACCAGTCAACCAGTTAGGAGAAATGTCTAGCTGCAGACTACAGCCATAAGGTACTTGATAGCCTCCATTCTTTTTTATTTCTTTTTTAATCATTCATTCATTCTGTCTTTCTTTCTTTCCTTTTAACTTTGTCATCTTTCTCTCTTTCCTTTTTCCATTTCTAACTTATTTTTCTTTTTTCTTTCTTTCTTTCTTTTGTTCTTTCTTTCTTTCTTTCTTTCTTTCTAGCTTCCTTTCTTTTTTCCTTGTTTTTACTTCATTTCTGTTTTTTTCTTTTTTTTCTTCTTTTTTTCAAAACTTTTTCTCATCTTTATTTTTTCTGTCGTTCTTTCTTTTTGTTTTGTTTTCATTTCTGTCTGTCTTTCTTTTCTTTTTATTGGGAAATTTGTCGCTGTTAATTTTTTTAATAAAGTTTTCTACTTTGTTTCTATGTTATTTTAAACTTTACGTTTTTAGATTCATTTTTACCCATTGTGAGTAAAAGTTGGCGAATTATCTTTTTATTCATGTTTTTTTAAAGAAGTTCTCAGCTTTTTTATATATAGAAAATTAAATATCATAGAAAAATATATAAGGAGTAGACTGCTTTATATAAGAAATATTTATGAGAGTATAACCACGGATGCTCTCATATCTCACATAACTTCTACTCTACGCATATCCGGTTGAAGGTTCCTAGGTTGAGGAAATTTGCTTCTGAATAAAAATGAGATCACACAAAATATATGCCTCGTGTTGTCTCCGAGTGAATTAATGTCAACCTTGGCGAACCAGCACCTCGAAGCTAAAGACACAGATCAGACCAGCATCTTAAAGACGGACCAGACCAGTAAACCAATTAGAAGAAATGAAGATAGCAACAGATACCAGATTACAGAACACAAATAACAGAAGATAAGAAGCCAGCAACTAAAGTAAGAAATATTTATGAGCGTATAACCACGGATGCTCTCATATCTCACATAATCTAATAGAATAACTCTCGCTCGGCTGAACGGCTATATAACTATTTGAACTGTGGGAAAGAAGGCTAAAAGTGTAGTTAGCTTAGTTAGTCAAGCCGAAAACGTCATAATATAAAGACGTATCGGCTTCGACTCTACACATGCGGTTGAAGAGTCCTAGGTTAAAAAAAGTGGCTAAACTTGCAAATCGGTCGGAAAATTAAAACATATTACAGGGTGACACAGAAAAAACAAAACCAAATTATTTATCTATTTTCCCATTAAACTAACCCTAAATCCCTAACCCTAACCCTAAACCCTAACCCTAACCCCCAAGTTAAAATTAACAGTTTTATTACACAATTTGTGGGTTCTGTTTTTTCTGGGTCACCCTGTATACAGGTTGACACAGAAAAATAAGAACCCCAATTATTTATTTAATTTCCCATTAAACTAACCCTAAACCCCAACCCTAGCCCTAACCCTAACCCCCTAGTTAAAATTAACAGTTTTATCACATTTGTGGGTTCTTTTTTTCTGGGTCACCTCTATTTTCCGACCGATTTGCAAGTTTAGCCAAGAAAGTCTGGCAATTCTAGTAATTGTGTGTTTATCCTTCCTTTATATCTGGTGCAAGAACAATTTCTCTGAATTTTTGAAATGAGGCTTGATAATTAGTATTATTTGGATTAATCGGACTATTGTCCTCATCTTTATTGTTATCTGTACAACGTTTCGGCCGATGTGCGCTCCGGCCTTCTCCAGGTATTTACTGACACCCAAACACTTGAACGATGAATTCACTCACATAGGGAACACCTTCCGAAACCTGCGATATCCCATATCCTTTATACAACAAGCTAATGCCAAAGCCCCCAGAATCCATAGTATAAACCAACCTAAACAACCACCCACACAAGCCCCTATAAATCCGACAGCCCACAGATACATAATTCTACCTAACAACCAAACCAACATCACCATTAACAAGAATTTAAACAACA
Source organism: Doryteuthis pealeii (assembly GCA_023376005.1). Taxonomy (NCBI): domain Eukaryota; kingdom Metazoa; phylum Mollusca; class Cephalopoda; order Myopsida; family Loliginidae; genus Doryteuthis; species Doryteuthis pealeii. Next base: position 21,475,252 of record CM042177.1, on the reverse strand, counting down.
TCAGCCGATGTGCTCTCCGGCCTTCTCCAGGTATCAAAACAGTTACTCAAGCATCGAAAACTATTCACAACATACTAAACAAAAACTCTCGACAGCAAGTAAAATCAGAAGCAGGCGTATACATGATTCCATGTACAGACTGCCATACAAATACATAGGGGAAACCTCCGGAAACCTGAAAAACGTATCTACGAACATAAACGAAACATTAGATTCTTCTTGTACTTACCAAGAATAAGGACTGATTTCCCCTCGTAAGAAGAAGAAGAAAAATGGAAGGAAGGAAGAAGAAGAAGAAGAAGAAGAAGAAGAAGAAGAAGAAGAAGAAGAAGAAGAAAGAAGAAGAAGAAGAAGAAGAAGAAGAAGAAGATTTCTATAGCAAAATCATTTTCAATAAATTTCTATAGTAAAATCATTTTCAATAAATTTCTATAGTAAAACCATTTTCAATAAATTTCTATTGTAAAACCATTTTCAGTAAATTTCTATAATAAAATAATTTTCAATAAATTTCTATAATAAAACCATTTTCAGTAAATTTCTATAGTAAAACCATTTTCAATAAATTACAGATAAAAAAATTACAGATAAAAACAGATACATAATTCTACCTAACAACCAAACCAACATCACCATTAACAAGAATTTAAACAACATCAGCCGATGTGCTCTCTGGCCTTCTCCAGGTATCAAAACAGTTACTCTAGCATCGAAAACTATTCATAACATACTAAACAAAAACTCTCGACAGCAAGTAAAATCAGAAGCAGGCGTATACATGATTCCATGTGTTACATAATCATTAGATACCTAATGATTATGACAATAGTGTAGAAATCATATTAGTGCAGCTGATGGCCTTGAGAGTGAGTGACAGCGTTTGACCTCACTCTGACCTTGCGTTCTGGGGATGATCGTGAGAATCGGAAGGCGATAGAAGGCCCTTCCGGTTTAAGGTGTAAGCAACTCAGGCAGTCAGTTAGAGTTAGAACTTAGAAGCGAAGCTAGCAAGATGTGAGTCTCCGCGCGCATTGTCTGGTCTGGGGGTTTATGGAATAAAGTAACATCATCGTAAATCGAAGTCTTGTTGTTATTACTAAAAGCTAACAATGGCACAGGGCTTCTGATAAGGAATGATCCCTAGCAACAGAGACCAGACCCGGAATCCCCAGATAAGAAAGACCAGACCTGTAGAAGATATACCAGATCCGACCAGAAGAATAGACGACAGAGTAAGAAGTAAGAGAAGTATATAACATATAGATATGTAGTGCAGGTAAAGAGGTATGCAACATATACCTATTTGGTACCGTCAAGGAAAAGGCACTACGTAACACATGTACAGACTGCCATACAAATACATAGGGGAAACCTCCGGAAACCTGAAAAACGTATCTACGAACATAAACGCAACATTAGATTCTTCTTGTACTTACCAAGAATAAGGACTGATTTCCCCTCGTAATCATCGGGATCCGTGGAAATTGATTCGTAGCCCTGGACCAATTCATGACCAGGGAATTTGGCTAAGTTAGGTTTCCAGAATCCGGTGGCGACCACAATCCATCTGAAATCGTAGAAAGAAGGAAATGTCATTGATGGATGGGGTACGAGGAGAGAGAGAGAGAGAGAGAGAGAGAGAGAGAAGAGAGAGAGAGAGAGAGAGAGAGAGAGAGCCGTTGCATGAAGACAGGGAAACATGTTACACAACAACTAGAAACTATTCTCTCACTTTGTTTTTGTTATCTGACTGTTTGATCGTAAAGATCGGTCGATACACACGTGACCCGGAATGCTGATACTGGTTTCGGATCGTGAGTGTGATATGGTGTAGAAAGATCAACAAGGGAAAGAACGAAAAGAAAAAGAAGGAAAAAAAGGACGGTGAAGAAGAAAAGACACAGAGAAAAAAAGGGTGAGCAAAAATAAGAAGACAAGTAATAAGAAGACAAGTAAAATCATTTTCAATAAATTTCTATAGTAAAACCATTTTCAGTAAATTTCTATAGTAAAATAGTTTTCAATGAATTTCTATTATAAAATCACTTCCAATAAATTTCTATAGTAAAATTATGTATTTGTTATTTGTAATCATCAAAATGAATCAGCGGTTTAATCTATCACCTGTTGACTGGGCGTTATAATACACCGACTGCACCTCTGCAGGGGGTAAGACTCCTCCAATGGGGCCACCTATTGCAGGGAACCCAGGTGGCTGAGCAGTCCATAAATGCAACACTCCATTGGCGCTTACTTGGGCTAGACAGGTGGTTGGAGAGGCCCCTCCGATCAATCGGCTGACCATGTCAAGCCCTAGCACCCATATGATTGCCCAAACCCTATTGCCCTTATGGCAAGCCCCAACCCTTTTTATCATATATGCGCTAGAAGGCGGTGGCTGAGGGTCTTCATATCCTGGGAATGACGTTAAACTCTATCTGATAGTGAGGTTCCAGTTCTGGAGGTTTGGGGAATGTGGAGTACCCCTTTATCACCATTGCTCCATTGTCCACTCTGACCTGGGGTGGTAGTACCTGTTAGGGTCCTTGTTGGAATATTTTTTTTATATAAGGTGTCCTGCAATACACCACCTAAATTTATAGCCTAGGCTGGGTCACATGGTCTATTCCTCCGCCAATCAGCAGTCATAATGCGTGGCTGATTGACTACTTAATCACTGATACTTTCCATAGTTCATTTGTAATCATTGATGAAGGAACTTACAATACTAAAGATTCTTTTACCAGAGGATTACCAACGATTACTATGGGTTAAATAGAAAAATGTGTTTATAAAAGAAAATTGAGTATCCATTAAGAATGAATTTATTTCAAAACTTTGTCGGCATTAAATGACCCACCGAATTTGATATGCCGTAAAACAAACCAAACCAAACTTCAATAAAACGTTCATATATTATATATATTATAATTAAATGCCACAGAAATAGCAAGTTCGATCCTCACGTAATACCGCCTAAAAATCCCTACGTAAAGAAGACCTCGTGTTAATTCGACCTGTTGTGAGATCGGGAAAATAAATACTCAAATGGTGGTGTAATGTTTAACAAGCTAGTCTCGCAGATCCGATACTACCGAAAAGCGAATTCAATCCTCGCTGGATGTCCCATACTTGCAACTTTGTGGCACATCCTACTCGTGGCGAGTTCGCCGGGAGTAGAATGTGACAGATGCAGAAAATCGAGTGGCCTGGCGCCTTAATGTTAAACAGGTTGAGGCGAAGAGGAGAGTAGCCTCCACAGAAAAGAGAGCTAGAAGGAAGGAGAGAAAACAGCAGCCCCAGGAATCATCACTGTTTGTGCGCAGTCAGTGCACCAAAGACTGTCACTCAAGGATTGGCTTGCTCAGCCACTTGCGCAGATGCAGAAGAATTTATTTTTTGTTCTTTAGACTCTATGACATCGTCCTTAATGCATGGATGGGTGCCAACAACAACAACAACAACAACAACAATTATTATTATTATCATTATTATTATTACTAGCAAATATATGCACCCTCCGGGTGCAAGTATTTAAGTTTTAATGTAATAAAATATTGTATTAAATTAGAAAGGCTAATGAAACTAAATAAGAATACAGATAAAAAGATTTGAAACAGAGGGAGTATAATAAAATATTTAAAACAGAGGGAGTATAATAAAAAATGGAACAACTGAAACTTACTCTTCCATCACTTTCATCTTTCATTGTTATTTTTTCTAATTTAAGTATTTAGTTAAAAGAGGAAGTAAATAATAAAATGAGTTATTTTTTCTTGTTAATGGATTTCATTTAAGATTCATTGAAGAGATTTTTGCTTATATTCATTAAAATAAAACCAAACAGTTAGAAATCAATAATACTAAGCACATATTTATTAAATTCGATTTTTTAATATTAATATGCAAATTAGCATTCCCGTTCACACTGTAAACCGCTATTTTGTTGTATATATAAATATAATTGCATGTAAACAGTATGTAGATATAGTCAACAGTATTAATAATGTAAGACAATTTTATTAATAATTGAGGTTTAAATAAAAATAAGATCATGGAGAATGTGATGTCAATAACTAAGAGAATTGTGACTTGAGCAGGAATATAGTTTCTGTTACAGACAGAAAAACACTAATCTCCATTATAATAAGATTATTATTATTAGTAGTTTTTCACACCAGCGTTAGCTGATGGTCTTTCGCTGGATTCTGATTGACAACAAATCTCCTCAGTTCTCCAGGACTCTTCTGAGTATTCTAGCTAATTTCAATAATGCTGTTTTCTGGATGGTCTCAATTCTTTCTCTGATTTCCAGTAAATAAAAAATAAACTGTTGGAGAATGTGACGTAAATAACTAAGGGAATTGTGACTTCAGTAGTAATATAGTTTCGTTTACAGACAGACAAACACACAATCTCCATTATATTCTATTATTTATTCTACAACAGAAATTTCAAAATTGAGAATTGTTAAAATTCTAAATTTTGAAACTTCTGCTAACGTCCATGGAATGATATTAACAGGAGGTAGTAAGATGCAATGAGAAATTTCTCATTTCATGTACCCGGTCAGATTAGGGTGGTTAGGTAAGTGAGAGCTTTCTTTGCGGCATTTTGAAATTTCTGTTTTAGAATAAGTAACTTCTCAATTTAAAAAAAATATCTAATCGCATTTCTGTCAATGAGTCTGGGGTATTTGTGAGGCTTGGAGATCCCCTGAAACAACCCTAATCCCAACCCCAACCCTAACCCTAACCCTAACCCTAAACCCCCCTAGTTAAAATTAACAGTTCTATTAGAAAATTTGTGGCTTCTGTTTTTTTCTGGGACACCCAAATTTACTAAATATGTAAAGTCGACGGGGCAGCCTAAAGTCGGTATCAGCCAGTCAGCGAAGGAGTCTATCCCCTTTTCAATAGCGCTAGACCAAGGAGATTGTTCTTAGCATCTGAGGTGGAGCGCCACACCTACCATAACAATTTCAACTCCAAAATCACTGTTTGAATTCATAGGTAATCGTCTGAAGATAACGCATTTTAAGGTAACGAAAACACTCACCTGAACAGAGCCCGAGGTTACATTGGACTGAACGTTGAGTTTATACACAATAAAGACGAGGAAAACAGTCCGAAATATCAAAATTCTTCATATTAAGCGTCATCTTATAGATACATCTATTAATAATGGAGATTCGTTTCCGGTATTTGTTTGTAACAAAAACGACGTCACTGATTACGTCACACTACACAAAACGTCATAACGTAGAATAAATACACTCAAAATTTGAGCATGCAATGTTAGACAGTCCTCCTTGGTTTTTTAAAACAAGTTTTAATAAATACATACCTGTTATTATCTATCTATATATAGTTTGTTTTATTCTAATATATATCTAAAGTTATCAGAACTAAGTTTCCATTTCAAATTTTTTATTTTTTACTCCTTTGATAAATTTATTTTATTTTTTATTCCTTTGATAAATTTGATGATTTTACTTTACTTATGATACAAACTCTCTGATATTAAAATTTCAACTCCCATCTCCTCAGGCAATATTTATTTTACGTCGTCCAGAGGGCGTTTTTTTTATTTTGCTAGTATAATTAATATATATATATGTATGAGTTCAAAGTCTGGAATAAAACATGAGGTTTCTAATAATCTTCATCCAGTACTGCCTTCCCCCAACCCCGCATTTCCCTAATAACAAAAATACATGTATCCGGTCCAGAATTCTAAGCATGGAGCCCTGTGGCTAATCGTGAATCGGCAGAGATCGTAAAACAGCCATTACTATCTGATTTGAAAAACGCATGTAAAAAAAACCGTAAGCCGTTCATACTAAGACAGTCTCCACAGCGGAAGTTGCACCGGGGAAAATCTGTAGAGCTTCCAGGCACCAGGCTCGACCAGGTATAATTACTAGTGATTATATATATATATATATATATATATATATATATATATATATATATATATATATATATATGAAAATATTCAGAAGATATGTTTATTTATAAATAAATAAATAGTCCTGCCTACGTTCACCGTTTCGGTTTTCATATATATTGGATATATTAACCGTCATCAGGGCAATATTAAGGCAATATTAAGGAGCGATTTCAAGAAACCTTATCTGCTGTCCATGCTAAGACATCACCACACAACGCAAGTGGCATCGGCTAAATTTGTGGGGCTAATGTTCATCGGACCCAACTAGGTATAATTACTAGTGATCATATTTGTCAATATATATATATATATATATATATATATATATATATATATATATATATATATATATATATCATGTTACAATATATATATATATATATATATATATTATATATATATATATATATATCATGTTACACAATTAGCATGGATATGAATGACAATCTCTCGCCAACCTTCCCTATCATTCATTGTCAGCGAGAGGTTCTCTGAGCAGCATCCAGTATCCGTGCAGGGCTGGTTAATGTAGGTCTCTGCTGGGCGGCCCACATTAGCTTGCCCATGTGTTGGCTTCCACAGGAGAAGGTCACTTATGAGTTCGTTCTTGCTTTTCCAGCAGTGCCGAGCATGTCTTGTTCGCCTCACTCGGATGGTTTGTGAGATAAGGGGGAAGTGGTCATGCAGCTGCTTTCTTGTGGCGTATCTTCCCACGTCTTGTTAAAGATCGTATGCAGCATTCTGGTGCAGATCCCATCTAGCTTATTCTCCAGGGCCTCGTAGCTGTCGGAATTTTCTTTGGGTTGTAAGCCCAAAGAAAATTCCGACAGCATTTTGGAAAACGAGAGGCACCATCCCAAAAGCTGATCGTTCGTGCTGTTACAAATTTATCCGTGGAGAGATAACAGCTATTCTAGTTGATATGCTCAACCACACTTTACGTGATATGAGAAATCGAGCTCTCGAATGTTTTCGTCATGGGGACATAATATTCAAATCTTAGATTACATGTAAAACTCCTGTGTACCAGTTATGTAATAAATATACATAGTACCCTGTGTCGCTTTGGTAATATGAGAAAATAGCATTTAAAATGTGTCTTATCATTATAGTCCACCATATATATATATATATATATATATATATATATATATATATATATATATGCGTGTGTATGTGTGTGTGTGTGTGTGTGTGTGCGTGTGTGTGTGTATACACCGCTGATTAGACTTAATAAAGTTGAAACAGCTGTACGGTGTTCCACGTTGCGCGCGTTATTCGCCGAGTTTGCTTGTCATGATTATTTTCAATAATTATCGAATTTTATACGATACACGCATTGTAATTGCCTGCAAAAAATATCAATAATAATATACTTTACTTAACAATGCTTCAAAAGCAAATGATCAAATTCCATATATATATATATATTATATATATATATATATATATATATATATATATCAAATAAGCGATACTGCATAGATAATTACTTACCGGCACTTAAAAGAATTATCATTTTGATCTTTCATAATGAACGTGTGTCCCTCTGGAACCGTGTCATTTTCAATTGGGTAGATATTTTTAATTTCTGTATCAAACTGTACGTTGATATTGTGGACTCGTTGAAAATCGGCCAGATATTTGACCAGGACGTCGGCGGGGGGAAACATTATTTTGCTGTAGTGCCGCATTAGGAGAGCCTCGTTGTCGGAGAGTAAGGAGTTCCAGTCGTGGCGCATGTTGAACTCCTTGTTTGTTTTTCCTGTGTTTCTTTTGTTGATGCTAATTAATTTTCGATGGCGTGGATAACGTGTGAAAAAGTTCCCTGCAAGAAAGAAAAAAAAAATCTTTTAAAACTATTCAAAAATTTGAAAATATTAACCCAAGCCCCGAGAGAACATTTAAAACTATTCGGAAACTCAGGGCAGTGTGGGCAGTGAATAACCCACACGTTGTCCTGCCACATCTCTCGCCTCTTCTCGCGCACTGAAAGTAAGCAATCGCCACAGTATCTCTTTGTAGACATACTGGTTGATTGGTTAGAAGGAGAAAACTAGAAGTTTGTAGTTTGGGTTTGTTTCTGTTAATATACATACATACATGCATACATACATATATATATATATATATATATATATATATATATATATATAATATATATGAATTTAACATTTTTAGAAAAAACAAATGATGTTAATAGTTTGCTGACAGAATCTGTTTCGACCTTTTTAATAGAACGGTCTTCATCGAGAAGCAACACTAGTTCGAAACAGATTCTGTCAGCAAACTATTAACATCATTTGTTCTTTCTAAAAATGTTAAATTCATACTGTGGGATTAACTTCCATTTACTTCATATATATATATATATATATATATATTATATATATATATATATATATATATATATATTATATAAAGTTTTTTCCTTTTTAGGAAGATTTGCACGGTTAAATTCATTTAAATCGTAAAAGTAGCGGTAGTAATTCTTATTTTGATGGTCAGGTAACTGGTTATTAAAAAGAAATTAAATTAACAATAAATAAATAAATAAATAAAAATAAAACAAAAGAAATGACTTTATTTCAAAACTTTATCGGCATTAAATGACCCATTGAGGTTGACATGCCGTAAAGCAAATCAAACCAAACCAAACCAAACCAAAAACAAAAAAAATCTTTCTTTAAAAGCCACACGTTTTGTTAACAAACACTGTCTAAATCTTTTTAAAACATAAATTGTTATTGAAAGGTTTGGACAAGATGAAAGATGAAGCGTAGTGACCTTTTGCCAATTTATTTATACAATGTTCGGCATATATTTAATACTAGCAGCGGCTACCCGGCGTCGCCTAGGTAGAGGTGGATTTTTTAAAAGTTAGTCTCGCAGATCCATTATTACTTAATCGTGATTTGAATCCTCGTGGGATGCCCTATTTAAATCCCTTGGTAAAAAAAAGACCTTGCATTGATCCAGCTACTCTGAAAAGAAATGTTAATGCCTACTATCTAAAATATTAAATGAAAAAAAAAAAAAATTCCATGCTGTTATCATTTAAATTTTATTTTTCAATTATCTTCACGAGTATAGATCAAATCTCTATTATTTTTGCTAAAAAACCAAGCCCTGGTGATATTTAATGTGTATACTTTGTCGTTAATTGTTTTATTTTCGAAGTTTCCTCCGGACATATATATACACACAACTGCCCTTTATATATGTATAGAAAACCAAACAGTATTGATTTATCAATTAATGAATTTTATAAGGCATCAGTTATTTTATTTCAAAACTTTAATTTAGTATTTTTGCTATGAAAAATTAATATATAAAATTCATTTAAAATATGAAAAGCCTGATGTTAAGTTTAAAATGTTATATTTCTAGATTCTAAAAATAAATATCTATTTAATGTAAACCTTATTTTATTACATCAAAGTATACTTTTTGAAGAAAAACTCGATTGAAAATGTACCCCCCCCCCTTTTTAAGCAGAAAAAATATCGATGTATAATTTTTTCTTATATTAGATAATAGCCAATTAAATAATTATCGAAATGAGTAAAAAGGAAATCTCCAAAAAATTAATTATCTATTATTTTTTTACATTCTATTTTTCGATTTTCGGTACTTATTTTCTCATAGAAAAGCCACCGTAAATTTATTTTTGTTTTTGTTTCTATTCATAACTTCGGTCTTTTATCTCATTATTTATACTGTAATTAGAAAACTATAAGACCAACTTGAAAAAAACGTTACGCCACCAACATAGGGGTGGGGGTGTCAAAATTAAGTGACCTGAAAAATGAGAAAGTTTTGAAATAAAATAAATAATGCATTCATAATATAATTCATAAATAAGATCATTCATTGATAAATAAACACAAAAATAAAATTTCATTAAAATCCGATAATTCCCTGATTTTTGGTAAAATATTTTCTGGGGGCTAAAGTCATTTGGTCAAAAACGCATTTTAGGCTCATTTTGGGTATAGCTAATATACCCACAACTGCCCTTTATATATGTATAGAAAACCAAGCCCTAGTGATATTTAATGTGTATATATATTTACTTTATCGTTAATTGTTTTATTTTCAAAGTTTCCTCCGGACTAGTGATATTTAATGTGTATATATATATACACACGACTGCCCTTTATATATGTATAGATAGAATTTAATCCGGACATACATACACACAACTACCCGTTATATATGTATAGATGAAGAGATGAGTATTTCACTTTGACTAAAACACAAAAAAAGATTTGAATAAAAAAAAGCATATTCGTCAAGAGAATTGCAAAAAAAATATTATTCGGTTTCTTTCTGACTTCATTTTCTTTTATGCTTTTTATCATGCAATCTAAATTATCAGCATTATTATAGTCTTGTCAGCTGACCATATTCTCTGCAAAAGATAAGGCCCTTTAAAAAGGGTGGTGGTGTCAAGAGTATGAAACTAAACTACACGTGGAAGAGAGTTCTAGAGATCGGGTGGGTATCTTATTATAATGGAGATTGTGTGTTTTTCTGTCTGTAACCGAAACTATATTACTACTCAAGTCACAATTTCCTTAGTTATTGACATCACATTCTCCATGATATTAATTTCATTTAAAACTCAATTATTAATAAAATTGTTGTACATTATTAATACTGTTAACCATATTTACATATTAACAACATGCAATTATATTTATATATACAACAAAATAGCGGTTTACAGTGTGAACGGGAAGGCTAATTTGCATATTGATATTAAAAATGTGATTTTATTAAATATGTGCTTAGTATTATTGATTTTTAACTGTTTGGTTTTATTTTAATGAATATAAGCAAAAATCTCTTCAATGAATCTTAAATGAAATCCATTAACAAGAAAAAATAACTGTCATTTTATTCTTTACTTACTCTTTTAACTAAATACTTAAATTAGAAAAAATAACAATTAAAGATGGGAGTGATGGAAGAGTAAGTTTCAGTTGTTCTATTTTTCGATTATATCCCCCTCTGTTTCAAATCTTTTTATCTTCGTTCTTATTTAGTTTCATTAGCCTTTCTAATTTAATACAATATTTTATTACATTAAAACTTAGATACTTGCACCCGGAGGGTGCATATATTTGCTAGTTAAAATAACGTCTTTAATTAAACTCACTCTAAGAGGTTCACAGAGTATGAACTCCGGTTCTTATAAAGCATTAGGTTACTTAAAGGAAAAGTACCTCAACGCGGAATACTTCAGTAGGACAACCACAAATGTGTTAGTTATATTTATACAACATCTTATTATAATGGAGATTGTTTGCTTTTCTGTCTGTAACCGAAACTATATCACTACTCAAGTCACAATTCCCTTTGTTATTTACGTCACATTCTCCATGATTTTATTTCTATTTAAACCTCAATTTCTAATAAAATTGTTTTACATTATTAATACTGTTAATCATATCTACAAATGAATAATATGCAATTGTATTTATATATACACTAAAATAGCATTTTACAGTGTGAACAGGAAGACTTATTTGCATATTGAAATTAAAAATTTGATTTTAATAAATATGTGCTTAGTATTATTGATTTTTAATCATATGGTTTTATCTTAATGAATATGATCAAAAATCTCTTCAATAAATCTTAAAAGAAATCGATTAACGAGAAGAAATAATTCTGATTTTATTCTTTACTTCCTATTTTAACTAAGTTATTAAATTAGGAAAATTTAGTAATGAAAGATGAGAGTGATAGAAGTGTAAGTTTCAGTTGTTCTATTTTTCGATTATACACCCCTCTGTTTCAAATCATTTTATCTGCATTCTTATTTAGTTTCATTAGCCTTTCTAATTTAATATATTCTATTACATTAAAACTTAAATACTTGCACCCGGAGGTTTATTTTAGTTTATTTTAAAATAAATAGGGGAACAAAGTTCCCCAGGCTATACAGCGTCACAAGTGTCCACACATATGTAGAAGTGTAAGAGAGAATAGGTGGAACCCCTTACTAGATGTCAGGTCTGATACCGTATGGCGTGCACCATGTGTGTGCTGGAGAGAGAGAAGTGACCAACACGTCCGTACTTGTCCAGTAGCTTCGACCAAAGAGGGTGATCTTCGTGGATTCCTGTGTCACGTGACCAAAAAGGGGCTCCTGACGCAGGAGATTACCCAAACCCTGAGACAAGAGAGACTACTCCATATAGTCCCTTACATCCCTATTCAGGCGTAATGGATCTGCAAGACTAGCCGGCTAACCATTATGCCACTTTGTTTTTTTTCTTCTCCTATACCCAGATAACGCCGGGTAGTCACTTCTAGTATTGGAATAAAACAAACTATATAAAAATTAATAAACCGGTCATGTATCTATTCAAACTTGTATTAAAAAAAACACAGCGGGTCATCCTTTTTTGTGTACTACATTATAAGCATATATAAATAATATAGCGTTTCTAACTTTTATGTAGTTGACTATAAATTAAATACTCATTGATAAAGTTACTTAATTCCTGAAATGACTGTGACGTAAGCGGTGACGTAGTTTTGGTTACAGACAAATAGAGATTGAATCTCCATTATATATATATATATATATATATATATATATATATATACGAATACAGATGGATACAAAAGTTAAAAAGCTTTCATCCGTACGGCTTTAATCAAAAAACAGGTCCACTTTAACATAGGGTAATAAACCTGTCTACACCTACGAGGGTGACCGAGGTCACCTAAATAAACAAACACTGACCACCACGCATCAAACAAGCCACTCTTGACCCAATTAAAAATCTAAAAGTCACGCTCACATTCACACACGTATATGTAAACACACACATACATATATATGTATACACATACAGTCATACACACAACTCCCATGAACCCCTCCCTCACATATATAAGAGCATTTAAAAAATAACCTACCTCATAGAGGTTCTTCACGGAACAAATGGACATGCTACTATTAAACACACTCGCCTACCCGGATTTTAACAGCATGTCAAACCCACAAAAACACTTGAACTTTTATAATTCTTCTATAATCTATCAACAATAATTCCTTTCTATTAATCTATCAACAATTTCTTCAAATAAGAAATTTTCTCCTGACGATGACCTAAGGTCGAAACTAGTTGAGAATAAACAACATACAAGAAATATTCCTGATTGTCTTAATACTTTTTGTTAACACTATATATATATATATATATATATATATATATATATATATATGTAGCAAAAAAAACCCCTCCGGGCAGTGATAAGTTAACTTTTGAAAGATATTGCCCGCCCGAAGAAGTGGAAGTTAAAAATTCAACGTCAGAGAGTTTGTACCATAAGTAAAATCACCAAATTTATTAAAGGAGTAAAAAAAAAAAGACAACATTTTTTTTGAAAATGTTGCGCGCATCTATTAATTATTAATTAAATATTCATTCATGTATGAAGTCACCCTGGCGCAACCCCATGAAGCCAAGAGGTCCAGAAGAAAGCAGCGGCAATAAAGCACCGGCTCATCAACATCTTCAGGGACGGCCTTCACATACGACAACTTTGGTTGAGAATGTTTTTCGAACATTGGACTTCACAGTCACAGGAGGCGCTGTAACTTCAGGGGCACAAAAACTATACAATAGTCTTCCGAGACTGAAATACCAATAAATTTATTTTGAATATTTTACACATAAATTTTACACAAAATTGTAAGTATTTAATATTCTTGGAAAATATTTGAATCCAATTACTCTCCCTTTAGTTATGGATAAATAAAAGGTAGAATGGGCTCCTTAACCTTAGTATAGCAACCAGTCTAAGAGAAAGAAACCCCCTAATTCAAACCTGTTAAACTCCGCTAAAAATTGACCTTGTGTTGCATCCTATCTGAGGCGAAGTGGTTGGGTAAATGCATATATCCTATTCTGTGTCTACTGGCAAACTGTTCATGGCTGTCTTCGGTGACACAAGCCATATTCCTTTCATTCCTAGCCGGTCCCAGTTTAGCCTGTCCAAAGGTCAACTCTTATCTCTTGTTATCTTGGACTGCCACTACTCCTAGATTCAAACTGCTCCCTTGAAGATATAGGACCAAGTACTAACATACATAAAAATATGAGATTCATGCCTACTGATCTTGAATATAAGGAGCATTGACTTTCGGAAAAGAAAACCGCTCTTCCAGCTTACATCACCCAATACTAAAATACATAAAACACGAGATCCTTGTCTACTGATCTTGAATATAAGGGGCATTGACTTTCGGAAAAGAAAACCGCTCTTCCAGCTTACATCACCCAATACTAAAATACATGAAAACACCGAGATCCTTGTCTACTGATCTTGAATATAAGGGGCATTGACTTTCGGAAAAGAAAACCGCTCTTCCAGCTTACATCACCCAATACTAAAATACATTAAAAACCGAGATCCTTGTCTACTGATCTTGAATATAAGGGGCATTGACTTTCGGAAAAGAAAACCGCTCTTCCAGCTTACATCACCCAATACTAAAATACATGAAAACACCGAGATCCTTGTCTACTGATCTTGAATATAAGGGGCATTGACTTTCGGAAAAGAAAACCGCTTCCAGCTTACATCACCCAATACTAAAATACATTAAAACACCGAGATCCTTGTCTACTGATCTTGAATATAAGGGGCATTGACTTTCGGAAAAGAAAACCGCTCTTCCAGCTTACATCACCCAATACTAAAATACATTAAAACACCGAGATCCTTGTCTACTGATCTTGAATATAAGGGGCATTGACTTTCGGAAAAGAAAACCGCTCTTCCAGCTTACATCACCCAATACTAAAATACATTAAAACACCGAGATCCTTGTCTACTGATCTTGAATATAAGGGGCATTGACTTTCGGAAAAGAAAACCGCTCTTCCAGCTTACATCACCCAATACTAAAATACATTAAAACACCGAGATCCTTGTCTACTGATCTTGAATATAAGGGGCATTGACTTTCGGAAAAGAAAACCGCTCTTCCAGCTTACATCACCCAATACTAAAATACATAAAACACCGAGATCCTTGTCTACTGATCTTGAATATAAGGGGCATTGACTTTCGGAAAAGAAAACCGCTCTTCCAGCTTACATCACCCAATACTAAAATACATTAAAACACCGAGATCCTTGTCTACTGATCTTGAATATAAGGGGCATTGACTTTCGGAAAAGAAAACCGCTCTTCCAGCTTACATCACCCAATACTAAAATACATGAAAACACCGAGATCCTTGTCTACTGATCTTGAATATAAGGGGCATTGACTTTCGGAAAAGAAAACCGCTCTTCCAGCTTACATCACCCAATACTAAAATACATTAAAACACCGAGATCCTTGTCTACTGATTTGAATATAAGGGGCATTGACTTTCGGAAAAGAAAACCGCTCTTCCAGCTTACATCACCCAATACTAAAATACATTAAAACACCGAGATCCTTGTCTACTGATCTTGAATATAAGGGGCATTGACTTTCGGAAAAGAAAACCGCTCTTCCAGCTTACATCACCCAATACTAAAATACATTAAAACACCGAGATCCTTGTCTACTGATCTTGAATATAAGGGGCATTGACTTTCGGAAAAGAAAACCGCTCTTCCAGCTTACATCACCCAATACTAAAATACATGAAAACACCGAGATCCTTGTCTACTGATCTTGAATATAAGGGGCATTGACTTTCGGAAAAGAAAACCGCTCTTCCAGCTTACATCACCCAATACTAAAATACATTAAAACACCGAGATCCTTGTCTACTGATTTTGAATATAAGGGGCATTGACTTTCGGAAAAGAAAACCGCTCTTCCAGCTTACATCACCCAATACTAAAATACATTAAAACACCGAGATCCTTGTCTACTGATCTTGAATATAAGGGGCTTGACTTTCGGAAAAGAAAACCGCTCTTCCAGCTTACATTACCCAATACTAAAATACATTAAAACACCGAGATCCTTGTCCACTGATCTTGAATATAAGGGGCATTGACTTTTTTTTAGTTAACTTCTTGTTAGTGAAAAAATGTCGAGAGTAAAAAATGATTTTTAGAATTGATTACAAGTTTTGCAAATATTTGTTCCACCCTGTCGGTGGGGCGTTAGAATGCACCAACTGCACCTCTGCAGAGGGGTAAGACTCCCCCAATGGAGCCACCTGTTGGCCGTGGGTGGCGACCCGTGATGTTTAAGGATAGAGGCCAGGTGAGCAGTTCATGACATGCAATACTCCACTTTGGCCCTATCTTGGGCTAGACGGGCGGTCGGAGAGGCCCCCTCCGATCAATCGGCTGGTCACGTTAAGCCCTAGCACCTATATGATTTTCCCAACCCTACTGCCCTTATGGCAAGCCCCAACCCCTTTTTATCATATGGGTGCTAGAAGGCGGTGGCTGTGGGTCTACATGTCCTGGGAATGACGTTAAACTCTATCTGATGGTGAGGTTCCAGTTTTGGATGTTTGGGGAATGTGGAGCACCCCTTCATCACCATTGCTCCCTGGTCCACTCTGACCCGGAGTGGTAGTACCTGTTAAGGTCCCATCTATGGGTTAAATAGAAAAATGTATTTATAAAAAAAATTGTATTATCCATTAAGAATTGATTTATTTCAAAACTTTATCGGCATTAAATGACCCACTGAGGTTGATATGCCGCAAAACAAAACAAACCAAAACCAAATCCAACATAAAATAGAGGAACCATTCTGAATGAATTTTATCTGTTAACTAATCTACCCATTATTTTCCCATTAAACTAACCCTAAACCCTAAACCCTAACTCTAACCCCGTCTTCTTTTTTCCTAGTAGATCAATAAAAAAAAAATTATCAGTCAATCAGAGTGGTTCCCTTTTTTATGTTTTTTATGTAATAACCTAGTTTATTTATTCAAATAATATATAATAGAAATTTTTTTGCTTGTTTTTATAGTTAGATAGATGCATTATTTATAAATGTTATACGATATATTTTTTTTTCTTTTTTTTAAGGCAAAATAATGCAGATTCATGTTGAAAAACATATTTATTCCTGTGATCTTAATTTTCGGATAAAATCCATCTTCAGAGAGTTTATTATAGAGTTGAAAATGTTCCATCTGTGTTTTTTAAAGTCAACTTGGTTCTAATGACGTTGAGCTTGATGGAGATTTGAAATTTGGAAGAGATTGTAAGCTTCCGTTAAGATTTCAAATTCGGTAGAGATCGTGTAGTTCCGTTGAAACCCGTGAGTTGTTAAATTGCGGGACGTTTGAAATCATTTAAGATATTTTTTTTTTTCTTTTAAATTTATTTTCTTTAATTTTTTTTTTTTTTATAAAGGAATTTGTTATTATTTTTTTTCCTTTTTAATACTATAAAAACAATTCCCCGCTACCGAATTTGAAATCTTAACGGAAGCTTACAATCTCTTCCAAATTTCAAATCTCCATCAAGCTCAACGTCATTAGAACCAAGTTGACTTTAAAAAACAC
>CM042177.1:21442791-21447791 GCA_023376005.1 Doryteuthis pealeii | reverse complement strand
ATCAATACTGACAATTTCATTACATTCGGTTAATTCCATAATTTTTAGTATTTTTTTCTTTCGGCGAGGTGACATACAATGGCGGAATTTATGTCCGTTAAGTTCGATTTAACCGTCTTCTTTATTGATACTAGCAAATATATGCACCCTCCGGGTGCAAGTATTTAAGTTTTAATATAATAAAATATCATATTAAATTAGAAAAGCTAATGAAACTGAATACGAATGCAGATAGAAAGATGTGGAAGATTGAAAATAGAACAACTTTGAAACTAACTCTTCCATCATTTTCCATTACTTCCGTCTTTCATTGGTAAATTTTCCTAATTTAACTATTTAGTTAAAATTGGAAGTAAAGGATAATATTACAGTTATTTCTTCTTATTAATCGATTTCATTTAAGATTTATCCCCGAGATTTTTGCTCATATTCATTAAGATAAAACCAAACTATTAGAAATCAATAATACTAAGCTCATATTTATTAAAATCAAAATTTAAAGATCAATATGCAAATTAGCCTTTCCATTCGCACTGTAAACCGCTATTTTGTTGTATATATAAATACAATTACCTGTTATTTGTATCTAGATATGGTCAATAGTATTAATGATGTATAACAATTTTATTAATGATAGAAGTTTAGATAAAAAATAAAATCATGGAGAATGTGATGTAAATAACTAAGGGAATTGTGACTTGAGTAGTGATAGAGTTTCGGTTACAGACAAAAAGAAACTCACAATCTCCATTATAATAAGATTATCTCCCCTGATTTTTTTCTTATAATTCTAAACCTACTCTTAAGATATAAAAAAAAAATTCTTATGTATTTTAGTATATATAATAATCTATGCCATAGTTATATACTCCTGCTTATGAATCGATAAATAGAAAATATCTTTTTCTGAAATTGGGCAATCTTTTTATTGAATTCTTTGCACAATGGGCAAAACAGATTCTTTAGAAAAATATAAAATGTCCACGAATTAAAAATAAAAAATAAAGATAAAAAAGGAATAGTACAAAATATAAAAATAAAATAAACAAAGGATGGAAAAGAAATGATAGATAGATAGATAGATAGACAGATGGTTGGTTGGTTGGTTGAAAGAAAGAACATAGAATATAATTTTCTTTTTCGTTTTATTTAATCAAAGCTAAACACCATATATTTCTGTCTCTCTCTCTCTCTCTCTCTCTCTCTCTCTCTCTCCTCTCTATATATATATATATATATATATATATATATATCACTTTGTTCATGTATATATTGAGGTGTCAATCTCTCACTTTTCCCCTATCTCTCCCCCCTTTCTCTCTCTATATATATATATACGGGTGCGCGCGCACGCACGCACACACACACACACACACACACACACACACACACACACATATATATATATATATATATATATATATATATATATATATATATATCACTTTCGTCATATATATATTCAGCTGTCAATCTCTCGCTTCCCCCTCTCTCTGTCTCTCTGTCTCTGTCTGTCTGCCTGTCTGTCTCTCTCTCTCTATATATATATATAGATAGATAGATAATATACACACTCACATATAAATATGCATACACATATATATATATACACACACACACGCACACATATATATATACACACACACACGCACACACACACGCGCACACACACACACACACACACACACATATATATATATATATATATATATATATACTCACACACATACACACATACATATATATATATATATATATATATATAATACATACATACATACATAAATACACACACAATTAAAAAATGAAATCATAAAATAAATAAAATAACCAAAAATAAAATCAATTCATGTTTTTTTAAAGATCTGTGATTTAAAAAAAATTATTTTCCAATTTGAGATTTTCAAGACATTTTTTTCGTTTTATATTTATTTGAAAAAAAAAGAAAGGATATTATGGAAGCGCTGAAAAATAAATTTAGTCTTCAACACAATAATTTTCATCTATTCTCTTTTATATTTCATTGGCTAAAAATATTTTTTTTACTGGTTTTATGAATTTCACTGGTTTATTATAGTATTCCATATTCAGGTTATTTTCTTCACTGCGCCATACTATTTTCTTCGAATTGGAAATAATCGACTATGATTAAAGGACAGCTATTCAAGTTGTCACAACAAAGCCTAGTTGGGTACAAGGCCAGAAAAATAGGGAACTCTGTGACAATAGTCTGTAAGCTCAGCGATGATGATATTCATTGAAAAATTATTTCGTTCAGAATTGGTTGTTTTATTTCTTGGTTGGTTGGTTGGTTGGATTTTACGGCATGTCAACCCTTGTCGGGTTATTTTATGCCGACATTTTTAATAATCTTCGTACAATGACTGCCATTTAAACAGTAGCATTGCAACCAACAAAGCCTTCATCAGATGATGACTCTGAGTTCAGGCATGGTTTCGGGGCCGAAACATCATTACCACTAACCCAGAGCGCCCCAGCAGTATCTCACAATACCCTCAGACTTTGTCGGTTTGATGTCACAATGTAGGATTGCCATATCCACGCTGATGCGGTTAGAGCTTTCTCCTGGATCTTTTTTTATGTATTTCCTTTTGTCCGGTGGAGAGAGTCCAAGTTTAGACAAAAATGCCAAGGTTGAGTTGGTAATAAATCCCCGGCATCCGACTCTGATGGGAAATACATCTGTTATCCATCCGTTTCTGACGCATTGTTCACGTAGATCTTCATATTTTTCCAACTTACGCTGATGTGCCCAATCAAGATATATTTAAGTTATTCAATTTTTCGATTATATCTGTTTCAAATCTTTTTATCTGCATTCTTATTTAGTTTCATTAGCCTTTTTAATTTAATATAATATTTTATTACATTAATACTTAAATAAATATATTTGCTAGTAATATTAATTACTAACCGGACCTGTGGATATCTCACAGAATGATCTATATATTAATACGAGACGCGTGGTCTAATGGTTAGAGTCGTAAGAAATGGACTCGTCAACGCGAGTTCAATTCCTGGACGAAGCTGTTGACATTTCACATAGCGTTAGTACCCTTGGGAAAGGTATGAATCCAATTCTCCCTCCAGCTATGGGTAAATAGCAGGGCAGATTGGGCTCTTTAACCATGGATAGGTAACCAGTCTAGGAGAAGGAAAACTCTTAATTCAAACCTGTTAAACTTCGCTTAAGAAATTGACCTTGTGTTGCATCCTGCTCATGTGGAGGGGTTGGTAAATATATATATATATATATATATATATATATTATATATATATATATATTAATACTGTTGTTCTTAAATCTTCCATCAATCTTGCAATCTCTCTAGTTAAAAATGAGACTGTTTAAAATCGTCCAAGATGCAATGCAAGCAAAAATGTGAATACAGATTATCTGGTGTCGCTTAATCACATATTTCTCATTTGTATCATTTTTTTCACCCAATTTTAAAAATGAAACATTCCAAATGGATTTGCGTTGCTTAAATGTCCCAACAAAAAGAAGTTACATGTTTGTTTTATTTGTAATATTAAAATTGTAAATAACGGAAGATATTTTGGTAATTTTGATCTTATGTCATCCAGGCCTCCTGCTCTGATTCACGCTGTTTGCATATTGATAATAAAAATTTGATTTTAATAAATATGTGCTTGGTATTATTGATTTCTAATTGTTTGGTTTTATCTTAATGAATATGAGCAAAAATCTCGGGATAAATCTGAAAAGAAATCCATTAACAAGAAGAAATAACTGCAATTTTATCTTTTACTTCCTATTTTAACTAAATAGTCAAATTAGGAAAATTTAGCAATGAAAGACAGGAGTGATGGAAGAGTAAGTTTTAGTTCTATTTTTTTGATTTTCAAATCTTTCTATCTGCATTCTTATTTAGTTTCATTAGCCTTTCAAATTTTATATAATATTTTATTACATTAAAACTTAAATACTTACACCTGGAAGGTGCATATATTTGCTAGTAATATTAATTACAAACTGGACTTGTGGATATTCCACAGAATGATTAATACGATTGTTCTTAAATCTTCCATCCATTATCATCCTGCAATCTCTCTAATTAAAAAAAAATGAGACTGTTTAAAATTGTCCAAGATGCAATGCCAAAATGTGAATACAGATTATCTGGTGTCGCTTAATTGCAGATTTCATAGTTGTCCCATTTTATTTAGATCGAATGGCCAAACAAGTGAAGAAGAAAGAAAGTAAGTTATGCATCTCTATCTGCCTAACCTCTCTCTATCAAAAGAACTTTCTGCGTTATTCGGACTATTGTCCTCATCTTCATTGTTATTTGTACAACGTTTCGGCCGATATGCCCTCCGGCCTTCTTCGGGTATTTCTTGTCGGACTCGGGAACCAGATAATACTAATCATCAAGCCTCATCTCAAACATTCAGAGAAATAGTAAAAGAACTTTCATTGTGTATATACCCGCAACATGGGTATGAGTATATAACAGCCGTCCACTACCCCGATATCTGCTATAGACACCGAAAATAGACATTACCGATGTAAGGTTCAAAGTTATAATAAAAACAAAACAACTCCGACTCGAGTGTTAAATATATAACAAGATGAACTTTAATATACAAGCACGAGGAGAGACATTTATCACATATACAAGAAATACGTGTAAGGCACAAGGTACAATAAGAACATAAACAATAATTACCTACATGTACATATAAAAGATATAGATAAAGTTATGGATAGCCCAAGGATTGCACTTTACAATGTTATAACTACTTTTTGTTTTATTCTTTCTTGATGGGTATTTAAAAAAAAATTTTCAAACACATTATTTTAAACTCATTTTTAAAAATTTAACCCTAACACGTACTACCAATTATCGGGCGCACTTAAATAAACTGAAATCGTAAAAAAACGCTTATCAAACAAGTAAAGTATTAAAAAAATGTCAAGTCGTCCGGGTAACCTAAAGGCTGTACCAGCCAGA
>CM042177.1:21438417-21440191 GCA_023376005.1 Doryteuthis pealeii | reverse complement strand
TAGAATGTACCGACTGCACCTCTGCAGAGGGGTAAGACTCCCCCAATGGGGCCACCTTCCTCCTTTGAAGGAGTTTCCTCCGACCACAGAATAGTCACTGCGAAATTACGACTAAGCTTACGTAGAAATAAAAAGCAAACTAGTAAATCTGTACGATACGAATGGTCGGCACTTGCCAACAGCGATATATGCAATCGCTACGCTGTCACAGTAAGAAATACATTTAATATCCTCCAGGAGACATCTGAAAGTCTCTCACCAAACGAGGAATACGAAAACTTCATCTGTGCACCTAGAAACAGTAGCAGAGTGCGTACCAACCAAACTAAGACTGCCCTGTCGGCTTGGGCGTTAGAATGCACTGACTGCACCTCTGCAGAGGGGTAAGACTCCCCCAATGGGGCCACCTGTTGGTCGTGGGTGGCGACCCGTGATGCTTAAAGATAGAGCCCAGGTGGATGAGCAGTTCATGACATGCAATACTCACTTTGGCCCTATCTTGGGCTAGACGGGTGATCGGAGAGGCCCCCTCTGATCAATCGGCTGGTCACGTTAAGCCCTAGCACCTATATGATTTTCTCAACCCTATTGCTCTTATGGCAAGCCCCAACCCCTTTTTATCATATGGGTGCTAGAAGGCGGTGGCTGCGGGTCTACATGCCCTGGGAATGACGTTAAACTCTATCTGATGGTGAGGTTCCAGTTTTGGAGGTTTGGGGAATGTGGAGCACCCCTTCATCACCATTGCTCCCTGGTCCACTCTGACCCGGAGTGGTTGTACCTGTTAGGGTCCCATCTATGGGTTAAATAGAAAAATGTATTTATAAAAAAATTGTATTATCCATTAAGAATTGGTTTATTTCAAAACTTTATCGGCATTAAATGACCCACTGAGGTTGATATGCCGTAAAACAAAACAAACCAAAACCAAAACCAAATTACATTCTATTTTATTGAGTTTTCATACAAGACAACAAAAAAAAAAAACAAAAACAGAACTAACAAAAAAAAATTCCCGCTCAAATTGGACGAATACCAACAACAATCCCGCCAAAAGCAATTCCCCGCTTGTCGTCCGGAACATTTTAGCCGCGCGTCATCTACTTCCGCCCACTCAACTTGTGTCCATTCATAGACCACCCACGGGTGATGGCTACAACACCCCCTCCCCGGCTTGCCTCCTCCTCCCCTCCTCCCCCTCCTCCCCCGCCGTATCTGTAATATGCTGTCCTTCTTTACGAGGCTGATTAATCATAATCACTAAAAGAGACACACAATGATTTTGATGAATGAGACAACATTGGCTGGCTCGATTGATGATGATGATGATGAATGATGATGAAGAAGAAGAAGATGAAGAAAAAGAACGAACGAACGAAAATGAAGTAGAGAACGAATATAATAATAATAATAATAATAATTATAATAATAATAAGAAGAAGAAGAAGAAGAAGTGAATGAAAAGGTAGAAGAAAAGAACAAATAGAAGAAGAAGAAGAAAGAGAGGGGGGTGGAAAGAAGAAGAAGAAGAAGAAGAAGAAGAAGAAGAGAAGAAGAAGAAATGAACGAAAAGGAAGAAGAAAATAACAAATAAGAAGAAGAAGAAGAAGAAGAAGAAGAAGAAGAAGAACGAAAAGGAAGAATATAAGAACAAATAGAAGAAGAAGAAGAAGAAGAAGAAGAAGAAGTGAATGAAAAGGTAGAAGAAAAGACAAATAGAAGAAGAAGAAGAAGAAGAAGAAGAAGAAATGAACGAAAAGGAAGAATAAGAACA
>CM042177.1:21383417-21433417 GCA_023376005.1 Doryteuthis pealeii | reverse complement strand
AACACACACAGTTGAACGACTGGTGACTTACAGACATGCGCGCACGCACATATACATATAAATATACATATATGCATACATATATGTAGACTATTTATGGAGGCGCATGGTCTAATAGTTAGAGTCGTGGGAAATGGACTCATCGACCCGAGTTCAATTCCTGGACGAAGCTGTTTGCATTTCACATGGTGCTAATACCCTTGGGAAAGGTATGAATCCAATTCTCCCTCCAGCTATGGGGGAATAGCAGGGTAGACTGGGCTCTTTAATCATGGCTAGGTAACCAGTCTAGGAGAAGGAAAACTCTGAATTCAAATCTGTTGAACTCCGCTTAAGAAATTGACCCTGTGTCACATCCTGCACGTGCGGAGGGGTTGGTAAATATATATATGTAGACAATTGGGTAATAGGCACTCACACACACACACACACACACACATACACACACACACACAACACAAATAAATCTGTAATAGGCAAAGATACACATACGCATACACAAATAGGTAATAGACACACACACACATACACATACACACACATACATACACACACACTCGGATACACACACATACAAATGCTTAATAGACAAATGCACACACATATGAGTATTACACAGACACAGACACACACAAATAAATGGGTAATTGGCAAAGACACACATACAAACACACAAATGGGTAATAGACACACACACTTGAACGACCGTTGACATACAGACATGCACGCCCGCACATACATACATACATACATAGACACACACAAATGAGTATGAGGCAGACAGAGAGACACACACAAATAATTCTCAAAGACACACATACACACATACAAATGGTTAATAAACACACACACTCAGACACCCACACACAAATAAATTGTTAATAGGCAAAGACACACATACGAACACACAAGTGGGTAATAGGCATACGCACTCAGACAGACACACACAAACACAAATAAATGGGTAATAGACAAAGACACACAATGCACACACTCAGACACACACAAATAAATGAGTAATAGGCAAAGACACAAATGATTATTAGACACACACACACACACTCACTCAGACACACACACATACAAATGGATAATAAACAAAGACACACACAAATGAATATCAGACAGACAGACAGACACACGCACAAACAAGTTGGTAACAGGCAGAAACGTACATATGCACAGAAACAGGTTAGTTCCGTCTGATGATTTTAGGTTTTAGACGTTTTTTGCAGATTTCTTCTTCTTCTTCTTCTTCTTCTTCTTCTTCTTCTTCTTCTTCTTCTTCTTTTTCTTCTTCTTCTTCTTCTTCTTCTTCTTCTTTGATCTTTTCTTGTTGTTGTTGTTGTTGTTCTTGTTGTTGTTCTTGTTCTTGTTCTTCTTTGATCTGTTCTTGTTGTTGTTCTTCTTCTTCATCTTCTTCTTCTTATTCACTCTCTCTCTATCTTCTTCTAATACTTTTCATCTTTTGTTGTTGTTGTTGTTGTTGTTCTTCTTCTTCATCTTCATCATCTTCACTCTCTCTATCTTCTTCTTCTTCTTCTTCTTCTTCTTCTTCTTCTTCTTCTTCTTTGATCTTTTCTTCTTGTTGTTGTTCTTGTTCTTGTTCTTGTTCTTGTTCTTGTTCTTCTTTGATCTGTTCTTGTTGTTGTTGTTCTTCTTCATCTTCTTCTTCTTATTCACTCTCTCTCTATCTTCTTCTAATACTTTTCATCTTTTGTTGTTGTTGTTGTTCTTCTTCTTCTTCTTCATCTTCATCATCTTCACTCTCTCTATCTTCTTCTTCTAATACTTTTCATCTTTTCTTGTTGTTGTTGTTGTTGTTGTTCTTCTTCTTCTTCATCTTCACTCTCTCTATCTTCTTCTAATACTTTTCATCTTTTCTTGTTGTTGTTGTTGTTGTTGTTATTGTTCTTCTTCTTCTTCTTCTTCTTCTTCTTCTTCTTCTTCTTCTCTTCTTCATCTTCACTCTCTCTATCTTCTTCTAATACTTTTCATCTTTTGTTGTTGTTGTTGTTGTTGTTGTTCTTCTTCTTCTTCTTCTTCTTCTTCATCTTCACTCTCTCTCTATCTTCTTCTAATACTTTTCATCTTTTGTTGTTGTTGTTGTTGTTCTTCTTCTTCTTCATCTTCATCATCTCACTCTCTCTATCTTCTTCTTCTAATACTTTTCATCTTTTGTTGTTGTTGTTGTTGTTCTTCTTCTTCTTCTTCTTCATCTTCACTCTCTCTATCTTCTTCTAATACTTTTCATCTTTTGTTGTTGTTGTTGTTGTTGTTGTTCTTCTTCTTCTTCTTCTTCTTCATCTTCAATCTCTCTATCTTCTTCTTCTAATACTTTTCATCTTTTCTTGTTGTTGTTGTTGTTGTTGTTGTTCTTCTTCTTCTTCTTCTTCATCTTCACTCTCTCTATCTTCTTCTTCTAATACTTTTCATCTTTTGTTGTTGTTGTTGTTGTTGTTGTTCTTCTTCTTCTTCTTCTTCATCTTCATTCTCTCTATCTTCTTCTTCTAATACTTTTCATCTTTTGTTGTTGTTGTTGTTGTTGTTGTTGTTCTTCTTCTTCTTCATCTTCACTCTCTCTATCTTCTTCTAATACTTTTCATCTTTTGTTGTTGTTGTTGTTGTTGTTGTTCTTCTTCTTCTTCTTCTTCTTCTTCTTCATCTTCACTCTCTCTATCTTCTTCTTCTAATAC
Organism: Doryteuthis pealeii; assembly: GCA_023376005.1. NCBI lineage: Eukaryota > Metazoa > Mollusca > Cephalopoda > Myopsida > Loliginidae > Doryteuthis > Doryteuthis pealeii. Next base: position 21,430,721 of record CM042177.1, on the reverse strand, counting down.
TTTTCATCTTTTTTTGTTGTTGTTGTTCTTCTTCTTCTTCTTCTTCTTCATCTTCACTCTCTCTATCTTCTTCTATTTTCATCTTTGTTGTTGTTGTTGTTGTTGTTGTTGTTCTTCTTCTTCTTCTTCTTCTTCTTCATCTTCACTCTCTCTATCTTCTTCTTCTAATACTTTTCATCTTTTGTTGTTGTTGTTGTTGTTGTTGTTGTTCTTCTTCTTCTTCTTCATCTTCACTCTCTCTATCTTCTTCTAATACTTTTTCATCATCTTTTCTTGTTGTTGTTGTTGTTGTTGTTTTCTTCTTCTTCTTCTTCTTCTTCTTCTTCTTCACTCTCTCTATCTTCTTCTTCTAATACTTTTCATCTTTTCTTGTTGTTGTTGTTGTTGTTGTTCTTCTTCTTCTTCATCTTCACTCTCTCTATCTTCTTCTAATACTTTTCATCTTTTCTTGTTGTTGTTGTTGTTGTTGTTGTTCTTCTTCTTCTTCTTCTTCTTCTTCTTCTTCATCTTCCCTCTCTCTATCTTCTTCTTCTAATACTTTTCATCTTTCTTGTTGTTGTTGTTGTTGTTGTTCTTCTTCTTCTTCTTCTTCTTCTTCTTCATTCCCTCTCTCTATCTTCTTCTTCTAATACTTTTCATCTTTTCTTGTTGTTGTTGTTGTTGTTGTTGTTCTTCTTCTTCTTCTTCTTCATCTTCCCTCTCTCTATCTCTTCTTCTAATACTTTTCATCTTTTCTTGTGTTGTTGTTGTTGTTGTTGTTCTTCTTCTTCTTCTTCTTCTTCTTCATCTTCACTCTCTCTATCTTCTTCTAATACTTTTCATCTTTTCTTGTTTTGTTGTTGTTGTTGTTGTTCTTCTTCTTCTTCTTCTTCATCTTCATCTTCCCTCTCTCTATCTTCTTCTTCTAATACTTTTCATCTTTCTTCTTGTTGTTGTTGTTGTTGTTGTTGTTGTTGTTCTTCTTCTTCTTCTTCTTCTTCACTCTCTCTATCTTCTTCTTCTAATACTTTTCATCTTTTCTTGTTGTTGTTGTTGTTGTTGTTGTTCTTCTTCTTCTTCTTCTTCTTCATCTTCCCTCTCTCTATCTTCTTCTTCTAATACTTTTCATCTTTTCTTGTTGTTGTTGTTGTTGTTGTTGTTGTTGTTCTTCTTCTTCTTCTTCATCTTCACTCTCTCTATCTTCTTCTTCTAATACTTTTCATCTTTGTTGTTGTTGTTGTTGTTGTTGTTCTTCTTCTTCTTCTTCTTCTTCATCTTCACTCTCTCTATCTTCTTCTTCTAATACTTTTCATCTTTTTGTTGTTGTTGTTGTTGTTGTTCTTCTTCTTCTTCTTCTTCATCTTCCCTCTCTCTATCTTCTTCTTCTAATACTTTTCATCTTTTCTTCTTGTTGTTGTTGTTGTTGTTGTTGTTCTTCTTCTTCTTCTTCTTCATCTTCCCTCTCTCTATCTTCTTCTAATACTTTTCATCTTTTCTTGTTGTTGTTGTTGTTGTTGTTGTTGTTTTTCTTCTTCTTCTTCTTCATCTTCACTCTCTCTATCTTCTTCTTCTAATACTTTTCATCTTTTCTTGTTGTTGTTGTTGTTGTTGTTGTTGTTGTTCTTCTTCTTCTTCTTCTTCTTCTTCTTCATCTTCACTCTCTCTATCTTCTTCTTCTAATACTTTTCATCTTTTCTTGTTGTTGTTGTTGTTGTTGTTGTTCTTCTTCTTCTTCTTCTTCTTCACTCTCTCTATCTTCTTCTTCTAATACTTTTCATCTTTCTTGTTGTTTGTTGTTGTTCTTCTTCTTCTTCACTCTATCTTCTTCTTCTAATACTTTTCATCTTTTCTTGTTGTTGTTGTTGTTGTTGTTCTTCTTCTTCTTTTTCTTATTCCCACTCTCTAAATTCTTCTTCTAATACTTTCCATCTTTTCTTCTTCTTCTTCTTCTTCTTCTTCTTCTTCTTCTTCTTCTTCTTCTTCTTCTTCTAATCCCGTTAATCCGGCTATCAGTCTCTCCGTTGGATTTATCATCGATTATATTTCAACATGCAATCCAGGAATCCATCAGATCAAATCCTTCCGTTTAAATCTCTTCTGTTAAACATTTTCTCTTATTCGCCCCCCCTCTCTTTATCTCTCAAACGGTGCACAACAATATGGCCTTATAATTTATTTCGTTTTTCAACCCTTTCTTTTTTTTCTTTCTTTCTTTCTTTTTCCATTTTCACTGTTTCTTTCCCTCATTATTAAAATTCTCTCACTTTCTATCTTTTTTTTCTGTTCCTATCACCCTTTTTTTAATAATTCTCTTAGTTTCTTTCTTTCTTTCTTTCTTTCTTTTTCACTCTTTTTCTCTCACACTCTTTCTCATATTCCTCTCACTTTCTTTCTTCCTTTCTTTCTTTCCTTCTCTTTCTTTTTCTTTTCCTTTCATTCTTTTTATAATTCACTCAATTTTTCTTTCTTTCTTTCTTTCTTTCTTTCTTTCTTTCTTTTTTCTGTTCCATTCACTCTTTTTTTTATAATTCTCTCAATTTTTTTCTTTCTTTCTTTCTTTCTTTTCTTCTTTCTTTTCTTTCTTTTTCACTCTTTTTCTCTTACACTCTTTCTCATATTCCTCTCACTTTCTTTCTTCCTTTCTTTCTTTCCTTCTCTTTCTTTTTTCTTTCCTTTCACTCTTTTTATAATTCACTCAATTTTTCTTTCTTTCTTTCTTTCTTTCTTTCTTTTCTGTTCCATTCACTCTTTTTTTCATAATTCACTCAATTTTTCTTTTTCTTTCTTTCTTTCTTCTTTCTTTCTTTCTTTTTTCTTTCTTTTTCACTCTTTTCTCTTACACTCTTTCTCATATTCCTCTCACTTCATCTTCCTTTCTTTCTTTCCTTTTTTCTTTCTTTTTTCTTTTCTTTCACTCTTTTTATAATTCACTCAATTTTTCTTTCTTTCTTTCTTTCTTTCTTTCTTTCTTCTGTTCCGTTCACTCTTTTTTTTTATAATTCTCTCACTTTCTTTCTTTCTTTCTTTCTTCTTTCTTTCTTTTCTTTCTGTCATTTTTACTCATCCCTCCCTTTTTCACCCCCTACTCTATACCACACACCAAAACCCTCCACTCTTTCCATCCCTCATCCATCTTTCAACCCGCACAAAAAATGACTAAATACCAAGGCCAAATATCAATTGAATTTAGTTGCTTTGTTGTTATATCCACCCTTTCCTCTATTTTCAACCCATATATATATATATATATATATATATATATATATATATATATATATATATATAAGCGATGTTCTCTTGCGGAAGCCAACACATAGACATGCTAATGTGGGCCACCCACCAAGGGCTTATATTGACCAACTCTGTGAGAATACTGGATGCTGTGCAGAAGACCTCCCTGGGACAATGAATGATAGAAAAGGTTGGCGAGAGATTGTCATGGATATCCGTGCTAATTACGTGACATGATATACACACACGCGCGCATGCGCATATATATATATATATATATATATATATATATATATATATATATATATATATATATATATGAATTACCTTTTCAGTATAAAAGAAGACTGTAAAAGCATTTGTCTCTCAATAAATTCTGAAGAAGCCCCACTAAATATCGAGTTGAAATATCAATTGAATTTAGTTGCTATGTTGTTATATCCACATTTTCCTCTATTCCCAACCACAGATACTTCTGGGTAAGAATAGATCTATTTCCAGTAAAATGACCGATATTTAAACCTGTTTCTTTAACAAAAGTATTGCTCTGTATCTAATATCTGAGCTAATATATATATATATATATATATATATATATATATATATATATATATATATGATGGCCTCTAACGTCGATTTCGACGTATGAGTGTTCATACAATGAACATCCACACAGTGATTTGTTTATAGTGGTGAAGGCTTGTGTTGGACCATTCCACACTTTTTGGCACAGTCGATAGGAAAGAATTGGTGCATCAAGGAATGCCACGAACCCATTCAACGACTGGCCTCAGGAATTTTGAATTCAGAGTTATCCCTCTCCTAGACTGGTTACCTACCCAAGGCTGAAGGGCCCAGTCTGCCCTACTATTTAACCCATAGCTGGAGGGAGAATATATGGATTCATACCTTAATATATATATATATATATATGTAGAGAGAGAGAGAGAGAGAGAGAGAGAGAGAGAGAGAGAGAGAGAGAGAGAGAGAGAGATAATGAATAAACTCAGATAGATCGATATCAATAGATGTATATACATAGATATGCACAGACTGACAGATAGATCGACAGATAGAACGCTCCAAAGATTTTAACCCGAGTACTTTCTGCACTACTTCAGTGCCATCATCATGCAGAAAGTACTCGTGTTAAAACTTTAGGTGGATTCATACACTAATTCTACCCTGATATTAAAAAGATGGCCAGACAATTAGAAAGAATAGAAAAAAGCTCGTTAGTCAAGTATTGCCCGTTGAGTTCAACAAAACATGTTTAGGCTGACTTCTGATTTAGGTCGGAAAATTAAAACGGAAAGTTTTTTGGTGGTACCCAATGACAGTTTAACTACTGTCTATGAATTAAAATTTTGCGAAGTGGGTTACGGTTTTAGGGGATTAAGGTTGTTTTTAATTACGTCTTGCTTTAAAAAACAACAAAAAAAAACAAATTACTATACATTTAATTAACCATTGAAATTAATTATTGAACCCATTATTGAGACAGTTGTTTGTGTTAGTATTGCATTGTATAATTTCAATTAAACTTAGTTTAAAAAAATATTTCTCAACATTAAATGTATAGTAATTTGGGATTTTGTTGTTTATTTTTTTAAGCAATACGTAATTAAAAACAACCATAATCCCCTAAAACCGTAACCCAATTCGCAAAACATCCTGTGCTTTTTTTCTTTAAAAAATGTTCTCCACATACAGTCGGATTGATTTCCTCATCGTACTTCCATATATATATATATATATATATATAGTATATATATATATATATATATAAATATATATAAGGAAAATGAGTAAAGAAAAGAAATGTAGATGGATAAAATGAATTTAATCGATATCACATTAATCGATATCACTTACACATGTGTTTCGGTCAGTTTATGTGTGTGAAAATATTTCGCACACATAGAAGAATCGACCTTCATCAGAGTGATTTTCACACACATAAACTGACCGAAACACATGTGTAAGTGATATCGATTAATGTGATATCGATTAAATTAATTTTATCCATCTACATTTCTTTTCTTTACTCATTTTTCCTCATATTGTCGGATTCAATTCCTTTTCCATTTTCACACACACACACACACACACACACACACACACATATATATATATATATATATATATATATATATAGATAGATAGATGGATGGATAGATAATGAATAGAATCACATAGATCGATATCAATAGATGTCTATACATAGATATGAATATAGATCGATATGTAGATATCAATAGACTGAGACACACGGACACACAGACAGACTATAAGTATTTTTGTTCTGTTCATTAATCTTCGGTTGGAATTAAGCATTTTGGAGATCGATGTCTGCGACGCCGAAATCGAGTGTCTTGGGAATCGGAAATGCCTCCGCTTCCTGGAAGTGTGCGGGGGCGGGTGATTAATTTGAGTTGAAGAGATGAAACACAATTTCCGAGTTTATAACTTTTTTTTGAAACGTCGATGAAATTCCAGCACACACATGTTATATACTCGTGTTCAACATCGAGTACACAAACGGGGAGAGTCATCTCGGGTGTATAAGAGAGAGAGAGAGAAGAGAGAGAGAGAGAGAGAGAGAGAGACAGACAGACAGACAGATAGAAGAAAGAGACAGACAGACAGAAAGAGACACATATATATATATATATGAGAAGGAGAGAGAGAGAGAGAGAGAAGAGAGAGAAGAGAAGAGAGACAAAAGTCAGTGTAAAAATATCAATAGAGAGAAAGAAGGTAGCAGAGAGAGAGAGAGAGAGAGAGAGAGAGAGAGAGAGAGAGAGAGAGAGAGAGAGCGGTTAAAAATAATCAAGAGAGAGAAGAAAGGTGGCAGAAAGGAGAGAGAGAGAGAGAGAGAGAGAGGAGAGAGAGAGAGAGAGAGAGGAGAGAGAGAGAGAGAAAGGCTAGATACGGGTAACTGCCAGTTTATCGCCTAGTAAACTATATATATATATATATATATATTATATATATATATATATATATATGGGTGTGTAGGGGTGGGTGATTTCTACATTCTATAAAAATGGTTCTTAATTCCGACGAATTAACGTTAAAGGAATACTATGATATGATTGGATACGATTTTTAAAATTTGTATTTGAAATAATAAGGAATAGAATACAGGGACAAAATCTCGGTCGAAACACGTGTCGGCACTCCAATAAATAATTTTTATCCATTCAACATTTTTTTAGTTTATTTTTAACTATATATATATATATATATATACTTCAGCTAGTTTGTATATAAGTTAGGATAGCCTAGATACAGATAAACTGCCAGTTTATCGCCTAGCAAAACTATATATATATATATATATATATATATATATAGGTGTGTGTGGGGGTGGTTGTGTTGGTTTCTACATTCTATAAAAAAATTGGTTCTTAATTCCTATGAATTAACGTTGAAAGAATACTATGATATGATTGGACAGTATTTCAGCCACACAAATTGGCAGTGGACAGAAATAGATATCAGAGCCGCAATGAATGAACGCGGGAAACGATAGAAAATTGAGAGCGAATTAATGGAGTCGAAAGTATTTAAAAAAAAGAAAATGGAGAAGACATAGTAACGACGTTTCTGACATAATCAATATACGTTCTCATTCAAGAAACGAATCGAGAATCCCGACATATTTACTCGCTCCATAAAATGGATGCAGCTCAATGGTTAGAGCAACGTACCACGGATTCCGAGGTCACAGAATATAAACTCGGTAGAACTCTCTAGAAGTGACTTAAATTAACTTTCACTGCCAGAACCACGACTTGCAATACTCCACTTTGGCCATTTCTTGAGCTAGACGGGCGGTCGGAGAGGCCACCTCCGATCAATCGGCTAGTCACGTCAAGCCCGAGCACCTATATGATTTCCCCAGCCCTGTTGCCCTTATGGCAAGCACCAGACCTTTTTATCATATGGGTGCTAGAAGGCGGTGGCTGAGGGTCTACATGTCCTTGAAATGACGTTTTGGAGGTTTGGGGAATGTGGGGCACCCCTTCATCCCCATTTGCTACCTGGTCCACTCTGGCCCGGAGTGGTAGTACCATCTATGGGTTAAATAGAAAAATGTGTTGATAAAAAAAATTGTGTATCTATTAAGAATGAATTTATTTCAAAACTTTATCGGCATTAAATGACCCACTTGATATGCCGTAAAACAAAACAACCAAACCAAAACAAACAGAATATAAACTCGGTAGAGCTCTCTAGGGGTGACTTAAATTAACTTTCACTGCCAGCATTTATAAAGAATGATCGTCTGTTCACAGACTGGATCTCTCTGGTGATCGTAAAATATATAAACAAATGTATATAATAGTTTAAACACCAGCTCTTTACGGTGGCTGTCAAATGTCCGTGAGATTAAGAAATCGGGCGGAGAAAAAGTCAGTCGGATTTCGCTACTGGTCAGAGATAGTTGTTGTGTCTAGCCATACTGAAGAGGTGTGAAATACCGGAACACGTGTCCGTGGATTACTTATATATATATATATATATATATATATATATATATATTATATATACTAGCAAATATATGCACCCTCCGGGTGCAAGTATTAAGTTTTAATGTAATAAAAATATTGTATTGAATCAGAAAGGCTAATTGAAAACTAAATTAAGAATGCAGATAAAAAGATTTGAAACAAGGGAGTATAATCAAAAATAGAACTACTGAAACTTACTCTTCCATCACTCTCGTCTTTCATTGTTATTTTTTTTCTAATTTAAGTATTTAGTTAAAGAGGAATTAAAGAATAAAATGACAGTTATGTTTTTCTTGTTAATGGATTTCATTTAAGATTCACTGCAGAGATTTTTGCTTATATTCATTAAAATAAAACCAAACAGTTAGAAATCAATAATACTAAGCACATATTTATTAATTCGATTTTTTTAATATTAATAGCAAATTAGCCTTCCGGTTCACATTGTAAACCCGCTATTTGTTTATATATAAATACAATTGCATGTTGTCAGTATGTAGACATGGTTAACAGTATAATAATGTAAAATAATTTTATTAATGATTGAGGTTTAAATAAAAGTAAAATCACGGAGAATGTGATGTCAATAACTAAGAGAATTGTGACTTGAGTAGGAATATAGTTCGGTTACAGACAGAAAAAACACACAATCTCCATTATAATAAGATATAATATATATATATATATATATATATATATATAAGCCTCACCACTATAAAAAAAATCACTGTGTGACGTTCATTGTATGAACACTCATACGTCGAAATCGACGGGAGAGTCCATCATATATATTATATATATATATATATTTGGCAGCATTTTTTCTTGTAAACATATTTTTTGAACTCAACGGACACAATTCTTGTCTGACGAGTTTTTGTTCGTTTCTTTCTACTCTCTGGCCACTTTTTAATATCCGGGTGGAAATTGGGAGTGAATCCACCAAAGGTTTACCCACGAGCGCTTTCTGCACAACTTAATGCCATTATCAGGTATGGAACTGGTGACATGTTTCCATTGTTTCTTTTTAAACAAACAGTTGCAGTAGGAATTAGTAGGAATTAATATATATATATATATATATATATATATATGTGTGTGTGTGTGTTGTGTTGTGTGCGTATGTGTGTGCGTGTGTGTGTGTGAAAATATTAAATATTGATAATAGAAATCAAGATTGAAAGAGATGAAGAGGGTCGTGGGTGAAAATAAGAGACTGAGAGAGAAAAAAAAGTACACAATGCAATCGACTGCAATTAATCAACATCTTGATTAATCCAGTGGATTTAACCCTGAAGATCCTTAGGGTGAAACTCGAGTAGGTTATTACTGTGTACCATTATTATAATATATATATATATATATATATATATATATATATCTTCTTATTATAATGGAGATTGTGTGTTTTTCTGTCTGTAACCGAAACTATATTACTACTCAAGTCACAATTCCCTTTGTTATTGATATCACATTCTCAATGATTTTATTTTTATTTTAATCTCAATTATTAATAAAATTGTTTTACATTATTAACACTGTTGACCATATCTACATGATATTTTCCACGTACCCCACTTGTACGGGTCAGGCACGAAGGCCCTATTTATGTGGGACCACCCACAAGCCGAAGCTCACGGGGTGGCGGGTGAAAAATTGCGTCGATCCCGTCGGCATTCCCCCTCAAGGGGGGCGCCTCAGGTGCTGAGCAATAAACCCAGCCCTGCCCCTTTAAATCGAGGGGGCAAGTGTTGCTTGGGGGGGATGGCCCCTTGGGATCGACGCCGTTAATTTATAAGCAATGTCAGAGGCCGAAGCCACTGTTGACCATATCTACATGATATTTTCCACGTACCCCACTTGTACGGGTCAGGCACAAGGCCCTATTTATGTGGGACCACCCACAAGCCGAGACTCATGTGGTGGCGGGTGAAAAATTGCGTCGATCCCGTCGGCATTCCCCCTCAAGGGGGCGCCTCAGGCACTGGGCAATAAGCCCAGCCCTCCCCCTTTAAATCGAGGGGGAGGTGTTGCCTGGGGGGATGGCCCCCTGGGATCGACGCTATTAACTCGTAAAGATCCAGGGCCGAAGCCACTGGACCCCCGGCGTTGGCCGGATCTACATACTAATAACATGCAATTGTATTTATATATACAACAAAATAGCGGATTACAGTGTGAACGGGAAGGCTAATTTGCATATTGATATTAAAAATGTGATTTTAATAAATATGTGCTTAGTATTATTGATTTATAATTGTTTGGTTTTATTTTAATGAATATAAGCAAACATCTCTTCAATAAATCTTAAAAGAAATCCCTTAACAAGAAGAAATAACTGTAATATTATTCTTTACTTCCTATTTTAACTAAATAGTTAAATTAGGAAAATTTACCAATGAAAGATGGGAGTAATGGAAAATGATGGAAGGTTAGTTTCAAAGTTGTTCTATTTTCAATCATACCCCCTCTGTTCCAAATCTTTTTATCTGCATTCTTATTCAGTTTCATTAGCCTTTCTAATTTAAAATGATATTTCATCTTATTAAAACTTAAATACTTGCACCCGGAGGGTGCATATATTTGCTAGTATATATAATTGTTTCCTACCTGATGATGGCAAACTGTATTGCCGAAAGCGCTCGTTTTGAAACCTTTAATGGACTGTTACACCAGTTACACCCCGACACTAAAAAGATGGCCCGAAAATTAGAAAGGATCAACCAAAAACTTGTATATATGAGTGTTGTTCTTGTCCCTGTTACCCTTCCAATCTAACATATAGCCTCTCTTCATGCCCCCTAAGCCTCGGTGTTATCGAGGCAAGATGAATACCCTTTCATTCACGAAGCTTTGAACAAAAGTAATTTTTTTCTTATATATCATTATACCAACTAGCAAATATATGCACCCTCCGGGTGCAAGTATTTAAGTTTTAATGTTATAAAATATTGTATTAAATCAGAAAGGCTAATGAAACTAAATAAGAATGCAGATAAAAAGATTTGAAACAGAGGGAGTATAATAAAAAATAGAACAACTGAAACTTACTCTTCCATCACTCTCGTCTTTCATTGTTATTTTTTCTAATTTAAGTATTTAGTTAAAAGATGAAGTAAATAATAAAATGACAGTTATTTCATCTTGTTAATGGATCTCATTTAAGATTCATTGAAGAGATTTTTGCTTATATTCATTAAAATAAAACCAAACAGTTAGAAATCAATAATACTAAGCACATATTTATTAAATTCGATTTTTTAATATTAATATGCAAATTAGCCTTCCCGTTCACACTGTAAAGCACTATTTTGTTGTATATATAAATATAATAGCATGTTGTCAGTATGTGGACATGGTTAACAGTATTAATAATGTGAAATAATTTTATTAATAATTGAGGTTTAAATAAAAATAAAATCATAGAGAATGTGATGTCAATAACAAAGGGAATTGTGACTTGAATAGTAATATAGTTTCGGTTACAGAAGAAAAACACACAATCTCCATTATAATAAGATATCTATCTATCAGTTTCGAAGGAGTCCCCGTGGCATTAAGGCTAACGTGCCGGACTGTGACATCGTAGTAAATGACTGAATTCAAAACTGATAAAACCCCCTTAAAAATTGATCTTTGTTACATTCTACTCGTGTGGAGGGGTTGGTGTATATATATATATATATATATATATATGTGTGTGTGTGTGTGTGTGTAAAATGAAAATGGAAGTAAATATTAAATATTTTTAATAATTATTATTATTTTATTTCATTTTGTTATTTAAAAATAATGATAGATAGAATAATATACACATGGATAAACCCCTGACCGAAACACGTGTAAGTTAAATTAATTAAAATAATCTTATATCATCCATTTAATACTTTCTTTCCTTTATTTCTCTTTTCAGCATATATATATATTGGGAGATTATGTGCATAATTAAAGGCATACCTAATTTGTTAATTAATTATAATTAAATGAATTAGGCGTGCATATCGGTTTAAATGTAAAGCGTAAACAAATCGAGAAAAAGTCGATCCCTGTATGTAAATTTCAGCCTATTAGGCCTCATCAGCAGAGCTATAGACAGAGTAGTGCTTTGTGCGTGATTCGAACCCTACCTGTCAGGCTGACAGGCGGACATTCTAACCATTACACTAGCTGGCTTCCCCAGAATTTCTCGTTTTTATTTTAAACTGTGTATATCGCACTTTTTGGGTGACTTATGGCACGACAGTATGAAGTGATCAAACAATGTGTTTGAAATGGTGAAGCATATATGTGTGTGTGTTCTTATCTATCGATCTATCTATCTATTTAGGTCAATCTTTTTATATCTATCTCTATATATCTCAATCAATCTATCCATCTATCTATCTATCTATAAATGTTGTTCTTGTCCTTGTTACCCTTCTAATCTAACATATAGCCTCTTATAATGTCCCCTAAAACTCGTTGGTGTCGAGGCAGGAGGGGGTTACGACTTGCTGTAAAGCAGTGGTTAGAAGGCTAGTTTCTTAAGATCGTTGGTACTGTTTATAGATAGATATATAGGCAGTCTGGATAGATCGATCAATAAAAAGAGGGATGAATAGATTATATCAGAATATAGATAGATAGATAGATAGATAGATAGACGAGAGATAGCTAGATAGATAGAGAGAGATAGAGAGAGAGAGAGAGAGAGATAGAGAGATAGAGAGGAGAGAAGATAGAGATAGATAGATAGATAGATAGATAGATAGATAGATAGAGAGAGAGAGAGAGAGAGAGATAGAGAGAGATAGAGATAGAGAGAGAGAGAAGATGAGAGAGAGAGAGAGAGAGAGAGAGAGAGAGAGAGAATATAGATAGATAGAGAGAAGAGAGAGAGAATATAGATAGATAGATATAGAGAGAGAATATAGATAGATAGATAGATAGAGAGAGAGAGAGAGAGAGAGAGAGAGAGAGAATATAGATAGATAGATAGAGAATATAGATAGATAGATAGAGAGAGAGAGATAGAGCATATAGATTAGATAGAACACCCTTTGCTTCCCTAAGCTTTGAACAAGCGCCAATTGCTTAAACTAAAAGTCCCTTTTGAATTTTCAAACGTAAATGTTGTTGGTTCGTTTTTCAGAAAACTACATTCCGTTAAATTAAAACCCCAGGGTTGAAAAAAAAGGGTCAACATTTCCTTTTTCGTTCTCTCGTTTATTCTCGTTTATCCATGCTGACGAGATTTTGTCGTAACCCGAGGTGAGAACTAATCCTATTGTTAGATCTCTTCCGTGTAGATTTGCTCTTGATTTCGTTGTGCTTGATTTGTTTAAAGAGTACGTGACCTATAAATGTCAGGAGTGTCTTCTGGTGAAAATTCTCTTGAAGTATTGTTATTGGCTGCTAGGTCAGGAGTTGTTGGCAGAAAAGAAAAGGGCTTGGCTGAAACGAGCGAAAGGGGAAGAAAGAAAGCAAGGAAGGAAGGAAGAAAGAGAGAAAGAAAGATAGAAAGAAAGATAGAAAAGAAAGATAGATAGAAAGAAAGATAGATAAAAAGAAAGATAGAAAGAAGAAAAGAAGGAAGAAAGAGAGAAAGATAGAAAGAAAGAGTGAGAGAGAGAGAGAGAAAGAAAGAAAGAAAGAAAGATAGAAATAAAGTAAGAATTGATAGAAAAAGGAAAAACAAAGAAAGAATTTAGAAGAGAAGGAGAAAGAAAGAAAGAAAGAATTGAGAAGGGACGGAAAAAATAAAGAAAGTAAGAAAGAAAGACATACAGAATTAAGAAGGGAAGGAGAAAGTAAGAAAGAATGAAAGAAAGAAAAAAGAATTGACAGGGGAAGAAAGAAAGAAAGAAAGAAAGACAGACAGAAAGAAAGAAACTCAGAATTGAGAAGGGAAGGAGAAAGAAAGAATTAAGAGGAAAGAAAGAAAGAAAGAAAGAAAGAAAGAAACAAGGGTCTGCACGTTATATATAATGGTGATTCGGGCACCCCTCGTGAAGTAATGGTTAGCAATGTAGACTGGCAAACCATGACTAGTGAGTTCGAGCCTCACTGGGTGTTCCTTACATTTGGCCTGGCCTTGTGCCATATCTAAGCGGAACTTAGTAAATAACTATATAATGTTGATTATGTAGAAAAATATACTCATGTTAAAGATTTTAAATCATTGACAATAAATAGTAAACGATTCTGCGATTTCTAAATATTTTGGATCTCATCTATCTTGGGGACCTTTCTGTAATCCAATTAGACACATAGCGTAGTGGATAAAGGTTTTGGGTTAATACAGTTCTAATGTATAGTTATATCTAGGCTCCAAGTTCAGTCCTGGTCAAAGGCGACAGTAGCGTAGAATAATAATTATCACAGCTTAACACCTGTACACCAGCTATGGTTAGCGGAATAAGAACATGACCCACCGAGGTTGATATGCCGTAAACCAGAACAAACTAAACCAAACCAAGTCAAACCTTATCCTCGTAATATGAACGGATACGACATTTTGTAGAAACATCTTTTATTCATACATATTCATGGCATCTTTATTCAGTCATCAAAGAATTGGCTCTGTTGTAAGAATAGGGTTAATTACTTTCCTTACTGAATGTTCGGTGTTAGTGTATCCATGGATGCACTAAGGACCTAGTGTTATTTATATACTAATACGCACTATTCTTAATCGTTTGTCTTTCCTTACCGAATGTTTAGTGTTAGTGTATCTATGGATGCACTAATGCATTATAAGGACCTAGTGTTATTTATATACTAATACGCACTATTCTGAGACGTTTGTCTTTCCTTACCGAATGTTCAGTGTTAGTGTATCCATGGATGCACTAATACAATATAAGGACCTAGTGTTATTTATATACTAATGCGCACTATTCTTAATCGTTTGTCTTTCCTTACCGAATGTTTAGTGTTAGTGTATCTATGGATGCACTAATGCATTATAAGGACCTAGTGTTATTTATATACTAATACGCACTATTCTTAATCGTTTGTCTTTCCTTACCGAATGTTCAGTGTTAGTGTATCCATGGATGCACTAATGCATTATAAGGACCTAGTGTTATTTATATACTAATACGCACTATTCTTAGTCGTTTGTCTTTCCTTACCGAATGTTCAGTGTTAGTGTATCTATGGATGCACTAATGCATTATAAGGACCTAGTGTTATTTATATACTAATGCGCACTATTCTTAATCGTTTGTCTTTCCTTACCGAATGTTCAGTGTAAGTATATCTATGGATGCACTAATACATTATAAGGACCTAGTGTTATTTATATACTAATGCGCACTATTCTTAATCGTTTGTCTTTCCTTACCGAATGTTCAGTGTTAGTGTATCCATGGATGCACTAATACATTATAAGGACCTAGTGTTATTTATATACTAATACGCACTATTCTTAATCGTTTGTCTTTCCTTACCGAATGTTTAGTGTTAGTGTATCTATGGATGCACTAATGCATTATAAGGACCTAGTGTTATTTATATACTAATACGCACTATTCTGAGACGTTTTTCTTTCCTTACCGAATGTTCAGTGTTTGTGTATCCATGGATGCACTAATACATTATAAGGACCTAGTGTTATTTATATACGCACTATACTTAGTCGTTGCATTATAAGAACCCAGTGTACATTAAAACAATTAAAAAGTTTTAAAAAATTGAAGAAAAAAAAACAATCAAAAAACAAAAACAAATGATAAAATATTTCGTTGAATATCGGCGTGGGGTCTGCACCACATGTCGGAATGATGTGTCAAGATCCGAAGGGTGGGACAGAGATAAGAGGGTGCATATATTTCTTATCAGATTCTCATGTATGTTGTTAAGATTATATCTTATTGTGTAAGCCTTACCCCATACCTACCCACTATGCCTACCCGGGCAGATTATATAGAGACGATTACTTGATTGGCAAAAGGACAAGTCTCGGTTGGACAGGACTATGAGTCAGCAATATATATATATATTATATATATATATATATATATATATATATATAAGAACGCGTTCTCTACCCAGAAGCACCGCGTTACAATCTACCCCCTTCCCCGACCTCACAACAAAATATCCTTTTTTCTATCTACTGTAGAGGAGGCTTTCTTGGACGGGTGAGTCCACTACATGTCTACGGTGGTTACGCCACTCCCTGCTATCCCCTAATTAATTTTAACATAGTTAAATGTCTCTAACACAATAACTCTCCGTTTTCACTCTCATTCTTACTTATACATAGAGAGGGTGCGAGTAATATGCAGAATGACAGTGAGAGACGAGTCAATTATTTACTTAATTGCTAAGTATGACTAATTAAAACCAATTAAGGTGGATTTTTTTTCAAACATTCAGTAGTCCTAAAACCAAGGAATATTTTAGTATTAATTTTATTTCATTAACATAAATAGTAAAAAAGCCTTTAGGAAATAAAAAGTGTTTATCTCAGCTTTAGTATAATAATAGATATATATATATATTTGTGAATAAAAAGGCCTTAAATACCATGGGTATCGTGATTACGGACCATTTCCACTCGTGGGTATCTGAGGCCCACCGAGTTTCGTCAGATCTCTTCTTTATTCAAAGCCAAATTCAGCTTACATTTATACATTTCTCCCACCCCCAGGGGTGATATCGTGTATTCCTTCCTTTCAATATTCTTTTGGGGGCGGGGAGAAATATATAAATGTAAGCTCGATTTGACTATTTTCCAGTTTGAATAAAGAAGTGGTCTGAAGAAACTCGGTGGGCTTCAAATACCCACGAGTGGAAATGGTCTATAATCACGATACCCCCGGTATTTAAGGCCTTTTTTATTCACAAATTAATTTGCTCTGCTTATTAAAATTAAAAATTGAGCTCTCATACGTGACCTGAACTCTGCAGCAACATACTGTTAGAGAAAAGGACCAGCTTAGAATCATCTATAGCAAGAAACTGGGTACCCCACCAAAGAATATATATATATATATATATATATATATATATATATATTATATATATATACTAAAGATGAGTTAATCAACTTGTCTCCTAAAGGCTTTTTTACTGTTCAGTTAATGACACAAAAATTATATTAAATTATTCCTTACTTTAAGGATTGAATTATGATAAACACACAATCTCCATTATAATAAGATATTAAGTAATGCTTAGTAAATAACTATTTCACAAAATACTCCAACAGAAATAACACATACTTAACAGGAATAAAAATGTGCGTTACCATTAGTTTCAAGGCAGCGTACCCGCTGCTTATCGTCACGTATTATTATTATTACTAGTCGGAATATTCGTCCTCCGGGCGCAAGTATTCAAGTTTTAATATAATTAGATATATTAAATTAGAAAGACAAACGAAATAAAATAAGAACACATATAAAAAAGATTATACTTATTTCATTTATACTCTTATTGGTTTCTACATAAAACCATTCCTAGGATTTTAACAAGATTGGACTTTTCCCCTCATAAATGTGGTACAATAATAACAAGAGTAAAAACATATGCGATATCTATATAAAGGAGGGTCCGAATTAAAAAAAATAATAAAATATTCTTGATTATATTTGTGTAACAAATAAATATTGTATTTCTCAGAATTTTTTGAGATGCGGCTTGGATTATTCGGACTATTGTCCTCATCTTTATTGTTAGCTGTACAACGTTTCGGCCGATGTGCCCTCCGGCCTTCTTCGAGTCCGACAAGAAATAGCTAATTATTTTGGTCTCTAACCAGGCCACAACGGACATATAATCACACAATCTCCATTATAGTAAGATGTTGAAATAATGTGATAAAAACTGAAAAAACATAATTAGTCTCTACTTACCTGAATTATTTGATCGTTCGAAGATGATATAGTTTCGTCCAGCCTTCTCAAAGAAATATCAAAGCTGCAAACTTTTGTGACTTGAGTAGTGATATAGTTTCGGTTACAGACATTGTTATGGTAATTTGCCACGCACGCATGAATGTATTTACAGTGATGCATAACTTACTTGTTACTTCTACTTCTTTGGCCATTTGTGATCTATAGTCGTCTTCTGTTCTTTCTCGCCATGATGGATTCTATTTCTTCTCTTCTAGTCTGGGTTCTTGTTGGTTCTTAATCTTCTTGGCCGGTCTTCTAGTTAAGGCATGCTCAATAATTTAACAATGGCTGTTGCCTTTTTTAAAAACCTTTGTTAAACTTAACTAACTTTTCTGACTAACATCGCGCGCGGAGTTCAGCCGAAGCAAAGAGACGTCTCCTCTACTTCACATCTCGGCCGTAACTGAGGATCTCACTAGATCTCACGTGACGCTACACACTGTTGTCAATAATCTGTGCTACCATACATTATGCAACACCAGTAGCAATTGATCTGTGAGACTATTTTTATATAAAACAAATCATCCAGAAAACTTTTTTCTTACTTCCCCTGGACAGCCCTGTCGGCTGGGGCTTTAAAATACACCGACTGCACCTCTGCAAAGCGGCAAGACTCCCCCAATGGAACCACCTGTTGGCCGTGGGTGGCGGCCTGTGATGCTTAAGGACGGAATCCTGGTGGATGAGCAGTCCATGACATGCAACATTCCACCTAGACGGGCGGTCGGAGTGGCCCCCTCCGATCAATCGGCTGGTCATGTCAAGCCATAGCACCTATATGATTGACCCAACCCTATTGCCCTTATGGCAAGCCCCAACCCTTTTTATCATATGGGTGCTAGAAAGCGGTGGCTCAGGGTCTCCATGTCATGGGAATGAGATTAAACTCTGATGGTGAGGTTCTAGTCCTGGAGGTTTGGGGAATGTGGAACACCCCTTCATCACCATTGCTCCCTGGTCCACTCTGACTCGGAGTGGTAATACCTGTTAGGGTCCCATCTATGGGTTAAATAGAAACATGTGTTTACAAAAAATTGAGTATGCATTAAGAATGATTTTATTTCAAAACCTTATTGGCATTATTAACTATTAGACCAAATAGGACAGACTATTTGTCACATCTATACATACATAAAGGGCTGTTGGTGTGTATGTATGCGATAAAATGATAAAAACTGAAGAAGAAAAAAATTAGTATCAACTTACCTGAATTATTTGATCGTTCGAAGATGATATAGTTTCGTCCGGCCTTCTCAAAGAAGTATCCCAGTTGTAAGCCAGCAGGTCCAGCTCCTATTACACAGTAATCAAGGTCGGCCATAACCTCGACAGGTAATTGGGTGTCTCCTCTGCAGGATCCCAGGTAAACTACATTACAGAGGAGAACCGTCACCAATTGTTGTAATAAAATGTCTCTTACAATAGACAACCTCAGTAAGTTCATTTTTGTCCCTGAAAAAAAAATAGATAAACAATTAAACCCTGAAGAGAATAATGTGCGTCTTTTATACTTTTTACAACACAAGCAATTAAGAAATTGTTATCATTAGTTTCAAGGCAGCGTATCAATCAATTAATGACAGTTAAAATAATAATGTACAGACTGGTCCGAAAGTCTTGTCACCACTACATATTTTTTTTAGAGGCAAAAAACCTTGGTGTATTTGTTTACTTTTGAGATTTACAAATGCTTGACATTTCTAAGTAGAATTTTAATGCTATTTCTATGTATATTTTAATTTTTAAATATCTACAAATATAGATCAAATCTTCATAATTTTTGCACAAAAAACAAGAACCTATGATATTTAATGTGTATATATATTTACTTTGTCGTTAATTGTTTTATTTTCATAGTTTCATCTGGACATATACACAAACCAACTACCCTTTATATATGTATAGATTATTCATAGGATTGCTTTTAATATGTTTGAGAATAACATGATAGTATTAGAAATCAGTAACAGCAAATAATTATTTATTAAACCCAGTTTGTTAAAATCATTATGCAAATTATTCCCAGTAGCAGCCGAGAAGATAACTTCGTCTCCCGTCAAACTCGGGCAGTTCATTGTGAACCCTGCGCTCTTGGTCAGCCACCCGGAATTTTCATTGTGAAGCTCTACGCCCCTCACCAACCACACACCGAAGAAAATAAAGACGGGTCCTATTTTTGTATATACGTATCTGTTGTTTATTGAAGTCCAGTAGCTGGTAGTAGTCGGCTATACAACACAAGCACTAGACCAAGGAGATTGTTTTGGCGTTTGAGGTGGAGCGCCACACCTACCATCAGCTCCTCACTCACTTTACCGCATAGATCTCTGTTTCACTCATGAGCTGAGTTGGTGAGTGCCGGTATCGAACCCGGAACCTTGTGGTTCCTAGTCGAACGCTCTACCGACCGAGCTAAACCGGCCTATCGTCATAACATAGAATAAATACACTCAAAATTTGAGCATGCATCCTTAGACGGTCCTCATTGTTATTTTAAAACAAGTTTTGATAAATACATGCCTGGTATCATATATTTATAGATAGTTTGTTTTATTTTAATGTATATCTAAAGTTATCAGAATTAAGCTTCCATTTCAAATTGTTTTATTTTTTTTATTTATTCCTTTAATAATTTGATGATTTTACTTATGGTACAAACTCTCTGGCATTGAATTATAAACTTCCACCCCTTGTGGCAATATCTTTCAAAAATTAATTTTTATACCGCCCAGAGGGTGTTTTTTGTCAGTATTCTTAATGATATTTGTTTAAATAATAATGAACGACTTTTTATTTCGTCTATTTATCTATCATATCATAAGCCTACGCTTCGTAAATTCATTTTATTGCATAAGGATATTAAAAAGGCCAATTTTCTGTCCATTGAGTTGACGTAAAGAATTCAGTGACGTCATCGGGCGCATGCGTAATAGATAAATTATTAATGGACACAAAATCTCGGCGTTGTTATGTCGTGCAATTTAATTGTTTTGATTAGTTTAGGGAAATAAGGAAAAGAATGTTATTAGTGACATCCGTATTTTGTTTTCCAGATGAAATACTGCCATTCAACAGTGTTTAGTATTTATTTATCCCATTTATCTTATCTATATATATATATATATATATATATATATATATATATATATATATATATATATTTGGGAGAATATGTGCTTTTTAATTTTAGTCAGACCTAATTTTTGAAAGTTAATTCATTTATGTTTAATTAGGCGGGATTTAAACTACTTAAATGTGAGGCTAAACAAATCGAGAAAAATCAATCTCTGAATATATATTTCGACCTATTAGGTCTCATCAGCAGAGTTATAGACACGAGGACCGCCTAGCGTGTGACTCGAACCCTTTGTGCCGAAACGACACGGCGGTATCTTACCATCACGCCAAACAGAAATCGCAGAAATCGTGCCGTTTCGGCACAAAGGGTTCGAGTCACACGCTAGGCGGTCCTCGTATCTATAACTCTGCTGATGAGACCTAATAGGTCGAAATATATATTCAGAGATTGATTTTTCTCGATTTGTTTAGCCTCACATTTAAGTAGTTTAAATCCCGCCTAATTAAACATAAATGAATTAACTTTCAAAAATTAGGTCTGACTAAAATTAAAAAGCACATATTCTCCCAAAATATACTGTCGGCTGAAAATAGCTAAAAGTTGTCTACATATATATATATATATATATTATATATATATATATATATATATATATATGAGGAAAAAATGAGTAAAGAAAAGAAATGTAGATGGATAAAAATGAATTTTATCGATATCACTTTGAATCGATATCACTTACACATGTGTTTCGGTCTGTTTTATCAAAAAAAAAAAAAAATTCACTCTGATGAAGGTCGTAAAAAATCTCTCTGTGTACGGAATATTTTATACATTTTTCCTATTATTATTGTTATCACCATTTCAACTCCATCTGATTATTTTGATAATAATAATAACGTAAATCCGTATACATTTTGGTAAACAGACCGAAACACATGTGTAAGTGATATCGATTAAAAGTGATATCGATAAAATTCATTTTTATCCATCTACATTTCTTTTCTTTACTCATTTTTTCCTCATATTGTCGGATTCAATTCCCTTTCCATTCTTACACACACACACATATATATATATATATATATATATATATATATATATAGGGTGAACCACAATGTTGGAACACATTTTAAATAGTATTTTCCTAGATTATAAAAAAGACACAGAGTACTAAACATATCTATTACATCAGCGGCCCCCAACCACTGGGTCGCGACTCGGTAGCGGGCCGCGGGCTATTAGGTACCCATAATGCCGTGGAGTCTTAAAGAAATTGCATATGTAGTCGAAGATATCCTGATCTAACCCCAGTGGACTATTTTCTGTAGGTTTACCTGAAATATCGGGTGGTTATTTCCTAGTTGAGTAACATGATATGACCCAGTAAAAACAGAACCTAAATTATCTATTTTCCCATTAAACTAATCATGAACCCCAACCCTAACCCCAACCCTAACCCTAAACCCTAACCCTAACCCTTGTTGGACTTAAACTTTAAAAAAAAATTAAGTTTTATTACAACATTTGTGGGTTCTGTTTTTTCTGGGTCACCCTGTAATATTATGTTACTCAACTAGGGGGGTAGGGTTTAGGGTTAAGGATGGGGTTTAGGGTTAGGGCTAGGGTTAGGGTTGGGGTTGGGGTTTAGGGTTAGTTTAATGGGAAAATAAATAATGGGTTCTGTTTTTTCTGGGTCACCCTGTAATATCATGTTACTCAACTAGGAAATAACTGATCGGGTATACGCAGGCAGTCCCCAGACGACAGCGGAACTGAAATAAAGAATCCGTAGAGACATGACAGCTATTCCAGTTGATATGCTAAATCACACTTTACATGATATGAGGAATCGAGCTCTCGAATGTTTTCGTGATAATGGTGACCATCTCAAGGACATAATATTCAAATCTTAGATAACATGTAAAACTCCTGTGTATCAGTTATGTAATAAATATATTTAGTACTCTGTGTCGTTTTATGATCTGAGAAAATAGCATTTAAAATGTGTCCAATCATTATGGT
The DNA here is from genome assembly GCA_023376005.1 of Doryteuthis pealeii. Lineage (NCBI taxonomy): Eukaryota > Metazoa > Mollusca > Cephalopoda > Myopsida > Loliginidae > Doryteuthis > Doryteuthis pealeii. Next base: position 21,408,003 of record CM042177.1, on the reverse strand, counting down.
CCACCCTGTATATAAACCGCACTGATGAGACGTAAAGATCGAAACACGGTGTCTGTGGATGACTAATGTATGCTTCCAAAACCCGGTAGAGCTCTCTAGAGGGGACTTTAACGAACTTTCACCGCTTTAGCATACGACATTACACGTCTGTTGTTTACAGACTCGAATTCTCTGGTGATCGTAACATACATCTACTGATGTATATATTTATCAGTTAAATGTTCATATCTTACTGACAGATACGGACGGCCGAGATGAAAGGGGTCAGACTGATGAAAATTCAGGCAGCTTTCGCTCCCGGCTAGAGGTAGCTGTTAAGTCTAGCCACACTGATGAGACGTAAACGTCGAAACTCGGTGTTTGTGGATGACTATATATATATATATATATATATATATATATATATATGTGTGTGTGTGTGTTGTGTGTGTGTGTGTGTGTGTGCTGAAAAAATTAAGAAATAAAGGAGAGAAAATATTGAATGGATAAAGATATTTAATGAAATGCCGACACGTGTTTCAGCCGAGAAGATGTTCTTGTACACATTGTATTCTCTTCATCATTATTTTAAACTAGCAAATATATGCACCCTCCGGGTGCAAGTATTTTAGTTAAATTTTATAATAAAATATGATATTAAATTAGAAAGGCTAATGAAACTGAATAAGAATGTAGATAAAAAGATTTTGAACAGAGGGGGTATGATTGAAAAATAGAACAACTTTGAAACTAACTCTTCCGTCATTTTCCGTTACTCCCGTCTTTCATTGGTAAATGTTCCTAATTAAACTGTTTAGTTAAAATAGGAAGTAAAGAATATTACAGTTATTTCTTCTTGTTAAGGGATTTCTTTTAAGATTTATTGAAGATATTTTTGCTCATATTCAATAAGATAAAACCAAACAATTAGAAATCAATAATACTAAGCATATATTTATCAAAATCAATTTTTTAAGATCAATATGCAAATTAGCCTTCCTGTTCATACTGTAAACCGCTATTTTGTTGTATATATAAATACAATTGCATGTTACTAGTATGTAGATCCTGGTCAACGCCAGGGGTCCAGTGGCTTCGGCCCTGGATCTTTACTAGTTAATAGCGTCGATCCCAGGGGGCCATCCCCCCAGGCAACACCTGCCCCCTTGATTTAAAGGGGCAGGGCTCGGTTTATTGCCCAGTGCCTGAGGCGCCCCCCTTGAGGGGGAATGCCGACGGGATCGACGCAATTTTTCACCTGCCACCCCATGAGTCTCGGCTTGTGGGTGGTCCCACATAAATAGGGCCTTTGTGCCTGACCCGTACAAGTGGGGTACGTGGAAAATATCATGTAGATATGGTCAACAGTGTAAGTAATGTAAAACAATTTTATTAATAATTGAGGTTTAAATAAAAATAAAATCATTGAGTATATGATGTAAATAACTAAAGGAATTGTGACTTGTATACTAATATAGTTTCGGTTACAGACAGAAAAACATACAATCTCCATTATAATAAGATATAGAATAGAATAAAATAATAATGATAGAAAATATATAAAAAGTTTTTTTTAAGTATACAGAAAAACGACCATCATCAGGGCAAGATGTTTGATATTTGAAATTAAAACGGTAAGAATACAGAGAATTTTGACAGAGTTCGAAAAGAATCTTTTTGAAAAATTTGAGGAACGCTGACTGTTTAAACGTTCATGAGTAATATTCATTTTCGAGTAACCGTTGAAACATGAATTCAAATTTTGTATGTATAATATTAATTCTGTTTTGTTAAACTCAACGGACAATTCTTGTCGGACGAGTTTTTGTTCGATCCTTTCTAACTGTCTGGTCATCTTTTTAATATCCGGGTGGAATTGGTGTAGGAATCCACCAAAGGTTTTTTCACGGGCGCTTTCTGTGCGACTTTGTGCCAGGCGTGGAACTGGTGGGATGTTTCCATTGTCTCGTTTTTAAAGCAAGCAGTAGCAGTAGGAATTAGTAGTAGGAGGGGATTACAGGTTTCGTTTAAACAAACAGTAGCGGTAGGAATTAATAGGAGGGGGGTTCACAAGTTTACTAGAATGTAAGGAGAATGGTGGAGGGAGAATTGGCGGGAAATTATAGGCATTTGAGTATATGTTAACTGGTTTCAAAGTTTATCTTGTTTAAGGTGGGTTTTTTTTGTTTAATATATAAAGCTTCGAGTATTTGAAAATTTTGTTTGTGCTGTATATATTATTAATCTACTGTCTTGGAAACAAAAGTTATGTATTATTATTATTGCAATTTATTAGAATTTAATATAAATTCTTGTTATTGTAAAGCGTATGTTTATTTAATATAGACACAAATAGATTACAAAAAATCGCTATTTTTCGTGAAAACCCCCCGTAAAAATCGACATAACTTCGCCAATTTTTGGAATTGGAAGCTCAAATTTTGGTGATTGTCTAACTTTAATATAATCCGTTTTTATTGTTATTTTTATCCGAATATTTGGTAAAAATATGGAGCATACAGTTAATCTACAAAAATCTTTGACAAAGCATAACGTAAAGAAAATTAAGAACACGATATTCATCACTTTGATTTGTGTCTCGTTTTTTAATCTTCATCATAAACTTCCATACTTGTAAAACAACCCCTGTAAGATTCAATGTTATTATTGAAACAAACAAACTTCGACACGCTGTGTTGGACATAACATTTTATATATTAACAGCACAGAAATAAGACATAAAATACAGATAAAATGAAATACATGTACATGAACATACATTAAGGGATACAGGTATAATAAGAATGTATACTACAGTAAAGATATAGGACTAAAGATAGTCCATGCAGTAAAATTCACTTACTAGTGATGGGGGCAGAAGCCCCCATCGAGAAAGGGGTAGACAGTGTCTAGCCCATGTGAGTTCGTTAAAGACGAAGCACAAAAGAGGCAGAAGAGTTTGAACCTTGCGCTTAAATACCAGACCTCCCTGGTGGTCGGCACGGAAACCCAGCGGGAAGATAACTCTTCCAGGCAAAGGGGAGACAATCCCAACACCCCCAAATTTTCCCCAACTTACTTATCTGCTGATCTGGATTTCGGTATCTGGGTTGTCATTATCTGTTCTTTGATGGTCTGGAACCACTTGTTTCTTGGGATGTCTTGTTTTGTGTCGTTGCGTGTTTTTTTTTTTTAATTTTTTTTTTTTATTACGAACACAGAACTTGATTTTTTCTGAGGACTTTATCTTCAAATCCCAAATTACCCTTCGAAAAATAGCCTCGGAGGACACATCGCATCTTGCATCTTTCCTCTTCGAACAACCAGCTAGCTCTCTCCATCACCAAAATACTGCCCAAGGGCTGGATCCGGCCTGTGATGGTATTTTATCAGGCCCGCCGATAGTACTCGAATTTGGTTGGTGTCATGGCCTGGATTATTTGACATGTAATTACCCCCTTGGAAAAGGTATGCACCCAACTACTCTCCTTCCAGCTATGGGTAAATAGTAGGGCAGACTTGGAAGTGTTTGTTGTATAATGGCTAATGGCCTAGGAAATGAGACGAGTTAAAATCCTGGATGGGGCTGTTTGAATTTAACACAGCTAATATCCTTGGGAAAGGTATGAATCCAATTATTATTCTTCGAACTATGGGTAAATTGTAGGACATACTGGACACTTTAACTTTGCCCTTGGCAACCAGTCTAGGAGAAGGAAAGTTCTAAATTCAAACCTGTTAAATCTCGATTTAAAATGGTCGGGGTGTTGCACCCTGCTCGAGCGGAGGGGATGGGAATAGTACATAAAAAACTTTATACAACACAAAATTGAAAATTTTGTCAATTGGTTATTTTTAAAATTCCAGACTTACGTTCAAGCCACGCTGAAGGCAGTGTTTTCCGCCAGTTCCAGTGGAGCAGCGAAGAGCCCGTTCAGTTCTGAGATAGGTCACCACTTAGCAACAGAAGGTATTTTATGCAATAATCGTGTGACAGTCTAAGCTAAGTAAACAACAGCCAGTGTTATATTAATAATAGTAATAATAACGCCTTGTGGTCTTTTTTTAACTTTAATTTTTAAAGAGTTCCCAATAATCGTGTGCAAGTTTAAGCTAAGCTTAGTAAACAACAGCCAGTGTTATATTAATAATAGTAATAATAACGCTGTGTGGTCTTTTTTTTAAACTTTAATTTTTAAAGAGTTCCCAATCCTTTATTTAATAAGAGATCGTGGTAAACAGAGCTGTTATGAAAGAAAATAAAGTAGAACGCTGAACTGTCCGACATTTTGTATCAGCCAGGTGGTGGGTGTTGAGTAGGCGCGTAATATCTCGCGTAATTTAGTTGCTACGAGATTATCAGAGACATATCAACGCCGTGCTTTCCGTAGTTATATATATATATATATATATATATATATATATATATATATATATATATATATATATATATATTTCTTCCATTTATTTATTCATTATTTATGTTTATTCGTCTATTTTTTAAAGAGCATTGCCATAAATGCATTCAGTTTCGCCGAATTATACTGACATGTCAAAAGTTGAAGGCTTACTTCTGTCGAGAGGTAATAAATACCGTTTTGATAGATTGATTTTAACGGTATGTCAACACGTCTAGGGTTATTTTATGCTAAGAAGTAAGGTTGTTTGGTTAGTTTGAGGCATATCAATTTTTGGGGGGTCATTTAATACCGAATCAAGTAGTTTTGATAAACAGTACTACCCACTGTTGCTTAAGTGGTCACCAAATCAAGTATCGAACAATTTAATCACTACTTAGCCCAATAGCAGTGATGCTGATAGCCTTTTGATTTAGTGCGTCATGGGACGCACATATTTTTGATTTGAATGAGTCCCTTGGGAAAATTTATGGGTTCAAACTAAAGCCGTCAAACACTACCTTGTAACATATCCTGAGTATTTCGTATCTAAGATACTATTAAAATGTATTTACAGATAGCATAAAATGGTAAAGAAAGAAAAAAAGAAAAACACTGGGATGCATGAATACGAATAAGAGAGATACACAGCACATTATATTATTATGCGGGTATGGGTCTTGAGCGTTGATAGTATAGTTTAGACAATATTGCGTATAGTCATCATTATTGAGGGTAAGGGTTGCTGCGTGGTTAGTCGAGTGAGAAGGTTATAGGCGTTATAGGTGCATGCTAGGGATTAGTTATAATTAAGATTTTGAGTTTGGAAATATGAGTTATAGTTTATTATGTTTATTTTATCTATTATATGTGTGTACAGTACATTTGAGAGGGTGTGTTGATTTGTTGCCTTTAGTTGTGTGCGTTGAACATAATTGGCTACACACGACTGCTTGAAAACCAATGGTAACAATCAACACTTAAATATATTGTACCACACAGCTCTCTCTCTCTTCTTCTCTCTCTCTCTCTCTCTTTCTCTCTCTCTCTCTCATCTTCTATATATACATATATATATATATTATATATATATATAATTATATATATATTAAAAGATAATCTACTGAGTCAGATTTTAGCCCTGAAGAGCTTTATGCGAAACTAATAGTAGGTTATCTGACTCAGTAGATTATCTTTATTACTTGGCTCTACTTAGGTATCGAGCGCTTTTTACAGATTAGCTTCTCCTACGCGTTATATGAATACATATATATCTTATATACATATAATATACATATAAATTGTTTTTTCTTTTGGCCAAATACTGTACAATAGATTATTTTTTGGGGTACGAATATCTTGGTCTTTTTCTTTTTTTCAAAATTTTTTTTTCTTCCTGGTTGATGTTTGGTAGTATATTTTTACAATCAAACTCTCTGCTGGGTTTTTCTCTCCGCAAGGATCTACCAACACGCTTGGTATATTATATATATATAATATATATATATATAATATATTATATATTATAAAGGTTTATATATAGGAACAGTCACGACCATTGGTTTCATGCATGCGTAACGCAAACATTCGTCATATATATTTATTATTATTATTATATATATAATAGCTCTATATTATATTGAACACTCTACCAATAATACTAACTCTTTGGCATACCGTTCCAGTAAAAGCTGAAACAGTGCCAATCCACACTATAGTTATATATTATATATATATATATTATATATATATATATATATATTGTTGGCATCCTTCCGTCTACTAAAGACGATGGCGTAGTGTCCACTTTAAAAAATATGCAACTGCACTAGTGGTCTAACAGACCAATTTTTGAATTGCAATCTCTGATGCAGTGATTGCAAACAAACGGTAATGTTTGCTGAAGATACTGTTGTCTCTCCTTCCTTATGCCTCTCTTTTCTGCGGAGGCTTTTTTCCTCTTTTCACTCCTTTTCGTTCCTTGTTTGGCGAGGAGGCGCCAGGTTGCACGGTCTTCTGCATAAGCCGCCCATGTGTTGGTGTCGATGTGGATGGTCTTCATGTCCATCTTGCAGACATCTTTAAATCACAGGCCTGGTAACCCTACTGGTCGGGTACCCTCTACATAATTCATATATAGTAGGGTCCTTGGGGATGCGGCCTTTGTCCATATATATATATATATATATATATAGATAGATAGATAATATTTATACATATAAATCCTCTCTCTCTCTCTCTCTCTCTCTCTATTATATATATATATATTATATATATTATATATACTTAGAAAGGAAGGAAAAACCCAACACCGTAATTCTATAATAAATTATTTCGACCAAAATTGGGGCCTTTATAAATCTAAGTTGATTTGACATAGCTCCCCCCAAATTTCGTCCTCATCAGATGGTAGATCAAGGTAATTTGAATTGCATAACTGAAAATTTACTTCTCAAAAAAAAAAAAAAAAGATTTTTTTTTTACATTGTAAGACTGTCACCATGGCGACAGGAAGTCTAATGAGAAAAAAGGATAATTTTCAAGGACTGGTTTCTTAGGGGGATGGTAGTCAGATAAATATTAAACTATGAATTAAACTATTGAATGAGTCTGAAACAGTATAGAGTAAGGTTAAAACAGAAAATTAATATATAAATATAAAATATGAAATATATAAAGATTATATATATATATATATATATATATATATATATATAATCATCGGTCGGAAGGGCCCGTAAGTTTTTTTTCATCTTCCACTAATTCATGTTAGCATTATTCACAACATTAAAGTGCTGATAATATATATATATATATATATATATATATATATATATAATTTATATATATATATATATAATATAAGTAAGAAATTATTTTCATATTGGTTGAATAGGTGAATTCGTCTGGTGACGAATTTGGAATATGTCTTTCTTTTTCTGAACATGTCAAAATAAGAGATATAACATTAAGAGATACATTTTTTGTTGACCGAGTTTTTTGTGGCGGAAGTACTCATATTTGAAACTACACCATATTTTTTTTTGCAACATCAAGGATTCCATTTGGAATTCATATCACAGGACTATAAAATTTAAAAAATAAAAAAAATAAAAAAGTAAAAATCTGTTTTCAAATGCCTTTAATGTAATAAAGAATTCATCATTCGCATCTGATGAGTCGGGAGAGTTAGACATTTGTCTAAGCTCCCTGAAATAGACTATAATTTTAAATCTCTAAGTCTTTTGTTATTCTTTACTTATATATTTGCTCTGTGACTCTAACATTAAGAGCACACATTGAGCTCTCAAACTGCGACAGGTTTTTTTAAAAATAAAACTCTTGTTCGTAAGGAAGATTTTCTTCTCTGGACATTTGTATATATATATATATATATATATATATATATATATAATATATATATGAGAAAATAAGAGGAATTAATCCGACAATATGTGGAGAAAGGCAAATAGACAACATGGGATGTTGTACAAGATAGATGTTTATTGTAGTTATTGTGCAACGTTATAACGTTTCGGTCTGTTAGACCTTCTTCAGGACGTTGGATTGAGTTCTTGCTTCAATGGTGAACATTTTCATACTGGTGAAAAAAATTGAACTCCCACTAAAACTAACAATTGATCATCCCTCCCCATTCACGACCTCCTAATTCACCAGTATGAAAATGGTAACCCACCCACGGATATATATATATATATATATTATATATATAATATATATATTTTGGGAGAATATGTGTTTAAATGAAGTCGAACCTAATTTTATGAAAGTTAATTAATTAATAATTAATTAATTAATTAGGCGGGATTATATAAATTTAAGGCTAAACAAATCGAGAAAAATCAATCTCTGTATGTACATTTCGGCCTATTAGGCCTCATCAGCAGAGCTATTTTCATTTAACCACATATTCTCCCAAATATTGTCGGCTGAAAATGCCATATCACAACATCGTCTGTTTGTTTACTTCTCATATATATATATATATATATATATATATATATACATATCATTGACATTTCAGTCTCGGAAGACTATGATAAAGTTTTTATGTGCCTCTGAAGTTACAGCGCGCTCNGATTTACTTACTTGCGTCCTTTTAGGTTTTTTTGCGTCAGGGACGCAGGACACGTACCTATCAGCATCTCTGCCGATAGGATAGGGATTCACGTTCCCTCGAGGCCAAACTGTGGCATGAGCTTAGTTCCGTCGAGAGAGAATAAATACGGTTTTGATTGATTTTAACGGTATGTCAACACGTCTAGGGTTTTCTATGCCAAAACTTTTTGGGTCATTAAAGGCCGAATCAAATCAACATTTTTGGGTAGTTTAATACCGAATCAAGTAATTTTGAGAAACAAAGGACACGGGTTTTAGTTTGGTTTGGCTTGTTTGTTTTACGGCATATTAACCTCAGTGGGTCATTTAAATGCCAATAATGTTTTGAAATAAATTCATTTTTAATGGATAATACAATTTTTTTAATAACACCTTTTTCTATTTAACCAATAGATGGGACCCTAACAGGTACTACCAATCCGGGCCAGAGTGGACCAGGGAGCAATGGTGATGAACGGGTGCTCCACATTCCCAAACCTCCAAAACTGGAACCTCACCATCAGATAGAGTTTAACGTCATTTCCGGGACATGAAGACCCTCAGCCACCGCTTCTAGCACCCACATGATAAAAAGGGTTGGGGCTTGCCATAAGGGCAATAGGGTTGAGCAATCAAATAGGTGCTAGAGCTTGACGTGACCAGCAGATGATCGGAGGAGCCTCTCCGACCGCCCATCTAGCCTAAGAAGGGCCTAAGTGGAGTGTTGCATGTCATGGACTGCTTAGCCACCTGGGTTCAATCCTTAAGCATCACGGGTCGCCACTCACGGCCACAGGTGGCCCCATGAGGAGAGTCTTCCCCTCTGCAGATATGCAGTCGTGTATTCTAACGCCTCAGCCGATAGGGCGGTTAATGGTATGTCAACACGTTTAGGGTTATTTTATGCTAAGAGGTAGGGCTGTTTGGTTGGTTTGGGGCATATCAACACTTTTTGGGCATTCGCCAAGGAACCACAATGATCCGGGTTCGATACCGAACCCCGCTAACTCAGCGTATGAGTAGCACAGGGATCTATACGGTGAAGAGAGGAGCTGATGATAGTTGTGGCGCTCAACCTCAAACGTCAAACAATCTTCTTGATCTAGCGCTAATGAAAAACTGTTTGGCTGATACCGGTAATAAGCCACCCCGACGACTTAACTTAATGCTGAATCAAGTAATTTTGATAAACAAAGAACTCAGGTTGATTACAATACCCACTGTTGCTTAGTGGTCACCCAATTAAGTGTTGAACAAGCTAATCGCTACTTAACCCAATAGGTTAGGGAATCACGTTCCCCTTGAGGCCAAACTGTGGCACGAGCTTAGTTCTGTTGACAGGTAATAAATACCGTTTTGATTAAGTGATTAATTGATTTTAGCGATATGACAACACGAGGCCAAACTCTGCCACAAGCTCGGATTAGTTCGAGGTGCCAGCAGGAAGCAAAACTCTGTTTTGACGGTGGCAACATTGCTTAATTCTGCCTCCACCTATACATATATAAAGAGCGTTTTGTGAATCTGTATGTCCGGAAGAAACTTCGAAAATAAAACAATTAACGACAATGTAAATATATATATATACACATAAATATCACCAGGGCTTGGTTTTTGAGCAAAAATAATAGCGATTTTATTTATATTCGTGAAGATGATTAAAAAATAAAATTTAAATTATAACAGCATGGATTTTTTAAAATTTGATATTTTAGATAGTAGACATTAACATTTCTTTTCAGAGTGGATGGATCAATGCAAGGTCTATTTATTTCATAGGGATTAAAATGGGGCATCACACAAGGATTCAACTCACGATTCAGTAATAATGGATCTGCGGGACTAACTTTAAAAAAATCCCCCTCTCCCCAGGCGACGCCGGGTAGCCGCTGCTAGTTCCTTTTAAGGGTTGGAGTGAGTTCCATCCAGGTAGTGTAATGGTTAGCAACCTAATCTCGGGGTACATTACTATTGAATAGCGAGACCGATTCTCGCTTCATGCTCCAAATTTGTGACCTTGTGGCATACAAACTGGATTAATATCTTTCCTTGAGTAGCGGCTCAGGCACCGGGCAATAACCTAGCTCTTGGCGTTTTTAAGCGATAGGAAAGGTGCTGCTCGGTGGGGATTGGATGAAGGTCTTCTGGAATTAAGCTCTTATCAATACTCACCCACCGGTGCGAACTCGCTGAATGCCCCAAACTTGTGACCTTGTGGCATACGAACTGGGTTAATATCTTTCCTTGAGTAGCGGCTCAGGCACGCGAGCAATAAACCTAGCCCTTGCCCTTGTAAGCAATGGGACAGGTGCTGTTGGGTGGGGTTGGATGAAGGTCTTCTGTAACTAAGCTTTTTTCAATACTCCCACCCGTGCGAATCACTGAATGCCCAAACTTGTGACCTTGCGGCAAACGAGCTGGATTAATACCATTCCTTGAGTAGCGACTCAGGCACCGAGCAATAAATCTAGCTCTTGCCCTTTTTAAGCGATGGGACAGGTGCTGCTCGATGGGGGCTGGATGAATCTCCTCTGGAACTCAGCTATTATCAATACCACCTATGCTAGGGGTGATGTGGGGGTGAGGCTGTGACTCCGTGTATTCAATTATTTGTTATTGCATTTTTTATTTTAGTTTTTTTTTTAAATTTCGCGTTTAATTTTTTTAAAAATGGACCCGTCCGTTCCATGTTTATCGTGTCAGTTAAACGTTTGGTCTATTTTTATAAGGAGGCCATTTCCTGATTTCAATTTTAAAGAGCTGCTTTAATTTCTTCCACTAATGATATTGATCTGAAGTTAAGAATAACAGTCTCCACAATATCTCTTTCTGCATCAACTCCGTTTCCGGTATGTGTTGAAAACGAGGTTCGGGGAAACAAGGGTGCGTCTGCTCTCATTTTCAATGGTGTTGTTTTTGTATACCTGGCAACGGTGGCCGTTACCAGGTTTACATTTGACTATAATTTCTTCTTTCCCCAATTTAATAAAATTTGCTTGCTTTTCCTTTCTTTCTTACTATTTAGTTTTTGCTTTGTTTTTCTTTGTTTCTTTCTTTCTCTGGTCACTTCTCTTATTCAGAATTTTTTCTTTCTTTCTTTCTTGTACCAGTTCTTTTTTTTTCTTCTTTCTTTCAACAGTTCTTTCTTCTTTCTTTCTTTCTTTCTTTCTTTCTTTCAACAGTTCTTTCTTTTCTTTCTTGTACCAGATATTTCTTTCTTTCTTTCTTTCTTTCTTCTTCTTTTCTTTCTTTTTCTTTCTTTCTTTCTTTCAACAGTTCTTTCTTTTCTTCTTTTTCTTTCTTTCTTTCTTTCTTTCTTTCAACAGTCTTCTTCTTTCTTTTTTTCTTTCTTTCAACAGTTCTTTCTTTCTTTCTTTCTTCTTTCTTTTCTCTTCTTTCTTGTACCAGTTTTTTTCTTTTTCTTTCTTTTCTTTCTTACTTTCTTTCTTTCTTTCTTTCTTTCCAACAGTTCTTTTCTTTTCTTCTTTCTTTCTTTCTTCTTTACCTAGTTCTTTTTCTTTCTTTCTGCAGTTACTTTCTTTCTTTCCCTCCTTTCTTCCTTTCTTTTTTTTTTCTTTCTTCTTCTTGGTCTGTGACTGTGAGGTCCGATGTTTGAAAAACATTCTCGACCACAGATTTTGCATTTGAAGGCTGTCCCTGAAGATGTTGATGTTCCGATGCTTTGTTGCCGCTGTTTTCTTCTGGACCTCTTAGCTTCATGGTGTTGTGTTAGGGTGACTTCTGGCATGTACAGTCCTCTACGGAGATTCTGCCGCCACCGAGGGCGGTCCTGGGCCAAATTTTCCCAGCTGGAAGGGGCAATGACAAAGCCAAAGCCAACTTTTCCCAGCTGGAAGGGGCAATGGCAAAGCACCTGAGATCATTCTTGATTTATATATATATATATATATATAAAGTCGTCGGGGCGGCCCAATGTCGGTATCAGCCATGCAGCGAGGGAGTCTATCCCCTTTTCACTAGCGCTAGACCAAGGAGATTATTTTAGCATCTGAGGTGGAGCGCCACACCTACCACCAGCTCATTACTTTACCGCACATATCCCTGTGCTACTCATACGCTGAGTTGGCGAGGGCGGGTATCGAACTAGGAACCTTGTGGGTTCTAGCCGAACGCTCTACCGACTGAGCTAACCCGGCCCTATTATATTGTAAATATGATAAATGAGGAGGAAATGTTCAAATATTCTCCGGCTTTTAGCAATTAACAATTTCTCATATTCGTTTCCAAAGACAACAGTATTCAGTACTTCATCCGGTAAAGTTATTTAAACCATCACTGAATTCTCTTCTCTCTGTCTGTCTGTCTGTCTGTCTCAGATCGGATCAACCTCATTGCGTGTGTCTTCTGATTTCTCAATCATGCCATGTTATAAATGACTCTCGGTTGTCTCGTGTTTCAATCTCGAACTGAGAGTTATCGGTCTCGTTTGCCTATAAGTAACAGCAGCAGCTTAACGAAAGCAGCAGCAGCTTACTGAAATCCAGATCAGACGATGATTTCATAGTAGTGCATTTTACCTATTTTCATCGTTTATATATATATATATATATATATATATATATATATATATATATATATTTACCAACCCCTCTGCACGAGCAGGATGCGACACAAGGTCAATTTCTTAAGCAGAGTTTAACAGGTTTGAATTCAGAGTTTTCCTTCTAGAACGGTTGCCTAACCAAGGCTAAAGAGCCTAGTCTGCTCTACTATTTATCCATAGCTGGAGGGAGAGTAGGATTTATACCTTTCCCAAGGGTATTAGTGCTAAGGAAAATGTAATCAACTTCATCCAGGATTTGAACTCGGGGCGATGAGTCCATTTCCCATGACTTAACTATTACATCACGCGCTTCCATAACATATATATATATATATATATATATATATATATATATATATATATTAAATTTTTACTTGAAGGCACTTACAACGCATGTATCGCATAAAATTCGATACTTTTTCTTATAGAAAATGAACTTTTTTTTGACAAGTGTAATCCCGGCAAAGGATGGCTCGGTGTGTAGAATACCGTACAGACTGTTTCGACTTTATAAAGTCGAAACAGTCTGTACGGTATTCTACACACCGAGCCATCCTTTTGCCGGGATTACACTTGTCAAAAAAAAGTTCATTTTCTATAAGAAAAAGTATCGAATTTTATGCGATACATGCGTTGTAAGTGCCTTCAAGTAAAAATTTAATATATACTTTATTCAGCAACGTTTCTAAATAAACAAACATCCAAATCTTATATATTATATATATATATATATATATATATATATATATATATATTATATATATGGTGGACTCTCCTATCGTGAACGATAGTTGAGGGTCAGCAGTGAGTGATTTGTTTCCTACTATGTTGTGCATGCTATCAAGAAGACATTTTGTGTTTTCTTGAGTGTGATAGCAGTCCAGCCTTGCTGCGAGCTATGAAGCAACACTGACAAATGAAATGTTCTAAGGCGAGAATCAGATGTTTTTGTTTTAATGTTAAACACTCAAGAAAATACACTTGTAATAATTTTTGTTGCAAATGATAGTATTGTCTGCGGGAAATATCAATTTATATAAATATAATGAATACAATTCCACTTAACTGAGTCCATGGAATGTTTATGGCAAGTTATCGTACTTACGATGACCCTTCTCTATCTGCTGAATTACTACATTTATACACTCAAGAAAATACACTTGTAATAATTAATGCCCTTCTCCCATCTATGCGTAAATAGAGGGGTTTTATGGGTTCTTTAGTCTTGATAAAGCCAGCAGTCTAGGAGGAGGGAAACAGTTTTTACTTCACTTAAAAATTGTACCCCGCCCTGTCGGTGGGGCGTTAGAATGCACCGACTGCACCTCTACAGAGGGGTAAGACTCCCCCAATGGGGCCACCTGTTGGCCGTGGCAGGCGACCCATGATGCTTAAGGATAGAGCCCAGGTGTATGAGCAGTTCATGACATGCACTACTCCACTTTGGCCCTATCTTGAGCTAGACGGGCGGTCGGAGAGGCCCCCTCCGACCAATCGGCTGGTCATGTCAAGCCCTAGCACCTATATGATTTTCCCAACCCTATTGCCCTTATGGCAAGCCCAAACCCCTTTTTATCATATGGGTGCTAGAAGGCGGTGGCTGCGGGTCTACATGTCCTGGGAATGACGTTAAACTCTATCTGATGGTGAGGTTCCAGTTTTGGAGGTTTGGGGAATGTGGAGCACCCCTTCATCACCATTGCTCCCTGGTCCACTCTGACCCGGCATTAAATGACCCACTGAGGTTGATATGCCGTAAAACAAACCAAACCAAACAAAAATTGTACCAGTATGTCTTGGTGTCGTACATAAAAATTGGTGTCGTACATAAAAATTGTCACTCCCTATAATTCAGCAGGGAGTAACAGAGATAGAGAAGGGCCATGGTAAGCACGATTACTACAAACATTCCAAGGACTAGGTTAAGTGGAATTGTATTCATTATATTTATACAAATTGATATTTTCCGCAGACAATACTATCATTTGCAACAAAAATTATTACAAGTGTATTTTCTTGAGTGTTTAAATGTAGTAATTCAGCAGATAGAGAAGGGTCATCGTTAGTACGATAACTTGCCATAAACATTCCATGGACTCAGTTAAGTGGAATTGTATTCATTATATTTATATAAATTGATATTTCCCGCAGACAATACTATCATTTGCAACAAAAATTATTACAAGTGTATTTTCTTATTTAAATGATAGAGATAAAGTAAACAGCTTTAATGAATAAACGATAAAAATAGACGTTAAAATTCAAGACGAAACTAATAGAAATGAATTTTAACATTAAATATGAAAAAAAGAAATATCTAGCTAAGTACATATTTACATACACCACTTCTACAAAAGAAGTGTAGTAACCTATGAATTTAAAACATTAATGAATGAATAAAAGAAATATCACGATAAATACATACATTTTATCTTATCAACCTAAGTAACACAGTAAGATAATTAATTGTACTATAAATACGTATTCTGTTATTGCTGTGGAATCTTAAAAGAAAAACAGAATTCCAGATAATTCACAATATATTAAGTTACAGAAATTGGTTGAGGCTGTTTTTCGAACTTCAGTCATAGGAAGCGCTATAATTTCAGGGGTTTGAGTTTTGTTTAACGGCATATCAACATCTGTGGGTCATTTAATGCCAATTTCAGGGGATAGACCGGTTGCCACAATAATATCCGTTTTGATCTCTTTATGTTCCACTCAAACTAATAAAATCGTAGTTTAGAAGAAAATATTTTTTTCTAATTATAAGAGGTCTATTTATTATAGTGTAATTATTAGGGTCTACTGGAAATTTGGGGATTGAAAATAAAACGGTATTCGGCTTTTTGGAGAAACAGACAAAAAAGAAATAAGAACAAAGGTTAAAGTTTACAAGGGTAAACACTCATCAGAGTGCCAGTAATTGACCGAGAAATGACCCCGGAAATAGATTTAAAGATAAAAACGGAAGTTCCGGGTTTTGACCGGAAACGGAGGTGACGCCGGGACGAGAAATGGATGAGAAAGATTTTTCGGCCTGGTGAGAGTCAGACATGTCTTCCGGTTTCCCGTATGCGTTTGGGGATAGTAATACAGAACATGATACTATGTTAGAAGATAGAATAATGTGATCATATACTCTCTCTCTCTCTCTCTCTCTCTATCTATCTCTCTCTCTCTATCTCTTTCCTTCTCTATGAAAAAGAACTCACGAGCGTGAAAGAAATAAACAGCTCCCTGTGACTATACAACCTACGTGTTTTGTTTCTGAAATAACGACGACTACTACTACTAACGACTACTACTACTACTACAACTCGAATTTGGCCCTTTAAGTTAAAAAAGTAGAAAAACATTGATCTTGTATTGCATCCTGCTCCTAGCAGAGGGGTTGGGTAAATGCAGATTTTACAAACACGGCACGATGTGCTGATAAACTATTTTTTTTCTTCATTTTTTTATACACTGTTTCCAGCAATAGATTTTTCAATGAAGGTTTTATTTTCACTTTAGCTATAAAATTAAAGGCTTTGCAGTGTTCCAAGAAAATTGATATCTCTTATCACTTAGTGGGAGTCTCCATGGCATAGTGGCTAACACGCTGGACTGCGACATCGTAGTGAGTTCGAACTCCAGTCATGCTAATATGTTCACTATAAGACTAATACCATTAGGAAAGGTATGAACCCATTCATCACCTCATCTATGGGTTAAATAGTACCACGACTGTTCTTCTAGAAGCATGGATTTGGAATTAAATAACCGATGAAGGTTGATATGCCATTAAACAAAGAAACCAAACCAAACCAAACCTTATCACTTTGATTTTTTTTTCGAAAGTCATAACCCAGTTCCTAGAATATTGTAACTTGATTAAGAAGGTCCACCGGAGTTTGATAGTGGTAATAAAACTGTGGGCGGACTGCTATAGAAAGAGAGGAAGAGGAAATAAGAGAAAGTAAAGGTTAAAAAAAGGAGGAGTGGACACACAACGGGTTGTCGGTAACTTGAGCGAGGTATGACATCCGGAAGAGGAATTGAAAGCCGACCGGAAGTCGGGTGTCGACCGGAAGCGGAAGTCACGTGGTGACGAGGAACGAGGAACAACAAGATCGGTCTCTTTTTGCTTTCCGGCGGCGTAGTTTCGGACGGGTCTGCTGGTCCCTAGTTTGGTACAGGAATTTAACAGTGTCCTCCCTATCTTTCTCTCTGTCTTTCCTTCTCTTCGAAACAGAGCCCACGACACGAGCCCGAAAATAAATGCTAAGCCCTTGTGACGATATATCTCACGTGTTGTACCTTTTTTTTTTATCGACAATGACGACCGTCGCGTAACAAATACCCTTTTGGTACCGTGATATTATAATACTACAAATACCTTTTTAGTGCCGTGAATTTTGAGGCACGTTGACAAGCCCCGCTACGTTACAATATGAAGCAATTCTATAATGCATATAGAATATGAAAAATGTAAGATAAATTTGGAAAATTTATTAACAATCATTAAAAAAAGATGTTATGTATACTAGTACAAAATACAAAACGCTGTCAGGGCGATGTAAAAATAAATTTTTTAAACATATTGCCTGAGGGGTGGGAGTTAAAAATTCAATGTCAGTGAATTTGTACCCTAAGTAAGTAAAATCATCAAATTCATTAAAGGATTAAAAAGCAAAACAATTTGAAATGTAAACTTTAAGTATGTATTAATTAATAAAAATTACGTCACTGCTTACGTCACATTACCCAAAATCGTCATAACATAGAATTAAAATTTATTCTACGATTTTTGGCATGTTCAAATTTTGAGTGTATCTATTGAATAAATACACTCAAAATTTGAGTCCTCATTGTTTTTTAAAACAAGATTTAATAAATACATGCCTGGTATTATATATCTATATATGATTTGTTTTATTTTAATACATATTTAAAGTTTACATTTCAAATTGTTTTATTTTTTAATCCTTTTTGGTGATTTTACTTACTTAGGGTACAAACTCGCTGACATTGAATTTTTAACTCCCACCACCAGGCAATATATTTCAAAAATCTATTTTTACATCGCCCGGAGGGTGTTTTTTTAATTTTGTACGAGTATATATAATATAACAATAAATAATACAAGGTGTGTCAAAAAGGTATCGATATATTTTGTACTTTTTGACAGACGTTGTATTCTGAAAAAATAACGTTCCATTCATTGTTCACTTCTATCTTGGTAAATACAGGTTCAATCTCGATACTTTTTGGCACACCTCGTATAGCGAGTAATATAACAACAAATAATAAATAAATAAATAAATAATATACCAAAATCTAGCATAACACACACACTATATATATATATATATATATATATATATATGAGATAAGGTAAAAGGAAAAGTGGACAAAAAATAATGACTCAAACAAGTAGAAGTAGGAGATAAAATATTTCGTCCTTCTTTACGCAAAGAACATCATCAGTCTAACTTTATTCAAAACAAAGTACGTACATTTGTATTTATAGATTTAAGAGAAAGTGAGTTTGTGGTGAAATTGAGGGGTAGGGAGGTTAGAGAGGATTTGATTGAACAGAGAATAGCTATCATATAAAGTGGATGGGGGAGTTCAGAGTGTTTGAGAACCTACATTGACCAGCAGAGGACCTCACTGGGACAATAAATGATAGAGAAGTTTGGCGAGAGATTGTCATGGAAATCCATGCTGATTGCGTAACATAACATGTGCAGATACTGGATGCTATGCAGAGGACCTCCCTGGGACAATGAATGATAGAGAAGGTTGGCGAGAGATTGTCATGGATATCCATGCTAATTGAGCGACATGATGATGATGATATGTATTTATCAGTTAAAATTCTCTTCGCAGTCTTCGCATCAGCACGATGATAGACGATCGGTAAGAAGTCTGACTGAAGGTATATCAATCGGGTTTCCATCTCAGCTGGAGGTAGCCTTCAAATGTCTAGCCACACTGAAGAGACGTGATATCTTGAAACACGGTGTCTGTGAATGACTATATATATATATATAATATATATATATATATGTGTGTGTGTGTGTGTGTGTGTGTGTGTGAACGTAAACAAATATGGCTATTTTCAGCCGACAATATTTGGGAGAATATGTGCTTAATTGAAGTCAAACCTAATTTTTTTGAAAGTTAATTCATTAATGATTAATTAGGCGGGATTTAACTACTTAAATGTAAGGCTAAACAAATTGATTTTTCTCGATTTGTTTAGCCTTACATTTAAGTAGTTAAATCCCGCCTAATTAATCATTAATGAATTAACTTTCAAAAAAATTAGGTTTGACTTCAATTAAGCACATATTCTCCCATATATATATATATATATATATATATATATATATATATATATATATGGGGAAGCCAGCTAGTGTAGTGGTTAGAATGTCCGCCTGTCAGCCTGACAGGTAGGGTACGAATAACGCACAAAGCACTGCTTTGTCAATAGCTCTGCTGATGAGGCCTAATAGGCTGAACTGTACATACAGAGATCGACTTTTTCTCGATTTGTTTACGCTTTACATTTAAACCGATATGCACGCCTAATTCATTTAATTATAATTAATTAATTAACAAAATTAGGTATGATTTTAATTAAGCACATAATCTCCCATAAATTGTCGACCTTCGCCATTTCAAACACATTGTTTGACTACTTCATATATATATATATATGAATAAGTTTTTGGTACAAGCAAATTTGTAAAATACTATGAGTAGTGGAATCATATGTATTGCACAGAGCCAGATCTTAACAGCATTTAAGTATTCTTGGAGCTGTTTATATTTTATTCCACCGCTCCGCCCTGTGCAGACAAAGACCTAGACACTCCCTTTACCTGCTGGGAGATATTTCCATCCCTGGCGTGACTTGAGGGGTTTAAATTTTTTCTCTCCCTCCTCTGACTCACCATTCTCCCTCCATTCGTTCCAAGAATATTTCTCTTAATTTATATACAATCTGACTTTTAATCTCCACCGGTGACAAAGAGAGACCTGAAAAGAGCCGGACGGAAGGGCCCTCGTATTTCATACCCCCTCCATATTTTTTTCGTTATAAAACATTGTTTTATTTCTCCATCCCTCATTTTTGTACAATATCTCGGCAATACATATGATTCCACTACTCGTAGTTAAACGGTATAACCACACTGATGAGAGGTGATACCTCGAAACACGTGTCTGTGGATTACTTTTTTTTATATATGCTCCCAAATTTGGTTGAGCACTTTAATTAGAAGGGATTTAATTGCAAAATTCACCGTATTCGGCGTACAGCTAAACCTCGCTCTGTTTACATAAACAAAGTTTGAGGCCTCTAGTGAATTTCATTTCCGCTTAGAAATGTAGCGATTAAATAGTCTCCTATATTTGACAGCTGCTTGTGGCCGTACGGGTAAGAGGTTTGGCGAACGAAAGTTCATTCGGGTCTCGAACCCGGCCAGAGGTAGCTGTTAAACGGTATAACCACACTGATGAGACGTGATACCTCGAAACACGTGTGGATTACTTTATTATATATATATATATATATATATATATATATATATATATATATATATATATATAATGGACTCTCATCGATTTTCGACGCATGAGGGTTCCTACAATAAACAACCCACACAATGATTTCTTTATAGTGGTGAAGGCTTGTGTTGGACCATCCGCACTTTTTGGCACAGTCGATAGGAAAAAATTGGTACACGAATGCCACAAACCCATTCAACGACTGGCCTCAGGAATTTTGAATTCAGAGTTTTCCTTTTCTTAGACTGGTTACCTACCCAAGGTTAAAGAGCCCAGTCTGCCCTGGGGTGGTTGGGTTTTTGTGGATGTATGTGTGTATGTGTGTGCTCATAAATATATATGCCCAGAGACAATTTACAGTCGTTACGTTGAAAGCACCGACCGACTCCCGCTAGATCACCGAAGTTAAGGAGCAATGAGCCAGTTCAATACTTATGTTTTTGACCATTTGAGCAAAAGCATGTACTGTAAGCAACCTGATATCAAAATAACTTGATTCGGCATTAAATAACTCGAAAAGGGTTGATATGCCATAAAAAAACCACCTGCATACTGACAGCAAATGAATATGAATATAAATCTAAAGGGCAGTTGTGTGAATCTGTATGTCCAGAGGAAACTTCGAAAATAAAACAATTAACGACAAAGTAAATATATATACACATTAAATATCACCAGGGCTTGGTTTTCTATACATATATAAAAGAAAGTTGTGTGTATATGTATGTCCGGAGAAACTTCGAAAATAAAACAATTAATGACAAAGTAAATATATATACACATTAAATATCACCAGGGCTTGGTTTTCTATACATATATAAAGGACAGTTGTGTGCATATGTATGTCCGGAGAAACTTCGAAAATAAAACAATTAACGACAAAGTAAATATATATACACATTAAATATCACCAGGGCTTGGTTTCTATACATATATAAAGGACAGTTGTGTGTATATGTATGTCCGGAGAAACTTCGAAAATAAAACAATTAACGACAAAGTAAATATATATACACATTAAATATCACCAGGGCTTGGTTTCTATACATATATAAAGGACAGTTGTGTGTATATGTATGTCCGGAGAAACTTCACCAGGGCTTGGTTTTTGAGAAAAAATAATGAAGATTTGATTTTGATATTCGTGAAGATAATTAAAAAAATTAAATTTAATGATAACAACATGTTTTTTTTTTTTTTGCATTTAGTATTTTAAATAGTAGACATTAATTTTTCTTTTCAGAGTGGCTGCTCCAAGGCAACGTCTATTTTACATAATGATTTTAATAGGGTCTGCTGCGTATTAATCCAACCCATGTTCAACAATAATGGATCTGCGAGACTACCTTTTTTGGCCCCCTCCCTCTACCTAGGCGACGCCGAGTAGCCGCTTCTAGTATAATATAAATGAATGTTTTCGGATTAGTAGCGTTATTTCGACACTTGCTTTAGCTCCAATATATATATATAATGGTACACAGTAATAACCTACTCGAGTTTCACCATAAGGATCTTCAGGGTTAAATCCACTGGATTAAGTAAGTCACCTTTTCCACAAATACCATATATATATATATATATATATATATATA
The DNA here is from genome assembly GCA_023376005.1 of Doryteuthis pealeii. Taxonomy (NCBI): domain Eukaryota; kingdom Metazoa; phylum Mollusca; class Cephalopoda; order Myopsida; family Loliginidae; genus Doryteuthis; species Doryteuthis pealeii. The sequence goes on along the minus strand of CM042177.1, from coordinate 21,385,786 downwards.
TATATATATATATAAACGGTAAGAATACACAGAACGTCCTACCGTGGAAGCCAACACATGGACATGGTAATGTGGGCCACCCAGCAAGAATCTATGTGGCTCACATTAATATACATATATATATATATATATATATATATATATATATTATATATTTACGTAGTATGGATTGATAATAAAACATATATTTACATAGATATACAAATACATATACATATAATAAATAAGTAATCCACAGACACGTGTTTCGAAGTATCACTTCTCATCAGTGTGGTTATACCGTTAACAGCTACCCCTGGCCGGGTTTGAGACTCGAATATATTGTTTTCAATCTTATCAACACACACAGACACAGACACAGACACACACACACACACACACACACATATATATGTGAATAAAAGGAAGTGAATCTGACGGTATGTAGTATAATAAAAAAAAATTGAAAAAAACACAGGTTTAAATGAGTTAAGTGGTGAGTTTATAAATAATAAACTCACCACTTAACTCATTTAAACCTATGTTTTTTCAATTTTTTATTATACTACACACACACACACACACACACATAATATATATATATATATTTATATATGAGAACGTAAACAATATGGCTATTTTCAGCCGACAATATTTGGGAGAATTTAAGTTAATTCATTAATGATCCCGCCTAATTAATCATTAATGAATTAACTTTCAAAAAAATTAGGTTTAACTTCAATTAAGCACATATTCTCCAAATATATATATATATATATATATATATATATATATATATATATATATATATATATATATGCTAGAGGAGTACGAATACATAAAGTCAATGGTAACTGTCAGTTTCTTGGCGATGCGATTTTCAAATCAAATCTATATACATACTGCTAAGTCTATACATACATACATACATACATATATACGCATACATACATAACTACAGCCTGCTGAGTCCAACCACACTGACCAGACGTGATACGTTGAAACACGGTGTCTGTGGATGATTATATATATGTATATATATATGTATATATATATATATATATATATATATATATATATGTGTGTGTGTGTGTGTGTGTGTGTGTGTGTGTGTGTGTGTGTGTAAGGTATCCAAAATGACTGGTTGTTAGGGATGATTCTATTTGGGATCTTCAAAATCTCACTGCACAACCATACTGTATGCAAACATATATTCATACAAGGATTTTTATAAATCCCTAAAGAGAGCTCAATGTATAATAATCAATAAATTACATTAAATGCAGAGCAATGTTTAACTTTTAAAGAAAGAAAAAACTTAACAGACCGTCATTCCGTAATAAATTTATTTCGACCAAAAACTGAAAAGGTTTTACCAAAAAAGTTTACAAAAAATTCTTTTACAAAAATTAAAAAAAAAACTTTTGTAAAATCCGTCTGAAGAGGCTGGCCTCTTAAGGATTTTTAGAAATTTAAAAGAAAAAAAAAATTAAAACCTTTTGAGTTTCTGGTCGAAATAAATTTATTACGGAAGGACGATTTGTAAATTTTTTTCTTTTTTTGAAAGTTATATATATACAGACATACATACATAAAGAGTGCTCAACATCGGCAATAGAACGAATATATTTGTTTGCATAACCTCAGTGTCAAAAGCGCTGAATGGCATATATATATATATATATATATATATATATGAAGAGACTATATAATTATATATATATATATATATATATATATATATATTGGGAGAATATGTGCTTAATTGAAGTCGTACCTAATTTTTGAAAATTAATTAATTAATAATTAATGAATTAGGCGGGAATACCTATTCAAATGTAAGGCTAAATAAATCGAAAAATATCAGTCTCTGTATGTACATTTCATCCTATTAGGCCTCATCAGCAGAGCTATAGACAGGAAGACCGCTTTGTGTGTGATTCGAACCCTGACTGTCAATCTGACAGGCAGAGACTCTAACCATTATACTAGCAGGCCCTTCCCAGATTTTTCGTTTTGTTTAGAAGTAGGTTATACTTTATGGTTATGTAATGGTTAGAGTCTCTGCCTGTCAGATTGACAGTCAGGGTTCGAATCACACACAAAGCGGTCTTCCCGTCTATAGCTCTGCTGATGAGGCCTAATAGGATGAAATGTACATACAGAGACTGATATTTTTCGATTTGTTTAGCCTTACATTTGAATAGGTATTCCCGCCTAATTCATTAATTATTAATTAATTAATTTTCAAAAATTAGGTACGACTTCAATTAAGCACATATTCTCCCAAAAATTGTCGGCTAAAAAGTCATATCAAAACACATCGTCTGTTTGTTTACTTCTCATATATATATATATATAATATATATATATATATATATACTGAATGA
>CM042177.1:21318417-21378417 GCA_023376005.1 Doryteuthis pealeii | reverse complement strand
AGAAAGACACTGGGGCGCATGAATATGATTTTACTGCGTCCTTTTAGATGGCAATCTCTGGTGCAGTGACTGGAAATCTAGGAAACTGATGTAAAGCCTGCGTTCCCCAAAGCCGTTCAGTTATTTTACCACGGTTTGTCACTGATACTAGACTCTGGGGAAGGAGAACATGCGGTGCGTGTCGCACAAGCGTACAACATGTAAACATGTGTAGATATTTCTACAAGACCCACGGCGATGGAGGAAATATTTCTACAAGTCCCATGGCGATGGAGGAACGGTGACGTGTACAGGGTTGACAGGTTCGTGGCCCATCTAACGCCGCTGCATTGTTGATCGAACAGCAACTTGCTTCGGTGAAGTCGTGATTGACTGAGCAGCTCCTTGGGTAGCACTGCTCACCCAGACATCTGGGGAGGGCCTAGAAAAAGTGGCCTAAACAAATGCCTGTTCACTTATCAAGCTGGCCAGCAAACTGCGGTTGGCGGCTGTTCATATCAGCAGGACGCAAAGATATTACAACATAAAAGTGAAGGAAGCAAGGAAGGTAAAAATAAAAGGGTCAAAGGGAAAATGTTGTTGGCATCCTTCTGTCTGCTAGAGACGATGACGTAGTGTCCATTTTTTTTAAAACAGCATCTGTGCGAGTGGCTGAACAGGCCAATTTTTGAATGGCAATCTCTGGTGTAATGACTGCAAACACAAAGTAATGCTCGATGTAGGTGCTGTTGTCTCTCCTTCCTTCTGGCTCTCTTTTCTATGGCGACGTCTTTTCTCTCTTTTTCACTCCTTTTCGTGCCTTGTTTGGCAAGGGGTTGTTGTATACTCATATATACTTACATAATACGTACGTCGGGTATATAATAGAGACAGACAAATAGATTAATTATTATTATTATTATTATTATTATTATTATTATTATTATTATTACTAGCAAATATATGCACCCTCCGGGTGCAAGTATTTAAGTTTTGATATAATAAAATATCATATTAAATTAGAAAGGCTAATGAAACTGACTAAGAATGCAGATAAAAAGATCTGCAACAGAGGGGGTATAATAAAAAAAATAGAACAACTTTGAAACTAACTATTCCATCATTTTCCATTACTCCCCTCTTTCATTGGTAAATTTTCCTAATTTAACTATTTAGTTAAAATAGAAAGTAAAGGATAATATTACAGTTATTTCTTCTTGTAAATAAATTTCTTTTAAGATTTATCCACGAGATTTTTTGTTTATATTTCTTAAGATAAAACCAAACAATTAGAAATCAATAATACCAAGCACATATTTATTAAAATAAAATTTTAAATATCAATATGCAAATTAGCCTTCTCGTTCAAACTGTAAACCGCTATTTTGTTGTATATATAAATACAATTGCATGTTATTAGTACGTAGATATGGTCAACAGTATTAATAATGTAAAACAATTTTTATTAATAACTGAACGTTTAAAAGAATGAAATCATGGAGAATTTGACGTAAATAATTAAGGGAATTGTGACTTGAGTAGTAATATAGTTTCGGTTACAGACAGAAAAACACACAATCTCCATTATAATAAGATTATTATCAAAATACCCCCCCCCATAACATATTGCCTGAGGGGTGGGAGTTAAAAATTCAATGCCAGCGAGTTTGTACGCTAAGTAAGTAAAATCATCAAATTCATTAAAGGATTCAAAAATAAAACAATTTGAAATGTAAACTTTAAATATGTATTAAAATAAAACAAACTATATATAGATATATAATACCAGTCATGTATTTATTAAAACTTGTTTTTAAAAAAACAATGAGGACTGTCTAATGTTGCATGTTCAAATTTTGAGTGTATTTATTCTATGTTATGACGATTTTGGGTAATGTAACGTAAGCAGTGACGTAGTTTTCGTTACAGACAAAAACCGGAAGCGAATCTCCATTATTAATAGAGATTATTATTATTATTTTCACTCCTTTTGAGTTTTTCCCGTTAGCTGATGGCCTTTCACTGGAGTCTGAGTTTCCTCAGGTCTCCAGGACTCTTCTGAGTATTATAGCCGATTGCAGCAATGCAGTAGTCTAGATGGTCTCAATTATTCCTCTGATTTTGAGATCCTCCAGTCATTTTCCCAATCTTTTTGGGACCGTTCCAAGTGCACCAGCTACAATTGGTATCACTTTCACCATCATATTCCACAGCTATTTGTAATTCTCTGGCAAGGTCCAGGTATTTGTTTATCATTTTCACCATGTGATCTACTGAAACCGTAAAGTCCACCGGTTTACAAGCTCTCCCTCTGTTTTTTTGTTAATCAACACTAGGTCTAGTCTTCTGGCTGGGATAGGGTGATCCATCTTTATCTCGAAGTCCGTTTCATTCTCAAGAACAGATTTTGGTTTATGCATATACCCTTTTGTTGAATGGTCAAAATGTAATCATTATCTAATTTAATAATTCCCAGTGGATCACCTTCCCAACCCAGTCGTGCCCAGCTTTGTATTCCCGTTGTGCTAGTTAATTCACTTAATACATGGTTTACAGTTTCATCTCTGTCACTGCAGAGTCTAGATTTACTATTTTGTTGTATATTATCAATTTTTGCTTTGATATAATTTGATCTTATGGCATTTATTTTATGTATCAATTATTAGAGATTCAGTTTCTCTCTTGAGGTTTCCTCTTCTTTAACCATGTCCAAGTCTTTTTATGTGCAACCTTTCCGAAGTGTCCATATAATTGTTTTCTTCCCATTTTTCAGCTTGACAGTCGAGGTTTCGAGTCACACACGGAGTAGTCTCCCATGTCTATAACCTTGCTGATGAGACCTAATAGGTCGAAATGTACATTCAGGAATTGACATTTTCTCGATTCGTTTAGCCTTACATTTGAACATATATGCCCGCCTAAATTCATTAATTATTAACTAATTAATTTTCAAAATTAGGTATGACTTCAATTAAGCACATATCCTCCAAAAATTGTCGGCTTAAAGCCATATAAAAATAAACACATTTGTTTGTTTACTTAACCTCATATATATATATATATATATATATATATATATATATGAAGATCGCCCCGCGTGTGACTCGAACCCTTTGTGTCGAAACGGCTTCTTACCATCACGCCAAACGGAAATCGCAATTTCTCTCGCTTTGTTTAGGTATTAGTAGCACTTCCGTTTGGCGTGATGGTAAGAAGCCGGCGTGCCGTTTCGACACAAAGGGTTCGAGTCACACGCGGGGCGATCTTCGTATCTATAGCTCTGCTGATGAGACCTAATATATATATATATATATATATATATGAGGTTAAGTAAACAAACAAATGTGTTTATTTTTATATGGCTTTAAGCCGACAATTTTTGGAGGATATGTGCTTAATTGAAGTCATACCTAATTTTGAAAATTAATTAGTTAATAATTAATGAATTTAGGCGGGCATATATATATATATATATATATATATATATATATATATATAACACTTTCATCTCTGTTTGCTTAATATTGTCCGCTTCTAAAATTCCTAAGTATTTGTAACTTTCTTTTTCTTCAAGTGATTTTATAGTGTCTTGATGTGGTAGTTGTATTTCTTCCATTAATCCCCCCCCCCAGGTTTTATTACTAGCATGGCACATTTTTCGATTCCGAATTCCATCCCTATATCCTGGCTATATATTCTAATGGTTTGTACCTGGGTTTCAAGTTCTTTTTCATTTTTTGCAAAATCTTTTATGTCATCCATGTACATAAGGTGGTTTATTTTTTTCCTGTGAGTTAGTGAATTTGTATCCCCCTGTGCATTTTCTGAGTATATGATTGAGTGGCATCATTGCGATAATAAATCGTAGTGGTGATAGCGAGTCTCCTTGGAAAACACCTCTTTAGATTTATTGTTATTATCATCATTATTATCATTATTATTATTAACTAGCAAAATAAAAAAACACCCTCCAGGCGATGTAAAAATAGATTTTTGAAACATATTGCCTGAGGGGTGAGAGTAAAAAATTCAATGTCAGCGAGTTTGTACCCTAAGTAAGTAAAATCATCAAATTCATTAAAGAATTAAAAAATAAAACAATTTGAAATGTAAACTTTAAATATGTATTAAAATAAAACAAACTATATATAGATATATAATACCAGTGATGTATTTATTAAAACTTGTTTTAAAAAACAATGAGGACTGTCTAATGTTGCTTGCTCAAATTTTGTGTGTATTTATTCTATGTTATGACGATTTTGGGTAATGTGACATAAGCAGTGACGTAGTTTTTGTTACAGAAAAGAAACTGGAAGCGAATCTCCATTATTAATAGATTTTTCACACCAGCATTAGCTGATGGTCTTTCACTGGAGTCTGAGTGACAGCAAGTCTCCTCAGGTCTCCAGGACTCTTCTGAGAATTCTGGCAGATTGCAGCAGTGCAGTATTCTGGATGGTCTCAATTCTTCCTCTGATTTCCAGATTTTCCAGTCTTTTTTCCAAGCTTTTTGGGACCGTTCCAAGTGCACCAACTACAATGATATCACTTTGACTTTCATGTTCCATAACTTTTCAGTTCTCTGGCAAGGTCCTGATATTTGTCCATTTTTTCATTTTCTTTTAGCTTCACCCTGTGATCTGCTGGCACTGCAAAATCCACCAGTTGACAAGTTCTTTCTTTTTTGTTAATCAACACTAGGTCTGGTCTTCTTGCTGGGATAAGGTGATCCGTTTTTATCTCAAAGTCCCAGATAATTTTATGCGTTTCGTTCTCAAGAACAGATTCCGGTTTATGCATATACCATTTTGTTGTATGGTCAAATTTTTATTTCTTTGCATAATTCCCAGTGGATCACCTTCCCAACCCAGTCGTGTCTAGTTTTGTACTCCCGTTGTGCTAGTTTGCTACATTCGCATAGTACATGGTTAACAGTCTCATCTCTATTACCGCATAGTCTACATTTACTATTTTGTTGGATCTTATCAATTTTCGCTGTCATATAGTTTGTCCTTATGGCATTATTTTGTGCAGCAATTATTAGTGATTCAGTTTCTCTATTAAGGTTTCCTTTTCTTAACCATGTCCAAGTCTTTTCATGTGCAACCTCTTCGATTTGTCGTTTGAAGTGTCCATATAATTGTCTTTCTTCCCATTTTTGTTTTCTAGTCATTGTTGTTTTTCTGTTTGTCCATATGTCACATCTACTATTGTTGGCCGCCATAAGTAATCTGTCTTTGGTCTTTCTTGTGTAGTCTTCGAGTTGTTGGATTGTGGTTTCTACGCAGTCCTCTATGTTGGCAAGACCTCTTCCCCCTTCATTTCTTGACACATATAATCTATCTCTATCATCTCTAGGGTGGAGAGCCTTGTGCATGGTCATTAATTTTCTCGTCCTTTGGTCAATCTGTCTGAGTTCTTCTTTTGTCCATTTTAAGAATGGTCCTGAGTATCTTTAATAGAAACAGCCCAGGTATTGATTCCTTTGATCAGATTTCTGCTGTTAAGTTTGGTTTCTAGAAGTTTTCTAGTTCTCCTGAGATATTCTTTTTTTAACTTTTCCTTTCATTTCTGTTTGCTTAATATTGTCCGCTTCTAAAATTCCTAAGTATTTGTAACTTTCATTTTCATCAAGTGATTTTATAGTGTCTTGATTTGGCAGTTGTATTCCATTCATTAATTTTCTTTCACCCTGTTTCATTACTAGCATAGCACATTTTTCAATTCCAAATTCCATTCCTATATCTTGGCTATATATTCTAATAGTTTGTACCAGGGTTTCTAATTCTTTTTCATTTTTTGCAAAATTTTCTATGTCATCCATGTACATAAGGTGGTTTATCTTCTCTTGTGCGCTAGTGAATTTGTATCCCCCTGTACATTTTTTAAGTATACTAGCAAATATATGCACCCTCCGGGTGCAAGTATTTAAGTTTTGATATAATAAAATATCATATTAAATTAGAAAGGCTAATGAAACTGACTAAGAATGCAAATAAAAAGATCTGCAACAGAGGGGTATAATCGAAAAATAGTTGAAACTAACCATTCCATCATTTTCCATTATCTTTCATTGGTAAATTTTCTTAATTCAACTATTGAGTTAAAATAGGAAGTAAAGGATAATATTACAGTTATTTCTTCTTGTAAATAAATTTCTTTTAAGATTTATCCACGAGATTTTTCTTTTTATTTCTTAAGATAAAACCAAACAATTAGAAATCAATAATACCAAGCACATATTTATTAAAATAAAATTTAAATATCAATATGCAAATTAGCCTTCTCGTTCAAACTGTAACCGCTATTTTGTGTATATATAAATACAATTGCATGTTATTAGTACGTAGTATGGTCAACAGTATTAATAATGTAAAACAAGTTTTATTAATAACTGAAGGTTTAAAAGAATAAAATCATGGAGAATTTGACGTAAATAATTAAGGGAATTGTGACTTGAGTAGTGATATAGTTTCGGTTACAGACAGAAAAGCAAACAATCTCCATTATAATAAGATGACTGAGAGGCATCATTGCTATAATGAACAGTAGTGGTGATAATGAGTCTTCTTCGAAGATACCTCTTTGGATTTTTACTTCTACCAGGGATTGTTTTCCTGCTTTTAATTGAACTCTCCAGTTTTCCATGGCTTTTTCAATATTATTATTATTATTATTATTATTATTATTATTATTATTATTATTATTATTATCATACGTGACAAACCTTTCTTATCCCAAATAAAAACGAATGAGTTTCACTGACATTGTCTAGACTTAAGATTTATCTCCGATCAAATCAATTAACTTCTTATGGGATTATCAAAACAATTAACGAAACGAGAAACGTCCATATTTGCAAACGACGCACTGAATAGGACGCCATAAGAAAAAATGGCGCCAATATGAAAATTATTTAATTTTTTTATTTCCTAGACGAAGCTTTTTCTCGAAGATGTCCTGTTGGATTATTTTGATATATAAGGTGTACTACAATACACCACTTAAATCTATACACTAAGCGAGGTCACGTGGTTTAAACGTCAGCCAATCAACAGCCCGAATACCTGGCTGGTTAACTGCTTAATCGCTGATACTGAGAGATATCCATTTGCAATCATTGATGAAGGACCTGCAAGACTGAGGAGCACAAAGGAACAACCAAAGATTCTTTACTGACGATCACACTCTGCGTAACACAAAGGATTTCCGCTGGACAAGCGCTCTTGCTTGAAGCCTGAAGGATGGCTACTAAAATCGTAACAGGTTATGGACCCAGCACGCTTCCACTAAAATCATAACAGGTTATGGGCCCAGCACGCTTCCACTAAAATCGTAACATGTCCAAATGCAACTCTTAGTGTCAAAAACGAAGAAAATGTGGAAAAATTGTTTACTATAAATTATTATCATTACTAGATAAAAACAAGAAGAGAAAAAAACACCCCCGCGCGATGTAAAAATCTATTTTTGAAAGAGGCAATTTTTTGTTCTTTTCTTTATCTTTTTATAAAACTAAGGGCATGTATTTATTAAAACTTGGGACCATATGACCTTAGGCACCCCTTTTGCGATCTCGATTCGTAAGCATATGTTTTTCATTTACACCGTCAAAATCTGGTTGTTTATTAACAGACGATTTTTAGAGTTTTTTTTTAATTATAAAACTAACCCCTAACCCTAACCTCTTACAAACAACCAGATTTTGACGGTGTCAATGAAAAACCTGTCCTTATGAATCGAGATCGCAAAAGTGGTGTCTAAATGTCAGATGGTCCAAAAATTATTTTAAAAAACAATGAGGACCGTCTAAGGTTGCATACTCAAATTTTGAGTGTATTTATTTTATGTTATGACGATTTTGAGTAATGTAAAATAAGCAGTGGCGTAGATTCAGTTACAAATAGAGACCTAATCTCCGTTATTAATAGAAGATAGAAGACTAGCCACAAAAAACACCATGTAAAAATTAATTTTTGAAAGACATTGCCTGAGGGGCGCGAGTTGAAAATTCAATCCCAAAGAGTTTTTATCATAATTAAGTAAAATCATAAAATTTATTAAGGGAGTAAAAAAAAAAAACAAAAAAAAAAACAAAATAGAAAAAACAATTTGAAATGAAACTTAGTCCTAAAACAAAATGTTACGTGCATCTATTAATTAATAATTAATTTCTCATTTTGAATATTTTGTACATAAATTTAACACAAAAGCGTAGGTAGTCATCTATTTGTAAACTTTTAGTTCAGTTCTTTTTACTGAAAAAAGGGTGAGAGGAAAAATAATTAAAAATTGATTTACGAATTTCTCAAATAATTTTAAACATTTTTTTAATAGTAATACAATCTTTTGGTTAATTTCACTGCTATAATGCGTTGGGTAAAAGAGGGTAAACCAACACAAAATATTTGGTAGGGAAAAGACAAATCAATTTATACAAGTAACAATATTTAGTTAACAACATATAACAATATAAAGAAAGAAAGAAAGAAAGAAAGAAAGAAAGAAAGAAGCAAACAAACAAACAGCATCTATATCTATCTATACATATATAAAGGGCAGTTGTGTATATGTGTATGTCCGGAGGAAACTTCGAAAATAAAACAATTAACGACAAAGTAATATATATATATATATATATATATATATATATATATATATATATATATATACATTCACTATCACCAGGGTTTGTTTTTTTTTAGCAAAAATTATGAAGATTTTATTCATATTTGGGAAGATATTTTTAGATTAAAATTTGTATAGTAACAGAAAGTAATTGAAATATGATGTTGATTGATTGAATTAATCGCCTCATTTATATATATATTTTTTTAAATTGTAAATTATTGAATTAAAATTTATTATATATTGTTATATCTTTACGTAGGGATTTTACGGGGCATCCAGTGAGGATCTAACTTGTGATATGTAATAATGGATCTGCGAGACTAACTTTTTAAAAATCCCACCCCTACCCAGGCGACGCCGGGTAGCCACTTCTAGTACAATATAAAGAAAATAAGTAAGAAACATACAATATAAATAAATAAATAAATACAATTTTTTAATTAATTTCATAGTTTATATAGTTGATTCATTTAAATAATATATAGTTTAAATCCGGGTTAGCTCAGTCGGTAGAGCGTTCGGCTAGTAAACCACAAGGTTCCTAGTTCGATACCAGCCCTCGCCAACTCAGCGTGTGAGTAGCACAGGGATCTGTGCGGTGAAGTAAGGGGCTGATGGTAGATGTGATGCCCCACCTCAGACGCAAAAACAATCTCTTTGGTCTAGCGCTAGTGAAAAGGGGATAGACTCTCTGGCTGATAGTCCACCCCGACGACTTTACTTATATATATATATATATATATATATATATATATATATATATATAAGGATTCAAACTTTGAATTATAAGGAACAGCTTTTATTTATTTTATTAATATCAATTGTTCTTTATTCTATGTATTGACGATTTTGCTAATTGTGACATAAGTAGTGACGTATTTTTGGTTACAAAGAGAGACTGAATCTTCATTATCAGTAGGTTAGTTACTTAAAACCATATATTTTCTTGCAAATTATTGGTGTTAGATAGGAATACTTGGAACTATATATTTGCGTAAAGAAGAAATGAATCAAATTTAGGCATTAAATAACCCATTATCAACAAGAAGTTGATATGCCGTTAAACAAATAAACCAGACTTATAAATAATAATAATAATAATAATAATAATAATAATAAACATTTATAAATGAATTAAAATTTTGGCATTAAATAACCCACGAGGATTTGATATGCCTTTAAAGAAATAAAACCAAACCAAATTTATAAATAGTTTAGATTACAATCAAACTTTTAGAAATGGATCGAATTTTGTCACTAGATAACCCATAAAGAGTTGATATGCCTTTAAAGAAAGAAAAACAATTCAAATCAATAAATAGTTATGGATAAAATTTTGACTTTAGGAGCTGATGTCGTTTACTTTTATTGTTCAACCCGATTACTATCAGATTATGAGACATTGAGCAAAATAATTACGACCCACTTTCAAAACTTTGTCGGCATTAAATGACCCACCCAGGTTGATATGCCGTAAAACAAGCCAAGCCCAACCAAACTGTTATAGGTGATACACCCTATAAGACTAATGGAATGCGCCGACAGTTTACTATAAGTAACAGGGATAATTGTGGCTTGGCGAGTAAGCCAATGCGAGTAAGCCAATGCCTCTATTGTCGGACGTAATTTCCACTTATCTCTTGTATTTGTCTACTTTCTGTTAATACCTTTTTCTACATTTGTTACCCGTCGTTTTGTTCTTATTTTAAAAAATAATTACGACCCACTTTCAAAACTTTGTCGGCATTAAATGACCCACCCAGGTTGATATGCCATAAAACATGCCAAGCCCAACCAAACCAAACCAAATCAATGAAACAATTTCAAATCCAAACAAAACTGCTTTCATCTAACCCCCAATAAACCCTCAGTCGTTAGAGTGTTCGGCTATAAATCACAAGGTTCTTGGTTCGATACCGGCCCTCGCCAACTCAGCGAATGAGTAGCACAGGGATCTGTTCGGTAAAGTGAAGAGCTGATGGCAGGTGTGGCGCTCGACCCCAGATGTTAAAATAATCTCCTTTGTCTAGCGCTAGTGAAAAGGGGATAGACTCCCTCGCTGTCTGTCCGATACCGACATTAAGCCGCCCCGACGACTTTACTTACTTTACAATCATATAATAAGATAATAAAGGGGTGCAGTAAAAACTTTAAAATAATTACGACCCACTTTCAATACTTTGTCGGCATTAAATGACCCACTGAGGTTGATATGCCATAAAACAAACCAAACCAAACCTCAACTTACACCAAAAATACAATTTCAAATCAGAACAAAAAAGCTTACATCTAACTTCCAATAATGGGCAGGTTGAGGGGTTCAGTAAAAACTCAAAAATAATTACGACCCACGTTCAAATCTTTGTCGGCATTAAATGACCCACCCAGGTTGATATGCCGTAAACCAAACCGAACCAAAACCAAATCCATGGACGCTGGCTATCATCGTCTGCGGGTCTGTGCCGGACTCTTAGAACTTTGAAAAGATTGGACGAGACATTGTATCAATTATGTTCGACCGCTCTGTGGACTCGAAAAGATTAAAAGAATTTTCCGTGGCCGCCGTCACCATTCACATAGAAAAAGGAGCAGCGATCGAAGACCGTCATTTGCACGGCACGTGATCTCTCACCAACCTTTCAATTCTCCAGCCTCGTTTTCAAATAATCCTCAAGGCCTTTTTCGCGTTACCAGCCACCGATCACCGGCTTCTCATTAAAACACACACAAACTACAAACGAGCAAAACTGGACACTTTGGTTCCTTTAATCGTCTCTCCACTTTAAACAACGCCGAAAAACACTCGGGAAGTCTTTCTGGCCTCTGTGTTTTTCAGCAGAGGATTTCGGACCGGTCAATTCGATTTTCGCCGCTTGCTAGGATGTTGTTGATCTTTTGAGAGTCGCCCGGCATGGACCGGTCAATCAGACGACAGCCATTGATCTCTGACGGGGGACGCTGGTAACATAAGTCGTTGCGGTAATTTTCGTTGGGGTTGGTGTTGGTGGTAGTGATAGCTGTGATAGCTGCAGTCGTCGTCGTCGTCGGCGGCGGCGGCAGTGGCGGTGCGTGCGAGGGAGGAATGGAAGGAGTAATGGAGTGGAAAGTGGGATAGGCAGGAACGGCCGACGATAATCCCCAGTGAATTTGCGTCCTGGACTTCAAGGAGGAACGGACAATCCACTTCCCTTGTGTTAGGCCTCGGCATTAATTGTTGTAACTTACTGTCCAAGAGAAAAAAAAACGATGAGCATTCGTGTTTGAACGGATCGAGAATAAAGATGGAGAGACAGAAGTGTTTGAGGAAGACGAAGAGAGATATATATATATATATATATATATATATATATATATCATTATTATTATAATGGTACACAGTAATAACCTACTCGAGTTTCACCATAATTATCTTCAGGTTTAAATCCACTGAATTAATCAATATATTGATTAATTACAGCCGATTGCACGTGTGTATTTTTTGGCAAAAAAAAACAGAACCTTTCCTCTCATGAGCCCTCAAATGATTCATCAAACCACCTGCAGATCCACAAAGTTTGATGCAAATATGACATAGGAAGGACGTCCTTCCCATTGAATCAGATGAATCAGATAATAAAAGTTGATGCTTATGCACCACCATAAGTCTCTTAAGACCAGTAGCTGACTTACAGACTTTGTTACAGATTGCATAAGACACATTGTTTGTTCCTGGAGTTTGCATGAATTGCCCCTGGTGAGATTTCCAACCCTCCATGTTCTCTCCAATATGACAGGTGTATCCCTTTCGAAGTTGAGGCTTAAGTCTTTCATGCTCAATTCTTTCACTCTCAAAACTGGTACAGCCATCATCCACATGAATTCTCCAGTCAGTTCTCTTCAATGCCAGTTTTTCCCAGTTGTCAGGATTTTTTAAATTATTTTTACAAGGTTGTTTTTAAGCAATCCTTATACCTCTTCCAAGGCTTATGCTGTGGCCTTTTGCCATCATGCAGCTGACCGTAAAGGTGTTGCTTTGGCATTCTAGCATCTGTCATATGCACAACGTGACCTGCCCAACGCATTTGGGCCGTTATGATAAGAGTTTCAATACTTGATAGATAGATAGATAGATAGATAGATAGATAGATAGATAGATACATATTAACAGAACTATATAGATAAATATTTAGAGAAATAGATAGATAGATATATAAAAACAGAACTCGACAGATAGATAGGTATACAGATAGATAGATAGATAGATAGATAGATGCATATATACATACATACATATACATATGAACAGAACCAAATCGATAGATATGAACAGAGACAGATAGATAGATAGATAGATAGATAGATAGATAGATATACAGATTGATAGATGGATAGATAGGTAGAAACAGACTTAAATAGATAGAAACATACCGATAGATAGATAGATAGATAGATAGATAGATACATGAACAGACTGAGATAGACAGATAG
Source organism: Doryteuthis pealeii (assembly GCA_023376005.1). Taxonomy (NCBI): domain Eukaryota; kingdom Metazoa; phylum Mollusca; class Cephalopoda; order Myopsida; family Loliginidae; genus Doryteuthis; species Doryteuthis pealeii. The sequence continues at coordinate 21,365,337 of CM042177.1, read as the reverse complement.
ATAGATAGATAGATAGATAGATATGAAAAGACTGAGATAGATAGATAGATAGATAGATAGATAGATATGAACAGACTGATAGATAGATAGATAGATAGATAGATAGATAGATGCATATATACATACATGCATATACATATAAACAGAACTAAATCGATTGATATGAACAGAGACAGATAGATAAATAGATATCCAGATAGATAGATGGATAAATAGATAATGGACAGAGATAGATAGATAGATAGATAGATAGATAGGAAGACTGAGATAGATAGATAGATAGATAGATATGAACAGACAAGATAGCTATCTATCTATCTATCTATCTATCTAGCTAGCTAGCTAGCTAGCTCTATAGATAGATAGATAGATAGATAGATATAGACTGAAATAGATAGATAGATATAGATAGATAGATATATACATACATGCATATACATATAAACAGAACTAAATCGATTGATATGAACAGAGACAGATAGATAAATAGATATCCAGATAGATAGATGGATAGATAGATAATGAACAGAGATAGATAGATAGATAGATAGGAAGACTGAGATTGATAGATAGATATGAACAGACCAAGATAGCTATCTATCTAGCTAGCTAGCTAGCTAGCCAGCTAGCTATGAAAAGACTGGGCTAGATAGATAGATAGATAGATAGATAGATAGATAGATATGAACAGATTTTGCTTGATGCATCGGTATGAACAGGGATAAGTAGTTAGGCGGAACACTGCATAGATATATATTAATAGTGATATAAATAAGTAGATAGTCGACCGGAATTCTTCGTTCCGTCTTCTTAGCCGTATTTTCCAGCCGTTGATGAATTTTGCAGAGAAAATTCTCGTTTCTTCCGCACCCAGTTCTGAAATTTACCCAGGTAAATAATATCAGCCACTTCCTTGCGCATTTAAGTCTTGGAATTGGGGTGGAATTAGCCACCCGATTGCGATGACTCACATACAGACGATGCATACAGACGATAGATTATGTTATCTTTTTTTATGATACTCAATTCAATGTTTTCAATGATATAGTTTGATTGTAAAAATATACTACTAAACATCACCCGGGGAGAAAAAAAATTTTTGGGGAAAAAAAGAAAAGAGCAAGATAATCGTGCCAACAAAAAAATAATCTATTGGTACAATATTTAGCCAAAAGAAAAAACAATTTATATGTATATATATATATATATATAAGATATATATATTCATACAAAACCGCCAGGAAACTAAAGCTAATAAGTAAAAAGAGCACAATACCTAAGTAGAGCAAATAATAAAGATAAATCTAATGAGTCAGATAAACCTACTAAAAGTTTCGCTTAATGCTCTTCAGGGCTAAGATCCGACTCTTAGCCCTGAAGAGCATTTAGCGAAACTTTTAGTAGGTTTATCTGACTCATTAGATTTATCTTTATATATATATATATATATATATATATATATATATATATATATATATATTGAATAATGGAAGTGAATCCGACAATATGTTGAAAAAATAGATAAAGGAAAGAAAATGCTGAATGGATAATAAATATATATTGGAGTGCCGACACCTGTTTCGACCGAGAGATTGTCCCTGTACACATTGTATTCTATTTATTATCATTTAAATACAAAATAAAAAGATAAAAAATAATAATAATAGAAAAAATATAAAATTTCTAAGTATACAGAAAAGCGGTTGTCATATATATATATATATATATATATATATATATATATATATATATATATATATATATATCGAGATAGATATGAATACACTGAGATAGATAGATAGATAGATGTAAGTAGGTTGGCACACTTAGAATGTCTCACAAGGTCGGAAGTACTAGGGCGGAACTAGCTATTCAGTTTTAATGGATCTAAGAGACTAGCTTGTTAACCATTACGCCACGATGGGACGCCTGAGGTGGGCAAAAGGTAGGTCGGTGAGAATATACTGCTATAGAAAAGAATAGATGGATTCATTCACGGTTTTCCCAAGGATTTGAACTCAGCACGACGAGTTCAATTTTTACGACGACACCATTTGCACCTCCTAATTGTAAATTACGAATTTCGCCCCCATTGTAAAGGCAAAAACACACACACACACATATATATATATATATATATATATATATATATATATTATATATATATATAAATTAAACTATTATGTTATTATATATATATATATATATATATATATATATATATATATATGTGCGAAAAAAAAAGGCTTAAAGACCGGGTATGTAGCGATTATGGTCCATTTCCACCCGTGGGTATCTGAGCCCCTAAGACTTTCCTTCAGATCAATTCAGATCAAAAAGTGATCTGAGGAAACTCGTAGTGTCTCAGATACCCACGGGTTGAAATGGACCATAATCGCTACATACCCGGTCTTTAAGCCTTTTTCTTTGCAAGTTACTATGATCTGTTTATAAAAAAAACAAACATTGAGCTCTCAAACGTGACCTGAACTTTGCAGCACCCAACTGTTGGAGGAAAGGACTAGTTTAGAATCAGCCTAATACCAAAAGGCTTGGTACCCCACCAAAGTATATATATATATATATATATATATATATATATATATATTATATATGAGTTAAGAGTAAGGAAATGAATCCGACGGTATATATATAGATAAAAGGGTATGAAAACACACAATGTTGTTAAAATGAATACATTTTTTATATCATTTGCATAGCTAAAAAACAATGCTTCCCGTTTGAATTTAAATTATTTTCTGCTTCTCTCTCGATGAGTCCGGATTAAAAACAAGCTCTGATGATGATTTTTTATAAATCGAAATATTTGTTGGTATATGGAAGGTAATAAGAATTTTTTATGACAGAATAACGAGAAAAGTGAGTGGTAGTCCTTGTTATTCAGTCTGTTTAAAATTTGAGGTTTGAAAAAAGGAGATGGTTTGAAATATGACGTCAAATATTCTCTTTTTACGGTGTGAGCATGGGACTGTGTAAGTGTGTGTATCGAAAAGAAAGCATTGTGCATTTTTTTAGGTGTGCGTGTGTGTATAAATCTTACACAGTCCCATACTCACACCGTAAAAAGAGAATATTTGACGTCATATTTCAAACCGTCTCCTTTTTTCAAACCTCAAATTTTAAACAAACTGAATAACAAGGACTACCACTCACTTTTCTCGTTATTCTGTGATAAAAATTTCTTATTACCTTCCATATACCAACACATGCCTTGAAGATGATCTAATTAATAGATCGAAACACTGCAGCGTCGGCCAATAAACTCACCACTTAACTCATTTAAACCCGTGTTCTTTCATTCTTTCTTAATATACTACACACGCACACACACACACACACACACATATATATATATATGTGTATATATATATATGAGGAAAAATGAGTAAAGAAAAGAAAAGTAAATGGATAAAATGAATTTAATCGATCACTTACACATGTGTTTCGGTCAGTTTATGTATGTGAAAACATTTCGCACACATACAAGAATCGACCTTCATCAGAATGAACATTTTTTTTTTTTTTTTTTCATAAAAATAAATGTTCACTCTGATGAAGGTCGATTCTTGTATGTGTGCGAAATATTTTCACACACATAAACTGACCGAAACACATGTGTAAGTGATCGATTAAATTCATTTTATCCATTTACTTTTCTTTTCTTTACTCATTTTTCCTCATATTGTCGGATTCAATTCCTTTTCCATTTTTACACACACACACACACACACACACATATATATATATATATATATATATATATATGTGTATATATATATATATAAAGTCATTTAGACAATCGACGCCGGAGGGATTGGCTTTGATCGGGAGAATTAAGTGTTTTTTCTTGTTTTCAGGGATTGGCAAGCGAACTCAGTTCGTTGTGAGTTAATGGGAAAAAGTGGAACGCGTCAAAAAGAGAAAATACCTGAAAAACGAAAAACAAAAACCTCAAAAAACATTAAAAATAACAACAACAAAAAAAAAACGAATATTCAAATGTATGAGGATTTAGACAAAAATTAGGTATGTGCTCAAACAGTTTGCTACGGGTATGATGCAACACAAGGTCGCAAGTATAGGCTATACAGCGAGGATTAAATTCACTATATTTATTCACTAAGCTTAGCTTAGATGTGGCACAAGGCCAGGAGCATGGGGCGCCCAGTGAGAATCGAACTCACTAACAATGGTGTCTGAATCTAGCTTACTAACCATTACACTACATGAGGTGACCAGATTATTTACTAAGCTTCGCTTAGATGTGGCACAAGGCCAGAAGCATGGGGCGCCCAGTGAGAATCGAACTCACTAACAATGGTGTCCGAATCTAGCTTACTAACCATTACACTACATGAGGTGACCAGATTATTTACTAAGCTTCGCTTAGATGTGGCACAAGGCCAGAAGCATGGGGCGCCCAGTGAGAATCGAACTCACTAACAATGGTGTCCGAATCTAGCTTACTAACCATTACACTACATGAGGTGACCAGGTTATTTACTAAGCTTAGCTTAGATGTGGCACAAGGCCAGAAGCATGGGGCGCCCAGTGAGAATCGAACTCACTAACAATGGTGTCCGAATCTAGCTTACTAACCATTACACTACATGAGGTGACCAGATTATTTACTAAGCTTCGCTTAGATGTGGCACAAGGCCAGAAGCATGGGGCGCCCAGTGAGAATCGAACTCACTAACAATGGTGTCCGAATCTAGCTTACTAACCATTACACTACATGAGGTGACCAGGTTATTTACTAAGCTTAGCTTAGATGTGGCACAAGGCCAGAAGCATGGGGCGCCCAGTGAGAATCGAACTCACTAACAATGGTGTCCGAATCTAGCTTACTAACCATTACACTACGTGAGGTGACCAGGTTATTTACTAAGCTTAGCTTAGATGTGGCACAAGGCCGAATTTAAGGAGCACTCAGTGAGGGTCAAACTCACTAGTCATGGTTTGGCAGTCTACCTTGCTAACCATTACACCACTTTTTTGGCCAAAGTTATTCCCTAAGCGTTGCTTAGGTGTGGCACAAGGCCAGAAGTTCGGCGCACCTAGTGAGAATCGAACTCACTAACAATGTTTTGCAAATCTAGCTTGCTAACCATTACACCACGAGATGTGCCCTAAATATAGTTATTTACTAAGCTTAGCTTAGATGTGCCACAAGTCCAGAAGTATGGAGCACCTAGTGAGAATCGAACTCACTAACAATGACGAATCTAACAAATCTAGCTTGCTAACCATTACAGAACGGGGGGTGCCCCCTACGTTTAGGATTTGACAAAGGGTCACAAGTATGAGGTATCCAGCGAGAATCAAACTCACTATTCAGTCGTGATGGATCTGCGAGATTAGCTTCCTAACCATTATACAACGATGTGACGTCCTTTATTTACCAAACCGTTCGACACGAGTAGGATGTGACGCAAGGTCGCAAGTTGGTGCCTCCAGCGGGGATTGAACTCACTTTTCAGTAGTGATGGATCTGCAAGACAAGCCTGCTAACAATTACACCATGATTGGACGCCGATGCTATTTATCCAACCCGTTCATCACGGATAGGATGTGGTACAAGGTCGCAAGTATGGAGAATCCAGTTAAGATCAAACTCGCTTTTCAGTAGTGATGGATCTGCGAGACTAGAACAATAACAATAAATAAAGCAATTAACAAAGTAAATATATATACACATTAAATATCACCAGTGCTTGTTTATACAGCAAAAATAATGAAGATTTGATTTATATTTGGGAGGATATTTAAAAATTCAAATTTGAAAAGTCATTAGCGTGTTATTTTGTTTATCTTTTTTTTTTTTTTGAGCAAAAATAATGAAGATTTGATTTATATTCGTGAAGATAATTAAAAAAATGAAATTTAAATGATAACAGCATGGATTTTTTTTTTCGTCTAACATTTCAAATAGGAGACATTAATTTTTCTGTTCAGATTGTCTTTTTTACATATGGACATTTAATGGGGCATCCTGTGAGGATCAATCACGCGATTCAACAATAATGGATCTGGGAGACTACCTTTTTTTACCCCTCTCCCTCTACACAGGCGACACCGGGTAGCCACTTCTAGTAGAGGATAAAAGTGTTTAGAATGCATTTCAGCCACGAAAACGAGTTTAATTGGAGGTCCGCGACACAATTAAGAAAGATACGGAATGTTCCGGGAATTCGTATGGTTAACAAATCCATGGTGTTGCAGTCTTTGTCATATCATATAGTTGCTCTTGAAGAAGACCTGTAGGGATTATCTTCCCACTGAGTTGTCGCTAGTTCTCACCAGGGGCTATAGTATTTAAGCACCTGGTTCAAACGCTTCTCTCTCTTTTCCCGTTCCTCAAACTACGAGACACATGGGTTAGTTTCTGGTCTACCTCTTCTCGTTGGGGCTTCGTCCCCCCTTACATTACTGTAAATTATTCACACAGCATGGACTATCCCTAGTCTCATGTCTGTGGCTTTTATGTATATCTTTTCACCATTCATGAATGTGTCTTTATCTTTATTTATGTACACCTTGTATTATGTACCCTTTTATCCATGTGCTGTATACGTATCAAATGTTTTGTTTATCAAACCTTTGTCGGAGTTTGTATCTTCAAGTAATGTATCACTTTTAATCTTACAGACCGTTTTATTAAAAGGTCGAAACAGATATCTGTCAGCATACTACTATTATCATTTGTTTTTTTCTATCTATTTTCAATCATATTGTCGGATTTATTTCAATTTAACTAATGCTCCCCCCCCAACGAGGTTGAGCACTTTGGAGAGGATTTCACTGACGACCGCCAACTAAAGCATAAACGCAACACTCTCCTATAAAAGGAATGGAGCACTCTATGGCGGCCTTTACATAAATACAGATGGGAGTATTAAAACAGTTAAAATCCCCTTCGCATTCTGTGTGTGACGATAGCCGAGCGGTTAAGCTGTCCGCCTGATGTTGAATCGATCGGGTTTCTATCCCGGCTGTAGGTGGCTTACAAATGTCTAGCCTCACTGAAGAGACTTGATAAGTCGAAACATGTGTCTGTGGATGACTATATATATATATATATATGTATTATATTTTTGCTTAAAGGCAACTACAATGCATGTATCGCATAACATTCGATACTTTTTTTTTATTATAGAAAATGAACTTGACAAGTGTAATCCCTGCAAAGGATCGCTCGGTGTGTAGAACATCGTACAGACTGTTTCGACTTTATTAAGTCTCATCAGCGATGTATACTAACGACTATAATATATATATATATATATATATATATATATTGTGTGTGTGTGTGTGTGTGTGTGTGTGTGTGTAACAAATTTAAAGTGATCTTCAAATACTAAGAAATAAACAATAAACCCAACAAAATTAATTTCCCCATCCACATTTAAAAAAATTTTATAAACTTCCCCCAATAAAACTGGAATATTGATATTTGAAAGAATGGAACCAATTAGAAAAACATGGGAGATATGCCTTTTGTCTACTTATTAGTACACACCACAGCCATATTTACCATATATTATAGTCGTGTCCGCTGTTTTTTCCAAAGTTGGTGAAGCAGGGATGAGGGTGGAGACGAAACCATCCCGGATTGTCACTTTCATTTATCATCAAGATTTTTTTTTATCGAAAATGTCAATTTCTCACATAGTCAAGCCATATATGTGTGTGTGTGTGTGTGTGTGTGTGAAATAATAAATTTATCTTATTTTACTGACACGTGTTTCGGCCATGCATACATGTATTCTATCTATTATTTTAAATACAAAATAAAATAACAGTAACAATAATAGAAAAAACCAGTGTTTAGTATACAAAAATAGCGGGCTTCGTCGGAGTAAATCCTTATTGTTTTAAATGAAATCGGTTGAAATACGGAGAATATCCAAGATGTTCGAAAAACAGAACGTTTTTGAAGTCGCTTGAAGAAAGTGTTCTAACGCGATGGAGAAAACAGTTATGTTGACGTCATCGTCGCATGCGACGGATTTTGAAATGGAGAGAAGATGGCTAGAGAATATAAGGAACAAAGTCAGGTGTAATTTTAATTTTCAAAGCATGAGGAATATTTGATTTTTTTAAAATAAATTATTGTATGTGTTATATATATATATATATATATATATATATATATATATATATTATAATGGTACACAGTAATAACCTACTCGAGTTTCACCATAGGGATCTTCGGGATTAAACCCACTGGATTAATCAAGATATTGATTAATTGCAATCGATTGCACGTGTGTATTTTTTTGCGATGACGTGTGTAAAAAAAAAGTACAGATGTGCAATCAACTGCAATTAATCAATATCTTGATTAATCCAGTGGATTTAACCCGGAAGATCCTTATGGTGAAACTCGATAAGGTTATTACTGTGTACCATTATCATAATAAATTTGCTCTACTCACGTATTGAGCACTTTATATTTGTTATATCGCTGTCTTATCATTGTGAAACTTGCATCAACAACCATTGTGAGCAATATATATATATATATATATATATATATATATATATATCAATGTGTATGGTTGGCGCTATCACACTTGAAGAAGCAGTAGTGATCTAACGTACAATACTATTAGGAGAGTGCTCAATATCTGTGATAGAGCGTTAATGAATAAATAAATATATATTTTAGCATATATTTATTTGCATGGGAACAAGTCTGCTACCATTGGTTTCATGCTATGCAAGCTTTATTGTTTAAGCGGAGAAATCGTCGGGCAGCGAAATCTTTTTGAAAATGATGAAAATATGATCAAATATGTGCGTTGGATTAACTGTATCCTCTTGTCACTTGTTTGTTTACGTGTTTGCGAGTATTATTTTTCGCAGCCCAACCACCAAACTAATAATAAACTCTTATCAACAGAAGATTTCTGCAGAAATCTTCTGTAGAAGAAATTTTTATCTCGAAATATTAAGAAAAAAGCACAGGTTAACAAACAATACCATAGTTACTTTATTTTCCTCTACACTTGGATTGTGATAGCCTTCAAAACCAACCGTTGATATGCCCCAAACCAACCAAACAGCCCTACCTCTTAGCATAAAATAACCCCCATATTAACCGCCATATCGTCTGGGGCGTTAGAATGTACCGACTGCACCTCTGCAGAGGGGTAAGACTCCCCCAAATGGGGTCACCTGTTGGCCGTGGGTCGTGACCAGTGATGTTTAAGGATGGAGTCTTGGTGGATGAGCAGTCCATGACTTACAAAACTCCACTTTGGCCCTTTTTCGGGCTAGAGGCCACCTCCAATCAATCGGCTGGTCACGTCAAGCCCTAGCACCTATATGATTGCCCCAACACTATTGCTCTTATGGCAAGCCCCATTTTTATCATATGGGTGCTAGAAGTCAGTGACTGAGGGTCTACATATCCTGGAATGACGTTAAACTCTATCTGATGGTGAGGTTCCTGTTTTGGAGGTTTGGGAAATGTGGAGGACCCCTTCAACACCATCGCTCCTTGGTCCACTCTGACCCGGAGTGGTAGTAACTGTTAGGGTCCCATCTATGGGTTAAATATAAAAAAAGTGTTTATGAAAAAAAAATGATTATCCATTAAGAATGATTTTATTTCAAATCTTAGTCGGCATTAAATGACCCACTGAGGTTGATATGCCGTAAAACAAAATAAACCAAACTAAACCCAGTAAATGACTGCTAATAAAACGAAATGATTTTTACTATAAAAATGCATTGGAAATGATTTTATTATAAAAATGCATTGGAACTGATTTTTACTATAAAATGTATTGGAAATGATTTTTACTATAAAAATGTATTGGAAATGTTTTTTTACTATAAAAATGCATTAGAAATAATTTTTACCATAAAAATGCATTGGAAGTGATTTTTACTATAAAAATGCATTGGAACTGATTTTTACTATAAAAATGCATTGGAACTGATTTTTATTATAAAAATGCATTAGAAATGATTTTTACTATAAAAATGTATTGGATATGATTTGTACTATAAAAATACATTGGAAATGACTTTTACTATAAAAATGCATTGAAAATTATTTTTACTATAAAAATACATTGGACAATGATTTTTACTATAAAAATGCATTGGAACTGATTTTTACTATAAAAATGCATTGGAAATGATTTTTACTATAAAAATGCATTGGAAATGATTTTTACCATAAAATGCATTTTAGGCCATGAATTATTTTTTTATTTCTTTATTTTTTAATGCATTGCACAACCCTATAAATGGTGGAAGATGTTCTGATTAGTATATAGCTATTGGGATTGCATTGGCAATAATCTGGTTAAGGTACGTCGCAGCTGAACTTTTTTCTTCAATTTATAATGTTTTAATCGACAACGAATCGTCCGGGTTTAAGTGCTTAGGGATAGACCGAATTTGAGATGAAGAGCTTTGGAATCGCACCCCCTACCCCACCCTTAAGATACGTGCAGATGGTTGGCCTGATTGGAGATATAAAACATTTAAGAGTTGATGATCTGATAAAATCTCAAAATCACGATATTTCCCGGACTCTCTGCCTCTCTCTTCCCCCTCTCTCTATATATTTCTAAATCTAACACCCCCTCTCTCTCTCTTTCTCGCTCTTTTTCTATCTCTCTCTGGTTTACTGTTTGGCTGTTCACCTGTCTATCTCTTCTTGTCCCCCTCTCTCTACCTATCTTCCTCCTCTCCGTCTCTTTCTCTCTCCTTCCCCTCTCTCTATCTATATTTCTAAATGTAAAACATCCTCTCTCTCTATCCCTCTCTCTCTGGTTTACTATCACCCCCCATATATATATATATATATATATATATATATATATTCTATTATTATACTGAAGCTGATATTTTGAACTTTCAATCCCTAAAGGCCACCAGCTAAAAAGCTGGTGACCTTGATCACTCGAAATTTGTCCTAAATTATTCCTTAGTTTTAGGATTACTAAATGTTTGAAAAAAATTCCAGTTTAATTGGTTCTAATTAGTCGTAATTTGCAATTAAGTCAAAACATGACCCGTCTCTGTTTTTAGATTATACATAACTCTTTTTTTTACTCTCTATATGCCATTAAAGGGGAAATGGGATAGTGAGTAACAGACACTTTTAAGAACTCACCGAACTTGTAATGGAATTTCCATGTCGATTTCAATTTAAGTTAGGTCAAACTAGATAAACCCAATTCGTTGTAAAATCCGTGTTTTTTTTTAAATACAATTCTTACCCCCACGTTTGAAAAAAAAAAATACCAAAAATCCGGGAATTATCCGATTTTAATGAATTTTTAGTGTTGATTTAGCAATGAATTAATTTTATAATGCATTAGTTATTTTGTTTCAAAACTTTCTGATTTTTTTCAGGTCACTTTACTTTGACCTTCCTGTTTTTGGCGTGCAAAATATCGGTGTGGTATATGTGATTGATACTATTTTCTGCATAAATAAAAAGACTAAAGACAGAAGGTGTGAATAGAAGAAAACAGTTTTTTTAAAGAATCTGCTCGAGTAATAAATAAGTACCAAAAATCGAAAATAAAATGAAAATAAAAACTAAAAACTAATTTTTGGAATATTATTTGCGTAATCTTTACAGAGTTCCATCCTGGCCTTTAGCCTAAAAAACTGCTAGCCGGTGACTGCTGAAAAAAACCCAGCTACAATTGAAGTCCGTAGCCGAAGCTGTGTAAAAAAAAACTAGGTTTAGGGTTAGGGTTGGGGTTTAGGGATAGTTTAATGGAAAATAAATAAAGAATTTGGGCTATGTTTTTTTCTGGGTCACCCTGTATGTGACTCAGAAAAAAAAACAGAACCCACAAATTTTGTAATAAAACTTAATTTTAACAAGGGGTTTAGGGTTAGGATTTAGGGTTGGGGTTAGGGTTGGGTTGTCGGAAAAACGACCTAATTTGGTAGGTTTATTTTATTTTATTTTTTTCAAGTGATACAGCTTCGGCTACGGACTTCAATCGTAGCTGGTGTTGTTTTTTCAGCAGTCAGCGGCTAGCAGCTTTTGAGACAGGAGTCCAGGACGGAACGCCGCAAAGATTACCATTATTTGTATTATTCAAACTATTGTCCTCATCTTCATTGTTATCTGTACAACGTTTCGGTCAATGTACCCTCCGGCCTTCTTCAGGTATTTCTTGTCGGACTCCATTGTAATCAGGAGCCATTACGAAACTTTGAACCTAACCCTTTATTCAGTCCATGGGGGTATCCTGTTCTCATTCCACTAACTGGGGTACAGGTGTTAAGCTGTGTTAATTATTATTCTATGTTACTGCTGACCCTGACAGGATTGAACCTTCAGTCTAGAGATAACTGTCATTTAGAACTCTCTTAACCTAACTCTTTTATCTACTAAGCTATGTGTCTTATTGGACAATCCAGTGTGATTTTTTTTTCAATCGCAAAAGTTACAATTTATTTTGTAAAAACAGATTTTAAGTAGCATCTTAGCAGGCATCTTAATCGAAATTGACCGAAAAAATTGTTTTAAATGTATCAAAAATAAATTACATGTGTAATATTATTTTGCTTTTTTACTGATGCTCATTATTTTACTACTTTTCGACTTAAACAAAAATTTGAACTTAAATAATCAATTTAATAAATTTTAATTCGGTTTTAAAATGAAAAGCAGACGATATTTTGTCAGATCCTACTCTTTTTCCTAATCCGAATCATCTAGCGAGAGCTTAATATGGGTGACTCAACGGGTCACTTTTTGTATAGTATATATATATATATATATATATATATATATATATATATATATATATAATATATATATGTAAGTTGAAAATGGAAATGAATCCGACTATGTGTTGAAAGAAAAAAATAATAAAGGAAAGAAAATGTTGAATGGATAAAACAGATTTACTAACACGTGTTTCTGCCATATATATATATATATATATATATATATATATTGGCGAACGAAAGTTCATTCGGGTCTCGAACTCGGCCATAGGTAGCTGTTAAACGGTATAACCACACTGATGAGAGGTGATACCTCGAAACACGTGTCTGTGGATTACTTTATTATATGCTCCCAAATTTGGTTGAGCACTTTAATTAGAAGGGATTTAATTGCAAAATTCATCGTATTCGGCGTACAGCTAAGCCTCGCTTTGTTTACATAAAGTTTGAGTCCTCTAGTGAATTCATTTCCGCTTAGAAATGTAGCGATTGAATAGTCTCCTTTATTTGACAGCTGCCTGTGGCCGTACGGGTAAGAGGATTGGCGAACGAAAGTTCATTCGGGTCTCGAACCCGGCCATAGGTAGCTGTTAAACGGTATAACCACACTAATGAGAGGTGATACCTCGAAACACGCGTCTGTGGATTACTTTATTATATATATATATATATATATATATATATATATATATGTGTGTGTGTGTGTGTGTGTGTGTAATGAGGTCGTGCTGACTGCACAGATATGAAGGATTTGAAACTGTGTTGCCACGTCCATTTCCCTACGACGATAACCCATATGCAAAATAACATATAGATGACCACCTGTTGATACTTAAGGACGGAATCCTGGTGGCTGAGCAGTCAATGACGCGCAACACTCCACTTTGGCCCTTACTTAGGTTAGACAGGCGGTCTGATATGCCCCCTCCGATCAATCGGCTGGTCATGTCACGCCCTAGAACCTATATGATTATCTCAAACCTATAGCAACCCCACCCCTTTTTATCATATGTGCTAGAAGGCGGTAGTTGAGGTCCTAGGTATGATGTTAAACTGCATACAGGGGTATGGATGTGTGCTTACTCTAAGTAATAGGAAATGGACTCGTCGACCCGAGTTCAAATCGTGGACGATGCTGTTTATATTTCACATAGCTTTGGGAAAGATATGGATCCATATATTCTACGCCCAGTTATGCGTAAATAGTAAGGCAGACACAAGGTCAGTTTCTTAAGCGGAATTTAACATGTTTGAATTCAGAGTTTTCCTTCTCCTAGACTGGTTACATAGCCATGGTTAAAGAGTCCAGTCTGCCCTGCTATTTACCCATAGCTGGAGGGAGAATTGGATTCATACTTTTCTCAAGGGAATTAGCACCAGGTGAAATGCAAACAATTTCGTCCAGAAATTGAACTCGGATCGACGAGTCCATTTTCCTACGACTGTAACCATTAGACCATGCACCGTGGACTGAATAAAAGGTTAGGTTCAAAGTTCCGTGATGGCTCCCGATTACGACAAGAAGGCTCCCGATTACGACAAGAAGGTTCCCGAGTTCGAAAAGAAGGTTCCCGAGTCCGACAAGAAATACCTGATGAAGGCCGGAGGGCACATCGGCCGAAACATTGTACAGATAACAATGAAGATGAGGACAATTGTCCGAATAATACAAATAATACTGATTATCAAGCCTCATCTCAAAAATTCAGAGAAATAGTGTAGATAACAATAAAGATGAGGACAATAGTCGGAATAATCCAAATAATACTAATTATCAAGCCTAATCTCAAAAATTAAAAGAAATAGTTTAGATAACAATAAAGATGAGGACAATAGTCCGAATAATCCAAATAATACTAATTATCAAGCATAATCTCAAAAATTCAAAGAAATAGTTTAGATAACAATAAAGATGAGGACAATTGTCCGAATAATACAAATAATACTAATTATTAAGCCTCATCTCAAAAATTCAAAGAAATAGTGTAGATAACAATAAAGATGAGGACAATAGTCCGAATAATCCAAATAATACTAATTATCGAGCCTCGTCTAAAAAATTCAGAGAAATAGTGTAGATAACAATAAAGATGAGGACAATAGTCCGAATAATACAAATTATTCTAATTATCAAGCCTCATCTTTAAAATTCAGAGAAATAGTGTAGATAACAATAAAGATGAGGGCAATAGTCCGAATAATCCAAATAATACTGATTATCAAACCTCATCTCAAAAATTCAGAGAAATAGTGTAGATAACAATAAAGATGAGGACAATAGTCCGAATAATCAAAATAATACTAGTTTTTGTTTTTACGCTAAGAAAATTTCATTCATAATTTATGGATATTTTCACAGCTGCTGCCTGTGTTTTGCGCGTCGTTCAACGGGCGAGAGAAAAGCATTAAAGAAAATATATTGTCTGTTATTCATTAATAAAGAGGACGTAAAGAAAAAAAAACATTTTTACTATTTTGATATATTGCTACACAACTGACACATCTAATTCGTTCTAAAACGATCTTCTGTAAATAAATGATGATCTATAGTTTTCATATAAGTATTTTCCAATATCTATCTATCTATCTACTCCCCCCTCTCTCTCTCTCTCTCTCTCTGTGTGTCCCCCTCTCTCCGTCTCTTTAGCTCTCTGTCTCTGTCTCTGTCCTTATCTCACTCTTTCTCTCAGCACTTTTTTCATGTATTTCAAAATAACAAGCACCCCCTCTCTCTATATATATCTTTCTTTCTTTCTTTCTTTTCTTTCTTTCTTTCTTTCTTTCTCTCTCTCTCTCTCTCTCTCTCTCTCTCTCTCTCTCTCTCTATATATATATATATATATATATATATATATATATATATCCCTCTCTCTCCGTCTCTTTAGTTCTGTCTCTATCTCTGTCTGTCCATCTGTCCTTATCTCACTCTTTCTCTCTCAGCACTTTTTTCATGTATTTCAAAATAACAAGCACCCCTATATATATATATATATATATATATATATATATATATATTTCTTTCTTTCTTTCTTTCTTTCTTTCTGTCCCCCTCTCTCCGTCTCTTTAGCTCTCTGTCTCTATCTCTGTCTGTCCATCTGTCCCTATCTCTCTCTTACTCTCTCTGCCCTTTTTTCATGTATTTTAAAATAACAAGCACCCCCCTCTCTCTCTCTCTCTTCTCTTTCTTTCTTTCTCTCTCGCTTTTGTTCCATCAATCTTAAAATAACCATTGTTCTTCTTCTCCTTCTTGTTCTCTCTCTTACTCTCTCTCCCATCTCTCTCTCTCTCTGTCCCTTTTTCATGTATTTTAGAATAACGAGCACCCCCTCTCTCTATCTCTTTCTTTCTTTCTTTCTTTCTTTCTTTCTCTTTCTCTCTCTCTCTCTCTCTCTCTCTCTCTCGCTTTCATTCCATCTGTCTTAAAATAACAAATGTTCTTCTCTCTCCTTGTTCTCTCTCTCTCCTTGTTCTCCCTCTCTCCTTGTTCTCTCTCTCCCTCTCTCTGTCCTTTTTCATGTATTTAAAATAACAAGCACCCACCCTCTCTCTCTCCATCTTTCTCTCTCTCTTTCTTTCTCATTTTCATTCCAACTATCTTAAAATAACAATTGTTCTCTCTCTTTCTCTCTCTTTCTCTCTCTCCATCTCTCCCTCTCTCTCTCTCTCTCTCTCTCTCTCTCTTCCTATATATATATATATTAATATAATAATATATATAGTGTGGGATTGCCACTGTTTCAGCTTTTGCTGGAATGGTGTACAAAGGCAGTATTAATTGGTAGAGTGCTCAATATAAAATAGAGCTGTTATATAATAAATAAGATAAATATATAAGGTTTTACATATCTATTTATTTGGTGACAAAGGAACAGTCACAACCATTTTGTGTGTGTACTTATGTGTGTGTGCGTGTATATGTATGCGTATACATATATATATGTATATGTATATATGCATGTATGTATATATGCATATATGCATATGTATGTATATATATATTGTGTGTGTGTATGTGTGCATATGTATATATGGGGCATGTATGGGTATGAGTGTGCACATCGGTATGTATGAGTACTGCTATGTATGTGTGTATGAGTACCGTTATATACGAGTGTTTACGTACGCATGGGTATATGAACTTACGCGCGTGCGTCTTCTATGTTGTGTGTGTTGTGTGTCTACGTGTACGCATGTATGAGTGATACTACGAGCGTGCACGTATTTGCGTACATTCTTGGAACAATTAGCCAACCCCGAACATGTCTACCCCCCATCCACCCATAGTATGCAACATTTGAAACTTTAAAATTAAAATTATTTAACCTCCTTCATTGAATCGCCCCGTGACAGTATCTATTCCCCCTCACCACCAACAACAACAACTTCACACACGCCACATGCTGACATCCGCTCATCCAAAAAATACACACACCCACGCACACATATGCACGTGAATACAAACGCTCACACATCCGCATTGATCAAACGTTACACATTCATAGGACAATATAATGTGTGTGAGGACAGTTATCCAGTATACAAACCTTTCCACTGTCCATAAACACTCATATACATTCAAAACATCACCGCATACATACGCATAACATTTCATCCAATCATACACATCCTATGTCTATTGAATTTTCTGTATTTTTTTGCAATTTTTTCGATTTTCCTTGCATTTGAAACATGTTCACCTGATGATTGTTGACGCATGAAACAAAAATGGTTCTGACTGTTCCTTTGTCATCAAATAAATAGATATGTAAAACCTTTATTATATATATATATATATATAATATATATATATTTGGGAATAAAAAGGCCTTAAATACCATGGGTATCGTGGTTATGGACCATTTCCACTCGCGAGTATGTTCACGAGCTTCTTCAGACCACCCTGAAGAAGCTCGTGAACATACTCGCGAGTGGAATGGTCCATAACCACGATACCCATGGTATTTAAGGCCTTTTTATTCCCAAATAAATTTGCTCTGTTTACAATAATTAAACATTGAGCTCTCATACGGAACCTGAACTCTACAACAAACTACGGGTAGAGAATTAGGACCCACCTGAATCACCTTGTACAAGAAACTTGTACCAACCAAAGTATATATATATATATATATATATATATATATATATATATATATAAAGGTTTACATATCTATTTTTTGATGTATATATATATCTGATATTTGATGTATATATATATATATATATATATATATATATATATATATATAATATATATATATATATATATGGTTATTTCCTAGTTAAGTAACATGATATTACCGTCGGTTCCAATACATTTAATTATTTAATTCATTGAAGAATATTAATCACATAAATCGAACAATATTCAAAAATATTCTAAAACTCAGACATTTACATCTGAGAATATAATATTATCTTTCCGGGGGTATATATATATATATATATATATATATATATATAATATATTATATATATATGAAGATAGAAGGGTTGGAGTAAAATCTGACAGTATGAGGTAAGGTAAAAGGAAAAGTGGACAAAAAATAATGACTCAAATAAGTAGAAGTAGGAGAGAAATATTTCGTTCTTCTTTACGCGAAGAACATCATCCTCTAGCTTTATTCAAAACAGAGTACGTACATTTGTATTTACAGAAGAGAAAGTGAGTGAGTGGTGAAATTGAGGGGTAGGGAGATTAGAGAGGATTTGATTGAACAGAGAATAACATCATATGAAGTGGAGGGGAATATATGATGTTATTCTCTGTTCAATCAAATCCTCTCTAACTTCCCTACCCCTAAATTTCACCACAAACTCACTATATATGTATATGTATATGTAATGTTATTTTTCTATTTTTAATGGTGGTCATGTTACTACTTATCGTTTTAGACAAAAGTTTGACCTTAAATAATCGATTTGATTAATTTAATTCATTTTAAAACAAAAATCTGTCATGAGCAGACGATTTTGGGGCCACCCTATATATATATATATATAATATAGTATATTGTAAAAACAAAATTTCTTTTGCGATGAAACAAAGAAAATACAGTGCTCAATCACAGTTTGTAAGAGCTAATTTTATTTATTTTACAATGTTTTCATAGATCAATGTTCATTATCAACGACCGCAGTTATGCCGAAGCAATCATCAGGTTGAGAAGTAAGATCCAATGGTGTTTGTTGTGGTTCTTTACTCAAGAACACATTTAGGATTGTAATAACGTCGGTTAATTTTCCCGAACGCTGTTATTATTTTTTAAAAATTCGTTTTTAAAAAAAAACACCCCTATACATCTTTAACGAATAAAGGAGAGGCAATTCGTTGGCATTACTTCAAAAATTCGAATTTAAAAAAAATAATAACAGCGTTCGGGAAAATTTAACCGACGTTATTTACAATCCTAAATGTGTCTTTGAGTAAGAACCACAACAAACACCATTGGATCTTATTTCTCAAACCTGATGATTGCTTCGGCATGAAACCGCGGTCGTTGATAATGAACATTGATCTATGAAAACATTGTAAAAATAAATAATATATATATATATATATATATATATTATATATATATATATATACTTTAAAACCTCATTTCTTTTTGGGCGCCGGTGGTTGTCTTCAGTGATGTTTTTATGCAAAGTTCATTGGGATGTTTCGGGTCTTACAACATCATACATCCCTCGCATTGCAGACCCACCAGAGGCGATCTAACTCTGGTGCAACCACCTTTTCTTAACCGCTAAAAAGACATGATGGGGAAAATCTTTTTTTATATACTGGACGGTTGTTGACCTCATCCCAATCAAATACAAAGCACCGCGCTTCTGATTGTTTGTTAGTACCAGCCAATACGCGCGGAACTCCATATTTAAATGGGATACGTAGCCAAAAACACTTTTTTCTTTTGTACGGAATACTAAGCTTGTAACGAGGTAAGTCAAACATTTTCTTTAGTCATGCTAAAAGAGGAATTACTTTAATGATTTTTTCTGTATCTATGTACCATTTTTGTTCACTTTTTTTTATTTATTTATGAGCCCCCCTTTTCTTTTTTTTTTTTCTTTTTTTTTTCTTTTTTTTATTTTTATATATATATTATATATTATATTATATTATATTGAAGAAATGAATATAACTATTGGTTTCTGTTGTATCCATTTCTTCAATAAATTTGCTCTACTTTGTATTGAGCTTTGTATTTGTTTTATCACGGACTTAACCCTGGATCCTGTGCAACGATCGTGCCCATATTCACCGGTAAGCCACCCTTTATATATATATATATTATATATATATATATATATATATATATATATATATGCTTGTGGTATAACAGTTAACGTCGCTGGAAATAGACTCAGCGACAACTGTAACATTATTATGAAGGCTGTCAAGATTTATGTAAATTAACATTTAACCGTTCTTTCTCTCCCTCCTTGTTCCTCTTACCCGTCCCCTTCCTCCACCTCCTCTCTCCTATCTCTTTCTTTCTTTCTTTCTCACTTTCATTCCATCTATCTTAAAATAACAATCTCTCCCTCTTGTTCTCTTTCTCTCTTACTCTCTCTCTCTCTCTTTCTCTCTCTCCCTTTTTCATGTATTTTAAAATAACAAGCACCCTCTCTCTATCTCTTCTTTCTCTCTCTCTCTCTTCTCTCTCTCTCTCTCTCTCTCTCTCTCTCTCTCTCTCTCTCTCTCTCTCTCTCTCTCTGATTCGGGAAATAAAACAAAGCTATAAAAGTTAGTGAGTGAAAAGAATTATTCATGATGGTTCTATATTTCTATCTTTCTTTTTTCTTTCTTTCTTTCTTTTTCCTTCCTTTCTTCCTTTCTTTCTTTCTTTCTGTCTTTCTTTCTTTCATTCATTCTTTCTTTCTTTTTTTCTTTCTTTCTTTTCCATTATTTGTTTTTTCCCTTCCTTCTTTGCTCTCATTTTTTTTATTTCGTTCTTTCATTCTTTCTTTCTTTTTCTTTCCATTATTTGTTTTTTTCCTTTCTTCTCTGTTCTCCTTTCTTTCGTTATTTCTTTCGTTATTTCTTTCTTTTTCCTTCCTTCCTTCCTCTCTTCCTTCCTTCCTCCCTTTCTTTCTTTCTTCTTTCTTTTCTTTCTTTGATCCAATATATCTAGTCTATTACTCTTTTATCTTTATCTTAGTTTAGATAGAAAAATACCTTCTTTGAATTCTTTTATTGGTTTCTGGTTGGTGTTCATACAATTTTTGAGGTTTCAACATTGCATAGTATTTGCATATATTCCAATACTTATGATGTCCTGTTTCATCATTCCTTTATATTCTATTGATTTTAGGATTGGAAATTATATATATATATATATATATATATATAATATATATATATATATATATATATAATATATATAATTTCCAACTATTCACTGGTATTAGGTACACTGAGCTCTCCTTATGGTCTACCTGCATCAGCTTGGTTAACCACACATGGAAAGACCCTAACTATTCACTGGTATTAGGTACATTGAGCTCTCCTTATGGTCTACCTGCATCAGCTTGGTTAAACACACATGGAAAGACCCTAACTATTCACTGGTATTAGGTACATTGAGCTCTCCTTATGGTCTACCTGCATCAGCTTGGTTAAACCCAACATGGAAAGACCCTAACTATTCACTGGTATTAGGTACATTGAGCTCTCCTTATGGTCTACCTGCATCAGCTTGTTTAAACCACACATGGAAAGACCCTAACTATTCACTGGTATTAGGTACATTGAGCTCTCCTTATGGTCTACCTGCATCAGCTTGGTTAAACCACACATGGAAAGACCCTAACTATTCACTGGTATTAGGTACATTGAGCTCTCCTTATGGTCTACCTGCATCAGCTTGGTTAAACCACACATGGAAAGACCCTAACTATTCACTGGTATTGAGTACATTGAGCTCTCCTTATGGTCTACCTGCATCAGCTTGGTTAAACCACACATGGAAAGCCCTAACTACGAAAAAAACAAAAAAAAACTATATATATATATATTATATATATATATTATATATGTTTTCTAAAATTATAGTTTTCTAAAATTATTCATCAATCTTTCTAATATATAATTGAAGATAATCTTTTTATTTATTTACTGAACTATCTAATTAATTTAAATATATTTTATTTTATTTTACAACTGAAAAAAAAAGCTAAGTAAATAAATTCTTTTATTTGACCGTTTTATTTTGAATTCAAGATAGTTACTATGAAGCAATATTCACCGGAAGTTAACCAGACAAAATTATATATATATATATAATTATTATATAATATAATATATATATATATATATATTTATTATATAAATTCAAACCCATTCTCAACAGATATTACAAGGTAAGCGACGAAATTTTATCTTCTCTAATAACTTATAGAAAATTATATTAACTTGATGTTCAAAGGAGTCTAATTATAGATGAGGAAAACTTTCAGGGACCCCACTCTCAAAAAGTTTTTTAATACTTTTGAGAGGGGTCCCTTAGAAAGGATTTTTCATTTATCCCATCATTTCATTCATTTTTATTTCATCCATTCATTCATTTTACCATCAATTTTTAACTAAATATTATATATAATATATTATATATATATATTATATATATATATATGTGTGTGTGTGTGTGTGTGTGTGTGTTTGTGTGTGTGTGTGTGTGTGTGTGTGTGTATGTATGTTATCATATTATCATTCCTTTATATTCTGTCGATTTTAGGAGTGAAACAGGACACTAAGTAGTCAGTTGACTCAGTTCTTCGTTCGCACAGTTGGTGTAATGGTTAGCAAGCTAGATAAGCAAACCATTGTTAATGAGTTCGATTCTCATTGGGTGCCCCATTCTTAAAAACAGTGGTTTAAATTATATATACTAAGCAAAATATATGCACCCTCCCGGGTGCAAGTATTTAGTTTTAATGTAATGAAATATCGTATTAAATTAGAAAGTCTAATAAGAAGGCAGAATAAAAAGATTTGAAACAGAGTGGGGGTATAATAGAAAATAGAAATAAAACTACTTACTCTTCCATCACTCCCGTCTTTCATTGCTGAATTTTACTTATTAACTATTTAGTTAAATTAGGAAATAAAGAATAAAATTACACTTATTTTTTCTTGTTATGGATTTCATTTAAGATTCATTGGAGAGATTTTTGCTTATATTCATTAAAATAAAACCAAAATTAGAAATCAATAATACTAAGCACATATTTAATAAAATCACATTTTTAATATCAATATGCAAATTAGCCTTCCCGTTCACACTACAAACCGCTATTTTTTGTATATATAAATACAATAGGCATGTTATTAGTATGTAGATATGGACAACACATAAAAAGGTGAAGCAATTTATTAATAATTGAGGTTAAAATATAAATAAATCATGATGAATGTGAAGTAAATAAACTATGTTAATTGTGACTCGTTAGTAATATAGTTTCGGTTACAGACAGAAAACACACAATCTCCATTATAAATAAGATATATATATATATATATTGTCAAATTGCTTTTATAAAGCATGTTTCTACTAGTGTAATGCTTAAATACACTAAAACTTTTTTCCTGAATCTGACCTGCTGAAATGGGGGTGCGTCTATATACGTCCGTGCGTCTTATATGTTGTCAAATACGGTACCTAAAATTCAACTTTCGCTCTCTATGTTCCCATTGGCGGAAGCCTGGAGGTCAACTAAAGGTATTTATCTATTAATGATATACCCCCATCCGATTTTGATTTTCACCGAATTTTAATTCAAAATCTAACTACACTTACAGACATAATTCGTAAGCTACGCACGAATTGTATAACAGTGTAGAGAGAAATGCGATTGGCGTGTGTTTCATTCTTGTCCACTAATAGCCGTCGTCTTGGCGTTTTCTGAGCTAATATTCCTTAATAACAGCCAAATCTAACTAACAAAACTTTAACTTCCGCCCTCAAACGTTTCCATTGGCGGAGCCTGGGGGTCAACTAAAGGTATTTACATATCAAATCAATAACACCCCCTCGATTTTTTAATTTCAACAAATTTTAATACGGAAATAATATCGATATGAATCCTAATAGATAAAATTTCACGTTTTTAATCCCACCCCTTTTTTTTTTAAATCTCGAAAAACCTGAATGAACTTAAACGTAATTTTGCAGTGTTATAGAAGAGAAATTATTTAAAAAAAATGATATGTCAAAAATTCATCCAACAAACTTAATTGAAACAAGAGACCTCGCAGGTTTGTTTCTAGTGGTCTAACCAGTCCTCTCTCTCTCTCTCTCTCGTCTCTCTCTCTCTCTTCCTCTCTCTCTCTCTCTCGTAAACACAAGAAACACGAAACAATCCAATTAGTTCAGTATTTTATACGGGAGAATTTCATAAATTGTCGTTTTTTTCTCCCTTGAAGATGTGTTAATATGTACGCGATTTATTTCATTAGTATAAAAAAAATTCAAAGCGAATCCGCAAAACTGATGCATTTTGTCGTTTTTTCTCATTTGAATGTTGTGAAATTGATTCGTTTAATTTCTCATTACGTTTGCCTCCTTTTGACTAACGGCCAAAATCTAACTTACAGACATAATTCGTAAGCTACCACGAATTGTGTAACAGGTGTAGAGAGAAATGCGATTAATTATTGGCGCGTATTTCATTCTTGTCCACTAATGAAGCCGTCGTTCTTGGGTTTTCTGAGCTAATATTTCCCCGACAACAGGTGTAAGATTCAATTAACTAAAAATGTGAGGTAGTTTATTTAACAGTAATAAAAGAGCCGGACAACGTGGGCGATGGTCAAGCGCTGCCTGGTCAGCCGTGTGACAAAAAAAATTCGCTCGGACACTACGTGATTTGTCAAGGGTCGCTTGATTTATTGATAGTTTACGGGGTTTTGAGGCCCAATTGTCTCGAGCGATTGGCCACCGACGACATAACTCTTGCTGATTGATTAGGCCAGTTTGGCGGAAGTTACGTTACGAAGTCACCAATTGACGACCATGTTTACGATGGGGAGGGGAGGGGGGTTAGAGGAGATTAAATTACCTACCTCATTAACAAGATCTGAACACACACCTGCACGCACATGTATAACGTATATACTCGAGTAATGAATCGTGCACTGGTTATTATCACACTACAAACCGAGTTCAAATTTACTGTAAAAATGCACGGGACAATGATTTTTACTGTAAAAATTCATTGGAAATTAATTTTACTATAAAAATGCATTGCAAATTATTTTTACTATAAAAATGCGTTGGAAATTAATTTTACTAAAAAAATGCATTGGAAATGAATTTTATTATAAAAATGTATTGGAAATGATTTTTACTATAAAAATGCGTTGAAAAAGATTTTTTTTACTATAAGAATGCGTTGGAAATGACTTTTATTATAAAAATGCATTGGACAATGATTTTTACTGTAAAAATTCATTGGAAATTAATTTTACTATAAAAATGCGTTGGAAATGAATTTTACTAAAAAAAATGCATTGGAAATGAATTTTAT
The DNA here is from genome assembly GCA_023376005.1 of Doryteuthis pealeii. Lineage (NCBI taxonomy): Eukaryota > Metazoa > Mollusca > Cephalopoda > Myopsida > Loliginidae > Doryteuthis > Doryteuthis pealeii. Next base: position 21,340,062 of record CM042177.1, on the reverse strand, counting down.
TATAAAAATGCATTGGAAATGATTTTTACTATAAAAATGCGTTGGAAATGACTTTTATTATAAAAATGCATTGGACAATGATTTTTCCTATAAGAAAAAGGCTCAGACACTACGTGATTTGTCAAGGGAACCTTGATTTATTGATAGTTTACGGGGTTTTGAGGCCCAATTGTCTCGAGCGATTGGCCAGCGACGACATAACTCTTGCTGATTGATTAGGCCAGTTCGGCGGAAGTTACGTTACGAAGTGACCAGTTGATGACCACGTTTACGATAGGGAGGGGGTGGGGTGAGAGGAGATTAAATTACCTACCTGTACACACGCGTGCATGAACACATAAATACCGTATATATTCGAGTAATGAATCGTGCAATGATTATTATTATTGGAAATAATTCACACTGCAATTCGAGTTCAAATTTACTGTAAAAATGCATTGCAAATGATTTTTACTATAAAAATGCGTTGGAAATGAATTTTACTATAAAAATGCATTGGAAATTATTTTACTATAAACATGCATTGGAAAAGATTTTTATTATAAAAATGCGTTGCAAATGATTTTTCTGTAAAACTTCATGGGACAATGATTTTTGCTATAAAAATGCATTGGAAATGAATTTTACAGTTAAAAATGCATTAGCTATAAAAATGCAAAATGGAAATGCTATAAAAATGCATTGGAAATGAATTTTACAGTTAAAAATGCATTAGAAATTATTTTTACTATAAAAATTCATTGGAAAAGATTTTTATTATAAAAATGCATTGCAAATTAATTGTATCATAAAAATGCATTGCAAATGATTTTTACTGTAAGAATGCATTGGAAATGAATTTTACTATAAAAATTCAATAAAAATTCATTGCAAATGATTTTTACTATGAAAATTATTTTTACTATGAAAATGATTTTTACTATGAAAATGCATTGGAAATTATTTTTACTATAAAAATGCGTTGCAAATGATTTTTACTATATGAATGCATTGGAAATGAATTTTACTATAAAATTTCATTGCAAATGATTTTTATTATAAATATGCATTAGAAATTATTTTTATTATAAGTATCATTTTGTAAACCGCTATTTTATTGCATATATAAATACAATTGCATGTTAGTATGTAGATGTAGTCAAGAGTGGCTTCGGCCCTGGATCGTTGATCTAATTAACAGCGTTGATCCCAGAGGGCTATCCACCCAGGCAAAACCTACCCCCTTGATTTTAAGGGGTAGGGCTGGGTTTATTGCCCAGTTCCTGAACCGCCCTCCTTGAGGGGGAATGCCGATTGGATCAAAGCATATTTTACACACACCACCCTTGATTCACGGCTTGTGGGTGGTCCCACATTAATAGGGCCTTGTGCCTAACCCGTACACTTGGGTTACGTGGTAAATACTAAATGTGGTCAACAGTATTAATAATTTTAAACAATTTTCTCTGAATTTTTGTGATGAGGCTTGATAATTAGTATTATTTTCTATTATTCGGACTATTGATATCTGTACAAGTAGAAACATAGCATAGTGGATAAAGGGGTTAGGTTAAGACAGTACTAAATTATTATGGACAGGATCACTAACACAGCAGTTCTAGAGAGAGCTCAACTCCCCAGCTTGTGTTCTCTACTGAGGAAACGTCGTCTCCGTCATGTACGTCGAATGGATGATGGACGAATCCCGAAAGACATCCTCTACAGAGAGCTTTCGTCTGGTAAGAGACAGATTGGTCGCCCCCAGCTGCGATTCAAGGATGTCTGCAAGAACGATCTCAGATGCTTAGGCATTGCCCCTTCCAGCTGTGAAAATTTGGCTCAGGATTGCTCTCGGTGTCAGCAGACACTCCATAGAGGACTGCTCATGTCAGAAGTCACCATGGCTTAGCGTAGGCGAACCACCCAAAAAATAAAATAAAGAATTCTTTCTTTCTTTCTTTTGAAAGTCCGTCGCAGACGACGATGACGTCTCTCCATATCTTTAGTTGTGGACCCTCTGGGGACTCGTTAGTCCAATTCTGGACTTGCAAATGTGGTCACGCACATTGTAAGGGAAATTCCCATCTACTTTTGGTTGTTTATGACGACAAAGACGTCGCCGCTCTGCAGTCCTGTTTATCTCGATATTGAGCTGCTTAGCTCCTGTGCGGCAGGCGTCTCGCCAACCGTGTCTGTTAGAGGTAAGATCTTCCATGCTTGAAGGTGTGATTATACATTTCTTCAGCGTTGTATTAATATGGACTTTGAACCGCTTTTTTTTTGGGGGGGGCTCCTGTCTTCCACGTGCCATCTGTGTGTTAACTGTTTAGTATTTTACGAAGGAGTCTGTCTGCAGGCAAACGGACGGTGAGACCCAACCATCGCAGTTGGCGTTGCGATAGGATCGTCTCAATTAAGTCAATGCGTGATCTGCTTCGAATTTCTAAGTGGGGGATTTTGGGCCACCACTTTACGCCAAGTATGCGTTGGAAGGATAAAGAAAAATTAAGAATATAACAAAAATAAAAGCTCCAATTTTGGAAAATAACCCTAACCCTAAAACCTAATTTATTTGTTTAATGGGAAAATTAACAGTTTTATTACAATATTTGTGGGTTCTGTTTTGTCTGGGACACCCTAATTTACTAAACAAAAGTTCATAATTACCCTTAATTGAACCATAGACCTCGTGGGGTTGTTTCTAGTGGTCTAACCAGAGACTCTCTCTCTCTCTATCTCTCTCTCTCTCTCTCTCGCTCTCTCCCTCCCCTCTCTCTCTTCAATCGAGTATCTAATGAAAATAACGTAGCCGTATTAGGCTTTTTAACCTTAAGGCATAAAATAACCCAACAACGCTTGACATGCCGTAAAATTCATCCAACAAACTTAATTGAACCATAGACCTCGCAGGTTTGTTTCTAGTGGTCTAACCAGTCTCTCTCTCTCTCTCTCTCTCTCTCTCTCTCTCTCTCTCTCTCTCTCTCTCTCTCTCTCTCTCTCGTAATACACAGAACACGGAACAATCCAATGCAATAAATAAATATATATAAATAACTAAGGGAATTGTGATTTGAGTAGTGATATAGTTATCAAACACACAATCTCCATTATAATAAGATACTGGCTTAGCGTAGGCGAACAACCCAAAGCATGAAATAAAGAATATATAAAAAATAAAAACTCTACTCTATTGTGGTGTAATTGCGTTGGTGTAGTTCACTATTATGTGCAACCAATTAACCCTATTCTTACAACAGAGCCAACTCTTTGATGACTGAATAAAGACGCCATGAATATGTATGAATAAAATATATTTCTCCAAAATATCGTATCCGTTCGCAATAAAATACGAGGGTAATCCCAAATATAAAGTCTCCCAAAAATTTAGAAATCATAGAATCGTTTAATGAATAAATACACCCAAGCGATGTACTCTAAAGATAACTATGATAATGTACATATACATGGTGTTCGGGAGAAATTTGACAGTTCCATAAGGAAAAAGAAAAAGTGCTTGGTAACTACAAAATTTAATGGGTTGCAAGCAATTTCAACAGACACGGAAATTACACTACTGTCAACAAGTTTCACTGAAAATCCCCGACATTAGCATCGATCACAAGCTCAATCTTGCCTCGGAACCTAGAGCAAGCTGATGTTACAGTTTCCCTGGGAAGGGAATCAAAAACTACCTTAATTCTTTCGATTAACTGGGCTTTTGTAATACTGGCACGGCGATTGGTGTTAACAGCGCCCCATACATAATAATCCATGGGGTTAAGATCTGGGGAGTTCGGAGGCCAAACATTGGGACTTGTATAGTCATAAAAATTCGCCGACAACCATTTTTGACTTTTCCAAGAGGTGTGGCGGGGAGCTGAATCCTGCTGCCATACATATGGCCTACCATTGGCTACCCGTTTAGCAACTCCAGGTAGGCATCTGAGTGTCCTCCAACACTTTTTTCTGCTGCACGAACGCAATCAGATCGACTGGTATGTTGCTTTTTTCTAGCCACAGCCTCGATGTATGCATTGGAATTCTCCAGTTCATGCCTGATTGTTTTTACAGTGTTCAGGGTGCATTGGGCAGCAACTATAATTTCCTTATTTTGATGGCAGGCGCAGATCATCATGATACAAGTTATTCTCTTCCATAATTCAGGTGGGTTCCAGTCATCCATTTTATCTGTCATCACGTATATGAATGAAAAAGGGTCCAATCTTTTAAATGATGCGTAGTATGCGTCAATACCTCCAACCTACGGAGAATAATAAAAGTAAAAAAAAGTAAAGTCGTCGGGGTGGCCTAAAGTCAGTATCAGCCAATTAGCAATGGAGTCTATCCCCTTTTCACTAGCGCTAGACCAAGAAGACTGTTTTTGCGTCTGAGGTGGATCGCCACACATACCACCAGCTCCTAATTTTACCGCACATATCCCTGTGCTACTCATATTCTGAGTTGGCGAGGGCCGGTATCGAACGATGAACCTTGTGGTTTCTAGGCGAACGCTCTACCAACTGGGCTAAACCGGCCCTAACCAAATATAGATATGTCAAATTTATCCCGAACACCCTGTATATTGTCAATGAGGTTTACATCATATTAAATTTTTAACATGTATATATTTTTCTTCATAATCACCATTATATATATATCAAGACATGTCGAAGCACAGATTCCTTTAACCTTGGAGTTCTTCCTTACTTCTCCAACAGAGCTCGTCTTATTTTGATGGTTTGTGAGATGGGAAGTAAGTGACCGTATAATTGGTGTTTTGTTGAGCGCTGCTTCCATAATTTATTCAAAACTGCACACGTATCCTTATGTAGTACACATCCAGCTTTATGATGTTATATATATATATATATATATATATATATATATATATATATATATAAGTAAAGAAATAACAAAAGACTTAGATATTTAGCATTATAGTCTATTTCAGGGAGCTGAAATATCCTATAATCCTAAATCTCTAATTCTTTTGTTATTTCTTTACTTATATATTTGCTCTGTGACTCTCTCTCTCTCTCTCTCTCTCTCTCTTGCTCTCTCATCTCTCTCTCTCACTCTCATTCTCTCTTGCTCTCTCTCTCACTCTATTTTATTCTCTCTCGCTCTCACTCGCTCTCTCTCATTCTCACTCGCTCTCTCATATTCTCTCTCTCTCTCTCTCTCTCTCATTCTCTCTCTCGCTCTCTCACTCTCTCTCCCTCTCACTCTCTCTCCCTCTCACTCGCTCTCTTTCATTCTCTCTCTCTCTCTCTCTTGCTCTCTCTCTCATTCTCTTTCTCTCTCTCACTTTCTCATTCTCTCTTGCTCTCTCTCTCACTATCTCATTCTCTCTCGCTCTCACTCGCTCTCTCTCACTCTCTCACTCTCACTCGCTCTCTTTCATTCTCTCTCTCTCTCGCTCGCTCTCTTATTCTCTCTCTCTCTCTCTCTCTCTCTCTCTCTTCTCTATCACTTCTCTCTTTCTCTGTCATTCTCTCTTGCTCTCACACCCTCTCTCATTCTCTATCTCTCATTCTATCTCAATCTCTCTCGCTCTCACTCGCCCTCTCTCATCCGCTCTCCCTCTCTCTCTCATTCTCTCTCTCTCACTCCCCCTCTCTCTCTCTCTCTCATCTCTCTCTCTCTCTCTCTCTCTCTCTTTCTCTCTCTCATCTTCTTTGTCTTATCACTTTTGTTCATATCATCATAATGAATGATATTGAATAACCCACTGTGGTTGATATCCTGTAAAACAAAACAAACAAACAATTACTCTCTCTCTCTCTCTCTCTCTCTCTCTCTCTCTTCCCCCTCTATCTCTCTCTCTGTCCTCAACCCCTCTCCCTCTATCTCTCTCTGTCCCCTCCTCTCTCTGCCCTCCTCTCTCTCTCTCTCTTCAATCGAGTATCCAATAAAAATAACAGAACCCACAAATTTTGTAATAAAACTGTTAATTTTCCCATTAAACAAATAAATTAGGGGTTGGGTTTGGGGTTTAGGGTTAGTTTAATGGGAAATAAATAAATAATTTGGGTTCTGTTTTTCTGGGTCACCCTGTACAGATAAAGAAGACATTTTATCTCGAAATATTAAGAATAAATCACAGGTTAACAAACAACACATTGTTACCTTATTTTTTCTTTACACTTGTATTGTGATAGCCTTCAAAACCAACCAACAAACCAATATACATACAATGCTTCAAGCAAATTATAAAACCTTATATATATATATATATATAATTATATATATATATATATATATAATTTGGGTTACCTTATTTTTTCTATTATTGTTACCTTATTTTTCTTTACACTTGTATTGTGATAGCCTTCAAAACCAACCAACAAACCAATATATATACAATGCTTCAAGCAAATTATAAAAACCTTATATTATTATATATAATATATATATATATATATATATATATATATCGTCAGTAATCACTTAGTGTAGACAGTAAGTCGATGTTTATTTTGTTAAGAAAATGCTTGTCATCGCCTGAAAACGACTTCTAAATGCTTTGATAAGAAAGTTACATAATACCGATAATGTGCGATATTTTTTTTCTATCAGCGAATGTTCATCGAAAACTAAACAAAAAAATCATTTAAAAATATATATCTTTTTTTCTTTATCTTTAGATTTTGTAGACCATATGACCTTTAGGCACCCCTTTTGTGTGAATATATTTGCACCTACTTGCACGGTTTTTACGTGCGGAGGGGGGGGTATGTGGAGGTGCGTTAGCGAGTAAGGTGAAGGTTGCTCATCCTATTGCTAGATAAAGGTCCAAAATCATTCGACCCCATTCATCACCATTGCTCCCTGATCCACTCTGACCCGGAGTGGTAGTACCTGTTAGGGTCCCATCTATGGGTTAAATAGAAAAATGTATTTATAAAAAAATTGTTGATTCTTGCACCTACTGTACCTCTGCAGAGGGGTAAGACTCCCCCAATGGGACCACCCGTTGGCCGTGTGTGGCGACCCGTGATGCTTAAGGATAGAGCCCAGGTGGATGAGCAGTTCATGACATGCAATACTCCACTTTGGCTCTATCTTGGGCTAGACGGGCGGTCGGAGAGGCCCCCTCCGATCAATCGGTTGGTCACGTCAAGCCCTAGCACCTATATGATTTCCCAACCCTATTGCCCTTATGGCAAGCCACAACCCCTTTTTATCATATGGGTGCTAGAAGGCGGTGGCTGCGGGTCTACATGTCCTAGGAATGACGTTAAACTCTATCTGATGGTGAGGTTCCAGTTTTGGAGGTTTGGGGAATGTGGAGCACCCCTTCATCACCATTGCTCCTTGGTCCACTCTGACCCGGAGTGGTAGTACCTGTTAGGGTCCCATCTATGGGTTAAATAGAAAAATGTATTTATAAAAAATTTGTATTATCCATTAAGAATTGATTTATTTCAAAACTTTATCGGCATTAAATGACCCACTGAGGTTGATATGCCGTAAAACACAAACAAACAAACAAACAAAAATCATTCGCTATGTAATATTTGATGCGTTTCGTTTTGAGGATAAGCTGATAGACACGCTGTCTTGAAACCTATGGTAACGAATTTTACAATAATAGTCAATAAAGTTTCAATAATAGCTATCCAGAAAAAATATTTTTGCAGCATATATCTTTTTACAAGTAATCAATTAGGTTCGCAGTGTTGAGAGAGATGCCGTGAGCGGTTTAAAGTAGGTAAAGAGTTAACAAAATCGGACTATATGACCTTTAGGCACCTCTTTTGCGATCTCGTTTCATAAGGACATTTTTTTTTTCATTTACACCTTCAAAATCCGGTTGTTTGTTAACAGATGTATTATTTTTAATGTATAAAATGTATTAAAAATAAATTGCATATTGTAATAATATTTTTCTTTTTTAATGATGGTTATTATGTTACTACTTATCGATTTAAACAAAGTTTAACCTTAAATAATAGATTTAATTATTTTTAATTCGCTTTTAAAACTCGTAGAAACTGAATTCTGTGCCAGTCCCTATTATTATCTTATAAAATAAAAAAAGCATACATCGATATTTTTTCTGCTTAAAAAGGGGGGGGGCTACATTTTCAATAGAGTTTTTCTTCAAAACGTATACTTTGATTGACTAAAATAAGGTTTGCATTAAATAGATATTTATTTCTAGAATCTAAAAATATAATATTTTAAACTTAAAATCCGAATTTTTTTTTAATTTTAAATGAATTTTATATATTAATTTTTCATAGCAAAAATACTAAATTAAAGTTTTGAAATAAAATAACTGATGCATTATAAAATTCATTAATTGATAAATCAATACTGAAAATTTAATTAAAATCGGATAATTACCTGATTTTTGGTAAATTTTTTTTGCAATCACGAATGTTATATTAAAATTTGTAAACAAGCGCTTAAAATATAAAACTAACCCCTAACCCTAACCCTAACCCTAATCCCCCTAGCTCCTAAGGACATTTTTTTTCATTTACACCGCCAAAATCCGGTTGTTGGTTATATAACAAAATATATGGAGAAAGGTAGACAAACACGGGATGTTGTAAAAAATTGATGTTTATTGTGCTGATGTCGACGTTGTAGCGTTTCGGTCTATTAGCCCTTCTTCAGGACTTTGGATTGAGTTCTTGCTTTAATGGTGAACATTTTCATAGTAGTGAATTAGGAGGTCGTGAATAAGGGGAGGGTGGCCAGTTGTTGGTGTTAACAGGGTTGCTAGTAGTAGATTTTCCTCTTTCTCTCAGACAGGGTGTATAGCAATGGGTTCTGATAATGATGCCACAGGGGATAGGTGGGTCTTGTATACTGGGTTTGAAGATGTAGTGATTCGTGTATATATGGTGGATGGCATAAGGATTCGTTATGAGTGTGTGTGTGTGTATTTTTTTTTTTTTTGCTAAGTCTCATCTTGCTATCTTTATTGTCTATTATTGTTTGTGAGGGTGATTTTATTTGGGTATGGGGAAATATATTAGGGAAGCTGGATTTACAATTAACATTTGGTGTGTTGCTTATGTTTCAGGTTTGGAATATTTGTTTACATTTTTTGGTTGTGGATGTTAGAGAGGGGAGTGATAGTAAGATTTGTTATAAGTGTGTGTGTGTGTATGTATGTTATTATTATTATTTATTGAGTTTTTCACATCAGTGTTAGCTGATGGATAGTCTTCAAGTCTCCTCAGGTCTCCAGGACTCTTCTGAGTATTCTAGCAGATTGCAGCAGTGCAGTAGTCTGGATGGTTTCAATTCTTCCTCTGATATTTTCCAAATTTTCTAATTTTTGGGACTGTTCCAAGTGCACCAACTACAATTGGTATCTTTCATTCTCATGTTTCCACAGCTTTTTCAATACTCTGGCAAGGTCCAGGTATTTATCCATCTTTTCATTTTCATTCAGCTTCACCCTGTAATCTGCCGGGACCGCAAAGTCCACCAGTTGTCACGTTCTCTTTTTTTGTTAATCAGCACTAGATCTGGTCTCCCGGTGATCCGTCTTTATCTCGAAGTCCCAGAGAATTTTATGCGTTTCATTCCCAAGAACAGATTCTGGTTTATGTATATAACATTTTGTTGTATGGTCAAAGTGTAAATTTTTGCATAATTCCCAGTAGATCACCTTCCCAATCCAGCCGTGTCTAGTTTTGTATTCCCGTTGTGCTAGTTTGCTACATTCACTTAATACAGTCTCATCTCTGTCACCGCACAATCTACATTTACTATTTCGTTGTGTCTTATCAATTATTATTTTCTCCTTTTGAGTTTCCACATCAGCATTAGCTGATGGTCTTTCACTGGAGTCTGAGTGACAGCAAGTCTCCTCAGGTCTCCAGGACTCTTCTGGGTATTCTGGCAGATTGCAGCAGTGTAGTGTTCTGAATGGTTTCAATCCTTCCTCTGATTTCCAAACTTTCCAAACCCTTTTCTAATCCTTTTGGGACTGTTCCAAGTGCACCAACTACAATTGGTATCACCTTCACTTTCATATTCCATAACTTTTTTAGTTCTCTGGCAAGATCCAGATATTTGTCTATTTTCTCATTTTCCTTTGAATGGAAATGGAGAATGAAAGAAAGAAAGAAAGAATGAAAGAAAGAAAGAATGAAAGAAAGAAAGAATGAAAGAAATCTAGTTTAGTGTCATACACAGGTCCCCCTTGCCCTGTCAAATGGGCTTTAGAATACACCAAATGCACCTCTGCGTAAGACCTCCTCCAGACCACCTGTTGGCTGTGAGTGGCGACCGTTTGCTTAAGGATGGAACTCTGGTGGCTAGCAGTCCATGACATGCAACACTCCACTTTGGTCATTACTTAGGCAGGTGGTCGAGAGGCCCACTCCGATCAATAGGCTGGTCACGTCAAGGCCTTGTAATTATGTGATTGTCCAACCCTTGCCCTCAACTTTCCAACCTTTTTATCATATGGGTGCTAGAAATCAGTGGATGAGGGTCTTAGGTCCTGGGTATGCATTAAACTCATCTAATGGTGAAGTCCAATTCTAGAAATCTGGGAATGTGGAGTATATTTAACCCTTTCACTGTTCAATTGGTATCACTTTCACTTTCATGTCCATAACTTTTTCAGTTCTCCGGCAAGGTCCAGATTTGTCATTTTTTCATTTTCCTTTAGCTTCACCCTGTGATCGCTGGCACTGCAAAATCCACCAGTTGACAAGTTTTCTTTTTTGTTCAACACTTATTATTATTATTATTATTATTATTATTATTATTATTATTATTATTATTATAACAAAATATATATAGAGAGAGTATAAGAAAATATTTACATCGTAAAACTGTAAAGAAATATACGCCATTAAGTAGTCCCACCGGTTTTTAATTATTTCTTGCAATAAATATATCTTAAACAAAAAATATTTATTGACTATTAAAATATCTTCGCACGAGCGCCACGATGTTATATTCGGTATATGTCAACGCTACCAACTAATGATGTAGATCAGAGATGACTTTAATTTCATTAACTGCGTTCATTATTCTTTTAAAAACATTACTAAATTGTGTTAGTGTTCTCTAATGTTTAGTGATAATTATATTTTTTCGTGAATTATTTATGCTAGTTTTATGATGTTTGTTCTCGGTTTAAGGCATTATGCTTGATTTACGTCAAAAACCGGATTCTATCACGGCTTTTTTTACAACCAATTATTGAAAGTATGACGGTATATATATATATATATATATATATATATATATATATATATATATATATATATGTTTAATTGGAGTCGTACCTAATTTTGAAAATTAATTAATTAATAATGAATTAGGCGGGAATACCTATTAAATGTATGGCTAAACAAATCGAGAAAAATCATTTTTCTCGATTTGTTTAGCCATACATTTAATAGGTATTCCCGCCTAATTCATTATTAATTAATTAATTTTCAAAATTAGGTACGACTCCAATTAAACACTTATTCTCCAAAAAATTATCGGCAAAAAGCCATTCTAAACAAACCTATATATATATATATATATATATATATATATATATATATATATATATATATATAAAGAAAATTTGAAAAAACAAGTATTCCGAAATTGGGATGAATTTAATTTGATTTGAATTTGATTATTAAATTCATCCCAATTTCGGAATACTTGTTTTTTCAAATTTTCTTTATATTGTCGGATTTAATTTCCATATTTACTCCCATATATATATATATATATATTTTAAAGATTGCAAATAAGTGAGAAAAATGATTTTATATTTCGTTAAAATTTAGTCTAAAAACCACACTTATTAGCTATCCGTAGCAAAATATTTGTTTAACTCGCTGTAAAAAATAATTAAATGGATAAAAACACATACAAATTACATATTTAGAAAGATTATTTTCTTTTCTTTCCAACCATATGAATACTTTTAAGATTGGACACTAAATAGGCGATAGATTAGATACTGATCCCCGCCAACTCAGTGCATTAGTAGTACATATTGAATAAATCTGATCAGCGTGGTAAAGTGGGGAGCTGACGGTAGGTCTGGCGCTCCACCTTAGCAAGATAATTCCCCCTTGTCTAGCGCTAGGGGAAAAGTGATAGACTCCCTCCCTGTTCGACAATAGTCCACTCCGCCAACTTTGCTTTTTATCAAGGCTGTTTATTTATTTGTAATCATTTGTCTAGATTATTGTTTTGTTTTTGTCACAAAGGTGACGCTAAATAACGCTGGTGGTTTACTTTTCAAGTATATCTAATACATATAATTATATATAATATAATATGTTGAAAAGAGAAATAAAGGAAAGAAAGTATTGAATGGATAATATAGGATACTTTAATTCATTTAACTTACACGTGTTTCGGTCAGGAGTTTATCCATGTGTACATTGTTCTATCTATTATTATTTTTAAATAACAAAATGAAATGAAATAATAATAATAATAGAAAAAATGTAGAAATGTTCCGCACACAAGGAAATATCGACCTTCCTCAGAGTAAATCCTTATTGTTTGAAATAAAATTCGTTGGAACGCGCAGAATTTTTGAAATGTTCGAAAAAATAATAAAAAAAAAATCACGTGTAGAGAGTGTTCAAACGCGGTCGAGAAAGACAGTTATGATGACGTCATGTCGCACGCATGCAACGGATTTTGAAACGGAGCGAAGATGGCTGGAACAAAGTCATGTCGGATTCACTTCCATTTTCATTTTACATAATATAATATGTATAATTATATAATCAAATATAATAACAAACATAGACTTTGTTTAGTGAGCACGTGGAGAAAAATACATACATGACAGGTATACACATACTCATGACAGGGTACAGTAAGATATAGAGAACAGATACATAAACATATATATAGAATGTAGGATTTACATCCTAATAAAGTGATATAGAGTTTCTGAAAAAATGCCACTTACTGATGGTTGGTTGGGGGGCAAAAACAGAGGCTCGCAGATTTTTTATTTTCAGTAATAATTCATTTTTTCTTAAACCAACGAAAGCCCTGATGAAGGTCTATCGAAACAGACTGAAACACTGTAGCGTAGGCGAAATAAACATTATTAGTTTATAAACTAAAGCGTTAACGCAACGCTCTCCTATAAATACAAAAAGATGGAGCACTCTATGAAGGCCTTTACATACATACGGATGTGTGTATTAAAACATTTAAAATCCCCTTCCCATTCTGTAGGTGACGATAGCCGAGCAGTTAAGCTGTCCGACTGATACTGAATCGATCAGGTTTCTATCCCGACTGTAGGTAGCTTACAAATGTCTTGCCACACTGAAGAGACGTGGTACGTCGAAGCACAGTGTCTGTGGATGACTATATATATATATATATATATATATATATATATATATATTGCTATCTCTTGTCATTTATTTCTAATCAGAAATGTTGTAATCTAGCACCCCCCGCCCCCAATCCATATCCAGTGATTGCGTCCTGATCCATCCAATTACCATCAGGTCATTACTGATCCACGACTGGATCACTGGTTCAAGTAATGTTACTTTTTTTTTATTATTATTCATACATTAATTTATTATTATTATTATTTTTTTTTTTTTTACTTTTTGGTTTTATTTACTTGCCGCCACTATGAAAAAAAAAAAAAAAAAAAAAAACGAAATCAACCCCAGGGCGCCATACAACTAATGTCGTCCCGCATTTGGGACATTCAGATAATCACGTATCGATCGACTCAGTACGGAGTTCGTTGTTTAAAGAAATAAAAAAATTTATAACATAAAAATAAAATAATGCCGGACATATATCAGCCTTCGCAGAAATAACGTTTTTTTTTTTTGTTTTTTTTTTTTTACAACCGCGAAACCTAATAATCTGGAAATTCGGGAAAATATTATGTTGAAGGCACTAGGGCAATTTTGTATTTAAAAAATATCTTTCTTTTTTTTTTTCTTTTTTTCTTTATTTGAAAAAATTCGACCCCCTTAAGTTCATTCAGGTGCAATTGACGATCAATCGATAGATATTAACAGATAAAGAGGATTAACAGAGAATTATATATGTATGAGGGTAATCCTAAAAGTAAGGTCTCCAAAGACACAATTTGTCGAATGCATCTTTGTGGATGCCAGACGAGAGAGAGAGAGAGAAGACAGACAGACAGACAGACAGAGAGAGAGAGAGAGAGAGAGAGAGAGAAGAGAGAGAGAGAGAGAGAGAGAGAGAGAGTTTCCTGGTCTGAGTTTAAGTAGTCAGGTAGCAATGCCATCTAGTGGCAAGTCCTGGCAGCAAGGGAAGTTAAACTTTTCCCACTCTAACATACACTTAGGACGAACGAAGTTAAAATGCACTAACAACCCGGTCTTCGGGGCGGGGGTCCGGTGTGGTTCGGCCACTGGACCGATGTGTTAAATTAACAGCGTCGATCCCAGGGGTCTATTCCCCCTGGCAACACCTGCCCCCTCGATTTAAAAGGGAAGGGCTGTGTTTATTGCTCAGCGCCTGAGGCGCCCCCTCGAGGGGTAATGCCGACGGGATTGACGCATTTTTTGTGTCTACCACCCATGAACTTCGGCTTGTGGGTGGGCTCACATAAAAATGTCCTTGTGTCACGCCCTCATAAGTGGGATGAGGCAAATACCTACACTTAGGACGAACATCCTAAATAAAGAGATCCTAGTTAAACAAAGTGGTGAACGTTCTTTTTCTTTATGAAACAGTCAATTTCTCCCGAACACTCTGTATATGTAACAGAATCCATCAAAGAGGTACATAACAAAATACAGACTTTATTGTCTGAACAAAATACAGATACATACACTTAGGACGAACATCCTAAATAAAGAGATCCTAGTTAAACAAAGTGGTGAACGTTCTTTTTCTTTATGAAACAGTCAAATTTCTCCCGAACACTCTGTATATGTAACAGAATCCATCAAAAAGGTACATAACAAAATACAGACTTTATTGTCTGAACAAAAAATACAGATATATACACTTAGGACGAACATCCTAAAATAAAGAGATCCTAGTTAAACAAAGTGGTGAACGTTCTTTTTCTTTATGAAACAGTCAAATTTCTCCCGAACACTCTGTATATGTAACAGAATCCATCAAAGAGGTACATAACAAATACAGACTTTATTGTCTGAACAAAAAATACAGATATATACACTTAGGACGAACATCCTAAATAAAGAGATCCTAGTTAAACAAAGTGGTGAACGTTCTTTTTCTTTATGAAACAGTCAAATTTCTCCCGAACACTCTGTATATGTAACAGAATCCATCAAAGAGGTACATAACAAAATACAGACTTTATTGTCTGAACAAAAAATACAGATACATACACTTAGGACGAACATCCTAAATAAAGAGATCCTAGTTAAACAAAGTGGTGAACGTTCTTTTTCTTTATGAAACAGTCAAATTTCTCCCGAACACTCTGTATATGTAACAGAATCCATCAAAAAGGTACATAACAAAATACAGACTTTATTGTCTGAACAAAAAATACAGATATATACACTTAGGACGAACATCCTAAATAAAGAGATCCTAGTTAAACAAAGTGGTGAACGTTCTTTTCTTATGAAACAGTCAAATTTCTCCCGAACACTTCTGTATATGTAACAGAATCCATCAAAGAGGTACATAAAAATACAGACTTATTGTCTGAACAAAAAATACAGATATATACACTTAGGACGAACATCCTAAATAAAGAGATCCTAGTTAAACAAAGTGGTGAACGTTCTTTTTCTTTATGAAACAGTCAAATTTCTCCCGAACACTCTGTATATGTAACAGAATCCATCAAGAGGTACATAACAAAATACAGACTTTATTGTCTGAACAAAAAATACAGATATATACACTTAGGACGAACATTCTAAATAAAGAGATCTAGTTAAACAAAGTGGTGAACGTTCTTTTTCTTTATGAAACAGTCAAATTTCTCCCGAACACTCTGTATATGTAACAGAATCCATCAAAGAGGTACATAACAAATACAGACTTTATTGTCTGAACAAAAAATACAGATATATACACTTAGGACGAACGTCCTAAATAAAGAGATCCTAATTAAACAAAGTGATGAACGTTACCACAAAAAGGGTATCAGTTATTTAGTATAGGAACCACGTGGTTAGGGTCTAGAAAGGGCTACGTACATACATGGGTACAAGTTTTGGGAGCCTTACCCCTCAAACTTACTTGCCGCAACTATGAAAAAGAAAATATTATCTTGAAGGTACTAGGGCAAATTAAAAAAAAAAAAGAAGCTTTCTTTTTTTATTTTTTTATTTCAAATAATTCGACCCCCTTCATTCAGGCGCAATTGACGACCAATCGATAGATATTAACACATAAAGAGGGATTAACAGAAAATATGTATGAGGGTAATCCTAAAAAGTAAGGTGTCCAAAGCGCTAGAAACCCAGGGAAACTGTTCGTGCGGCTTATTGGTAATACAGTTGAATTTGTTGTACGTTCGCTTGTACCTGCCCCTGCGCGCGCTCACTGCCACTTGGGAGATTCGATAATCACATATCGAACTGTACAGAGTCGTTGTTTAATAAAGAAAAACTTTTTTTTTTAAACAGGAAATAAAATGAAAAAATAAAAAAATGACAAGGACAATATCATCACCTTCGCAGTTAATGTTATTTTTCTCTACTCCTGCATTGCGATAGCCTTTAAATCAACCACCAAACCAATATATACACAATGCTTCAACCAAATTATAAAACTCTCTTATATATTATATATATATATATATATATATATATATATATATATATATACACGAGGGTAATCCTAAAAGTAACCATTACACCACGCGCCTCCAAATATATATATATATGTGTGTGTGTGTTTTCCTATGTGTCTATGTGTGAGTCTCTCTCTATCTGTGTGTGTGTGTGTCTAATTCCCCCTCGTTCTCTTTCTCTCTTCTCTCTTTCTATTTCTCTCCCTCTGTCACACACACACACACACACACACACACATACATACATACATACTTATGGCAACTTATTACTGTTTTCAGCTATCTTTCATTTTAATTGCCACATGTCTGAAATTTTGAAAGAATGGGGTTATTATTAAGTAGGTCTGGTCTCCTGGACGAAATTAGGTGATCCGTCTTTATCTCAAAGTCCCAGAGAATTTTGTGCGTCTCATTCTCCAGGACAGGTTCTGGTTTGTGCATATACCATTTAGTTGAATGGTGAAAGTTTATTTCTTGCATAATTCCCAGTGGATCACCTTCCCCAATCAGTCGTGCCTAGTCTTGTACTATCTGCTAATTAGCTGCATTTGCTTATGATATAATTGGCCGTCTCGTCTCTGTCTCCACACATTCTACACTTACTATTCTGTTGCATCCTATCTACTTTTGCTTTTATATAATTTGTTCTTGTGGCATTGTCTTGTGATGCAATTGTAAGGGATTCAGTTTCTCTCTTGAGGTTTCCTCTTCTTAGCTATGTCCATATCTTCTCAGGTGCGATCTCCCTAGTTTGTCGCTTGAAGTGTCCGTATAGTTGTTTTTCTTCCCACTTCTGTTTTCTTGTTCTTTATATATTTGTGCTCGTCCATATGTTGCAATTGTTTTTCCCTGCTTGCTGCAATTAGTGTTTCTTTGCTCTTTTTAGCGTATTCTACGAAAACTCGAATTGTCGTATCTGATAATTGTAATTATTAATTTCTAATAAATATAAGGAATATAGTTAATTATAAACTTTGTCTTATACATAATTATTGTTGTTATTACGCGTTATTTTATTTGTTACGTACAAAATAAAAAACACCCTCGGAGTGATGTAAAAATAGATTTTAAGGGTGGGAGTTAAAAATTCAATGTCAGCGAGTTTGTACCCTAAGTAAGTAAAATCATCAAATTCATTAAAGGATTAAAAAATAAAACAATTTGAAATTTAAACTTTAAATATGTATTAAAATAAAACAAACTATATATAGATATATAATACCAGTCATGTATTTATTAAAACTTGTTTTAAAAAACAATGAGGACTGTCTAATGTTGCATGTTCAAATTTTGAGTGTATTTATTGAATAAATACACTCAAAATTTGAACATGCCAAAAATCGTCATAATATAGAATGAATTTTATTCTATGTTATGACGATTTGGGGTAATGTGATGTAAGCAGAGGCGTAATTTTTGTTACAGACAAAAACCGGAAGCGAATCTCCATTATTAATAGACTAGCAAAATAAAAAGACACCCTCCAGGCGTCGTAAAAATTAATTTTTGAAAGACATTGCCTGAGAGGGTGGGAGTTAAAAATTCAATGTCAGAGGGTTTTGTATCATAAGTAAGACAAATCCTCATATTTATTAAAGGAGTAAAAAAAACAAAAAAACAATTTGAAATGAAAACTGAGCCCCGTCCCTCTCAAATAAAATGTTGCATGCATGTAATAATCAAACAATTATTTTGAATATTTTCCACATCAATTTTACACAAAATCGTAGGTATTTATTTATTTGTAAACTTTTTAGTTAACTTCTTGTTACTGTAAAAAAAAAGAAAAAAAAAGAACGAGAGTAAGAAACAATTTTTAAAATTGCTTACTCACATTTTGGGTGTATATAGCATAAGAATATTGTGACGTAGAGCTATGACGTAGTTTTTGTATCAGACAGAAATAGAGACAATCTCCATTATTAATAGATTAATAGATGATGTATTTGCAATTGATCATGAAGCTAGGTCGGGTGAGTAGGGATGTTGCTCCAGCACAGTGATGTTCTTCTGAGCCAGGAACTCATGATAACGATGATGATACTATTTCTTTGAATTTTTGAGATGAGGCTATGTGTCTATGTGTGAGTCTGGTATAATGGTTAGAGTCGTCGGAAATGGAATCGTCGACCCGAGTTCAAATCCTAGACGAAATTGTTTGCATTTCACATAGCGTTAATACCCTTGGGAAAGGTATGAAACCTACTCTCCTTCCAGCTATGGATAAATAGTAGGCCAGACTGGGCTCTTTAACCTTGGTTAGGCAACCTGTCTAGAAGAAGGAAAACTTTTTAAAAAAATTCAAACCTGTTAAACTCCGCTTAAGAAATTGACCTTGTGTCGCAATCTGCTCGGTTGGTAAATATATATATATATGAGTCTGTGTGTGTATATCTTCCTGGTTATATATATCTCTCTCTCTCTCTCACTCTTCTCCCTTTCTACCTCTCTCCCTCTGTCACACACACACATACACACACACACACACACACACACACTGTCGTGTGTGAACGATGCACTCGTCGCGTTACGGTTATCATCGACGGAAGTGGACGCGGCTGTTTGCATTTCACATAGCGCTAATACTCATATTTTGTGTCTTATCTGTTATTAATTTATTTACTGCTAAATAAAAAAAGAACAAGGTGAACGTCCTCTAAGTGTGCTCATTCAATAATTTTTTTGTCAGGGGCAGTGTAAACGAGGGTTGGCTGAAAAGTTCATAAGATGACACCATACCTACTGTTTTATTATTATTATGTACTACTAGTACAAAATAAAAAATGCCCTCCGGGCGATGTAAAAATAGATTTTTGAAACATATTGCCTGAGGGATGGGAGTAAAAAAATTCAATGTCAGCGAGTTTGTACTCTAAGTAAGTAAAATCATCAAATTCATTAATGGATTAAAAAATAAAAAAATCTCCCTTTCTATCTCTCTCCCTCTGTCACACACACACACACACACACACACACACACACACACACACACACTTATACCCTTGGGAAAGGTATGAATCCTACTCTCCTTCTGGCTATGGATAAATAGTAGGCCAGACTGGGCTCTTTAACCTTGGTTAGGCAACCTGTCTAGTAGAAGGAAAACTTTAAAAAAAAATTCAAACCTGTCAAACTCCGTTTAAGAAATTGACCTTGTGTCGCAATCTGCTCGGTTGTTAAATATATATATATATGAGTGTGTGTGTATATCTTCCTGGTTCTCTCTCTCTCTCTCTCTCTCTCTCTCTCTCTCTCTCTCTTCTCCCTTTCTACCTCTCTCCCTCTGTCACACACACACACACACACACACACACACATACATACTTATAGCAACGTTTTCAGCAATCGTTCACTTTAATTGCTATATGTCTGAAATTTTGAAAGAATGGCGTTATTATAAAGTCGAAGGTTATTCTAATAATGGTAATTATCAATTTCTAATAAATATAATGAATATAATTAATTATAATCTTTGAATGTCTTATACATAATTATTGTTGTTATTATTTGTTATTTTTTTTGTTACGTATATGATGTATTTGCAATCAATAAGTGTAATTATTAATTGCAATTAATAATTTTAGTCGGCGACTACATCAGCTCCATCATTCGAGTTGCCTATTGATGTGTGTTCGATATATATATATATATATATATATATATATATATATATATATACTAGTACAAAATAAAAAACACCCTCCGGGCGATGTAAAAATAGATTTTTGAAACATATTACTTGAGGGGTGGGAGTAAAAAATTCAATGTCAGCGAGTTTGTACCCTAAGTAAGTAAAATCATCAAATTCATTAAAGGATTAAAAAATAAAACAATTTGAAATGTATTATCTGCGTTATTCGGACTATTGTCCCCATCTTCATTGTTATTTGTACAACGTTTCGGCCGATATACCCTCCGGCCTTCTTCAGGTATTTCTTGTCGGACCCGGGAACCTTCTCGGACTCGGGAACCTTCTTTTCGAACTCGGGAACTTTCTTGTCGTATTCGGGAGCCACCACGGAACTTTGAACCTAACCCTTTATTTATTCCACGGGGGTATCCTGTTCTCATTCCGCTAACCATAGCTGGGGGGTAGGAGTTGTGCTAATTAATTATTTTTCTAACTGCTTTCACTCAGGATTTAACTCGGGAACCAGAGATAACTGTCACTTAGAACTGTCTTTTAACAGTTAAAACTGTCTTTTAACATCTTTTTGATGGCTCCCGAATACGACAAGAAAGTTCCCGAGTTCGAAAAGAAGGTTCCCGAGTCCGAGAAGGTTCCCGAGTCCGACAAGAAATACCTGAAGAAGGCCGGAGGGTATATCAGCCGAAACGTTGTACAAATAACAATGAAGATGGGGACAATAGTCCGAACAACGCTAATAATACTAATCTTCAAGCCTCATCTCAAACATTCAGAGAAATTTGAAATGTAAACTTTAAATATGTATTAAAATAAAACAAACTATATATAGATATATAATACCAGTCATGTATTTATTAAAACTTGATTTAAAAAACATTGAGGACGGTCTAATGCTGCATGTTCAAATTTTGAGTGTATTTATCTATGTTATATGACGATTTTGGGTAATGTGATGTAAGCAGTCACATAATTTTTGTTACAGACAAAAACCGGAATCTCCATTATTAATAGAAGATATATATATATATATATATATATATATATATATATATATATATATATATATGTTGAAATGAAAAATAAAGGAAAGAACATGTTGAATGGATAAAATAGTATTTATTTTATTTTATTTTACTGACACGTGTTTCGGCCAGGAGTTTATCCATGTACACATGTATTCTATATATTGTTATTTTAAATACAAAATAAAATGAAATAACAATAATAGAAAAAAACTACAGAACGTTTTTAGTATACAAAGAAATAG
>CM042177.1:21293417-21308417 GCA_023376005.1 Doryteuthis pealeii | reverse complement strand
GATGAAGCTTGTTTCAGTTAATTATTTTGAAAAAATCATTTTTATTGGCTCTTATCAAACAACAGATTTGCATTTAGATTCTCACACGGCTAATTTGTTCTCATGATATATATGTATATGTTTTACGTTGTTGTGTTTCATTGTATTGTTCCTGTGAGCTGTCCAAGGTGGTCATGTCCATGGGATTAGCTTCATGCTATTAGGCATGGCCTCCCTTCAATAGTAGTTTTAACCAATAAAGTTTTTCTTTTACTTATATTTTTTAAATAATTTGTTACTAACTATTGATTAATAATTTCTTTTCTTATTCTTATTCTTATATATAAGAAAGGGGAGAAAGAAAGAAAAGAAAACTGGAATGAAAAAGTAAGATTTTATTTAGAAATGAAAGGAAAAGAAAGAAAGAGAAAAAAGAAGTTTTAATGAATAAATGGAAAGATAAGAAAGAGAACAAGATTTTTCAAAGAAACTAAGAAACAAAAATGAAAAAAACGAAAAAAAAAAAAATGTTTTTAACAAAGAAAGAAAGAAAGGAAGAAAGGAAAAGAAAGAAAGAGAAATTCAAGAACTAAATACATTTTGGAAACTTTTTCGTTGCTTTTCTAACCATTATATCACGCACCTCTTTAACTAACTTTTTTAAATTTGTGTCACTCCATCTAAGTATAGGACAATTCCCTTACTGCTTAAAACTTTGGAGGATCGAGTGGACACCAGAGCTTTAAACGTGACTTAGCTGCAAGTCACGTTAACCATTCCTCTCCTCTTTCGCGTCATATTCGTTGCTTTTTTCAACTGCGCATTTAGCTTGATGTTCAACCACACTAACCAGCCCCTTTTCACCCGCTTCCCATGATCCCCCGCTCGGAAAAAATCTCTCTTTTACTGCCACACAACCTATGTGTAATGGTTAGCCAAAGTAGAATTTGCAGACCATTGATAGTGAGATCGATTCTCATTGGGCGCCCCATACTTATGGCCTTGTGCCACATCTAAGCTAAGCTTAGTAAATTTACTACTATATTCCAAAAAAATCAACAGATATTTGCTTATATACATGTTTTGGGTGGTTAGAAACTTTATTAATGTAAGAAGGTGTATGTAGGTTTCATTATAAGGGGATTCTGGATCCATCATAGCCCCAATATTCACATATATATATATATATATATATATATATATATAATATATATATTAATATATATATATGAAGTAAATGGGAAGTGAATCCGACAGTAGGAATAAAAACATTTTTTAGAATAATTATTATTATGTTATTTAGTTTGCTTGACAGGATCTGTTTCGACCGTTTTAATAAAGCGGGTCTTTTTCAAAGCAACTATATTTGCAACTAGAGTTAGACAATTTGTCTAAGTTTCCCTGAAATAGACTATAATGCTTAAATCTCTAAGTCTTTTGTTATTTCTCTTACTTAAATATATATATATATATATATATATATATATATATATAGTCGCAAATTAATTTAGAATTACACTTTTTTTTTATCAAAACCCTCTGTCCTGAAAATGACCTTCCGTTTACATGCCTTATATTTTATTTCTTTTATATTTAAGATAATTCTGTATTTAGAAATACTGTGAGTGTAAGGAGAATTTGGTCGAAACACGTGTTGACATTAAGAAGAGAACAATCACCTCGCTGCTTAACTCTGCCAATCGAGCAGGAGACCAATGCTTAAAAGTGGCTAAGCCGCAAAAACCCTGTTAACCCTCTCCCCCTACTGTGTCTGTTTTTGTTGATTTTCGTAAATAACTATTTTTCCTTAGTAGTTACACATCTAATTGGGTACAATCACCTTCCTGCTTAATTTTGCTGCTTATCTTTGAGGATCGAGCAGAGACCAGACACGTTTAAACGTGACTTAGCCGCAATTCAAGTTAACCCTCTCCCTCTCCGCTTTCTTGTGTCTCATTCGTTGCTTTTGGCTGAGCATCCACCTTCAGTTCTGGCACACCCTGCACGGCTCAATTCCATTAATAGTTTAGCATTACACAACGTTCCTTAAAAGTGACTATGTGTGTCTATATGTATGTATGTGTATGTTTATATGTGTGTGTGTGTATATATATGTATATGTGTGTATATGTATGGTTTGGTTTGGTTTGTTTTGTTTTACGGCATATCAACCTCAGTGGGTCATTTAATGCCGATAAAGTTTTGAAATAATCAATTCTTAATGGATAATACAATTTTTTTATAAATACATTTTTCTATTTAACCCATAGATGGGACCCTAACACGGTACTACCACTCGGGTCAGAGTGGACAGGGAGCAATGTTGATTAATGGGTGCTCCACATTCCCCAAACCTCCAAAACTGGAACCTCACCATCAGATAGAGTTTAACGTCATTTCCAGGACATGAAGAGCCCACAGCCACCGCCCTTCTAGCACCCATATGATAAAAAGGGGTTGGGGGCTTGCCATAAGGGCAATAGGGTTGGGAAAATCATATAGGTGCTAGGGCTTACGTGACCAGCCGATTGATCGAAGGGGGCCTCTCCGACCGATATGTATGTGTGTGTATGTATGTGTGTGTGTGTAATATATATGTGTGTGGTATGTGTGTGTATATATGTATATATATGTGTGTGTGTGTATATATATGTGTGTGTGTATATGTATATATATATATGTATATATATATGTGTGTGTGTATGTATATATATATATGTATATATGTATATGTGCGTATATGTATATATGTGTATGTGTATATGTGTGTATATGTCTATATGTGCATGTGTATATATATGTGCATGTGTATATATGTATATGTGTGTATATTACCCATCTAAGTAGAGGACAGTCACCTTACTGCTTAACTTTGACGATCGAACATTAAACGTGACTTAGCCGCAAGTCTCGTTAACTCCCTCTCTGATTTTTGAAACTTTTTCGTTGCTTTTCTAACCATTATATCACGCACCTCTTTTAATTACTTTTCCTTAAGAGGTTACTCATCAGCAGTCCTAGAGAGAGCTCAACCCCCAGCCTGTACTCTCTACTGAGACAACATCGTCTCCGATGGTTGGGTCATGTACGTCGGATGGATGATGGACGAATCCCGAAAGACATCCTGTATGGAGAGCTAACATCTGGTAAAAGACAGATTGGTCGCCCCCTACTGGCGATTCAAGGATGTCTGCAAAAAATTATCTCAGGTTCTTTGGCATTGTCCCTTCCAGCTGGGTAAATTTGGCTCAAGACCGCCCTCGGTGGCGGCAGAATCTCCATAGAGGCCTGTACACGTCAGAATTCACCTGATACAACATCATGAAGCTAAGAGGTCCATAAGAAAGCAACGGGCACAAAGCATCGGAACATCATCATCTACAGGGACAAACCTACAAATGCAAAAATCTGTGGTCGAGAATGTTCTCAAACATAGGACTTCATAGTCACAGGAGGCGCTGCAACCTCAGGGGCACACAAAAACTTTTATCATAGTTTTTCGAGACTGAATTGCCAATGACTCATCTAAGTAGAAGACAGTCACTTACTGCTTAATGTATTTATAAAAAAAATTTGTATTATCCATCAAAACTTTATCGGCATTAAATGACCCCACTGAAGTTGATATGCGTAAAACGAAAACAAACAAACCTTGAAAGCAACGTGATTGACTATCTTTTGAGATAACAATAGATATTCATGTAACGTAAAATAATTCTTATTCTAAAATAAGGATTTAATAACATTTTTTTTTAATTGAGTATCCATAAAGAATGAATTTATTTCAAAACTTTGTCGGCATTAGATGACCCACTGAGATTGATATGCCGTAAAACAAAACAAAACCAAAACATCAAAAGATTTTTTTTTACCCGGTGTATTTTGTCGCTCTTTTTATTCGTGGTGGGTCGGATGATGTCCAGGGTTCTATCAATGGGCTAGATAGAAAAATGTGTCTATGTTATTTATTTCAAAACGTTGTTGGCATTAAATGACCCACTGAGGTTGATATGCCGTAAAATAAAACAAAGCAAAACACCAGAAATATTTTTTTTTTACCGGGTGTATTTTGTTGCTCTTTTTGTTCGTGGTGAGTCTCAGTGCTGCCACTGACATCCGGGTACTTGAGGCAGAGGTTGTTGGCACACAAGTGCACATGCCCGGAACTCTGTAATGGCGGACGGAAGGAAAGACAAGTAGTCAAAATGGGTAGAGAACAAAATGTCCGACAAGACCCAGTAATGAGGCCTTTGGGCATTTTTATCGTCATTTGGCGGTTTTTTTTTTCAATGTTTCAATTCAATATATGCAGATGAGAAGGACAGAGAAAAAGTAAGTTAAAGGATGAAAGATATCTGGAAAGGAAAAAATAAGTAATGAAGGCTAAGGGATTAATTCGATTCGTTTTAATGCAATTAATTCTTGGAATACTGTTCAGTCGTTATTTTTTGATAAAGAAAAGATGAAGCTTGTTTCAGTTAATTATTTTGAAAAAATCATTTTATTGCCTCTTATAAACAACAGATTTGCATTTAGATTCTCACACGGCTAATTTGTCTCATGATATATATGTATATGTTTACGTTGTGTGTTTCATGTATTGTTTCCTGTGAGCGTCCAAGGGTGGTCATGTCCATGGGATTAGCTTCATGCTATTAGGCATGGCCTCCCTTCAATAGTAGTTTAAACCAATAAAGTTTTTCTTTTACTTATATTTTTTAAAATAATTTGTACTACTATTGATTAATAAATTTCTTATTCTTATTCTTATTCTTATATATAAGAAAGGAGGAGAAAGAAAGAAAGAAAACTGGAATGAAAAAGTAAGATTTTATTTAGCAAATGAAAGGAAAAAGAAAGAAAGAGAAAAAGAAGTTTTTAATGAATAAATGAAAGAAAGAAAGAGAACAAGATTTTTTCAAAGAAACTAAGAAACAAAAATGAAAAAAACGAAAAAAAAATGTTTTTAACAAAAGAAAGAAAGAAAGAAAAAAAGAAAAGAGAAAGTTCCAAGACTAAATACATTTTGGAAACTTTTTCGTTGCTTTTCTAACCATTATATCACGCACCTCTTTAACTACTTTTTTTAAATTTGTGGTTACCCATCTAAGTATAGGACAATTACCTTACTGCTTAACTTTGGAGATCGAGTGGAGACCAGAGCTTTAAACGTGACTTAGCTGCAAGTCACGTTAACCATCTCCCTCTCCTCTTTCCGCGTCATATTCGTTGCTTTTCAACTGCGCATTTAGCTTGATGTTCAACCAACTAACCAGCCCGTCCACCCGCCTTCCCATGAACCCCCCCCCGCTCGGCTCCATTCAATCACTGATCTTATCAATAAGTCACTCAATAAGTCCCGGGCCTGATATATAGATAGCAACACTAATAAAAGAGACATACTAAGGTACCAGTCAGCTATTCGAACTACCTAAGCAAGTGAGATACCAGATATCAGTTGTTATTTTATTAGTTAGGCCCGGGACTTATTGATTGATGTCTTAAGCACGTATTGTACAATACGTGCTTTTCCTTAGTGGTTACCCATCTAAGTAGAGGATAGTCACCTTACTGTTTAACTTTGGAGATAAGATAACATATCACTCAATAAGTCCCGGGCCTGACATATAGATGGCGCCACTAATAAAAGAGACATACTAAGGTACCAGTCAGCTATTCGAACTACCTAAGCAAGTGAGTAAGAGATAAATACTTTAATAATGCGGGAGAGATTATACAAACGCCTCCCACCTTTCTCATCGTCTCATATGAACTCTCTATACGTATATAGTAGATACCAGATATCGGTTGTTATTTATTAGGCCGGGGACTTATTGATTGATGTCTTAAGCACGATTGTACAAATACGTGCTTTTCCTTAGTGGTTACCCATCTAAGTAGAGGATAGTCACCTTACTGTTTAACTTTGGAGATAAGATAACATATCACTCAATAAGTCCCGGGCCTGACATATAGATGGCGCCACTAATAAAAGAGACATACTAAGGTACCAGACAGCTATTCGAACTACCTAAGCAAGTGAGTAAGGAGATAAATACTTTAATAATGCGGGAGAGATTATACAAACGCCTCCACCTTTCTCATCGTCTCATATGAACTCTCTCTATATGTATATAGTAGATACCAGATATCGTTGTTATTTATTAGGCCCGGGACTTATTGGTGATGTCTTAAGCAGTACAATACGTGCCTTTCCTTAGTGGTTACCCATCTAAGTAGAGGACAGTCACCTTACTGTTTAACTTTGGAGATAAGATAACATATCACTCAATAAGTCCCGGGCCTGACATATAGATGGCGCCACTAATAAAAGAGACATACTAAGGTACCAGCCAGCTATTCAAACTACTTTAGCAAGTTAGTAGGAGATAAAGATTTTAATAATATGCGAGAGATTATACAAATATCTCCGTCCTTTCTCATCGTCTCATAAGAACTCTCTCTACATGTATAGTAGATACCAGATATCAGTTGTTATTTTATTAGTTAGGCCCGGGACTTATTGAGTGATGTCTTAAGCACGTATTGTACAATACATGCTTTTCCTTAGTGGTTACCCATCTAAGAAGGTAACAATCACCTTGCTGCTTAACTTTGGAGATCACGCAGAGACTAGAGCTTTAAACGTGACTTAGCTGCAAGTCACGTTAACCATCTCCCTCTCATCTTTCCGCGTCTTATTCGTTGCTTTTCAACTGCGCATCTACCTTGATGTTCAACCAACTAACCAGCCTGTCCACCCGCCTTCCTGACACGCCCCGTTCGGCTCCATTCAATTACTGACGCAACTGATGAATGTCGATATTTCGCGTAAGACATTTTGTGGGTTTCTCCTCCTCGTCATTATTTTTTGAACTTTGCCGGTTGTTTTGCTGCGGCCTTCTCCGATCGTTATCTGCGTAATCCTCGCCTAATTCGATTGCTGGACATTCTGCCCACGTCTAACAATGTTCAGAGAGAATCTCAATAGAAAAACCGCCGCAACTTGAATTGCAAAAGTCGATCGGACTGATTTTCACATTTTAGTAATTGGGATAGACAACGTGTGTGGGTGTAGAGGGAAATAGATAGATAGATAGATAGATAGATAGATAGATAGGGGAAAGATAGATAGATACATATAGAGAGAGGGGAAAGATAGATAAATAGATATGAACACACTGAAACAGACAAACAGTAACAGAGACTGAGAGAGAGACAGTGGGACACACACACACACACAGAGAGAGAGAGACGCAGAGAGAGAGAGGAGAGAGAGAGAGAGAGAGAGAGAGAGAAGAGAGAGAAGAGAAAGAGAAGAGAAGAGAGAGAGATATGGAAAGAGTGTGTGTGGATATAAAGTGAAAAAGATAGATACATATAAAGAGAGGGGATAGATATATAGATAAATAGATAGATACGAAGAGAAATAGATAGATACATATATAGAGAGGGGGAAAAGATTGATTTAATGGGGCATCAAACTTCGTGTATTATTCAATGCCAGAGAGAGAGAGAGAGAGAGATGGAAAGAGTGTGTGGGTGTAGAGTGAAATAGATAGATAGATACATATAGAGAGAGGAGGAAAGATAGATAGATAGATAGATAGATAGATAGATAGATAGATAGATATGAACAGACTGAAACAGACAGACAGAAAGTGACAGATACTGAGAGATAGACAGTGAGAGAGACAGTGAAGAGAGAGAAGAGAGAGAGAGAGAGAGAGAGAGAGAGAGAGTTTGTGGGTGTGTCGAGTGAAATAGATAGATACATACATATATAGAGAGGGGGATAGATAGATAGATAGATAGGTTTAGTTTAGTTTGGTTTGATTTCTCTATTTAATGGCGAATTGTATTATTCATTGTCAAAGAGAGAGAGAGAGAGAGAGAGAGAGAGAGAGAGAGAGAGAGAGAGAGAGAGAGAGAGAGAGAGAGAGAGTGTGTGTGTGTGTGTGAGATAGATAGATAGATAGAGAGAGAGAGAGAGAGAGAGAGAGACGGAAAGAGTGTGTGGGTGTAGAGTAAAATAGATAGATAGATACATATATAGAGAGGGGGAAGATAGATAGATAGATAGGTTGAGTTTTGTTTGATTTCTCTATTTGATGGCACATCAATCTTCGTGTGTTATTCAATGCCAAAGAGAGAGAGAGAGAGAGAGAGAGAGAGAGAGAGAGAGAGGGGGGGGATGACAGAAGCAGTGTGTGTGTGTTGTGTGTGTGTGTGTGTGTGAGAGAGAGAGAGAGAGAGAGATGGGGGATAGCAACAGTGAGAAAGAAGGGAGAGAGAAAGAGAGAGAGAGAGAGAGAAAGAAAAAGAGAAAGAGAGAGAGAGATGAAGGACAAAAGCAGAGAAAGTATAGCAGTAGTGATAAAGCAGTAGACAGATAAAGACCGAATCAGAGAGAGAGAGATGGGGGAGCACAGAAGTAGTGCGTGTGTGAGAGAGAAGAGAGAAAGAGAGAGAGAGAGAGAGAGAGAGAGAGAGAGAGAGAGAGAGAGAGAGAAAAGAGAGAGTAGGTGAATATATATACCTAGATATGAACAGAGATAGATAGATAGAGAGATATGGACACACACACACACACACACACACACACGCATATTATATATATATATATATATATATATATATATATATAATATAATATATATATACAGAGATAGATAGATATATAGATAAATATATATAGATACATAGAAATGAACAAAATAGATAGATAAATTGATATGAACAGAGATAGATATGAACATTTAATAAGATTTATCGTTACATATGATTCTAGCGATGAAACTCGAGTAGGTTTCTCTTGTATCCATTTCTTCAATATATATATATATATATATATATATATATAGAGAGAGAGAGAGAGAGAGAGATATTGATATAAATATGAACATATATAGATAGATAGACAGATAGATAGATACACACATATGAACAGAGATGAATATATATATATATATATATATATATATATATATATATATATATAAGGGGTTTTGTAATTTGCTTGAAGCATTGTGTATATATTGGTTTGTTGGTTGGTTTTGAAGGCTGTCACAATGCGAGTGTAAAGAAAAAAAAGAAGGTAACTACGATGTTTTTTGTTAACCTATCATTTTATTTCTCAATATTTCGGGACAAAAATTCCCATCATCAGAAGAATACTGGAACTGAAGTTGTCTTAGCGGCTGCTAGATTCGTTCTTCTGATGATGGGAATTTTTGTCCCGAAATATTGAGAAATAAAATGACAGGTTAACAAAAAACATCGTAATTACCTTCTTTTTTCACTCGCATTGTGACAGCCTTCAAAACCAACCAACAAACACACACACACACACACACACACACATATATATATATATATATATATATATATTGATAGATAGATAGATATGAACAAAAATAGATAGAGAGATAAACATATGTAGATAGATATGAACCGAGATAGATTTAAATTTAGAGGGTGGTATTCGTGTTGTACAAGCGTTGACCACTGTAATACCAGGATGTACATAGATAGATACACACTGAGGCTGGTAGATACACTACAATCAACCAATAAGAAATGGTTATCATTGATCACGTAATGAAAACCACATGAAAAAAAACATATATTACTATAGGAGTATTTGCAAGAACGTGCACACACACACACACACACACATATATATATATGGTTAGAGTGTCCGCCTGTCAGCATGACAGGTAGGGTTCGAGTCACGCACAAGGCGCAGCCCTGTCTATAGCTATGCTGATGAGGCCTAATAGGCTGAAATGTACATACAGAGATCGACTTTTTCTCGGTTTGTTTACGCTTTACATTTAAACCGATATGCACGCCTAATTCTTTTAATTATAATTAATTAATTAACAAATTAGGTATGACTTTAATTAAGCACATAATCTTCCAAAAATTGTCGGCCTTCGCCATTTCAAACAGATTGTTTGTCCACTTCATTTATATATATATATATATATATATATATATATATATATATATATATATATAACCCAAAAATCCAGAGAAGAAATCTTCCTTACGACATAGGAATTTTTTTTTAAACATGTCGCAGTTTGCAGAGCTCAATGTGTACTCTTATTGTTAGTCACAGAGCAAATTTATAAGTAAAAATATAACAAAAGACTTAGAATTTTTGCATTATAGTCTATTTCAGGAAGCTTAGACAAGGTGTCTAACTTTTCCTTCGCATCTGATGACTTGGGAGAGTTAGATACCTTGTCTAAGCTTCCTGAAATAGACTATAAGGCAAAAATTCTAAGTCTTTTGTTATATTTTTTTACTTATATATATTTTTTTGGAGAATATGTGCTTAATTGAAGTCGTACCTAATTTTGAAAATTAATTGATTAATAATTAATCAATTAGGCTGGAATTATTAATCAATTAATTTTCAAAATTAGGTACGACTTCAATTAAGCACATATTCTCCCAAAAATTGTCGGC
This sequence comes from Doryteuthis pealeii, assembly GCA_023376005.1. NCBI lineage: Eukaryota > Metazoa > Mollusca > Cephalopoda > Myopsida > Loliginidae > Doryteuthis > Doryteuthis pealeii. The sequence continues at coordinate 21,297,959 of CM042177.1, read as the reverse complement.
AAAAAGCCATATCCAAACACATCGTGTTTACATACCTATTATATATATAGGTTGAGTGAAGAATTCTCTTTACGGTTTTGGTACCAATGTGTGAGCCTCGTAGAAACGAGCTCTTGTCTCAGTCCCTTGTGACTGAAGGAACTTCCCCTCAGAGAGGGACTAACAACTGAAAACTCAACCTGAACACCCCCCTCAACGAGGGAGATATATGAACTGTAAGTACTGCCTCTAAGTACTTGTTGTATTGTCTGTGCTTGAGTTTGCATGCTAATAAATAAGGTTAAAAATACATGTGCTTTCCCTTTCGTCATTACATTCTTGAACCTATATTTTGTTTCTTGTAGACTGTAAGACAGTTATTCCTACGCTTTGTAATAATCAGTGGTCAGATCTGGTGCTTCGACGTTTGTTGACATCAGAAAACAGGGGATTTCGTTTTTTCAACGAATAGAAAACACAAAAATAAAAATAAGGAATTATGAATATGTGGTAGCTACAGTAAATTCTGTCTTCTTTTTGTGTATTATTTTTTCCATTTCAAATTGTTTTATTTTTTACTCATTTAATAAATTTGATAATTTTACTTACTTATGATATAAACCTTCTGACGCTGAATTTTTAACTCCCACACCCTTAGGCAATATCTTTCAAAAAATAAGTTTTACACCACTCGGAGGGTGTTTTTGTTGTTGCTAGTATTGTATTATCTATCAATAGTGGAGATTAGGTCTCCATTTGTCTGTAATCGAAATTACGTCACTGTTTACATCACATTAGCCAAAATCATCATAACATAGTATAAATACACTCAAAATTTGAGCATGCAACCATAGACGGTCCTCATTGGTTTCTAAAACAAGTTTTAATATATATATATATATATATATATATATATATGTGTGTGTGTGTGTGTGTGTGTGGTGTGTGTGTGTGTGAACATAGATAGCAATACCATAATCTTTACAGATCACTGCCGTCCCTCACAATCCTATAACCCAACCACCAGAACTTTTCCTCTCACTGAGCCCTCAAATGACTCATCAAACCAGCTGCAGATCCACAAAGTTTAATGCAAATATGACATAGTAAGGACGTCCTTTCCATTGTATCAGATGATAAAATTTGATGCTTATGCACCACCATATGTCTCTTAAGACCAGAAGTTGACTTACAGACTTTGTTACAGATTGCACAAGACACATTGTTTGTTCCTGGAGTTTGCATGAATTGTCTCTGATGATATTTCTTATGATTGACATATCCATCCTCAGAAAGCAGAATCCAACCACATGTTTCACATTTCCAACCCTCCGTGTTTTCGGCAATATGACAGGTGTATCCCTTTCGAAGTTGACGCTTCAGGTTTTTATGCTCAATTCTTTCACTCTCAAAACTGGAATAGCCATAATCCACATGAATTCTCCAGTCAGTTCTCTTCAATGCCAGCTTTTCCCAGTTGTCAGGATCTATCTTAATTTTTACAAGGATGCTTTTTAAGCAATCCTTATCCCTCTTCCAATGCTTATACTGTGACCTTTTGCCATCATGCAGCTGACCATAAAGGAATTGTTTTGGCATTCTAACATCACTCATACGTACAACATGACCTGCCCAACGCATTTGGGCCGTTATGATGAGAGTTTCAATGCTTGTGCACCCTGCCTTTGTAAGAGATTCTGTTCTTAATGCGCTACTGGTACTATGTAATCCAGTACGACCTATTTCATAGTCGAATCATCGTCGACTAAACCGGTAACACCACAGATTTTATCTGGTGAGGAGGGTGGCTAGACAACCTGCAGGACGAAAAACAAGACCTGTTTAAAGGGTGGAGGAAGCTATTGGCTCAACGTCCTCCTAGAACATTATTTCTGGGAATGTTGGACCCCTCATTCCTTGTTAGGTTATCCAACTAGGAGAAGGACAACTCTGATTTAACACCTGCGATTGACATGAATACCTGTTGTGTTTGTCACTGGATAATAAACATGAACATTTAGAGAGTGGTATTCGTGTTGTACAAGCGTTGACCACTATAATACCATGATGTACATAGATAGATTGATAGCTAACTCTTCTAGTTCGTCGTTCAAGTTCGTTGGCTGGTTTTCTTCTGTTCTTCGTTGTGCTTTGTTAATAATTCAGTTAACAAACACAACATCTTCTTTATTCCTTGATCAAGCTTTATTTCTTAGCCCATATTGATTCCGCCCTTAGATTGTAGTACATCCTCTTTGTTTTTAAATGATGAAGACAAGACTTTATTACCCGAAAGCTAAAACGGTTCAGCGAGAAGATCGCTTACTTGGGGACAGACGACCATTGCGTCCGTTCCCATCGACGAACGGTCAACTTCTGGCTTGTTAGATAGATATTGAACACAATCAACCAACCTACTAATAGTCTACAAGCTCATTAACCATTACACTGTGAGTTGCAGGTACTAAGTATAAGGAATGGTTCGAAATCAGAAGATATCGGATTTATCGTTAGAGAGAGAGAGACAGAGACAGAGACAGAGACAGAGACATAGTGTGTGTGTGTGTGTGTGAGAGAGAGAGAGACAGACAGGCAGACAGAGAAAGAGAGAGAGAGAGAGAGTGCGTGTGTGTGTGATTGAGAGAGAGAGAGAGAGAGAGAGGGGGGGACAAAAAGCAGCGGAGAGAGAGTGTATGTGTGTGAGAGTGAGGTGTGTAGAGTCTGTGTGTGTGTGTGTGAGAGAGAGAGAGAGAGAGAGAGAGAGAGAGAGAGAGAGAGTGTGTGTGTGCGTGTGTGTGTGAGTGTGTGTGTTTGAGAGAGAGAGAGAGGGCGGGGGAGATCGAGGAATGATGAACGAAATGACTATAAATGGAAGACGGATTGAAAAGGAGAGCAAGAGTTGAGTAAGAGTGAGAGATTAAATTTAATGGAGTATGGTAAAAATAGATCTCAGAGAGAGAGAGAGAGACAGACAGAGACAGACAGAGAGAGAGACAGAGAGAGAGAGACAGACAGACAGACAGACAGAGAGAGAGGGGTTAATGTTTAAGAGAGAGATAGGAAGTTTGTGTGTGTGTGTGTGTGAAAGAGAGAGAGAGAGAGAGAGAGAGAGATAGTGGTTGTTGTGTGAGAGAGTGAGAGAAAGAGAGAGAGACAGACAGACAGACACACAGAGACACAGAGAGAGAGGGTGTATGTTTAAGAGAGAGATAGGAAGTTGTGTGTGTGTGTGTGTGTGTGTGTGAAAGAGAGAGAGAGAGAGAGAGAGAGAGAGAGAGAGAGAGAGAGAGAGAGCGTGAGAGTGAGAGAGAGAGAGAAAGGGGAGAGAGAGTGTGTGTGTGTGTGTGTGTGTTGTGAAGGACTGTGAGAGGGAGAGAGAGAAAGAGAAAGAGAAATTGGAGAATAAACGAGATGATTAGAAATAAGACAGGTTGAAAAGGAGAGCAATAACGAGAGAGACAGACAGACAGACATACAGACAGATAAGAATTGTAATTTGATCCCCGGTGATTTGAAAAATGTCGTGGTTGCAAAATTGATATTCAGCTAATTCTTTTCTTTTTTTTTTTTTTAGAATTTCTAATTCAAGAATCCGCCATAACAACAATACTTGGCTGGCGGGAAATATCGAACCACATTTAAAATCACATGTCGTTCATTAATAGTTTTTTCTCCTTCTTCTTTTGACTTAATTCTTCATCTTAATTAATTGTCGTTCAGCTTTAAATATCATTCGTGATACTTTTCAGAAATCTTCATTATTATTATAGTTCTTACTTTTTTCACACCAGCATTAGCTGATGGTATTTCCCTGGAGTCTGAGTGACAACAAGTCTTTTCAGGTCTCCAGGACTCTTCTGAGTATTCTAGCTGATTTTTCAGAATTCTTTATTATTATTATTATTATTATTATTATTATTATTATTTACTCCTTTTGAGTTTTCACATCAGTGTTAGCTGATGGTCTTTCACTGGAGTCTGAGTGACAGCAAGTCTCTTCAGGTCTCCAGGACTCTTCTGAGTATTCTGGCAGATTGCAGCAGTGCAGTGTTCTGAATGGTTTCAATCCTTCCTCTGATTTTCAGACTTTCCAAACCCTTTTCCAATCCTTTTGAGACCGTTCCAAGTGCACCAACTACAATTGGTATCACTTTGACTTTCATATTCCATAACTTTTTCAGTTCTTTGGCAAGGTCCAGATATTTGTCCATTTTTTCATTTTCTTTTAGCTTCACCCTGTGATCTGCTGGCACTACAAAATCCACCAGTTGACTAGTTCTTTCTTTTTTGTTTATCAACACTAGGTCTGGCCATCTTGCTGGGATAAGGTGATCCGTTTTTATTTCAAAGTCCCAGAGAATTTTATGCGTTTCGTTCTCAAGAACAGATTCTGTTTATGCATATACCATTTTGTTGTATGGTCAAAATTTAATTTTTTGCATAATTCCCAGTGGATCACCTTCCCAACCCAGTCCTGTCTAGTTTTGTACTCCCGTTGTGCTAGTTTGCTACATTCGCATGGTACATGGTTTACAGTCTCATCTCTATTACCGCATAATCTAC
>CM042177.1:21265917-21288417 GCA_023376005.1 Doryteuthis pealeii | reverse complement strand
GGATATTGATCTTGCTATGAAAAACTAAAAAATCATCAATTTTAGGATTGTTAGATTTAAGACTTTTTGATAGCATTTTAGAATTCCTTATAAACTAACTTTTAGAATTTGGGAGTCTCTAGAACTCATTTTACTGACGAAAATAGCTTTCAAAAAGTCACCATTTTTCGCGACACCCCCACCCCCTCAAATTTGAAGAGCTAAAATCGACATAACTCCACCAACTTTGGAATTGGAAGCTTAAATTTGGGGGATCGTCTAACTTTAACATAATCCAGAATTGGATACAATTTCAGAAAAATTGAAGGGCTGGGTGACCTGGCCTAGATGATTTGACATGGAATTACCCTTTTGGGACATATGGTAAAGAAGAACAGTTTTCTCGTTTATTCCTACCATAAAATAAACTGAACCCTCATTTTATGTCCGTGTTTTTGCAATAAATGTTTTATTTTTCTTGCATCCGTTATTTTACAATACTAAATATATTTTATTTATTTATTTTAATATTCACTTTAATGTGTATATTCTAAAAGTTTTTATTTTGTGAGAATGGTTAGTTTTAAAATGGGGGTTCGTTTTTACACTTCAACTTTTTACTCGTAAATTCCTACCATAAAATGCCCAAGCCTAATTCTATGTTAGGAATTTACGAGTAAAAAGTTGAATATTACTTCTTGTTGATATTTCTTTTCTTTTTGGCTTTGGTACTCTAAAATAAAAACGTCAGATTTTAATCATCGTCGATGAAAAAACAAAATTACGGTCATAAAAGGAGGATCCAATTTATGACTAAATTGTAAAACGAGCCCCCACTTTAACACTAACCATTCTCACAAAATAAAAACTTTTAGAATATGCACATTGAAGTGAATATTAAAATAAATAAAGAAAATATATTTAGTATTTACGGACATAAAATGAGGGTTCAGTTTATTTCATGGTAGGAATAAACGAGAAAACTGTTCTTCTTTACCGAACATATTGCCTTAGGGGTGGGAGTTAAAAATTCAATGTCAGAGGGTTTGTATCATAAGTAAGTAAAATCATCAAATTCATTAAAGGAGTAAAAAAAAAAAAAATAGAATGAAATAAAATAAAACCATCTGAAATGGAAACTTAGTCCTGTTTCCCTCAAATAAAATGTTGTGTGCATCTATTAATTATCAATTAAATGATTATTTTGGATATTTTGCACATAAATTCGCTCAAAATCGTAGGTATTTATTTAGTTGTAAACAATTTAGTTAACCTCTTGATACTGAAAAAATGACTATTTCTTGTTTGTAAATAATATTCCCGTTGTAGGCGTTATTTTCGGATATGCCTGGGGAGTTGTCTGCCCGTTTAGTTTCGCTGGTTCCCGCTAGGGGCCCTTGATATTTAAGCGGCTGATTTGAACGTCTCTCTCTCTCTCTCTCTCTCTCTCTCTCTCTCTCTCTCTCTCTCTCTCTCTCTCTCTTTGCCTGCCTACCTACGAGACACATGGGTTAGACATGGTCTACCCTTTTCTTGTTGGGGCTTCGGCCCTTAACACTGGCCACTCACTGCTAGTAAGTCTATTGTGCGATATATGACCATCCTTTAGTCATGTATCCGTAACTACGTTTTTATGTACATTCAGGTATCTCTTTGATACCTAAATATCTTGTATTTTACCATTCATGAATGTGTCATTATCTCTACTCTTGTATATGTATTTATATTACTTATGTATGTATGTTTATGTACACCTCTATGTATTATGTACCCTGTTTATTCTGTGTTGTATATAAAAATTTTTGTCTATCAACCTTTGTCTGAGTTTTATCTTCAAGTATTATCACTTTAATCCTTACACCGTTAAACTCTATACGTTAGATAACTTTAAATATATATTAAAATAAAACAAACTATACACAAATATATAATTTATAATATATGTAATGTATGTATATATAATATAATATATATAATGTATCATGATGTATATGATATATCAGGCATCTACCATACTCTGAACGTCTCGCTGCCCTGGGAATGGATTCGTTGAAACTTCTGGCAACTGACCTGGTAAACGCTCATAAGGTCATTAATCGTCTTAACAACAGCAACCGTGAGCACCTTTTTCATCTCCATCTTTCTAACACACGTGGGCATGCCTACAAAGTCAAAAAACAGCACTGCTCACGTGACTTTCGGAAACATTTCTTTACGCTCAGAATTGTGGATGCATGGAATAAACTGCCCGCGTCTGTTGTAGGCTGCCGAAACACTGAATCTTTCAAAGCCTCCATGCTTCCTGTAGTCCGCCGACACTATACCTGATGCCCCTCTCCACACACATATGCACACACGCGCACACATACATGCATATTACTACTGTAAACTGTCCATATTCCTGACACTAATACATTATTCTGTGTACTTGACACGAGACTTTGATGAGTTGTGGTGCACCTGAGCACTGTACACAATGAATTTTATTATTATTATATATAATCTATTAATAATTGAGATTTGCTTACGGTTTTTGTCTGTAACAAAAATTACGTCATTGCTTACGTCACATGAACCAAAATCGCCATAACATAGAATAAATACACTCCAAATTTGAGCATGCATCATTAGACAGTCCTCATTGTTTGTTTTTTTTAAACAAGTTTTAATTAACACACGTGCGGTATTATATATTTATATATAGTTTGTTTTATTTTAATATATATTTAAGTTATCAGAACAAAGTTTCCATTTCAAATTGTTTTATTTTTTACTCCTTTAATGAATTTGATGATTTTACTTACTTAGGGTACAAACTCTCTGACATTGAATTTTTAAATCCCACACCCTCAGATCGCCCAGAGGGCGTTTTCTTTTTGCTTGTATATATAATGTATGGAACAACTAAAACTGTTAAAAAAAAAGAACAAAAATAATGACCGTCTGTATACTCAAATTTTGAGTGTATGTAACATAAAACTGTTTTTTATTCTATGTATTGACGATTTTTGGAAATGTGACGTAAGCAGTGACGTTGTTTCGGTTACAAACAAATAGAAACATAATCTCAATTATTGATAGAAATAGAGGATATATTTATATTATACTTACTAACTCGAGTTTTCTTTTTATCCTTTTCACTGGCAACTATATGCACCATCCGGGTGCATATATTTACATTTTAATGTAATAAAATATTATATTAAATTAATAATTTTTTGAAAGATATTGCCTGAGGAGATCTCAGGCAATATCTTTCAAAAAATATTTTTACATCGCCCGGAGGATGTCTTTTTATTTTGCTAGTATATATAAAGAAAATTGCACGTTAGTAGTATGTAGATAAGGCCCACAGTATTAATAATGTAAAACAATTCTATTAATAATTGAGGTTTAAATAAAGATAAAATCATGCAGAATGTGATGTAAATAACTAAGGGAATTGTGAATTGAGAAGTGATATAGTTTCAGTTACAGACTAACACACAATCTCCATTATAACAAGATTTCTTTTTTTTTTTTTTTGTTATTTTATATTCTTTTGTCGCTGTTTTGTTTATAATTCTGGCTTTTTGGTGAAATTGCTTATACAAGAAAACTTTTGTTTATTCTAGCTAGTAATGGGAATTTAATTACCTCCCTCGGATCACCGGGGTCACCCGTTTTGACTCTCGGCTATCCTCGGCTATCATATTTTTCAGGCTTTGAAACACCTGCCGACATTATATTACACTTTATCGACATTACTCCCAGGTCCACTCTCATCCGGAGAGTTGTAGCACTTGTGGTCACATCTATGAGTCAAATAGATATGTTTAAAAATTATTTGTATTTCATAAGCCCCCCCCCAAAAAAAAAAAAGCTCTTCGCAAACATCAACACAAAAATGTAAATAAATGTATTATAAACCTGATTTCCTAACCTCTAGGCATAAAATATCCTTACACGGATTGACATGCCGTTAAAATGAATCAATTAATCAGTCAATCTATAGCCCTGAAAGATGACATGGGTACTTTGATGCCCAAGTAGGTAACAGGAAAGTTTGATATATATACAAGGGTGAGACAAAAAGTGAGAAGGCGGAATAGCTATGGATGGATATTTTGTTTTCAAGATATACACTGTACAGTTGGTCGTGGGTTCGCTTCTTAACGGGGGCAGGGGTTTAGTGACTTTGGTCGATACTGACGTTTTCCAATTTTACTTACATAAAATCCAATTTCCGTTCCGTCTGTCAAAATCTGGGAAAATTCGCCGTAAAAAAAAAAAAATTTTGGCACTCACCTGAAAAACAAAAAGAAAATATTAAATCCAAAACACACATACACGCACACACACACACACAAACACATATGGGTACGGTACACACATACACATAACACACACACACACACACATATATATATGTATATATATATATATATATATATATATATATATATATACCAAGCACACACGCATACACATAAAGCACACAGGCACAACAAACAGATAAAGGTTATAAAAAAATCACCGACACAGCTGTGTCTGGAGATCACACACACACACACACACACACACACACACACACAAATAAACAAACTACTAAGACCTGCCTTACTCCAAGAAAAAGGATAGGCAAAATCCGGAAATATGATAACATTGATGGACAAACACACACACATGTAAACACACATAAATACACATACACAGAGAGAGAGAGAGACAGAGAGACAGAGAGACAGAGACAGACAGACAGACAGACAGAGAATTTGGAAGATATCACCAAGCATTAAAAAAACAGAAAAGACAAATCCTAGTAACAAGGTAACAGTGCTAGAACTTAGCTTTCAGAAATCTTCTGGTGAAGGGATCTTTATCCCGAAATATGAAGAATAAATCAAAGGTAAACAAACAACATCAAAGTTACCACGTTTTTCTTTACACTTGCATTGTGATAGCCTTAAAAAACAACTACCAAACCAATATAAACACAATGCTTGAAGCAAATTATAAAACACTTTTATTACTATAGAAATGTATTAAAAATTATTTTTACAATAAATTGCATTAGAAATTATTTTTACAATAAAAATGCATTATAAATGATTTTTTACCATAAAATTGCATTGGTCAATGATTTTTACTATCAAAATACATTGGAAATGATTTTTACTATAAAAACGCACTGAAAATGATTTTTACTATGAAAATGTACTGGAAATGATTTTTACTATAAAAATGGACAATGATTTTTACTAATAAAAATGCATTGGGCAATGATTTTTACTATAAAAATGGAAATGATTTTTTCTATAAAAATATATTGGAAATGATTTTTACTATGAAAATGCATTGGAAATGATTTTTACTATAAAAATGTATTAGAAATGATTTTTTCTATAAAAATATATTGGAAATGATTTTTACTATGAAAATGCATTGGAAATGATTTTTACTATAAAATTGTATTGGAATGATTTTTACTATGAAAATGCATTGGACAATGATTTTCACTATGAAAATGCATAGGCCAATGATTTTTACTATAAGAATGCATTGGAAATGATTTTTTACTATAAAAATGCATGGAAATTATTTAATAAAACGAACATAATTTAAGAAAATGACGAAGAGGGATTATTTCATCTTTCAATCTTAATTCATTTCTACCTCAGTCGTGGCGTAGTGGCTAGCGTGCTGGACTCTGACATCATAGTAAACGAGTTCGAACTCCAGTCGCGCCATTGCGTTCATTTAATAACCTCGGAGAAGGTGTGAAACCCCTCATCCCCCAGCTATGGGTTAAATAGCACCACTACTATTCTTCTCAATGCCGGTTTAGCTCAGTCGGTAGAGTGTCCACCTAGGAACCACAAGGTTGGTATCAGCCAATCAGCGAGGTAGCCTATCCCCTTTTTACTAGCGCTAGACCAAGGAGATTGTTTTTGCGTCTGAGGTGGAGCGCCACACCTATCATCAGCTCCCTACTTTACCGCACAGATCCCTGTGCTACTCATACAGTGAGTTGGGCCGGGTTAGTTCAGTCGGTAGAGCGTTCGGCTAAAAAGCACAAGTTTCCTCGTTCGATACCGGCCCTCGCCAACTCATATATATATATATATATATATATGTGTGTGTGTGTGTGTGTGTGCGTGTGTGTGGTGTAAAGAGTCATTCACAGACAACGTGTTTCGGCGTTTCACGCCTCTTCAGTGTAGCTAGACACAACAACTACCTCTGACCAGGAGCGAAATCCGACAGACTTTTCGTCCGACCGATTCTCGGCCATTTGACAGCTGTCATAAAGGGGTGGTGTTTAAACTATTAAATACATACATTTGTTCATATATTTTACGATCACCAGAGAGATCTAGTCTGTAAACAGACGATCATTGCTTTATATATGCTGGCAGCGAAAGTTAATTTAAGTCACCCCTAGAGAGCTTTACCGAGTTTTGGATATATATATATATATATATATATATATATATATATATATAACTTAACCAGACAGAAGGCTTCAATTGTGTTATTGCCAGTAAGAATCGAACCCACCTCTTCCGATAATTGACTTACGTAAGGAAGGGCGCTAGTGTAGGCGCCCGCTCCAACAAAAGTGATAATCCCGTCCCACACGCCCACACTCCACGCTACTCCACCCCACGCACCGTTATCTTCCACAGCTACCTGCCGATAACTTGACCCTATTCTCAAGTCTAGAAGCTGTTTACACAGAAGTGTCGAATCGGACGTAGAGGGCAGGGTGGGGTGGGGTAGTGTGGTGGGGGGGGTGGGGTGAGGCTGGTAGAGGAATGGCGTCTTGGGGGTTTGGGTGGGTGGGTGGCGGGTGTTGAAGAGACGATTATACAAACAAAACACCTGTGAAAACACTAGCGTTTATTGTGGATGTACGGTGACTGCTTGCATCCATTGTCGACACTTTTAACAGCCCCCTCCCGGTCCCATAACACCCCCCCCAAAAAAAAATCCTGGACATCATCCGACCCGCCACGAACAAAAAGAGCAACAAAATACACCCGGTAAAAAAAAATCTGGTGTTTTGCTTTGTTTTATTTTACGGCATATCAACCTCAGTGGGTCATTTAATGCCAACAACGTTTTGAAATAAATAACATAGACACATTTTTCTATCTAGCCCATTGATAGGACCCTGGACATCATCCGACCCACCACGAATAAAAAAGCGACAAAATACACTGAGTAAAAAAATCTTTTGATGTTTTGTTTTACGGCATATCAACCTCAGTGGGTCATTTAATGCCGACAAAGTTTTGAAATAAATTCATTCTTAATGGATACTCAATTTAAAAAAAAAAATTATTAAATCCTTATTTTAGAATAAGAATCATTTTACGTTACATGAATATCTATTGTTATCTCAAAAGATAGTCAATCACGTTGCTTTCAAGGTTTGTTTTGTTTCGTTTTACGGCATATCAACTTCAGTGGGTCATTTAATGCCGACAAAGTTTTGAAAAAAATTAATTCTTAATAGATAATCAAATTTTTTATAAACACATTTTTCTATTTAACCCATAGATGGGACCCTAACAGGTACTACCACTCCGGATCAAAGTGGACCAGGTAGCAATGGTGATAAGGAGTGCTCTACATTCCCCAGACCTCCAAAACTGGAACCTCACCATCAGATAGAGTTTAACGTCATTACCAGGACATGAAGACCCTCGGGGTTGGGGTCTTCCCATAAAGGCAATAGGGTCGGGCCAATCATATAGGTGCTAGGGCTTGATATGACCAGCCGATTGATCGGAGGGGGCCTCTTCGATCCACCAGTATTCCATCCTTAAGCATCACGGGTCGCCATCCAGGGCCAACAGGTGATCCCATTGGGGGAGTCTTACCCCTCTGAAGAGGTGCAGTTGGTGTATTCTATTAAAGTCAACCAATTTTAAGTTATTAAGGATTTATGATTTTTTCCTAGCAAGATCAATATCCCGATGTGGCACTGTGTCCACGACAGCAATTTTTAGAATCATTATTTCACATATATTGAACACACCTGTACAAAATTTCAGAAAAATTGAAGAGGGTGGGTGACAATTTTACATATTTCTGGATGATTTGACATGGAATTACCCATATATATATATATATATATATATATATATATATATATATATATATATATTCCACATTGTGGTTCTTGTTCTTGTTTGAGTATATTGGGGTACGTTAGTCTTGTATGACCAATGCGTAATCGGGACACAATGACTTGTTCCTTTCTAGACTTCCTTAAACTTGGTCTCCAGCCTCCCAAAGTGGGTTTGATTAGGAAGAGTTTATTGTGGATGTTGTTATTCCAGTGTCGTTGCCATTTTGTATGAAGGAATCTATTAATTTTAGGTTTCAGATCAGTATATGGTATCTTGAAATTGTCGGGGATCAAATCTAGAGCCGATTCAGCTGCGGAGTCTGCTCTTTCATTCCCCTCACTTCTATATGACTTGGGATCCAGCAATCTCCATAGAGTTATACATCAAGTCTAATCTATTCAGGAGAGGGTTTTTTACATGGGGATTTTAATGGGGCATCCGACGAGGATGCAATGTTACATAATTATGGATCCCTAATATCTTTTTAAGGTAGTATAGAAATCCTTATGGCGATCAGTACAGCTGATGGCCTTGAGAGTGAGTGACAATGCTTGACCTCACTCTGACCTTGCCTTGCGGGAATGGACCGTGAGAATCGGAAGGCAATAGAAGCCCCTTCCGGTTTAAGGTAATGGTTTAATGTAAGGTGATAAAATAATAGATTAGGTAATACTACCTCAGGCGAAAACTGTGAAATTAACACGTTTAGATAATGTTCACTTTGTTTTTATTTTTTATTTTTAGCAGTAAATAAACTAATATCAGATAAGACGCAAAACATGTTTTTATTTCATAACTGAAGCTTCTGGCTTTCTATTCTTTACAAAAATTAGATTCAATTATTTAAATTAATGGTAAATATTATGGAAAAGTTCATTGGTCAACCAAGATACTCTCAAAGAATATGACCAAATGAGGTTTATTTTTCAACATAGTTCCCCTAGCAGTCTACACACTTCTTTGATTTCATTAGTAAAACAAAAACAAAAAGAAAGAAAAAGAAAACGTCAACAGCAGGTATGACGTCATCATATAAACTTTTCACTCCACCCTCGTATACACTGCCCCGGCAAAAAACTGAAATTAACACGCTCGCTTATTTTGATTTTTTACTTAGCAGTAAATAAACTAATAACATATTAGACGCAAAACATGTTTTTATTTCACAGCTGAACTTTCTGACTTGGTATAATAATAATAATAATAATAATAATAATAATAATAATAATAATAATAATAATGGAGATTCGCTTCCGGTTTTTGTCTGTAACAAAAATTACGTCACTGTTTACGTCACATTACACAAAATCGACATAACTAACTAAATAATATAAATAAATACACTCAAAATTTGAACATGCAACATTAGACAGTCCTCATTGTTTTTTAAAACAAGTTTTAATAAATACATGACTGGTATTATATATCTATATATAGTTTGTTTTATTTTAATACATATTTAAAGTTTACATTTCAAATTGTTTTATTTTTTAATCCTTTTAATGAATTTGAGGATTTTACTTACTTAGGGTACAAACTCGCTGATATTGAATTTTTACTCCCACCCCTCAGGCAATATGTTTCAAAAATCTATTTTTACATCGCCCGGAGGGTGTTTTTTATTTTGTACTAGTATATATATATATCGAACACACATCAATAGGCAACTCGAATGATGGAGCTGATGTAGTCGCCGACTAAAATTATTAATTGCAATTAATAATTACACTTATTGATTGCAAATACATCATATACGTAACAAATAAAATAACAAATAATAACAACAATAATTATGTATAAGACATTCAAAGATTATAATTAATTATATTCATTATATTTATTAGAAATTGAATAATTACCATTATTAGAATAACCTTCGACTTTATAATAACGCCATTCTTTCAAAATTTCAGACATATAGCAATTAAAGTGAAGATTGCTGAAAACGTTGCTATAAGTATGTGTGTGTGTGTGTGTGTGTGTGTATGTGTGTGTGTGTGTGACAGAGGGAGAGAGGTAGAAAGGGAGAAGAGAGAGAGAGAGAGAGAGAGAGAGAGAGAGAGAGAGAGAGAGAGAGAGAGAGAGAGATAACCAGGAAGATATACACACACAGACTCATATATATATGTATTTACCAACCGAGCAGATTGCGACACAAGGTCAATTAAGCGGAGTTTGACAGGTTTGAATTTTAAAAAAAAGTTTTCCTTCTACCAGACAGGTTGCCTAACCAAGGTTAAAGAGCCCAGTCTGCCCTACTATTTATCCATAGTCAGAAGGAGAGTAGGATTCATACCTTTCCCAAGGGTATAAGTATATGTGTGTGTGTGTGTGTGTGTGTGTGTGTGTGTGTGACAGAGGGAGAAAGATAGAAAGGGAGAATTTTTTTATTTTTTAATCCATTAATGAATTTGATGATTTTACTTACTTAGAGTACAAACTCGCTGACATTGAATTTTTTTACTCCCATCCCTCAGGCAATATGTTTCAAAAGTCTATTTTTACATCGCCCGGAGGGCATTTTTTTATTTTGTACTAGTAGTACATAATAATAATAAAACAGTAGGTATGGTGTCATCTTATGAACTTTTCAGACAACCCTCGTTTACACTGCCCCCTGACAAAAAAATTATTGAATGAGCACACTTAGAGGACGTTCACCTTGTTCTTTTTTTTATTTAGCAGTAAATAAACTAATAACAGATAAGACACAAAATATGAGTATTAGCGCTATGTGAAATGCAAACAGCCGCGTCCACTTCCGTCAATGATAACCGTAACGCAACGGGTGCATCGTTCACACACGACAGCAAAAAATTCGTTTGCTAAAAATTCGAGGTGGGAGACATTTCCAAGGGAGACATGTGGTTAGTACGCAATCTTTTCACACACACACGCACACACACACACATATATACATGTATACACGGACTTATATTCTGAAATCAAGTTTCTGTCCTCCGATAATGTAAGGTGATAAAATAATAGATAAGGTAATACCACCTCAGACAAAAACTGTGAAATTAACACGTTTTGATAATGCTCACCTTGATTTGATTTTTTTTATTTAGCAGTAAATAAACTAATAACAGATAAGACGCAAAACATAGCTGAACTTTCTGACTTGGTATAATAATAATAATAATAATATAATAATAAATAATAATCTTATTATAATGGAGATTGAGTGTTTTTCTGTCTGTAACCGAAACTATATCACTATTCAAGTTACAATTCCCTTAGTTATTTACGTCAAATTCTCTATGATTTTATTTTTATCTAAACCATAATTATCAATAAAATTGTTTTACATTATTATTACTGTTGGTCATATCTACATACGAATAACATGCAATTGTATTTATACGCTATAAAATAGCGGTTTACTGTGTGAACGGGAAGGCTAATTTGCATATTGATATTAAAAATTTGATTTTAATAAATATGTGTTTAGTATTATTGATTTCTAATTATTTGGTTTTAACTTAATGAATATGAGCAGAAGTCTTGTGGATACATCTTAAAAGAAATTCATTGACAAGAAGACATAATAGTTATTTTATTCTTTACTTCCTATTTTAACTGAATAGTTAAATTATGAAAATTTAGCAATGAAAGACGAGATGAAAGAGTAAGCTTCAGTTGTTTTATTTTTCGATTATACCCCCCCCTGTCTAAAATCTTTTTATCTGCCTTCTTATTTAGTTTCATTAGCCTTTCTAATTTAATATAACATTTTATTACATTAAAACTTAAATACTTGCACCCGGAGGGTGCATATATTTGCTAGTAATAATAATAATAATAATAAACATGCACACACACATACACTTATAACAAATCTTACTACCACTCCCCACTCTAACATCCACAACGAAAGATTCTGACAATATTCGAAGCCTGAAACATAAGCAACACACCAAATGTTAATTGAAAATCTAGCTTCCTCAATATATTTCCCCTAACTCAAAAATCGCCTTCACAAACAACTATAGATAATAAAGACAGCAAGATGACACTTGCAAAAAAAAAAAAAAAAAAAATAAGCACACACACACACATACACACACGCGTGCGCGCGAACACACACACACACACACACACACACACACACACACACACAACCGATCTTTATACCATTTACCATGACTTACTACATCTTAAAACCCAGTATATGAGACCCACCTACTCTCAACACCTAATACCTGTGGCATCATTATCAGAACCTTACAGCTACACATCCTATCTGAGAGAGAGACAGACAGACAGACGGAGACAGAGAGAGAGAGAGAGAGAGAGAGAGAGAGAGAGAGAGAGAGAGAGAGAGAGAGAGACTCCTACTACCAGTATATGAGAACCCACCTACTCTCAACACCTAATACCTGTGGCATCATTATCAGAACCTTACAGCTACACATCCTATCTGAGAGAGAGAGACAGACAGACGGAGACAGAGAGAGACAGAGAGAGAGAGAGAGAGAGAGAGAGAGAGAGAGAGAGGAGAGACTCCTACTACCAGTATATGAGACCACTACTCTCAACACCTAATACCTGTGGCATCATTATCAGAACCTTACAGCGACACATCCTATCTGAGAGAGAGAGACAGACAGACAGACAGACAGAGACAGAGAGAGAGAGAGAGAGAGAGAGAGAGAGAGAGAGAGAGAGAGAGAGAGAGAGAGAGGAGACTCCTACTACCAGCCCCTGCTCACGCCAACAACTGACCACCCCTCCCCCTATTCACGAAACCGAATCCCTTATAATCGCAGCACAAGACAATGCCATTAGAAAAAAACTATATAAAGGTAAAAATAGATAAGACGTAGCAGAATAGCAAGTGCCGAATGTGTGTGGAGATAGAGACGAAACGGTCAATCATATAATGGTTTGGCTTGTTTTGTTTTACGGCATATCAACCTCAGTGGGTCATTTAATGCCGATAAAGTTTTGAAATAAATAAATTATTAATGGATAATACAATTTTTTAATAAATACATTTTTCTATTTAACCCATAGATGGGACCCTAACAGGTATCAATCATATAAAAAGCGAATGCAGCAAACTAATACAAAGAGAGTACAAGACTAGGCACGACTCTGTGGGAAAGGTAATCCATGAGGTGCCTAGATATTTACTAAGCTTAGCTGAGATGTGGCTCAAGGTCAGAAGTATGGGGCACCCAGTGAGAATCGAACTCACTAACAATGGTCTGGTAAGCTAGGTTACATGAGGTGCCTAAATATCTACTAAGCTTAGCTTAGATGTGACACAAAATATCTAAGCTAAAAACTCACATCCGGGGCTTCAACACTGATACAGGATCTCTCAGAGCATATAAATATTTTCAAAATAAAATGAAATAAGAACAAAGGTTAAAATTTGGAAGAGTAAACGCTCAGCGGGGTGCCAGTAATTGACGGATGAATGACCCCGGAAATAGATTTAGAAATAAAAACGGAAGTTCCGGGTTTTGACCGGAACCGGATGTGACTCTCCCACCCCCGGGACGAGAAACGGAAGAAGAAGAATAACATTTTTCTTTTTCGACCAGGTTTCGTGGGGGGGCAGATGGGGGCTTTCCCAGTTCCCCCGTATGGGTTTCGCATAGTGGTACCTAACATGATTTAGGATAGAGCAATTTGACCGGACCCACTATCTTTCATTCTCTCTGAAAAAGAACCCACGAGCCTGAAAGGAATAAACAACCCTTTGTGACTATAAGCCTTGAGTATGTTGTTTCTGAACTAACGACGACTACTACTACTAAACGACTACTACTACAACTCGAACTTGGCCCTATGCAACACTAAACATTTGCTTATCAAGATGTTTTAAGTTTGAAATTATTTAATTATTCTATTTCTCGAATGTTTGAGATGAAGCTTGATGATTAGTATTATCTGCGTTATTCGGACTATTGTCCCCATCTTCATTATTATTTGTACAACGTTTCGGTCGATATGCCCTCCGGCCTTCTTTAGGTATTTCTTGTCGGACTCGGGAACCTTCTTGGACTCGGGAACCTTCTTTTCGAACTCGGGAACTTTCTTGTCGTAATCGGGAGCCATCACGGAACTTTGAACCTGGCCCTTTATTTAGTCCACGGGGGTATCCTTTTCTCATTCCGCTAACCATAGCTGGGGTAGGAGTTGTGTTAATTATTTTTCTATGTTACTGCCTCTACTCAGGATTGAACCCGGAATCCAGAGATAACTGTCACTTAGAACTGTCTTAACCTAACTACCTTATCCACTAGGCCATGTGTCCAATTGTACAAATAACAATGAAGATGGGGACAATAGTCCGAATAAAACTATTTAGTTCTTTTTTTTCTAATGTTTTCTTAGAGAATAGACCGGAGATTTTTTTTAAAAATTACCATTGAAAATTAGAATTACTTTTTTTGTACAGGGTTATGCTTCTGAGAATAAGTATGCGGATTCAAGTTATTCTGAATTGTAGGGACCCATTTGTTTGGAGATTGTGTAGTTGATGGGTTGAAGATCCGAGTTATGGGTCCCCACAATTTATATTTATAAGGACTACGTAAAATGTAGTTTCCATAGGTAACAAAAGAAGAAGACATTGATAAAGTAAACAAACTTTATATACATAAATACAATTAATATAGTTTCATTGTTCTTTCAGTGGTGTTGCAGTCTGATTGTGTCTGTGTATAGTTGTGTGTGACAACTGTGACATGATGTTTATATTAGTGTGATTGCTTGTGTCAACATATTAGTAGTTTGTCTGTGATTGGAACTTGTGATTGAAAGTTGTTGTTGTTGATCGAGAGAGAGAGAGAGAGAGAGAGAGAGAGAGAGAGAGAGAGAGAGAGAGAGAGAGAGAGAGAGAGAAATAGGAGACGAAAAGATAGACGGGCCTGTTGAGTCGTATTTGATGTTTTCGGACGTTCCCACTGTCGAGTTAGGAGCATCCTCTCCAACTCTGTTGAGTCAGGAAGAGCGAAAGCTCCTCACTGTCTCTGTGTCTCCCTCTCTTTTCAGCTAAATGGGCCTTTTTATAATTTTCTTATTGTCATTGTCTATTGTGATCATTAAGCTAAAATATTCATCAAATATCAGGTGATTTGCAATGATGCAATATCGAATGATTTTGGTACATGTGGAATTATGGTGACATAAATTATCGGATGAATTTAAACCATTGTTTCTATTGTTTCTAAAATATTTCTAAACTAATATTTATTTGATTCTCTTTTGTTTACTTAATTCTAAACTCATGACATACCATTGTAAGTCTAGTTATTTAAGAAAACTTAATTATTTTAATTTGGTCAATTCCATATGCCGTAAAAATATAGGGGCCGATCCCTATAGAATTTAAAATGACAGATTGTGTTATTTAGAGTAAATGATGTAAGAAAGGCCGTCCACTCAATTCTTGATTAAGGTCATTTCCATATACTGTATACAAAGAATTTTTTTCATAGGATAATTGCAAGTTGGATAAAATTATTAGTGAAAGAATTATTAGGAATTTCCCATTATTTTGCTTTTACTTATATTTTATTGATTGATAAAATCCTTGAATAACTTTATGAACGATATTTTTTTCATTTTTCAATTAATATCAGAAAAATATCTTTTGGTGAGATAAGGAATAAACCTGTGTTACATAATTATGAATCCCTAATATCTTTTTAAGGTAGTATAGAAATCCTTATGGCGATCAGTACAGCTGATGGCCTTGAGAGTAAGTGACAATGCTTGACCTCACTCTCACCTTGCGGTCTGGGGATGGAACGTGAGAACGGAAGTCAATAGAATCCCTTCCGGTTTAAGGTGTAAGCAACTGAGTTAGTCAGTTGCAGAGTTAGGAGTTAGAAGCGAAGCTAGCAAGATGTGAGCTCACTGCGTGATTGTCTGGTCTGGGGTTCTACGAATAAAGTAACATCAAAAGTAAATCGAAGTCTTGTTGTTATTACTAAAAGCTAACAATGACACAAGGCTTCTGATAAGAAATGATCCCCGACAAAGACCCGGAGTCCCCAAGAAACACCACGACAAGACTAGACCAAGATAGAAGATAGATGATAGACGATCAGAAGACGGCCGGAAGAATAGACCAGAATAAGAAGTAAAAGAGGGTATATAACATAATAGATATTTAGTGCCGTCAAAGAAAAGGCACTACGTAACATATATCTATTTGGTATTGTGACGACGCCGCTACGTAACACCTGGAATGACTGTTTTATAATTTACTAATTAAGTTTTGTAAAACAATTGGAAATAAAGATATTTTTTGATACAATATTAACAAGTTGTTATTCAAGCATACAAACGATTGCAATATAAATCTAACAGGAGCATATCATAGTTTCATATTTTTTTCTAAAAAGTTTTTCAGACAACAGACAGCATTTTTTTTTTAAATTAACATTACGATTTTGTAGAGAGTGATACTTTTTGAGAATATGTACGCAGATTTAAGTTATTTTGAAATTGAAATAGAGAGAGGATGGAACACAGTAAACATAGAATATAAAATGGAGCCAAATTTGATTTATGAAATAATAATAATTTATACGATATATAAGAAGTCTATAGAACATTATTCTTAATAAAGATAGTTTTGGAAAAATTCAGTTTTTTTTTATATCTCATCAGAATAGTGTCGTAACAAGCATAACAGAAGCATATTTTCATGCATGTCAACATTTACTTTGTTTTCATTTTTACTAGACTTGGAAATAATGCTAAATTCTGATATCAAGTTCAAGAAATTTTTTTCTATACACTTTCATGAATACATCTCGAATCTTTCGTTCTCAAATTAATTTAGTGTGTCCTGGGACGCACACATTTGCATTGAATGGGTACACAGGAAAATGTATGGGTCCCAACTAAAGTTTCTTAATAGATTGTAAGGTTTTTATTTATGATCTGGGGAAACAACTAAAGCAGTCTAACTCCTACCTTGTAACCTATCCTGTGTAATTCATTTCTATGAAACTATTGAAATGTATTTATAGTTAGATGGAAATGATGAGGAAAGAAAAAAAGAAAAATACTGGATGCATGGATATGATTTTTACTGCGTCATTTTAGATTTTTGTGCATCAGGGATGCAGGGTGCGTACCTATCAGCATCTCTTACCCAAATTTATTGTTAATTCCATTTTCAATCTCTCTCTCTCTCTCTCTCTCTCTCTCTCTCTCTCTCTCTCTCTCTCTCTCTCTCTCTCTCTCTCTCTCTCTTAGGCGACGATCAATAAAGAAACACTTCCGTATATTTGTTCTACCGATCACGTTCATCCTGGAAAGGGTATATAGTCCCCGGTGAGTGGGAAAAAAACCTGAGTTAGATCATGGGTGAGCCCATTGAGAATTCATTTTAAATGTATTATTTTAAAATTTCTGACTATTGTCCTCATCTTTATTGTTATCTGCACAACTTCGACCCTCTTCAGGTATCACTTGTCGGACTCGGGAACCTTCTTTTCGAACTCGGAAACCGTTTTTTCAAACTCGGGTCCTGTTGTATTGAAAACATCCGAGTATAAACGGTTGTTTAGAAATGATTCATTAAAAATCCTAGAGAAATACTTTGGAATGAAAACATCCGAGTTAAACGGTTGTTAGAAATTATTTATTAAAAATGCTTTGGAACAAGTTCAAGAAATTTCGTTAATATGAAACATCTGAATATAAATGATTGTTAAGAAATGATTCCATTAAAAAATGCTGGAGAAATATTTGGAATGAAAACATCCGAGTATAAATGGTTGTTTAGAAATTATTTAATTAAAAATGCTTTGAACAAGTTCAAGAAATTTCGTTAATATGAAACATCTGAATATAAATGATTGTTAAGAAATTATTCCATTAAAAATGCTGGAGAATATTTTGGAATGAAAACATCCGAGTATAAAACGGTTGTTTAGAAATTATTTAATTAAAAATGCTTTGGAACAAGTTCAAGAAATTTCGTTAATATGAAAACATCTGAATATAAATGATTGTTAAGAAATGATTCCATTAAAAATGCTGGAGAAATATTTTGGAATGAAAACATCCGAGTATAAACGGTTTTTAGAAATTATTTAATTAAAAATGCTTTGGAACAAGTTCAAGAAATTTCGTTAATATGAAACATCTGATATAAATGATTGTTAAGAAATGATTCCATTAAAAATCCTAGAGAAATACTTTGGAAGGAAAACATCCGAGTATAAACGGTTGTTTAGAAATTATTTAATTAAAAATGCTTTGGAAACAAGTTCAAGAAATTTCGTTAATATGAAAACATCTGAATATAAATGATTGTTAAGAAATGATTCCATTAAAAAATGCTGGAGAAATACTTTGAAACATTAACCATTTCAGAGCTCGTGTTGAGAGAAAACAAAATGGCTACTGAGTGAGGACAGCTTCTATAAACAAGAAGGAAAAAAACTTGATGGTTTCACAGGGGAACAAAATGGAGAAAGTGACATTGTTATCGTTATTGACTGGCAGAGATTGTTAGTTTTAGTCTAGACAAGTTAGGAGAGTGGGGGGTCATTTTGGAGAGATTGTTGTTAATGAGTGAAGCAGACGAACAGGACTCTTTTCTTTTTAATGTTGTTTGTTATTTAAGAGTTTGGCGGGAAGAAGAAGAAGAAGAAGAAGAAGAGAAGAAGAAGAAGAAGAAGAAGAAGAAATGAGCGAAAAGGAGTCTGAAAAAGAAAGGGAAAATGAAGAAGAAGAAGAAGAAGAAGAAGAAGAAGAAGAAGAAGAAGAAGAAGAAAAGATGAGCGAAAAGGAGTCTGAAAAATAAAGGAAAATGAAGTAGAAGAAGAAGAAGAAGAAAAACAAGAACAAGAACAAGAACAAGTTGAAAAAGGAGTCTGAAAAAGAATGGACAAATGTAAAAGAAGAAAGAAAGAAAGAAAGAAGAAGAAGAAGAAAGAGAAGAAGAAGAAGAAGAGAAGAAGAATGAGTGAAAAAGGAGCCTGAAAAAGAATGGAAAATGTAAAAGAAGAAAGAAAGAAAGAAAGAAAGAAGAAAGAGAAGAAGAAAGAAGAGAAAGAAGAAGAAGAAGAAATGAGTGAAAAAGGAGCCTGAAAAAGAAGGAAAATGTAGAAGAAGAAAAGAGAAAAAAAGAAAGAAAGTGAGAAGAAGAAAAAGAAAAAGAAGAAGAAATGAGTGAAAAAGGAGTCTGAAAAAGAAAATGTAGAAGAAGAAGAAAAAAAGAAAGAAAAAAGAAGAAAGAAAGAAAGAAAAGAAGAAGAAATGAGTGAAAAAGGAGTCTGAAAAAGAAAGGAAAATGTGAGAAGAAAGAAAAAAAAAGAAAGAAAGAAAAAAAAAAAGAAAAACAGAAAGAAGAAGAAGAAGAAGAAGAATGAGTGAAAAGGAGTCTGAAAAAAAGGAAAAATGTAGAAGAAGAAAGAGAAAAAGAAAGAAAGAAAGAAGAAGAATATTTATATACATCGCCTTCCAGTGACAGAGAGGGATTACCGCTCTGGCCCTACGAGCCCTTTACTACCGCACCCCTCCGTTGTGTCTATCTCCTGGATCAAATTCATAAAACAAACTTCCTAGTTTTTATTCCGTCTACATAGTCAGCATTTTACAGTTCTATCAGACAACTGAGTGAAAATGAAATAAAGTGAAAAGAGAGGCAAATATTTGGTTGGTTGGTTTGGATTTTAACGGCATATCAACCCGTCTGGGTTTATGTCATGCCTAACGGTTAGGAAGTGATACATATCGTGTATTTATATTTATACTTTTTAGTAATTGGTTTTAACAATGTGTTAGCATTATTGGGGATTATGTTGTATGGTATTGATTAAGTTCATGTTTATATTCTATGGTATAATTTCATTTCCCTAAAAAGGACAGAATGTCCTCCATGTTGACATTTTCAAATAGATCTTTAATATTGTTTGCTTTAAAATAACGGTTTCTGATGCGAGAAAAAAACCCTGCATTCCATGAATAAGTGTTTAACAGTCAAAGGTATTTGACATGTTCTACATTGTGGTTGTTGTTCTTGTTTGAGTATATAAGAGTGTGTTAGTTTGTATGACCAATGCATAATCGTGACACAATGACTTGTTCCTTTCTAGACTTCCTTAAAGTTGGTCTCCAGCCTCCCAAAGTGGGTTTGATTAGGAAGAGTTTATTGTGGATGTTGTTATTCCAGTGTCGTTGCCATTTTGTATGAAGGAATCTATTAATTTTAGGTTTCAAATCAGTATATGGAATCTTGAACTTGTCGGGGATCAAATCTAGAGCCGATTTAGCTGCAGAGTTAGCTCTTTCATTCCCCTTCAATCCTTACAGTAGCTGACATGTAACAATTCAATAAGGGTAATTCCAAGTCAAATTATCCTGAAAAAAATTAAAATTGTCACCATTCTCTTCAATGTATGGATTATGTTAACGTTAGACAATCCCCAAAATTTACGCTTCCAATTCCAAAAATTAGCGGAGTTGTGTCGATTTTTAGCTCTCCAAATTTGTTGGGGTTCGCGAAAAATGGAGACTTTTTGTAATCTATTTTTGTCTGTAAAATGAGTTCTAGAGCTTCGATACTCCTAAAGATTGGTTTATAAAAGCAAAGAATCCAAAATTATTATATAAAATTTTTAAGTTGGTCTCCAGTCTCCCAAAGTGGGTGGTTTGATTAGGAAGAGTTTATTGTGGATGTTGTTATTCCAGTATTGTTGCCATTTTGTATGAAAGAATCTATTAATTTTAGGTTTCAGATCAGAAGAAGCTGTGGAACGCGAAGGTGATGATGATACCAATTGTAGTAGTCGCCGTTGACTGGAAAAGAAATTGTAGTAGTCCCCAAATGACTGGAAAAGAGACTTGAAGGAACGGGAGATCAGAGAAAGACCATTTAGAGCCCACCACTGTTCAAATCAGCTAGAATACCAAAAAAGTATTCTGGAGACATGAGGAGACTTGTTGTCACTTAAACTTTAGTTAAAAAGATATTTGGATCTTTCTAGAGAGCTGAAGAAGCTGTGGAACTTGTTGTCACTTAAAACCAATGTGAAAAACTTGCAAGGGGTAAAATGATAAAACTATTTAAACATATAAAGACCTGGGGCACCTCACGCGGTTTAATGGTTAGCAAGCTAGATTCACAGACCATTGTTAGTGAATTTGATTCTCACTGGGCGCCCCATACTTCTGGCCTTGTGTTGCATCTAAGCTATGCTTAAACTTCCTTGTATTTATTCCGTCGACACAGTCAGGATTGGCTATGGAAAATAATGGCCTTCACCTATTACTTACACTACGTATACGATTGGTTGGTTGGTTTTATAGTTGGGGGGTTGTGTTTTACATATAAAGGTATGAATCCTACTCTCCCACCAGCTATGGATAAATAGTAGGGCAGACTGGGCTCTTTAACCTTGGGTAGGCAACCGGTCTAGGAGAAGGAAAACTCTGAATTCAAACCTGTTGAACTCCGCTTAAGAAATTGACCTTGTGTCACATCCTGCTCGTGCGGAGGGGTTGGTAAATATACATATGTATATATGGAGAGAGAGAGAGAGAGAGAGAGAGAGAGAGAGAGAGAGAGAGAGAGAGGTGAGAGCAGTTGGAGTGTATGTATGTATTTCCGGATGAAACAAGGAAAATATAACAATTAACGACAAAATAAATGTATATACACATTAAATATCACCGGTTCTTGCTTTTAGTGAAAAATTATGAAGATTTGATTTATATTCGAAAATATTTAGAAATTAAGATATACATAGAAATAGCATTGAAATTCTACTTAAAAAGGTCCAGAATTTGTAAATCTCAAAAGTAAACAAATCAATACACCAGGGTTTCCTCCCGCCATGCCTCTACCCAGTCGATGCTGGGTAGCCGCTTCCAGTATACAATAAAGAACAGAAATCAGTATATATATATTTATCAACCCCTCCGCACAAGCAGGATACGACACAAGGTCAATTACATACCTTTAATTTAATTTTCAATTTACATACCTTTGTTGGGTTATCTTATACTGAAGACGTTTTTGTTTTATTCATTCTTGTTAAGTATTCAAAATTGTTTTTGAACTCATTTTAAACACATTTTAACCTATTCAACACATAGATGGGACCTTAACAAGTACTACCACCGGGGCAGAGTGGACCTGGGAGTAATGGCAATGAAGGGGTACTCCCTAGAGCTCCAAAACTGGAACCTCATCACTAGATACCGTTTAACCTCATACCAGGACACTGAGCTCCCAATCACCGCCTTCTAGCACATATATGATAAAAAGGGTTTGGGTTTTGCCATAAGGGCAATAGGGTTGGGTGCTAGAGCTAGACGTGACCAGCCGATTGATCGGAAGGGGCCTTTCCGACCACCTGTCTAGCCTAATTAAGGACCAAAGGGAAGTGCTGGAAGTCATGGATGACTCAGC
>CM042177.1:21229681-21247181 GCA_023376005.1 Doryteuthis pealeii | reverse complement strand
CTTTTGCTTCTTCCTCATTTTTCTCTTTTTTTTTTCTTTTTCCTTCTTTCGTTCTTTCTTTTTTTCTTTCCTTTTTTCTTTCTTTCCTTTTTTTAAATATATATATCTTTCTTTGTTATTTTTTTAAATTTTTGTTGCCCACTTTTGCTTCTTCTTTCATTTTTTCTCTTTTTTTCTTATTTTCATTCTTTCGTTCTTTTTTTTTTTCTTTTTTTCTTTTACTTCTTTTTTTGTATCCTGCCCTCTAAGGCATGTTACAAGTTTTTTTCCTATCATAAGAGATCTTCCGGCAGAGCCATTTTTCAGTAGATGCTATAAATAAATAAATGGATGTGTGACAGCTTCTCTCCCAGTGGATCACCTTCCTCACCCAGTCGTTCCTGCTCTTATACTACTTTTGTGTCAGTTTGCTGGAGTCTCTTTGATTTAATAATTTTTCATTTCCCACATCGCCCACTTATAATTCTATTGGGTCTTATCTATTTTAAGACCCAATCAGTGGCGACTCCTGGCGGGAATTGGTAGGGTTGCTGCTTCAGAAAATATATAAATAAAATATGAATATATAAATGATAAAAAAGAAAAAAGAAAGAAAGAAGAGCAAAAGGAAAGCAAAGAAAAAAGAATGAAAGAAAGAAAGAAAAGAAAAAGAAGAATGAAAATGTAAGCGTGGCAAGAAAGAAAGAAAGAAAAGAAGAACAAAAGGAGGAACAAATAAATAAAGAAAGAAAGAAGGAAGAGAAAGAAAGAAAGAATGAAAATAAAATAAAAAAGAAAGAAGAAAATGAAAAAAAGAATAAGAAGAAGAAAGAAAAAAAAAAGAAAGAATGAAAAAATGTATGCGTGGCAAAGAAAGAAAGAAAGAAAGAAAGAAGAACAAAAGGAGGACAATATAAATAAATAAATAAAGAAAGAAAGAAAGAAAGAAACCTTCTTTCTTTCTTTCTTTCTTTCAAAAGGAAAGCGCAAAGAAAGAAAGAAAGAAAGAAAGAAAGAAGAGAAAAATGAAAAAGAAAATGAAAGAAAGAAAAAAAGAAAAAAAAAGAAAGAATGAAAAATGTAAGCGTGGCAAAGAAAGAAAGAAAGAAAGAAGAAAAAGGAGGACAAAACAAATAAATAAATAAATAAATAAATAAAGAAAGAAAGAAAGAAGAGCCAAAGGTAAGCAAAGAAAGCAAAAAAGAAAGAAAGAATGAAAAAATAAAAGAAATGTATGCGTGACAAAGAAATAAGGAGAAAGGAGAACAAAAGAAAGAAAGAAAGAAAGAAAGAAAGAAAGAAGAGCCAAAGGAAAGCAAATAAATAAATAAATAATGAATGGATGAATGAATGAATGAAAAAAATGTGAGCCTGACAAAGAAAGAAAGAAAAAAGAACAAAAGGAGGACAAAAGAGAGAAAAAAGAAAGAAAGAAAAAAAGAAATGTATGCGTGGCAAAGAATATGAGTGAATGAAAAAAATGTAAGCCTGAAAGAAAGAAAGAAAGAAGAACAAAAGGAGGACAAAAAAAGAGAGAAAGAAAGTAAGACGAGCCAAATGAAAAGAAAGAAAGAAAGAAAGAAAGAAAGAAATGTAAGCGTGTCAAAGAAAGAAAGGAAGAAAAATAAAAGAGGGACAAAAGAAAGAAAGAAAGTGAATTAATTTCTTTATAAATACGACCAGAAAGTTTTAAACAACATTAAAATCATTTTGTAAGATTTCTAAGAAAGGGAACTTTTGGCCTAATTTTTATTGAAATGGATCATGGACTTTTATTAAGCTATTTTATTTTTCAAGTATTGGAAAATTGAAAATAAAGTGTAAAACCTGTATTTATTTGTTATAGGGTACAATACATTTAAGTTTCGATTGTTACCATTGGTTTCAAAGCAGTGTGTTAGCCACTTATCGTTAAGAATGCGCCCGTGAAAGAAATACAACGAATATCAAATCACTTATACATGTATATATATGTGTGTGAGCTGTTCTTGTATCCCCCCCACCGAAGTTCTTGTTTTTTAGTCCCTGTTATAGTAACCAAGTAGTGTGACGTTTTCATTTCACTCCCGTTTTCTCTCGGCTTAGGTTGTGGTACTTAATTTGTTCATCATTTGTTTCTTGTTCATTATTTCTTTCTCTTTCTTTCTTTTTTATAATAATTTTATGTGCATTTTTATAATAAAAATCAATTTCAATGCATTTTTACAGCAAAAATCGTTTCTAGTGCATTTTTATAGTAAAAATCATTGTACAATGCATTTTTATTGTAAAAATCATTTCCAATGCATTCTTATAGTAAAAATCATTTCCAATGCATTCTTATAATAAAAATCATTTCCAATGCATTTTATTGCAAAAGCCATTTCCAATGCATTTTAATACTAAAAATCAATTCCAATGCATTTTATAGTAAAAATCATTTCCAATACATTTTATTTGTAAAAATCATTTCCAATGAATTTTTATAGTGAAAATCATTTCCAATTGATTTTATCATAAAAAATCAAATCATTAGCTAATGCATTTTTATAGTAAAAATGATGGAGAGAGATTCATGACTTTCCCAATATATATATATATATATATATATATATATATATATATATATATATATCCGCAAATCTTTATATGTACGTTTGAGTTCTCAATTTTGGTTGAATCCTATCAAGGAAATACTTGATATCTTCTACTAGTATGTATATATAAACAAAACCAAATCCTTTCTCATTGATTTGTTTTTACATTTATATATGTACTATCAGCGGCTACCCTGCGTCACCTGGGTAGAAGGATTTTTTTAAAGTAAGTGCCGCAGATCCATTATTACTGAATCGTGAGTTGAATCCTCGTGGGATGCCCCATCTAAATCCCTATGTACAAAAATAGACTTGCATTGATCCAGCTACTCTGAAAAGAAATGTTAATGTCTGCTATCTAAAATATCAAATGAAAAAAAAATTCCATGCTGTTATCATTTAAAGTTTATCTTTTAATTATCTTCACGAATATAAATCAAATCTCTATTATTTTTTGCTCAAAAACCAAACCTTGGTGATATTTAATGTGAATATTTATATTTACTTTGTCGTTTGTTGTTTTATTTTCGAAGTTTCCTCCTCACATACATATACACACAACTGCCCTTTATATAAAAAAAAAATAAAAAAAGGTAGATAGATAAAAAGGTTTGGGAGTTTGCTATTAGAGCAATAGTGTCGGAATAATCCAACATTGTTTTTTTCAACTATCTAATGATATATCGCCAGTCACTCCTTAACACCACTCTGGTGTTATATATATATATATACACATATGTATATAAGGGGAAAATATATGTTTTTAAATATTCCATATTAACAATAATTGGTGTTTGAATGTATGATGATTATAACAAGTTTGTTTTTTTCCATGATGTCATCCACCAGCTTTGGTGAAAACGGTAGAAATAATGGGTCAGTTACACATATATTTATTGGATCCTTTCCGTCCATTTGTTGTATACTCTTCTTTGCTTACTTCTATTTTTCTTCTGTTCATCTTTGGTATCTTAAGTTCTTCTAGCGTCTCTTCTAACGACTCTTCTGGTTGGTCGTCCTTATTCATTCCTTCTTCTAGATCAGTCTTGTTACCAAGACATTCATTAACCACAAAACCATATTACTTATGTAAACTTTTATTTACTTAACTAAACATCTCATGCTAATCGTGCTAGAGCTTAACGTGACCTACCGATTAATAGGAGATAACCCTTTCCAACCGCCAGTTTAGCCTAAGTAAGGGGCAAGGTTAACTGTTATATGTCATCGACTGTTCAGCCACCATGATTCCGTCTTTAAGCATCGCGAGTCGGCACCCTCGCCGGACTTACCTATAAGCTGGGAGAATCCCTGTATAACTGTATTTGAATGACGACAGCCATTACTCCACCGTCGCCTCTGACGATAGTCATTTGCATACATATAACACAAACAAAAAACCGCCCTGTCGGCTGGGGCGTTAGAATGCAACGACTGCACCTCTGCAGAGGGGTAAGACTCCCCTAATGAGGCCACCTGTTGGCCGTGGGTGGCGACCCGTGATGCTTACGGATAGAGCCCAGGTGGATGAGCAGTTCATGACATGCAATACTCCACTTTGGCCCTATCGTAGGCTAGACGGCCGGTCGGAGAGGCCCCCTCCGATCAATCGACTGGTCACGTAAAGCCCTAGCACCTATATGATTTCCCCAACCCTATTGCCCTTATGGCAAGCCCCAGCCCTTTTTATCATATGGGTGCTAGAAGGTGGTGGCTGCGGGTCTACATGTCCTGGGAATGACGTTAAACTCTATCTGATGGTGAGGTTCCAGTTTTGGAGGTTTGGGGAATGTGGAGCATCTCTTCATCACCATTCCTCCCTGGTCCACTCTGAACCGGAGTGGTAGTACCTGTTAGGATCCTATCTATGGATTAAATAGAAAAACATGAGTCGATAAACAAAATTATTATGCATTAAGAATTAATTTATTTCACAACTTTGTCAGCATTAAATGACCCACCGAGGTTGATATGCCGTAAAACGAAACAAACCAAACCAAAACTGTGATCCCCAAGTCTGTTTAACTCTTAACATCCTGTTGAGAATTTTGAGAAGTCCAGAGCCCCATTTCTATAAGGATTTATCAATAAATGGCTAAAAATGGCCTTTTCATTTAAATGGGTTAAATAGAAAAATGTATTTATAAAAAATTGTATTATCCATTAAGAATTGATTTATTTCAAAACTGTATCGGCATTAAATGACCCACTGAGGTTGATATGCCGTAAAACAAACCAAACCAAACCAAACCATCATAAATCTCCCAATTGTTCTTATCAAACCAGTCAAGATTGCAAGACACCCAACTTGATGCCCCATAATGTTTCTGGATATTGGATATCTTGACATCTAGAGTTTTGGAGCTTAGACTAAAAATTGACACTTTAGATATTATGATTTGATAGCCTCAATATCATATTGCTTCAATACAGGGATGAATTGGATAGAAGAATTTGAAGAGAATATCAAAAGAGTTAGAAATCAAACGAACATTAAGAGAATGGTAACAAAACTTCAGAAAAAGCTGAGAGGATGAAGTAATACTATTCAGCCTTCACATAGGTCACATAAGGATTACCCATCCGTATTTGTTTAAAAGAGAACGGCAACCAACGTGTCATTCAAGCCTGATTATATACAAAATAAAACATAATGAATGGCTCCTACAAGATAATCATTTTACAATAATAGAAAAAAAAGACAGACCCTATAATATCCATGCTAAACGTAGAAGGCCTCTTAGGAAAAATCTAAATATCTGACAAATAAAATCTACAAATTATACCAAAATATATAGATACAATATCAAAAAATTACGAAATGAAATGAACAACGCAGAAATGTACACAATAAATTTGGAAAAAAAAAACAAATAGCGTGAAACAGAGACCTTTATCAAAAACACATGATTCGATATTAAATAACCCAATATTATGGTATGTCGTTAAACAAACCAACCAGCCAACCAACCAACCAATGATAGTGAACTTTTTAGTGTTTGATTTGGAATGTCTGACATGTATTTTTTTTTTCGAAATCTGTTGGAAAGAATGCCAAGAATTTGTAAAGCTGTAATTAAGGCAGGTGTTGGTTTTATCGACGAAAACATAATATGATGGTGTTTTATGATATCTTCCCCCCATAGACAAGTGCTCATTATATAACAAAGGTATATCTCAAAGGTAAGAGATAGATATTTCTACTAGGACCACTTCCTTCCACCAGCTTTGAATCTAATTGGAAATAGAGTGTAAAACAAAATAAACCAAACCAAACAAACCAAACCAAACAACCACATAAATTTAATTTATTATTAAACAAATAAAAAGGATATTCGTCTCATTCATAAATTAATGGTGATATTTTACGTGAAAGTAATTACTTTTAATGTCCGGTGTTTTTTTTTGGGGGGGGGGGTTCTTTCTTTCTTAATTGCTAGATTATACAACTTTCACTTTAAGAGTATTATTTTTGTCTTCCAAATACGTCTTACTGAAAGGATTTGTTTTAAATATTGAAAATTGTTAATTAGTTATAATGGTAATGGATTTTCCGTTTCAGTTTCACTTTCACTTTCATTTTCGTTTTCATTCACTCACTGACATTCATTAGCTGAAATGACAAATCTATGTATTTTGCAAAGTTGTCGAGAAATGCCATTCATGAGAATCCATGCTGTCAGCATAATTTGATGATAATGATATTGTTTTTTTTTTTCTAAACAACCGCAGGATTTCTAAGAAGAGTGTGCAGATATTAAGATCTGATCTTAGGATATAATAATGATCCATATATAATCCTGTCATTTTTTTACAGGTACTGTACTAGTATCAATTTATTCATCCTTTATATATATATATATAGTTTTCTTGATGCTAATGGTCAGACCGAATGCCTTGCAAGCAGCCGAGAATCTGTCCATCAGGCATTGAGCTTCTTCAAAAAAGTTGCTACAAATGCAGCAACGTCAGCAAACAGTAAGTCCCGGATTATGCCGGTGCGAGTGCGAGTTTTGGCTTTGAACCTCTGATGGTTGAAAAGACCGCCACTTGTCCTGAATTGAAGCTTGACTCCATCCTCTATTTCTCTAAATGCATGTTTCAACATCACAGAAAAGAAGAGAGCAAAAATGACAGGGGCCATAACACAACCTTGCTTCGTGCCATTAGTGACATAAAAAGGAATCTGAGGTTTGGCCATTGGTTTGGCCATTGGAGACAACATTGGTCCTCATTCAGTCATGGAAAGATACAATGACTTGCAACATGTTCTCAGGTATTCCGAGCCTTCCTAAAACTTTCCACAAAACAGCCCGGTTTACAGTTTCAAACGCCTTGGCGAGGTCCACGAACACTACAAACAGTTCCTGATTCATCTCACGGACCTTTTCAGCAACCTGCCGTAGGGAGAAGATCATGTCAATGGTGCCGCGACCTGCACGAAAGACATACTGTGATTCGGGGTAAATATCATCAACCACATGCCTAATGATCCGGTTTAGAATCAATCTGACCAAGATCTTACCAGCTATAGAAAGAAGAGAAATTCCGCGGTGGTTATCACATACCTTCCTGCTTCCTTTGTTCTTGTACAAATGTTGGATGGACGCATCTTTAAGGTCCTGTGGGACCTTTCCTTGCCTCCAGATCTCAACAAACAAGCCCAAAAGTTTCTTCACAAGGGTTCTTCCACCATACTTAAAAATTTCCGGGGTGATTTTATCTTTACCCGGTGCTTTCACAGACGCGATTTGCTTCATAGCCTTCAGAACTTCTTGCATAGTTGGTTTAGATGATAGCTCTGGAATTTCTGGGCGTTGGGAAATTGATTCAAGAACATTATGGTCAGTGGACGAGGTATTATTGAGGACTGTGTCAAAGTGCTCCCTCCATCTATTCAAGATATCAGCCTTATCCGTCAAAAGGTCCCCGCTTGCCGAAGAAATCGGGGAGACACCATTTTCCTGTGGACCGAACACTTTCTTTATACCGTCATAGAACGCTTTAGAGTCCTTCGTATCAAATGCTTCCTGGAGACAGGTAGCCTGTGCACACCACCATGTCTCTCTCATTCTTCGCAGAGCTTTTTAAACCTGGCCTTTACATGTTGTGTATGCCTTCTTTTTGCTCGACGAGTTTTTATCCTCAATCCAAGCCTTATGAGAGCTATGCATTTTCTGGATTAACTTCTGTACTGCTGGTGTCGTTTTCGTCAAACCAATCTTGGTGCTTGCGGAGAGGCATTCCAAGCACCTCAAGGGATGCCGAATGAGTAGCTTCACGCAAAGCCCCCAGGATGTTGCACTGTCATTATTGATCTCCACAGAGTACAGTGCTGTGTCAAGATTATCCGCAAGCACAGTTTGCCGATCAACAGATTTTAGAGGAAGAGTGTTTATACGCTTTGGCACGGAGGATTTCTTCACTCTCCTATGAGATAGATGGAGTGTTGCTTTATTGCGGAGGAAAGCATGGTCAGAAAGATAGCAGGTGGCATGAAAAGATCGTGTCAATTTGAAGTTGTTTATATCCCGCTTTTTTGTAATCACATAGTCAATTAGATACCAGTCTTTTGAGGTGCATCCATGTGGTCTTACGACAAGTCTTCTGTTGAAAGTAGGTGTTTGTGATGCACATATCGAATTATTTGCAAAAAGAGAGAAGACGAAGTCCGTTCGAATTCATATGCCCAACACCGTGACAACCTAAAACTCCTTCCCACGTCTGATAATCACTTCCAATCCGAGCATTGAAGTCACCCATAAGGATAACTTTATCCTTGTACTGGATCCCAGATATAACATTTCGAAGTTTGGGCTGTCCATAGTTGGTGCGTAACAACTTACAAAAACGGCACGAGTGTTATACTCAAGTTCCAGAGTTAATGTCATGATGCGATCAGATACGCCCTTAGGAAGTGATGGGAGAGTGCGTGCCAAATCAGATCTTATGGCAAGGCCAACGCCTGATCTACGTGGTTCCGTTTCACTTTTACCACTCCAGAAAAACTCATATCCACCTTTCACTTCACTCATTTGTGATATACCTGCAAGTCGAGTTTCACTGAGCGCCGCTATTCCAATTTTGTACTTTTTCAGTTCAAGAGAGATAATAACCGTTTTTCGCTCTGGTGCAGAGTCATTATCTTGAAGTGTGCGTACATTTCAAGATCCAAAGTAAAATTCATTGTATTTCGCATTGTTTTGACTGCATTATTAGATACCCAGACAACTGCAGTTCGCTGCCAAATTTAAAGCGAGCATGCAATGTTTATGGCTCCTTTTCTTTCTCCCTCCCCAGACTAGGGAAAAGCAGTGCCGATCCTGAATAGGCCTGCTTTGTCACCGATTGAGGACACGAACAGCACAATTGCTCACGGATTTTGTGCCAGAACGGCCATCACCTATCGGTCTGACATTGTGCAGCTGTCCAGCTAGAGACTGCCCAGCAATATCCTTTGCCTGTCCCCGTCGCTTTCACACTGTCGCCAATAGACTTCTTTGTGTGTAGGACTTGATGAAACACAAAAGTTGTTAAGTTAAGTTGCCAGAAACCCACACATGGTTTGATTATAATTATGATGGCTTGTGTAGCACCATCCACACTTCTTAGAACTGCTGATAACACACAATTGGTGCAAAAGTTAGCCACAGATAGCGCGGACAACAGACCTCAGATATATATATATATATATATATATATATTATATATATATATATATATAAAGTGTATAAAAAGTATCAAAAATGTTCATGATGTATTCGTATTTTTGTAGCTGGAATACATCATGAACATCTATCTATCTATCTATCTATCTATCTATCTATCTATATATATATATATATATATATATATATAATATATAATATATATATATATATATATATAAATGTTCATGATGCATTCTTACTTTTTGTAGCTGGAATACATCATGAACATATATATATATATATATATATATATATATATATATATATATATATATATATATATATATATATATAAAAGAATCACATCAGTTTTGGTATGTACATGTCAACTTATAACTCTTAAAAGAGCTGTCATTGGGTATTAAAATTGTGCATACACTTTAATGTTTATAATAAAGAAATGCACAAAATTCAGTTTTTAATTTTTACTAATTAAATTATATGATTTTATAATTAAAGATCAATTGATTTTTGTAACTCTTCAATACTTCATGTGTACAAAAAGAAATAAACTATTCATAGAATAAATGAATAATTTTCATCTGAATTAATAATCTAAATTCTCAACCTACTTATAAAGGACCCGATTAATTCTTTGCTTTTTATTGTTGAATGTTTGGTGTTAAAAAATATTAGACAATCTATAAAACTTATATATTTTTGTTGTAATTATTTCTCGGGTTTCAGTTTATTTGTTTAATGGCATATCAACTTTTGTGGGTTATTAAATGCCAGTTATCCTTGTAGAAGAACAATAGTGGCTTAATATTTAATACATAGCTGAGGGGGTTGTAGGATTCATACCTTTCCCAATAGTAAGCTGGCTGTGTTTCACTTTGCCATTGAGAAAGCCCGGCAGCCATTTCCTCTACCCCCAGCTATGGGTAAATAAAGCAGACTGCATTCTTTAGCCTTGGTTTGGCAACCAGTTTTCCTAAACTTTCTGAATTCAAACCAGTTTAACTTAAAAATTAACCTTTTGCCATATCGTGCCTGTGGTAGAGAACGTGGGTATATATATATATATATATATATATATATATATATAACAAAATTTGGAATTTAAACCATTTGCCTATGTCAAGTACCTTGAAGCAGCCCGAAAGCTTTTTATGGGTATTAGATATTATTTAAATAATTTAATTTAAATAATCTACTGTGGGTTTTAAATGCTCAGGATAATCTATTGTGGTGGTTAAATACTTGGTATAATTTATTGTGGAGTGTAAATACGTGCGATAATCTATTGTCTGCCCTACAAACATTTGGGGACCGATAATAAACGTTCACCCTCATATTCTTCAGTATTTCTAGTTTTGTGGAAAGTTACAGGTATATATATATATATATATATAGGGTCATCCACAGACACGTGTTTCGACTTATCAAGTCTCCTCAGTGTGGCTAGACATTTTGTAAGCTACCTACAGCCGGAATTGAAATCCGATCGG
This sequence comes from Doryteuthis pealeii, assembly GCA_023376005.1. Lineage (NCBI taxonomy): Eukaryota > Metazoa > Mollusca > Cephalopoda > Myopsida > Loliginidae > Doryteuthis > Doryteuthis pealeii. The sequence goes on along the minus strand of CM042177.1, from coordinate 21,236,465 downwards.
TTGGGTGTCAGTCCGGCACCGTAACCATTAGGCTGTCTTCACTTACAGAATGGGAAGGGGATTTTAACTGTTTAAATACACACATCGCTTTGCGTGTAAAGGCCGTCACAAAGTGCTCCATTCCTTAGAAGAGCGTTGCGTTTACGCTTGAGTTGGCGGCCGTCAGCAAGATCCCTCCCAGAGTGCTCAACCCTAGGGGATGGGGAGCATTATATATATATATATATATATATATATATATATATATATATATATATAATATTATATATATCGTTTCACATTGTAATTTTCTGGATACAAAATCTACTAGTTAATAAGTTCTTTTCTTGCCAATCAATGCTAAGACTGATTTCTCGCTAGGGTAATGCGTTCCATCTCTATCACAAATTCACATAGAAGTCCTGCGTTTATTTTCTAGAACGGGTTCCGGTTAGACCATATACTATTTTTATCCATTTGCTTTTCTTTCTTTCTTTCTTTCTTTCTTTCTTCGTTTCTTTCTTTCTTTCTTACGTTTGATAATGGTTTCTTTCTTTCGCTAGTGTTTTTCTTCTTTGTATATTGTTCATCTTTCTTTCTTTACTGACTTGATTAAAACTATAAAAACTTTTTTTCTCTATTGTTTAGCAAAACAGTATTTCTTTCATCCCTAAGTCTATTCAAGTGGCCAGCCCATCTCAGGTTGCGCTGGACAAGTATGTCATTCATGTGTGTGTAACAAGATAATCTTAACTATTATCCCCCCAAAAAATTTAATGAACGGCTATTTTATTTCAATCTTAAAAGGAGTAACAAAAGAGGAGGTAATAAAAGTATTCGTTCAAAATAAGACCCCCCACCCAAAAAATTAGGGGTCCTGGGTATGAAACTAACCTGCATCTGACGGTGAAGCTACATTACCCCTTGGTTCACTCTGGAATGCTAACACAAGTTAGGGTCCCATCTATAGGTCAAATAGATTGTTTCTCATTGTTTGTATTAGATAGAAAAATGTGATATCCTACAACTGTATGCAAATTATTTGTATTAGATAGGATTACTTGATACCCTACAACTTTATGCAAATTAGTATAGGATGATACTATAAAACTGTGTGCAAATGATTTGTATTAGATAGGAATATGTGATATCCTACAACTGTATGCAAATTATTTGTATTAGATACGATTACTTGATACCCTACAACTTTATGCAAATTAGTATAGGAATACTAGATACCTTAAAGCTGTGTGCAAATGATTTGTGTTAGATAGGAAATCGTGATACCCTTCAAAGAGAGAAAGAAAGTAAATTCCCAGAAAAGCAAACGGTATAGTTCCTTGGAGAAAAAGAAAACAGAGAAAAGAAAAAGAAACAATCGGCAAACGAAAAAAAGAAAGAAAGAAAGAAGCGAAGAAAAAGAGAAAGAAAGAAAGAAAGAAGAAAGAAAGAAGCGATGAAAAAGAGAAAGAAAGAAAGAAAAGGGGAAGCCATGAAAAAGAGAAAGAAAGAAAGAAGCCATGAAAAAGAGAAAGAAAGAAAGAAGCCGTGAAAAATATAAAGAAAGAAAGAAAGAAAGTAAGAACCCATGAAAAAGAGAAAGAAAGAAAGAAGCCATGTAAAAGAGAAAGAAAGAAAGAAGCCGTGAAAAATAGAAAGAAAGAAAGAAAGAAAGAAAGTAAGAAGCCATGAAAAAGAGAAAGAAAGAAAAAAGCCATGTAAAAGAGAAAGAAAGAAAGAAGCCGTGAAAAATAGAAAAAAGAAAAAAAGAAAGAAAGAAAGAAGCAAGAAAAAGAAGAGAAAGAAAGAAAGAAAGAAAATTCCCAGAAAAGCAAATGGGAAAACGATTTAGTTCATTGGAGAAAAGTGGCCAATTCGTAAACAAAGAGAGAAAGAAAAAAAAGAAAAGAAAAAGAACAAGAAACCATTGGTGAAAGAAAGAAAGATAAACAATATACAAAGAAGAAAAACACTAGCGAAAGAAAGAAAAAAGAAACCATTATCAAACGTAAGAAGAAAGAAAGAAACGAAGAAAGAAAGAAAGAAAGTAAGTAACAAAGAAAGAAAGAAAGAAAGAAAGAAAAGAAAGAAAGAAAAGGACAAAGATACCATACGAAGAAAAAAAATTGCAATCAAATAAGAAACAAAAAAGCAAAGTATTGACAAACGAAAGAAAAAAAAAAGAAAAAAGTAAGAAAGAAAGAAAAAAGAAAGAATGAATGAAAGAAAGAAAGTAAGAAAAAGACAAGTATACCATAGGCGAAAGAAAAAACTAAATTACAATCAGACAAAAAAGCAAAGCATTGAGAAACGAAAGAAAAAAAAGAAAGAAAGAAAGAAAGAAAGAAGAAAGAAAGAAAGAAAAAGAAAAAGATATCATTGTCTAAAGAAAAAAGAAAATTGCAATCAAAGAAGAAACAAAAAACAAACCATTGGTAAACGAAAGAAAGAATGAATGAAAGAAAGAAGAAAGAAATAAAGAAAATAGAAAGATATCAAGAAAGAAAAAATATCAAAAAGCCAAATTTAAAAGAAATTAAAAAGAAATAAAATAAAATAGAAAAAGATACCATTGTCGAAAGAAAAAAAAACAATGGCAAACGAAAGAAGGAAAGAGTGAAAGAAAAAGAAAGAAAGAAAAGAAGCCATGAAAAAGAGAAAGAAAAGAGAGAAAGAAAGAAAGAAAGAAGCCATGAAAAAAAGAAAGAAAGAAAGAAAGAAAGAAAAAGAAAGAAAAGAGAGAAAAAGAAAGAAAGAAGAGAAGCCATGAAAAGAGAAAGAAAGAAAGAAGAGAGAAAGAAAGAAAGAAAGAAGCATGAAAAAGAGAAAGAAAGAGAGAGAGAGAAAGAAAGAAGAAAGAAAGAAGAAGCCATGAAAAAGAGAAAGAGAAAGAAAGAAAGAGAGAAAGAAAAGAAAGAAGCCATGAAAAAGAGAAAGAAAGAAAGAAAGAAAGAAAGAAAGAAAAGAAGAAGAAAAAGAGAAAAGAGAAAGAAAGAAAGAAGAAAGAAGAAAGAAGAGAAGAGAGAAAAAAAGAAAGAAAGAAAAGAGAAAAGAGAAAGAAAGAAAGAAAGAAGCCATGAAAAAGAGAAAAAAAGAAAGAAAGAAAGAAGCCATGAAAAGGAAAGAAAGAAAAAGAAAGAAGAAGAAAGAAAGAAAGAAAAAGAGAAAGAAAGAAAGAAAGAGAGAAAGAAAGAAGCCATAAAAAAAGAAAGAAAGAGAGAAAGAAAGAAAGAAGAAGCCATGAAAAAGAGAACGAGAAGAAAGAGAGAAAGAAAAAAAGAAAGAAAGAAGCCATGAAAAAAGAAAAAAGAAAGAAAGAAAGAAGAAAGAAAGAAGCATGAAAAAAGAGAAAGAAAGAGAAGAGAGAGAAGAAAGAAAGAAAGAAAGAAGCCATAAAAAGAGAAAGAAAAGAAGAGAGAAAGAAAAAAAGAAAGAAGCCATGAAAGAAAGAAGAGAAAAAGAAAGAAAGAAAGAATGAAAAAGAAAGAAAGAAAGAAAGAAAGAAGAGAGAAAGAAAGAAAGAAAGAAGCCATGAAAAGAGAAAGAAAAGAAAGAAAGAAAGAAAGAAAGAAAAAGAAGCCAGAAAGAAGAAAAAGAGAAAGATAGAAGAAAGAGAGAAAAAAAAAAGAAAGAAAGAAGCCATGAAAAAGAGAAAAGAAAGAAAAAAGAGAGAAAGAGAAAGAAAGAAAGAAAGAAGCATGAAAAAGAAGAATAGAAAGAAAGAAAGAAAGAAAGAAAGAAAGAAGCCATGAAAAAGAAGAAAGAAAGAAAGAAGAAGAAAGAAAGAGAGAGAAGAAAAAGCCATGAAAAAGAGAAAGAAAGAAGAAAGAAAGAAGCATGAAAAAAGAGAAAGATAGAAAGAAAGAGAGAAAGAAAAAAAGAAGAAAGAAGCCATGAAAAGAGAAAGATAGAAAGAAAGAGAGAGAGAGAAAGAAAAAAAGAAGCCATGAAAAAGAGAAAGAAAAGAAAGAAAGAAGCCATGAAAAAGAGAAAGAAAAAGAAGAAAGAGAGAAAGAAAAAAAGAAAAGAATGAAGCCATGAAAAAGATAAAAGAAAGAAAGAAAGAAAGAAAGAGAAAGAAAGAAAGAAAGAAAGAAAGGCATGAAAGAAGAAGAAGAAAGAAAAGAAAGAAGCCATGAAAAAAGAGAAGAAGAAAAAAGAGAGAAAAAAAGAAAGAAAGAAGCCATGAAAAAGAGAAAGAAAGAAGAAAGAAGAAAGAAAGAAAGAAGGCATGAAAAAGAGAAAGAAAGAAAGAAAGAAAGAAAAAAGAAAGAAGGCATGAAAGAGAAAGAAGAAAGAAAGAGAGAAAGAAAGAAAGAAGCCATGAAAAAGAGAAAGAAAGAAAGAAAGAAGCCATGTAAAAGAGAAAGAAAGAAAGATAGAGAGAAAGAAAAAAAGAAAGAATGAAGCCATGAAAAAGATAAAAGAAAGAAAGAAAGAAAGAAAGAGAGAAAGAAAAGAGAAAGAAAGAAAGAAAAAGAGAAAGAAAGAAAGAAAGAAAGAAAGAAGCCATGAAAAAGAGAAAGAAAGAAAAAAAAAGAAAAGAAAAAAAAGAAAGAAGCCATGAAAAAGAGAAAGAAAGAAAGAAAGAAGCCATGAAAAAGAGAAAGAAAGAAAGAAAGAAAGAAAGAAGCCATGAAAAAGATAAAAGAAAGAAAAAAGAAAGAAAGAAAGAAGCCATGAAAGAAAGAAAGAAAAAAGAAAGAAAGAAAGAAAAAGAAAGCAAATGGCAAGAAATAGGGAAACGATTTAGTTCCTTGGAGAAAAGAGGCTAATTCGTAATTCATTTTCCACTAATGACAACAAGTAATCGCTAATTTAGATGCATTCTATCTAAAAATGTCCTGCGTGGGTGTTTGTGTTCCTTGACCCGCCCACTCCATCACTCCCACGCGGTTTGACGTCCACTCGGCAACTTCTTGGCTGTTGTACAATAAACGCCACTGACGAAACAGTCGAGGGGGGGGGGAAGAGCGAGGAGAAAAATGAAAGCTAAGGAAAAAATAATGTCAGAGTAAGATTATCAGAAACGAAAGATATATAATATATATATATATATATATATATATATATATATATATAGTTATGTAGGTATAATGTATATATGTAAATATGTATGTATATATATATATGCATATGTATATGTAAATATATAGTATATATATATGTGTATATGCGTATATATAATGACATATATGTATATATGTATGTGTATATAATGTATATGTGTAGGTATATATATATATATATATATATATATATATATATATATATATATATGCATATATATGTACATATATTGTAAATATGTATGTATATTATATATGTATATATGTAAGTGTAATATAATGTATATATGGTATATTTATGTGTGTATGTAAGTATATATGTATATATATGTATGTATATATATATTTATGTATATATATGTATATATGTAGGTATATGTATATATGTATGCATATATATGTATATCTGTATATATATATATGTGTGTATATATATGTAAATATATATATATGTATATATGTATGTATATATATGTGTATATATATGTACATATATGCATATGTGAAGAAAGGAAGTGAATCCGACGGTATGTATTATATTAAGAAACCTGTGTTTTTTTTCATTTTTCTTAATAATAACTACATATATGCATATATGTATGTATATATATATATATATATATATATATATATATATATATATATAAACCTGTAATGTATATAATAATATATATATATAATAATATAAATATAAGTAAAACCTGTGTTTTTTCATTTTCTTTAAATATACTACTATATATGCATATATGTGTATATATATATATATAATATATATATAATATATATATATATATATATATGTAGGTATTACATATAGTGTGATATATGGTAATATAATATGTAGGTATATATGATATATACATATATGTAATATCTCTGTCAATATATTTATGCATATAAGTGTATATAATGTTGGTATATTATATATGTAAATATGTATATATATATGCATATGTATATGTAAATATATATTATATATGTATGTGTATATATGTATATATATATGTACATATATGTATATATGTATGTATATATATATATATGTATATATAGGACAAATATTAGGGGTGCCCTGGCAAATGTACGTCAGTGACATCGAGGTTCTGGAGCGAGCCAAATGTCAAAGCATAGAATCTCTCATAATCAAACATAGATTGACATGGAGTTGGCATTTGGTAAGGATGAACGATGGGCGACTTCCTAAACAACTGTTCTATGGGGAACTTATAAACGGAACGTGTTTGGCTCAAGGGCCCAAGATGAGATACAAGGATTGCCTGAGGTCGACCTTGAAAAAATGTAACATCGATGTGAAGACCTGGGAGAGTAAGGCTTTGGACCGTGGGCTGTGGAGAAGAGCTTTACAGGAGGGCACAAAAAAGTTTGAGACCAACCGTATTCAGCATGAGCAGTTAAAACGAGATATTCGCAAGAATAAAAAAAGTAGACAACCAAGGGCTTCAAATCGGTCTACTATGTGACCAGTGTTGAAGACTATGTATGAGCAAGGATAGCCTGATCAGTCACCAATCTGTGCATCGGCGGGGTGGACTAATAAAATACCCTGGAATTACCTGTAATTGTGTGAAGATCTGCAAGACTTTGGGCAAAACTAAAGAGCCACTTTCGTGCAGCTCATTGTTGAACTTTTTGAAGCACACCATCTATTCTTTGAACTGTTGAATTGAACTGATTGAAATTTTTTTATCCCTCAGCAATGGCAATACTTGAACACG
>CM042177.1:21213424-21228424 GCA_023376005.1 Doryteuthis pealeii | reverse complement strand
GTAGGTTAGTTGGGAGTGGAAAAGTGGATGGATATAAAAGTATATATAAGCATATAAAACGCACACAGACACGCACGCACATACATACATATACGCAAGCATCAACATAAACATAAAGACACAGATACATACGTAGACAGCAATGCATATACATGAATATACATATATGCATATGATGGCAGAAAACTCGTGTTCAAGTATTGCCATTGCTTGATATATAAAAAAAAATTTTTAAATAAAAATGTTCAACAGTTCAAAGAATATAACGGTGAGCTTCAAAAAGTTCAACAATGAGCTGCACGAAAGTGGCTCTTTAGTCCAGCCAAAGTCTTGCACATTTTCCCACATTTACAGGTAATTCCAGGGAGCACAGGATATTTTATTAGTCCATCCCGCCGATGCACAGATTGGTGACTGATCAGGCCAGCCTTGCTCATACATAGCCGTCCACACTGGTTACACAGTAGACCGATTTGAAGCCCTTTGTTGTCTACTTTTTTATTCTTGCGTTTCAACTGCTCATGCTGTAAATAATTTTTTTTTGCCGTTTTAGGCTACAGCCAGCCTTAGTACACATAAAGGACAAGACATGTATTGCAAAATCAAGCAATGCTTGTGCCTGAAGCTTTTTTAAGTGAGGAAAGGCTTTGCACAGAACCAATCCCACTCTCTAAGTGACTGCCACATTGAACCAAAAAGAAGAACAAGTCAACATCATTGGCTACACCAGCCGCCACAGGTTAAATTTTGGATTTTTCCTTCTCCTATACACTTGCCTTGACAAGGCTGAGGAATGTATCTCTCCTGGTGGTTTGCTGCGCGCCTGAATACCAATGCAAGTATTTCTATGTCCCCGCGTATTTTATTTGCTAGATGGCCTTTGAGCGAAAGGCTTCATTCGCCCTTTGATAGGTTTTGTTTTTCGTCCTGCTGGATGTCTAGCCATCTCCTCACCAGATAAGCTTGGTGGGGTAACCGGTTTAGTCGCCGATAACCTGACTATGAGACAGGTAGTACTGGGTTACATAATACCAGTAGCGCCATATGCGACCTGACTGTGACTTTACACTTTGAATTGTACAATTCAAATTAGATCTCGTTAATGTCGCTGATAGAATATTTTCCTTGTGACAGTCCCGAAAATCAACGTCTTTACACTTGAATTGTTCAATTCAATATATATATATATATATATATATATATATATATATACATACACATGCACGGCTACATATACAGAAATATAAAAACATGAAAACATGAATATATACGTGCATGAGTACATATACACATAAATAAACATACACATGTAACCTCATACGTGGATACTTATGAACACAAATATACATATACGTAAACATACATATACATAAACGCAGATACATACACATAAATAAATATGAGTATACAACATACAGACCAACATATGAAAGTACATATCTATATATATAAACATAGGGGGATACAGACAATGGGGTTGGGTAGTTAAGGGGGAGAAGATCATAATAATGGGTGACTTTTTTTTTCTTTTTTTTTATCCATCTTCAAATTTGATTTTAATTTACATATATATATATATATATATATATATATAGTATGAACAAAAAGTAATAAGACAATCAGGAATATTTCTCATGTGTTGTTTATTCTCAACTAGTTTCGACATTAGGTCATCGTCAGGAGAAAATTTCTTATTTGAAGAAATTGTTTTTAGATTTTTTGAAAGGGAGCATTATAGAAGAACTATAAAAATTGAAGTGTTTTGGGGTTTGACATGCTATTAAAATCCGGGTAGAAGAGTGTGTTAGTAGTAGCAAGTCCATTTGTTCAGTGAAGTATTGGGATTACACTTGTCAAGTTCATTTTCTATAAGAAAAGTATCGAATTTTATGCGATACATGTGTTGTAAGTGCCTTCAAGTAAAAATTTAATATATGCTTTATTCGGCAGCGCTTCTAAATAAGCAGGCATCCAAAGGTCTTATTCACTTCGCCGAAGGGCATGCGGTCTGTTTGTTGTTATTATTCTCTCAAAAACGCCCCCTTACCTATTATGGTAGAGGTGTGTGGTGTCATTTGACAGGCTTAATTTCACTGGGATTGTTGGCTGTGTACTGTGGCCGAGGCGATATAGTGTTTCACTAGTGTTTCACTGTGTCTGCTGAAGTCCCGGTTTCGGTTTCTGTCGGAGGGATGTCGTTGGTGTATATCGCTGATGGGACTTAGTGAGGTCGAAACAATCTGTACGATGTTCTACACACCGAGCGATCCTTTGCTGGGATTACACTTGTCAAGTTCATTTTCTATAAGAAAAAGTATCGAATTTTATGCGATACATGCGTTGTAAGTGCCTTCAAGTAAAAATGTAATATATATATATATATATATATATATATATATATATGAGGAAGGAGGAATGGAGTAAATCCGACAGAATGTAGTAAAGACGTGGAACAAAGGAACAAAACTCAGACATTTCGCTAAGCATTAAGCTCGGCTTCGTCAGTCGTTTATTTGATCATTAAAGAATCATACAAGTGTTTTATAGAAGAGAAAGTGGGCGGGGGAAGGGTGGATTAGGGGATGAAGTCAAGTGGATGGAATTTGAATGGACAGAGGGAACCTCTCTAGTGTACAAAAAAATTATCTGCATCTGCACAAGAGACTCTGCAGGCCAATTACTGAGTGACAGTCTTTGGTGCACTGAATGCACACAAACTGTGATGCTTTCTGGGCTGCTGGCTTTTCTCTCTCTTTCTAGCTCTCTTTTCTGTCGAGGCTACTCTCCTCTCTGCCTAACCCCTCTCCGTGCATTAACGTTGAGGCGCCAGGCCGCTCTATTTTTTGCATTTACCTCCCACGTTTTTGTGTCAATATGGCATATCCTCACAGCTCTCCTGCAGACATCTTTAAATCGTAGGCGTGGTCTATCAACCGATCGGGAGCCTTTTACTAATTCGCCGCACAAAAGATCTTTTGTGATACGTCCATTTTCCATTCTCCTGACATGTCCAAGCAAACGAAGGCGCCTCTCGCAGAGAATGGAGAACATGCTGTTCTTGTTGGCGCAATCCGGCACGACATATCTTATTGTTTTGTAATATAACTTGTATTCTAAATTATAATAAATTTATTTGGATCTAAAATTGCTGTGCCTATAAAAAAAATCTGTGGGTTTTAGTTCTTTTAACTATGTTTCCTCAACATCTTCCTCTTTTTCTCTCTCTCAAAATTCCCTTTTTATCACTTAAACTCCCTCTTTCACTCCGATGTATTTCTCTCTTTTTATTTTTGCTCCATTATCACCTCCCCCTCCACCTTTTTTTCTTTCTCTAACTTCCTTTCTTCTCTCCCACTCAAACTCTCTCTTCCCCTCTCTCTCTCTCTCTCTCTCTCTCTCTCTCTCTCCAACGTATTTATCTCTCTATTTTCTCTCATTCTCCACCATCTCCCCCTCCTTCTTTCTCTATCTCTAACTTATTTTCTTCTTTGTCCCACTCAAAATCTCTCTCTCTCTCTCTCTCTCTCTCTCTTTTCTCTCTCTCTCTCTCTCTCTCTCTCTCTCTTTCCAACATATTTATCTCTCTCTCTCTCTATTTTCTCTCATTCTCACCACCTCCCCACCTCCTTCTTTCTCTCTCTAACTTATTTTCTTTTTCCCACTCTCTCTCTCTCTCTCTTCTCTCTCTCTATCTCTCTCTCTCTCTCTCTCTCTCTTTCTATATATATATATATATATATATATTCTCTCATTCTCCACCACCTCCCCCACCCCTTCTTTCTCTCTCTAACTTATTTTCTTCCCCTCTCTCTCTCTCTCTCTCTCTATATATATATATATATATATATATATATATATATATATATTCTCTCATTCTCCACCACCTCCACCACCTCCTTCTTTCTCTCTCTAACTTATTTTCTCTCTCTCTCTCTCTCTCTCTCTCTCTCTCTCTCTCTCTCTCTCTCTCTCTCAACATATTTTAACATAACTTTTAAATTTGGACTAAAAATTTTTAAATGATATCAGAATTTAATAAGCCAAACCAGTGCGCAGAAACCAATGCTACGGAGGTAAAACTCGATAATAATGTTATGTTTAGTGTGTTTAGTTCTTTTGATTAGTTCTTTTGATTTTAAATTTGGACTAAAACTTTTAAATATTGTACAGCAATTTTTGTGACGTCATTAATTGTTGTGTATGTTATTCGCATTGCAGAGCAGACATCAATTCTAAACAACTAGAAAAGGAGGGGGAGCCTAACAGGGTCGTGGATCGTCTAGTTGTTGATAAAAGCGACCTGAAAAAGTACTTTTATGATCGTATTGAAATTGGTCGTTAAAGAATGAATATTGTGCACCAATTTTTGTGACGTCATTAATTGTTGTGTATGTTATTCGTATTTCAGAGCAGACACCAATTCTAAACATTCTAGAAGTGGAGGGTCGCGGATCGTCTAGTTATTGTTTTGTAATATAACTTTTATTCTTATATATAATAATTTTATTTGGATTTATTATTTTAAACTCTAAAATTGCTGGGCCTATAAAAATGTGTGTGTTTTAGTTCTTTTAATTTTAAATTTGGACTAAAACCTTTTAAATGATATTGTACAGCAATTTTTGTGACGTCATTAATTGTTGTGTATATTATTCGCATTGCAGAGCAGACATCAATTCTAAACAACTAGAAATGGAGGGAGAGCCTAACAGGTTCGCGGATCGTCTAGTTGTTGATAAAGGCGAACTGAAAAAGTACTTTTATGATCGTACCGAAGTTGGTCGTTACAGAATGAATATTGTGCACCAATTTTCGTGACGTCATAAATTGTTGTGTATGTTATTCACATTTCAGAGCAGACACCAATTTTAAACGAATAGAATTGGAGAGAGCTCAACAGGTTCGCGGATCGTCTAGTTTGTTGATAAAGGCGACCTGAAAAAGTACTTTTATGATCGTATTGAAATTGGTCGTTAAAGAATGAATATTGTACACGAATTTTAGTGACGTCATACACTGTTGTGTATGTTATTCCTATTTCAGAGCAGACAACAATTCTAAACGAATAGAATTGGAGAGAGCTCAACAGGTTCGCGGATCGTCTAGTTTGTTGATAAAGGCGACCTGAAAAAGTACTTTTATGATCGTATTGAAATTGCTCGTTAAAGAATGAATATTGTACACCAATTTTCGTGACGTCATACACTGTTGTGTATGTTATTCGTATTTCAGAGCAGACAACAATTCTAAACGAATAGAATTGGAGAGAGCTCAACAGGTTCGCGGATCGTCTAGTTTGTTGATAAAGGCGACATGAAAAAGTACTTTTATGATCGTATTGAAATTGGTCGTTAAAGAATGAATATTGTACACCAATTTTCGTGACGTCATAAATTGTTGTGTATGTTATTCGCATTACTGAGCAGACACCAATTCTAAACATTTCAGAATGGAGGGGAGCCTAACAGGTTCGCGGATCGTCTAGTTGTTGATAAAGCGACCTGAAAAAGTACTTTTATGATCGTATTGAAATTGGTCGTTAAAGAATGAATATTGTACACGAATTTTAGTGACGTCATACACTGTTGTGTATGTTATTCCTATTTCAGAGCAGACAACAATTCTAAACGAATAGAATTGGAGAGAGCTCAACAGGTTCGCGGATCGTCTAGTTTGTTGATAAAGGCGACCTGAAAAGTACTTTTATGATCGTATTGAAATTGGTCGTTAAAGAATGAATATTGTACACGAATTTTAGTGACGTTATACACTGTTGTGTATGTTATTCCTATTTCAGAGCAGACAACAATTCTAAACGAATAGAATTGGAGAGAGCTCAACAGGTTCGCGGATCGTCTAGTTTGTTGATAAAGGCGACCTGAAAAAGTACTTTTATGATCGTATTGAAATTGCTCGTTAAAGAATGAATATTGTACACCAATTTTCGTGACGTCATAAATTGTTGTGTATGTTATTCACATTTCATAGCAGACACTAATTCTAAACGACTAGAAATGGAGGGGGAGTCTAACATATGTAAATATGGTGACTGTAATCGTCATTGAACGATCCAGCTATCTAATCTCAGAGGAGACAAAAGAAAACGACTTGTTTTGCTGATTATCTAAAGAATAACAAAATAGTTGCATTTATTGGAACGTTGGCGCTTTACATTCTTTCTTTCTTTCTTCTCCTCCACCCTCTCTCTCTCTCTCTCTCTCTCTCTCTCTCTCTCTCTCTCTCTCACCCTTCTTTCTTTCTTTATCTCGCCCTTCTTTTCTTTTCTTTTCTTTTCTTTTCTACTTTCTTTCTTTCTCGTCATCCCTCCTTTCTTTTTTTCTCCCCCTCTCTCTCACCCTTCTTTTGTTTGTATGTTTCTTTCTTTCTTTCTCGCTTGCTTTTCCTCCCATCTCTCTCTCTCTCTCCTCTTCTCTCTCTTCTCTCTCTCTCTCTCTCTCTCGCTCTTCTTTTCTTTCTTTCTTTTTTTCTCCCCTCTCTCCCCCTTATTTCTTTCTTTCTTTCTTTTTCTTTATTTGTCATCCTTTTTTCTTCTTTTCTTTCTTTCTTTCTTTCTTTCTTTCTTTCTCCTATCCCCATCTCTCTCCCCCTCTCTCTCTCTTTCTCTCTCTCTCTCACTCTCTCTTTCGCTCTTCTTTTTCTTTCTTTCTTTTTTCTCCCCCTCTCTCCCTTATTTCTTTCTTTCTTCCTTTTCCTTATTTGTCATCCTCTTCTTCTTTCTTCTTTCTTTCTTTCTTTCTTTCTTTCTTTCTTCATCTCTCTATCGCCCTTCTTTTCTTCTTTCTCTCTCTCTCCATCTCTCTCTCTCTCTCTCTCTCTCTCTCTCTCTCTCTTCTCTCTCTCTCTTCTCTCTTTCACTCTCTTTTCCTTCTTCTTTCCCCCCCTCTCCCCTTATTTTCTTTCTTTCTTTTTTTCTTATTTGTCATCCTTTTTTTCTTTCTCTTTCTTCTTTCTTTTTTTTCCATCTCTCTATCGATTTCTTTTCTTTCTTTCTTTTTCCCTCTCCCCTCTCCCCCCTCTCTCTCTCTCTCTTTCTCTGTGTGTCTCTCTTTCTTTCTTTCTCCCGTCCTTTTATTTCTTCCTTCCTTCTTTCCTTTAGTTTATGACCGGTAATCTAAGTTCTTTTTTCATACTTCATTCCTTTCTTTCTTTCTGTTTTCCTTCCTTCCTTCCTTCCTTTTCTTCCTTCCTTCCTTTATCTCTTTCGTATATAACCGGCTGTTTAAGTGCAGTTTATTTTACTCCCGTCCTTCCTTTCTTCCTTTCCTCCTTTCTTGGTCCTTTCTTTCTTACTTCCTCCCTTCCTTCCTTTAGTTTATGACCGCTAGTCTAAGTGCAAATTATTTTCTTTCACTTACTTTCAAATGAATATCTGCTGTGAAGATGACGCAAGAAAACATTCAGTGACGTCATAAACAGTTGCAATACAAAGTTTAAAAAAATGAACAATTCTTTTAAGCATTTAAAAAAATCTTAAAAACAAATCTGTCTAAAAAAAATAGTTTAAAAAATTAGTGAAATAGATCACTAATTAGGATTGAGCATATTCTAGTAGTGACCACCCCAATCGGAGTTTAACAGGTTTAAATTCAAAGTTTTCCTTCTCCTAGACTGGTTGCCTTATCAAGGTTAAAGAGCCCAGTCTGTCCTACTATTTACGCATAGCTGAAAGGAGAGTAGTTGAATTCATATTTTTCCCAAGCGTATAAGCCATATGTTGGATTTTGGGGTTAGTAAGAACAGGGATAAGTACCCACTCTTCAGCCACCACTTTGCATTATGCTAGCAGCATGCAAGGACTGTATTAAGTTACGGCTTGCCTGTTGTTCTCGTCTGCTAACTCGACGGTAGTTAGAACCCCACTGCGATGGTGGGTATCATTATTTCTACATCTCCCCTCTCCCTCCCCCGCGTGCAGGCAAAGCTCTACGAGGAGTGAGCTGTTCTTTAAGGCCTGCCCTGTTATGCGGGAATAACCTGGACAAGGCTCGAGGGATTTTCGATGGACGAAGGCAGGTTGATGTATCAGTGCTCACTGTGGGGTGTCGAATTGCTGTATGCGCATCATTTCTGGGAGATGTTGGGAGATTGGAATGCATGGATGAAGTGTTGCAGGGCTTGTAAGCTTTCTCCGGGATTTTGAACTCGGGTCGACAAATCCATTCCTACGACTCTAACCATTAGATGACGCGCTTCCAACCTCTAACGGTGAGACTAAGAATACGTAGACAACCGGGACCTATTGATGGGTAATGCTGAGTAGCCGTTTTAACTCTATCTTTTTTTTGGTCATGCCAAAAAATTTTACATATATATGACGATTACTTTTTTTTTAATAAATTCTAAGAATACGTAGACTGTATCCCCTATTGATGGGTAATGCTGAGTAGCCGTTTTAACTCTTATCTTTTTTTTGGTCATGCCAAAAAATTTACATATATATGACGATTACTTTTTTTTAATAAATTCTAAGAATACGTAGACTGTATCCCCTATTAATGGGTAATGCTGAGTAGCCGTTTTAACTCTATCTCGATCGGTGGTTCTTGTTCACTGTCCCACGCTCTTTCTATCTTCTTCTCTGCTAGGATATTCACAATGAAGACATTTTCTTGTTTACACTTTTCCTCATTCATCTTCTTATACGTCAATACGACAGCCGGGAATTAGCCTCAACCATAGATGGAAATGATAACAGGAAGCCTCATTGAGGTCATAATCAGTTGTAATACAATGTTTGCAAACAATGAACAAATTTTCAAAGCATTTTTAAATATTAAAAAACAGCACTGTCGGCGATGCTTAGAATACGCAGACTGTACCCCCTATAGAGGGGCTTACGCTGAGTAGTCGTTTTATCTCTATCGCGAGCGGTGGTTCTTGTTCACTGTCCCATGCTGTTTCTCTCTTCTTTGCTGAGATATTTATAAGGAAGACATTTTCTTGTTTACACGTTTCTTCATTCATCTTCTTATACGTCCTATCTCAATACGACAACCGGGAATTAGCCTCGACCATAGATGGAAATGATAACAGGAAGCATAATTGAGATCATAATTGGTTGCAATACAATGTTTAAAAACGAACAATGTTTTAAAGTATGTTTTAAATCTTAAAACAGCCCTGTCGGTGAGGCTTAGAATACGCAGACTGTATCCCCTATAGAGGGGCTTACGCTGAGTAGCCGTTTCATCTATCTCGACAGGTTGTTCTTGTTCATTGTCCCACGCTCTTCCTCTCATTTTCTTGTTTACACGTCTCTTTACTCATCTTCTGAGACGTCCTATCTCAATACGACAGCCGGGAATTAGCCTCGACCATAGATGGAAATGATAACAGGAAACATAATCGGTTGAAATACAATGTTTGCAAACAATGAACAAATGTTCAAAGTATTTTTTAAATCTTAAAAACAGCCCTGTCGGTGAGGCTTAGCATACGCAGACTGTATCCCCTGCAGGGGGTAACACTGAGTAGTTTGATCTCTATCGCGACCGGTTGTTCTTGTTCACAGTCTCACACTCTTTCTATCTTCTTCTCTGCTAGGATATTCACAATGAGTTTCTTCATTCATCTTCTTTCTCAATACGACAGCCGGGAATTAGCCTCAGCCATTGATGGAAATGATGATCGCTCTTGTCAACAGTTTTGGCCCACTGATCTAGAGTTAAAATCGATCTTCTAACCTCTAGGATTTTTTCATCTAACTTTAGTTACGATTTTTGTCGCCATTTCAGACTGCAGGCGAGAGCACTTTACAGTGGAGATCCCTTGTGTACCTTACTGAAGAACCCTAGGTTGTTCCTCGGTGTTCCTTAGTGTTGGGTAGAATCCTTTGGTTGAGCGGAGTCCTTGGTTGCAGATCCGTTCGTCCGTGTGGAATATGTGCAAATGAACGGCTTCCAATATCGACGATTAAATAGTTAATTTAATTTTAATCCACGCGGCCACGCAGAGTCTATAAGTTTAAGTGGTGGATTCTAGCACACCTTATAACACAAAACAATCAATATCTGTTGGGATATTCATATTGATGACATTTTTTGTGTACACTTTTCTTCATTCATCTTCTTAGACGCCCTTTCTGAATACGATAACCGGGAATTAGTCTCAACCATACATGGAAATGATGATCGCTCTTATCAACAGTTCTGGACCATATGATCTAAAGTTAAAATCTATCTTCTAACCCCTAGGATTTTTTTATCTAACTTTTTAAGATTTATTTCCATTTTTCTTGGTTATCATTCGGTTAAAGAAATATATACAATATATAAAATAAACGCAGTGAAAGAAAAAAAGTGCCGCATTTGAAGAAAAGGAGACAAACGACTTTTTAGTATTATTTGAATTATTCGGATTATTGTCCTCATCTTCATTGTTTTTTTTTTTTGTACAACGTTTCGGACAATGCTTTCTTCAGGCATTTCTTGTCGAACTCGGGAACCTTCTCAGATTTGGGAACTTTCTCGGACTCGGGAACCTTCTTATCGTAATCGGGAAACTTTTTGTCGTAATCGGGAGCTATCGCGGAATTTTGAACATAACCCTTTATTTAGTTCACGGGGGTATCATGTTTTCATTCAGCTAACCATAGCTGGGGTAGAGGTGTTAAGCCGTGTTAATTATTATTCTATGTTACTGTTGCCATTGACCAGGATTGAACGTGCAGTCTAGAGATAACTGTCATTTAGAGCTGTCTTAACCTCCTTTATCCACAAGACCATGTGTCCAAGAAATACCTGAAGAAGGCCGGAGAGCACATTGGCCAAAACGTTGTACAGATAAAAATGAGGATGAGGACAATAGTCCGAATAACGCAGATGATACTAGTATTTACACTGTTGTCAGTCAGTAGAGCATTCGGCTAGAAACCACAAGGTTCCTAGTTCGATACCGTCCTCGCCAACTCAGCGTATGAGTAGCACAGGATGTGTGCAGTAAAGTAAGGAGCTGATGGTAGGTGTGGTGCTCGACCTCAGACGCCAAAACAATCTCCTTGGTCTAGCGCTATTGAAAAGAGGATATACTCCCTGGCTGACTGGCTGACACCGACTTTAGGCCGCCCCGACGACTTTACTTACTTTTTACTTACACTTCTATAACAACAGGAAAATCTCCTGCTTTGCATACTTTAAACAATATTCATAATTTAAAAAAGCAAAAAAAAAGCAAAGAAAAATGCTTTAGCCGCTAAATGCACTGGAAGCGCGTGGTGTAATAGTTAAAGTCATTGGAAATGGACTCGTCGCCCCGAGTTCAAATCCTGGATGTGGTAATTGCATTTCACCTAGCGCTAATACCCTTGGGAAAGGTATGAATCCTACTCTGCCTCCGGCTATGGATAAATAGTAGGGCAGACTGGACTCTTTAACCTTGGTTAGGCAACCAGTCTAGGAGAAGGAAAACTCTGAATTCAAACCTGTTGAACTCCGCTTAAGAAATTGACCTTGTGTCACATCCTGCTCGTGCGGAGGAGTTGGTAAATATATATATGTGCACTGGCTTTCAGAGCTTTTAATTTAGTATTTGGGGTTTTTTTTTTTTTTTTTTTTTGTTTTGTTTTTCGTAATGTCGAACTGGACATTTTTTTCTGGGAAATTAGGCTATTAGCCTCATCAGATATACCGAATTTTACTACCACTGGATCAGAGAGGATCCAGGGTTAAATCCTACTTAACAGACATAAATTCTACCATCGTATGTGCCCCACCGAAAAAAAAATTCTAAAAATAATGGAATTAACCAAATTTAATGAAATTTTTAATATTGATATATTAATGAATAAACAATATAATGCACCAGTTATTTTATTTGAAAACTTACATTTTTTCAGGTCAGTTATCTTTGTGGCGTAACATAGATTCACAAACATACATGGTTCAAAATTAATCGACCTGAAAAAATGTAAAAGTTTATAAAAAAAATAACTAGTGCATTATATATTTTATTCATTAATGTATCAACAATGAAAATTTCATTAAATTCGGTTAATTCCCTGATTTTTGGTATTTTTTTTCTTTCGGCGGGGTGACATACGATGGTGGAATTTATGTCCGTTAAGTAGGATTTAACCGAATGATTTTAAAAGTCTGTAAAATTGACTGAGACTAAAAATAAGAATGTATATAGCTCATATAATAATAGCAGGACCTGTGGATATACCACAGTGTAATAATTTCATTATTACAACAATTTGATATGTTTACTTAAGAGCTATTGCTAAATAGTTCAATAACTCTCATCCTTTGTTTATTCTTTCTTTTCTCCTTCTTAATCGGAATGGTCCATTACTTAGCTGAGGTGACAACACTTATAAGAAATAAGCACTCCCCAACAGCAACATTTTTTTCGGCTTTATTCACCGGTCATAGCCACCATCTGACAAGGAAATTTCACCCTGGCCAGTAGTAGTGGCCACTTTTAGAAATTATATTAGAGAGTGTGGATGATGGAAGGAGGAGAATACTAGAAGCTTTATACATCAAACAATACAAACAATTCTTAAATAAAATTAATTTTGAATGCAGTACTCACATTTTAAAATCTCTATAACACTTTTGCTACCGATTCTCCTCCATCCTCCTTTCTAAGGGTTCCCCTCCTAATTACTCTCCCTACTATTAACTTGAGAAAAAAAAAAAAAAAACAACTGGAACACAAACACATCAACCCTGATGATGACATTTCAAAGTGCCGAAAGTACTTGGGATAAAAACTTTGGTGAACTAATCCACGGATTCCATCAAAATGTTTAAAAAAAGGTTGGCCAGAAAGCTTGAAAAGATTGTTAATAAATGTTAAACAGGAGACGTGCCTTTTGTTTAATTCTACACACACACACACACACACACACACACACACACACACACACACACACACACACACACACCATATACATATACATATATATATAAATATATATTATATATATATATTATATATATATAATTGTGATTATTTTGGTATATGTATCCGTTTGTGGGAGTACATAAATCAGGTTTGGGCATTTGTTTGAAGCATTAAAACAACAATATACATACATATATTATATATATATATATATATATATATATATATATATATACATATATATAATATATACATATATACATATATATATAATATATCAAATATATACACATATATATACATATATATACATATATATACATATATATACATATATATACATATATATAATATATATATATATATATATATATATATATATATATATAATATATATATATATTTGGGCTATGCCGTTTGTGAATCTGAATGGTAGTTAATACCTTTCCAATATCTCTAAGCAACAAAGTTTAATCTCCCGATCGAAGCAAACAAAATACTTAAAAATGTCTGGAACGACATGCCTAGGCTTATAAATCAACCAAACATGCTGGCAGGTATACACTAGGTACCACCAATTTTCCCTGTGAAATTTAACACATTTTTTAAAATAAAACTGTTAATTTTAACTAGGAGGGTTTAGGGTTAGGATTAGGGTTAGAATTAGGGTTGGGGTTTAGGGTTAGGGTTTAGGGTTAGTTTAATGGGAAAATAAATAAATAATTTGGGTTCTGTTTTTTCTGGGTCACCCTGTACAGAGTGCCCCAGAAAAAAACAGAACTCAAACCCTAACCCCAACCCCAACCCCAACCTAACTCTAAACCCCCCTAGTTAAAATTAACAGTTTTATTACAACATTTGTGGGTTCTGTTTTTTTCTGGGACACCCTAATTTACTAGGTAATTTTCACCTTTAGTTGTCAAAATTCCTAGCAAATAAGGCAATTAGAGTAACCTCCCTTGACTTTCACTTTGAACAAAGCCGGTAGCTATTTTGAAAGTCTCCGTGTGAAATAAACAAATCTTAAAAACTTTTTCGAAAACAATACAACTGCATGCGTTAACACAAAAATATCATAACATGTGTTCTTAATAACAATTAAGTTCATTTCAGATAATGCGCACGCACAATTTTATGCTAGGAATTTTGACAACTAAAGCTGAAAATTACCATTTACTAAACAAAAGTTCATAATTACCTGTATATATATACATGTTTATATATATATATATGTGTGTGTGTGTGTGTGTGTGTCTGTGTGTGTGTGTTTGTGTGTGTGTGTGATTTGGTAGGGGAAAAGTGAGAAGTTGCCCGAGGCAACAGGTGGCGATATCCGTATTTTCCGCCATTTTGTTTTTGACAGCAAGCCTCTTGTTGAAATCTAGTTGCTACGAAACAAGCTCGCGTTATCAGTCCATCTCTCCTCACCTGTGTCCCATTATTTTCCGTGTTATGTTCGTCGAAGGCATCAAAAAAGAGGGGGGGGTCGTTTGTGTTCCACTTGCAAGAGTAAGGCACGGTTGATGATGTCAGAGATAAACCATCAAAACATCGGTGTCGGGTTAGATATAAACAAACGCAAATTTCTCCTGCCTTGGGCCGGAAATCCCGTGGGTAAAAATTGTCACTTGCTGTCATTTGAACTTCAGTGACGGTGATACCTAAAGGACAGTAGTTCCCAATCATTTTAGTACCATGCTCCACTTTTTTTATATATCACATTTCCTTTTTTTATATAACCATCTTCAGGGCAATGTTATGGTACTCCATCCACAAGTTATTTTCAAATGAAAATAACTTTTTGGTGAAGCATTATAACTGAAGATGGTCCCATAAATAATTTAAAAAATTTTAAATCAAAAACACACGTAAACGTTGGCATACTATCATCCGGGTTATCTCAGTCGGTAGAGTGTTCGGCTAGAAACCGCAAGGTTCCTAGTTCGATACCGGCCCTCGCCAACTCAGCGTATGAGTAGCACAGGGATCTGTGCGGTAAAGGAGCTGATGGTAGGTGTGGCGCTCCACCTCAGATGCAAAAACGATCTCCTTGGTCTAGCGCTAGTGAAAAGGGGATAGACTCCCTCGCTGATTGGCTGATACCGACATCAGGCCGCCCCGACGACTTTA
>CM042177.1:21205924-21208424 GCA_023376005.1 Doryteuthis pealeii | reverse complement strand
AACATGGCGCTGCAGACAGGATTCGAACCTGTGCGGGCATTGCCCATTGGATTTCGAATCCAATGCCTTAACATGTGTTAATAATTTTCTTTCTTGAAAGAATTAGAACGAATTTCAATTTTTAAATCTATTTTTCTCTAAGTATTATTTGATTTTTTAAATCTATTTATTTGTTTGTATTTAATGTATTTGTTTCTCATTCATATTTAATTTTCAAAATTATATTTATCCTTTACTCCGTCTGTTTATCTATTTATTATATGTTCGTTCCTTATTCATAATTAAATTTTGTAAGACAATGATAATCCCTTAATCCCTTAATAATCCCTTAATAATTACCGGTTCAACATGATTACTCACACGTCCACTCAGACCAAGAGTGGTAGTACATATTAGGGTCCCATTTATGGGTTGAATGGGAAAATGTTTATAAAAAGAATTGGGTATCCATCAGGATTAGAAAACGCCCACGGCATAAAATAACCCAACAAGGGTTTACATGCCATAAAATCCAACCAAACAACCAACCGTATTAACCAACGCGGACAAGAATGTTTCATACGGAATCATCCGAATTCTTTTACAATTTTGGAGTAAGAATCTGTGGTCTGTAGATGCCGAAAGTTTTTATTTATTGATTCAAAACTCATATGTAGTAACACCCTATTATGTTAAAGTAAATTTGTGGTAATACCGGAGACAGGAACATCAAAATAGATGGGGAATTATAGTAAATCCTCTTTAGAAGATATCAAGATACGAATTCAAACAGTTTAATGAATTCCATCATTCACAAGAGTTAAGTTTCTAACATCCTACAAACTACACACACACACACACTTTCCATACGAAAAAAAAAAAAGAAAAAGAAAAACTCTTAATAAACAAATGTTAACAAGATGTAACTATTCAGTACTTTTTACTAATATATTTTTGTTGTGATGTTAGTCCCAACAGTAAAAAGAAGTCAAGTCGAGATGGGGTAAAATAAGACAAGTGTATTTACAATTAATGGTACATGTACGACTAGCTTGTCGTTAACGGGAACAGTCCTACCTTTCCACTCGGTGTCTCACTATTTATAGTGAGAACCGGTGCATGTTCTCCACTGTAGGAACGGCCGGTACAACAATAATAAAAATCATTCCCAATGTATTTTTATAGTAAAAATCATTTACAATGGATTTTTATAGTAAAAATCATTGTCCAATGCATTTTTATAGTAAAAATCATTTCCAATGCATTTTTATAGTAAAAATAATTTCCAATGCATTTTATATAGTAAAAATCATTGTCCAATGCATTTTTATAGTAAAAATAATTTCCAATGCATTTGTATAGTAAAAATAATTTCCAATGCATTTTTTATAGTAAAAATAATTTCCAATGCATTTTTATAGTATAAATCATTTCCAGTGCATTTTTATAATTGTTGTGATGTTAGTCCCAACAGTAAAAAGAAGTCAAGTCGAGATGGGGTAAAATAAGACAAGTGTATTTACAATTAATGGTACATGTACGACTAGCTTGTCGTTAACGGGAACAGTCCTACCTTTCCACTCGGTGTCTCACTATTTATAGTGAGAACCGGTGCATGTTCTCCACTGTAGGAACGGCCGGTACAACAATAATAAAAATCATTCCCAATGTATTTTTATAGTAAAAATCATTGTCCAATGCATTTTTATAGTAAAAATCATTTCCAATGCATTTTTAGTAAAAATAATTTCCAATGCATTTTTATAGTAAAAATCATTGTCCAATGCATTTTTATAGTAAAAATAATTTCCAATGCATTTTTAGTAAAATAATTTCCAATGCATTTTTTTAGTAAAAATAAATTTCCAATGCATTTTTATAGTATAATCATTTCCAGTGCATTTTTATAATTGTTGTGATGTTAGTCCCAACAGTAAAAAGAAGTCAAGTCGAGATGGGGTAAAATAAGACAAGTGTATTTACAATTAATGGTACATGTACGACTAGCTTGTCGTTAACGGGAACAGTCCTACCTTTCCACTCGGTGTCTCACATATTATAGTGAGAACCGGTGCATGTTCTCCACTGTAGGAACGGCCGGTACAACAATAATAAAAATCATTCCCAATGTATTTTTATAGTAAAAATCATTTACAATGGATTTTATAGTAAAAATCATTGTCCAATGCATTTTTATAGTAAAAATAATTTCCAATGCATTTGTATAGTAAAAATAATTTCCAATGCATTTTTTATAGTAAAAATAATTTCCAATGCATTTTTATAGTATAAATCATTTCCAGTGCATTTTTATAATTGTTGTGATGTTAGTCCCAACAGTAAAAAGAAGTCAAGTCGAGATGGGGTAAAATAAGACAAGTGTATTTACAATTAATGGTACATGTACGACTAGCTTGTCGTTAACGGAACAGTCCTACCTTTCCACTCGGTGTCTCACTATTTATAGTGAGAACCGGTGCATGTTCTCCACTGTAGGAACGGCCGGTACAACAATAATAAA
>CM042177.1:21185924-21200924 GCA_023376005.1 Doryteuthis pealeii | reverse complement strand
TGATTTCTAATTTATTTGGTTTTATCTTAATGAATATGAACAAAAATCTCGGGGATAAATCTGAAAAGAAGTCAATTAACAAGAAGAAATAACTGTAATTTTATTATTTACTTTCTTATTTAACTGAATAGTTAAATTAGAAAAGTTTAGCAAGGAAAGACGGGTGGGGGGATGGAAAAGGAAGCTACAGCTGTTTTATTTTTCGATTATACCCCTCTCTGTTTCAGATCATTTTATCTGCATTCTTATTTAGTTTATTTAGACTTTGTAATTTAATATGATATTTTATGACATTAATACTTGCACCCGGAGGGTGCATATATTTGCTAGTCTATATAAAAAATGTTGTTCTGGTTACAACGGGAGAAAATTTAATATTTTATAAAAAGAAGAAGGTCCAAAAAATGTATTATGTTCTCAGAAATTTTTTTAAATTCTTTTTATCTTACATACGTGACACGTGTTTCTGATCTGTTGTCTTCTTCAGGCATTGAGTTATTATTTTGGCAGAATATGTCCGATATTTGATAGGTTGTGTGTGTTTCTGCAAATTTTCTATTATATTTTCTATTATATAATAATATAATTATTTTTATATTATAATATTATAATAGACAGGTTGCAGAAACACACACAACATATCAAATATCGGACATATTCTGCCAAAATAATTACTCAATGCCTGAAGAAGACAACAGATCAGAAACACGTGTCACGTATGTAAGATAAAAAGAATAAACAAATTTCTCTGAGAACATAATACATTTTGCGGACCTTCTTCTTTTTACAAAATATATATCTCTATATATATGTGTGTGTATATATATATATATATATATATATATACTTCATTTTAACACCTTATCACACAATCTTACACACCTCAAATGCATCTTATTTGAACACGCATTTCCAACAAGGCAATCTAGAAAACAATCAGAAACTAAATGGATTCTAAAATTACAAACACACGTGAAGGGATTAAACGCAGATATCGGAATTCTCCGTTATTACAAATATTTCACAGGCACTGCCACTGTCGATAACAACAGAGACAAAGAAACCGTTAAACAGTAATAACATTTGACAAAGGGTATCTAACGAACCTGAAAATTTATGAAAAAAATAATTAAAAAATAAGTGAATCCAATACTCCATAATATCGAGTTCATTCATTTATACATTTTAATGCTTCATAATAACGCCCAATTTAAAAAAAACTTTTTAAAAAAATATATATACCGAGAGAAGCATACGGAGACCACCTAAAATACAACATATATATATATATATATATATATATATATATATATATATATATATATAAGTCTATTCATATCTACCTATTTATCTAATTCTCTTCATATCTATCGATCAACTTATCTATCTCAGTCTGTTCAAATCTATCTATCTATCTATCTATCTATCTATCTATTTACCTACCTATCTTAGTTTGTTCATATCTATCTATATATATATTTAGCTATCTATCTTATTCTGTTAAAATCTATCTCAGTCTATTCATATCTTTCTATCTATCTTTCTATCTGTTCAAATTTATCAATCTATCTATCTATTTCTCTTCAAATTTATCAATCTATCTATCTTTGTTCAAATTTATCTATCTATCTATGTATCTATGTATCTATCTCTGTTTAAATCTATCTATCTATCTCCCAGTCAGTTTAAATATATCTCAAGCTATTCATATCTATCTATCTATCTATCTATCTATCTATAAATCTATCTATTTATCTATCTATCTCAGTCTATTCATATCTATCTATCTGAATCTGTTCAAATCTATCTCAGTCTATTGATATATATATATATATATATATATATATATATATATATATATATATTATAAAACTATCTATCTATTTATCTCAGTCTGTTCATGTCTATCTATCTGTATGTATGTCTATCAATCAATCTATCTCAGTCTGTTAAAATCTATCAATCTATTAACCAGTTTACGAAGTTTTGCTGAGTCTAACAATGCAGGTTTCATTGTTTAAGGTTCCATATGGTTCACTTCTCAAACTATTGAGCAGGATCTACGCCGCTTAACTGTTGAAACCTCGTGGAAAACGGCGCTTTAAGCGTGACTTATCTGTAAGTCACATTCTTTGAGGTCTTAACAAGAATACCTGGAGAGCTCTTCACATGTCCTCCAAGTGAAATGTCAAGTACACCAATAGTTGCAGCAGTTGTTGTTGCTATTGTTTTTAACCCAGATAACCTTTCGAAGTCAGAGGAACAACAAACCGGAAAAAATTGCTGACTCAGAGAGAGATATGGTGACAGAGACTTGTTGACTTATTATAATGGAGATTGAGTCCCTGTCTACCCGTAACTGAAACTACGTCACTGCCAACGTCACAATTGCCTTAGTTATTTCCGTTATATTCTCAATGATTATTAAAGAATCATTATTAAATCTTAATAAACAAATTATTTATTAACATTGTCTCTATTAATGTCTAGCTGAGATTTATTTGCCTCAAAACAGCTCCTATTTTAAGGCATTTACAATCCTGCAATCTGTGTAATGAATCATTAAGAAATAAATGTTTACATAGTATATTGTGTGACTAATTTACATACCGGTTTTAAATAATAATAATAATAATAATAATAATAATAAATAATAATCACAATCCAACAACTTGAAGATTACACAAGGAAGAGCAAAGACAGATTACTTATGACGGCCAACAATAGTAGAAGCGACAGATGGACAAAGAGAAAAACAACAAAGACTAAAAAACAAAAATGGGAAGAAAAACAATTATATCGACGCTTCAAACGACAAATAGAAGAGGTTGCCCATGAAAAAACTTAGACATGGTTAAAAAAAGGAAACCTTAATAGAGAACTGAATCACTTATAATTGCTGCACAAAATAATGCCATAAGGACAAACTATATCAAAGCGAAAATTGATAAGACCCAACAGAATAGTAAATGTAGACTTTTCGGTAATAGAGATGAGACTGTAAACCATATACTCTGCGAATGTAGCAAACTAGCACAACGGGAGTACAAAACTAGACACGACTGGGTTGGGAAGGTGATCCACTGGGAATTATGCAAAGAAATTAAAATTTGACCATACAACAAAATGGTATATGCATAAACCGGAATCTGTTCTTGAGAACGAAACGCATAAAATTCTCTGGGACTTTGAAATAAAAACGGATCACCTTATCCCAGCAAGAAGACCAGACCTAATGTTGATAAACAAAAAAGAAAGAACTTGTCAACTGGTGGATTTTGCAGATCACAGGGTGAAGCTAAAGGAAAATGAAAAAATAGACAAATATCTGGACCTTGCCAGAGAACTAAAAAAGTTATGGAATATGAAAGTGAAGGTGATACCAATTGTAGTTGGTGCACTTGGAACAGTCCCAAAAGGATTAGAAAAGGGTTTGGAAAGTTTGGAAATCAGAGAAAGGATTGAAACCATTCAGAACACTGCACTGCTGCAATCTGCCAGAATACTCAGAAGAGTCCTGGAGACCTGGGGAGACTTGCTGTCACTCAGCTAATGCTGATGTGAAAACTCAAAAGGAGTAAAATAATAACAAAATTATTGATAATAACATAATTCTAATAGTAATTAAATTAATCTCATGTCTTTGTAATTCACAATTGTAATTCAATTGAATCTTAGGATTAGAATTAAAGGATTAAAATCTTGCAAGATTTTCAAAATCATTTTATCCAAAAAATAATTATTTATTATTCTAATTCAAAAAATATATAAACGTTAAAAATTCTCTCTTTATTTGTACATAGATTTGTCACTAATAATTTTTTGTTGAATTGATAATTTATGTTCCTTAAAGATATCAGAACACTCTTCATTTTTTCTAGATTGGTTTGTTTTGTTTTACGGCATATCAACCTCAGTGGGTCATTTAATGCCGATAAAGTTTTGAAATAAATCAATTCTTAATGGATAATACAATTTTTTTATAAATACATTTTTCTATTTAACCCATAGATGGGACCCTAACAGGTACTACCACTCCGGGTCAGAGTGGACCAGAGAGCAATGGTGATGAAGGGGTGCTCCACATTCCCCAAACCTCTAAAACTGGAACCTCACCATCAGATAGAGTTTAACGTCATTCCCAGGACATGTAGACCCGCAGCCACCGCCTTCTAGCACCCATATGATAAAAAGGGGTTGGGGCTTGCCATTAGGGCAATAGGGTTGGGAAAATCATATAGGTGCTAGGGCTTGACGTGACCAGCCGATTGATCGGAGGGGGCCTCTCCGACCGACCGTCTAGCCCAAGATAGGGCCAAAGTGGAGTATTGCATGTCATGAACTGCTCATCCACCTGGGCTCTATCTTTAAGCATCACGGGTCGCCACCCACGGCCAACAGGTGGCCCCATTGGGGGAGTCTTACCCCTCTGCAGAGGTGCAGTCGGTGCATTCTAACGCCCCAGTCGACAGGGCGGATTTTTCCTAGAATTAAGAAAAATGCTGATTTTGGCTGACAAACTTTTAACAATTTTCTCATGTATATAAAAACAAATTTAAGTTACTCATACAGAAAGACATTACCAATTGATAAATAATTGATAAATAATTTCTTGGTGTAATATTATTGTGTTATTCTGAAAAGTATTTAAAGCAATTCTATGTATAATTTCATGGCTAAAGCTGCAAATTGGTCGGAAAATTAAAACTGAAAGTTTTTTGGTGGTACCCCATGGAGGTTTAACTACAGTCTATGAATTAACTTTTTGCGAATTGGGTTACGGTTTAGGGGTTCGGGGATTAAGGTTGTTTTTAATTACGTATTGCTTAAAAAAAAATTTAAAAAATTACTAACATTTAATGTTGAAAAATATTTTTTTAACCAAGTTTAATTGAAATTATACATTGCAATACTAACACAAACAACTGAGACTAATGTGTCTACCGTTGGATTCAATAATTAATTTCAATGGTTAATTAAATGTATAGTAATTTTTTTTTTAAAGCAATACGTAATTAAAAACAACCTTAATCCCCAAACCCCTAAACCGTAAGCCAATTCGCAAAAACTTCATTCATACACTGTAGTTAAATTGTCATGGGGGACCACAAAAAACTTTCCATTTTAATTTTCAGACCAATTTATAAGTTTAGCCAATTTCATATTGAAATCAATTAGAATGAAGTGAAAATAAATATTTGTGTGTGTGTGTGTGTGTGTGTGTGTGTTTTGTATCTAAGTCTTTCTAATTCAATATCATCATCATCATCATCATCATTATCATCAGCATCAAGTATTTTTCATTCTAGACTATCCCCTATTCACTAGCGTTAGATAGTAATTGGACTACACTTCTGATAGTAACTGAACCACGAACTGGATTTAAGCAAAAGAGAGAAGAGATAGGAATCAGTAATAAGACTTGACCACCAGCATAGTTAACTCTCTAAAAGAACAAAAGATCTTAAAATCTCCTGTGGAATCTCAGAGAATGAGAACTGGAATGAGATTTGGGAGTTACTGGGAGATTGGAAAAAAGTAGTTAGTTCTTGGGCAGCGAACGGGACAGTTGAACCCGGGCTGTTGAGGTGATAGTGTCGTCAGTAGCAGTAGAGTTAGAAATAGCCAGGAATCCACAACAGTGAAGCCAGTAGTCAGCAACTCTCTTGCCAGCTGAGATAGACTGCAAAAGTGTCACAACTTCCTCTTCCATCAGCGTCCTGTTATCAAACTTTGTGTTTTGTTGTTTTGTTTTTAATCCTTGTGAACCTGTCTCTGAGTCGTGCCCTTACGAATCGGCCAGCACAGAATATCACAACGTTGGGGTCTAGACATTGTGCAACGAAGGTGCAGGAGTGCAGAACGGTATTCTCACATAGTGGTGCCGCCCGTCTCTGTGCCGTGACCCTACTGTCGTCGACTACTGTCATCGTACCACCGTTGTAACATTCAAAGAATACCTTACAAATAAATGTTCTACCTCCATCGAAGAACAATAATAAAAATAATTATTAATAATTGAAGAACAATAATTGAAGACAACTCCTCTTTCCACATACACATATCTTCTAAAAAATAACTGGACCACGAACTAGGTTAAAGTTACTACCTACATACATAAATCCTGCAAAAACATTCCTTGCAGATTTCGAGAAGAGGGGTGGGGTACGGAGAGTCGGACAGATGACTGTCACCATCAAGGATTTTCTTTCTCTCCCAACCCTATCTCCATTGTAACATAAAAAAAACACCTTGCAAATAAATATGTTCTGCTTCCATCGAAGACACCCCCTCTTTCCGCACACACCCACATATATTCTAATAGTAACTGAACTCTGAACTAGGTCAAAGGTACTACCTACATACATAACACTCGTTCAAAAACATCCCTTGGAGACTTGGAGAAGAGGGGTGGCACACGGAGTGAGGGACACATGGATGTTAGCATCAAACATTTTTCAAATCAACACGCGTAAAGTAGATTATATAAGTTATAAGATGTATGAAAAATCGTCGCCTTGATTCTATGTCCAGTCTAGCAGACTGTGTTTATTGAACCAGATTCCTTTGATCTGTCTCATGGCTATATATATATATTATATTTGAAAAGATTAATAAATAAAGGACAGAAAATATTGAATGGATAAAATTGATTTAATATGAGTTTACTAACACGTGTTTCGGTCAGGAGTATGTTCATGTACACATGTATTCTATTCATTATTGTTTTGAATATAAAATAAAATAATAATGAATAGAAAATTATAGAATATTTAAGAATACAAAGAATAACGGCCTTCATCAGAGTAAAATGTTGGATATTTGAAGTTAAAACGGTCAAAATACAGAAAATTTTGAAGTGTTTAAAGAAAGATTTTTTTTTAATTATTTGAGAGACGCTCCACAGCTGGAGAAAACAGTGATTTTTTATATGTTTATAGTATATATATATATATATATATATTATATATATATATATATATATATATATATATATATTGCGTGTGTGTGTGCGTAATTACAGTGAAGGTTACGTAGTAAGGATTACTTAAAAGCCGTTAATATATATATATATATATATATATATATATATATATATATATATTATATATACTATAAACACACACACACACACACACACACACACACATATATATATATATATATATATATATATATATATATATATATATATTATAAAATATTAAATTCGAAGGCAATACAATGCGTATAAAAATAAAGACAAAAAGATGTTTTTTATGTCTTATCGATTTCGAAGCAAGAGCTTCATCATCCGAGTTTATTTTCAGAAATGACGTGCTTATGTTTTTATCTGTGTGGTTATAATTTCTCTTCTTATTTCCTTTTCCTCTCCTTTTTTTTTTTTCCTCTCTTTCTTCTTCTCCTCCTTTATGAATGGAATGGGCGAATAATTGTAATTTCTTATTTCTCTCTTTTTTTTTTCTTTTCTTTTTTTTAAAATGGTTGTGGGTAACGAATATTCTTAATATCGGCTGTCATTCGGTCAAATGTTGCAACTATGTTGCCAATATGCTGCCACTGTGTACACATGTCAAAATTCAAAAATAAAAAAATGAATAAATAAATAAAAACCGTTAATAGAAAAATTTACATATTTAGCTTTGTTTTGCTTTCCCCTTTCCTTTCTTTTTCCTTCTCCCTCTCTTTCTTTTTTTTTTATGTTATTTCTCTCTTTTTTTTCCCTTTTTTCCCCCTTTGTCCTCTAATTTAAAAATATTTTTTTATAGTAAATAAGTAAATAAAAGATTATCTTAAATTATGTATTAGTATTGATAGAAAAATAAATAATTTTATATATATATATATATTATATATATATATATATATATATATATGTGTGTGTGTGTGTGTGTGTGTGTGTGTGTGTGTGTGTGTGTGTAAGAAAGTTAATAGAAAAACAACAAGATGTTAAAAATTTTTGCTGACAGATATCTGTTTCGACATTATGAATATGTCTTTATCAAAGCAACATTGTAAGCGGAAAAACGAAATGAATATATATATTCAATATATATATATATAATTTATTTTATTTTTAAAACAAATATGTATTTTTGGAAATTTTTTAAAAAAAGTTCCGGTACTGATCGAGAGCGTTCTGTGCCTCGTAGTTAATGATATATTTATTTCATTTTTCCGCTTACAATGTTGCTTTGATAAAGACATATTCATAATGTCGAAACAGATATCTGTCAGCAAAAATTTTTAACATCTTGTTTTTCTATAAACTTTCTTACATATTGTCGGATTCAATATCCATTTTTACCTTCATATATATATATATATATATATATATATATATATATATATATATATATATATATATATATATATTTTGGGAGAATATGTGCTTAATTGAAGTCGAATCTAATTTTTGAAAGTTAATTAATTAATAATTAATTAATTAGGCGGGATTACCTATTAAATGTAAGGCTAAACAAATCGAGAAAAATCAATCTCTGTATGTACATTTCGGCCTATTAGGCCTCATCAGCAGAGCTATAGATACGAAGACCGCCCCGTGTGTGATTCGAAACCTGTCTGTCAAACTGACTGGCAAGCGTCTTACCTATGCGTGTGTGTGTGTGCGTAATTACAGTGAAGGTTACATAGTAGGATTAATTAAAACCCGTTAAAATAAAAACCAGTTAAATCAGGCTTCTCAAACTTTTAAGTCCGTAGACCCCTACAAAAATTTGATTGACAAATCATAGACTCTCTCCTTATATACCCCAGTCCACCTTAAAGTTGTTTTGTTGCAAACAATTATGTAATTAATGAATTCTGCACAAACATTTATGTAAAACTGTTAATTGTAAAATAACCGTAAAATAAACAGTAACGTAAGCATAACATATTAAAAATAGCTGCAAATATTTAATACTAACTTAATAACTTACCAAGGAAGCACATTTCCTAATGTGATGGGTGAAGATGATGACTTTTGATAAGTTTATGAATATTGGGCTTAAACTTCTGAAAATATATCAACATGAGCATTTTCTCCAGGATTCTTGTGGAATTAATTTCTTCTAATTACTGAGAAGACTTAGTAGTTTCCACAGACCCCTTGTAGACCCCTGAATAATTACAGACCCCCTAAGTTGTTGTATATACCTTAGAGAGTTTATGTAGACCACTTTGAGAAAGCCTGGCTTAAACATTTGAAAATATATCAACATGAGCATGTTCCCCAGGATTCTTGTGGAATTAATTTCTACTAATTACTAAGAAGACTTAGTAGTTTCCATAGACCCCTTGTAGTTGTTGTATAGATCCCACTTTGAGAAACCCTGATTTAGAAGATGTCATTTACCAAAGAAACACATTTCCTAATGTGATGGGTGAAGATGATGACTTTTGATAAGTTCATGAATATTGAGCTTAAATTTTTGAAAATATATCAATAAATAGTTGTCCCTTTCCAACAATTTTACCTTGTATCATATAAACCAGGGGTTCCCAAACTTAAGTCTGTAGATCCTCAACAAAAATTTAACCTATCATAGACCCCTTCCTTACATACCACAATCCACCTTGCAGTTGTTTTGTTACAACCAATTATGTAATTAATGAATTCTGCACAAACGTTTATGTAAAACTGTTAATTGTAAAATAACTGTAAAATAAACAGTAAAGTAAGCATAAAATGTAAAAAAGAGCTGCAAATATTTAATACTAACTTAATAACTTACCAAGGAAGCACATTTCCTAATGTGATGGGTGAAGCTGATGACTTTTGATAAGTTCATAAATATTGGGCTTAAATTTTTTTAAATATATCAACATAAGCATGTTCTCCAGGATTCTTGTGGAATTAATTTCTTCTAATTACTGAGAAGGCTTAGCAGTTTCCACAGACCCCTTGTAGACCCCTGAATAATTACAGACCCCCTAAGTTGTTGTATATACCTTAGAGAGTTTATGTAGACCACTTTGAGAAAGCCTGGCTTAAACATTTGAAAATATATCAACATAAGCATGTTCCCCAGGATTCTTGAGGAATTAATTTCTACTAATTACTACGAAGACTTAGTAGTTTCGATAGACCCCTTGTAGTTGTTGTATAGATCCCAGGGGCTTCATGTAGACCACTTTGAGAAACCCTGATTTAGAAGATGTCATTTACCAAAGAAACATATTTCCTAATGTGATGGGTGAAGATGATGACTTTTGTTAAATTCATGAATATTGAGCTTAAATTTTTGAAAATATATCAATAAATAGTTGTCCCTTTCCAACAATTTTACCTTGTATCATATAAACCAGGAGTTCTCAAACTTAAGTCCGTAGATCCTCAACAAAAATGTAACCTATCATAGACCCCTTCCTTATATACCCCAATTCACCTTGCAGTTGTTTTGTTACAACCAATTATGTAATTAATGAATTCTGCACAAATGTTTATGTAAAACTGTTAATTGTAAAATAACCGTAAAATAAACAGTAACGTAAGCATAACATATTAAAAATAGCTGCAAATATTTAATACTAACTTAATAACTTACCAAGGAAGCACATTTCCTAATGTGATGGGTGAAGATGATGACTTTTGATAAGTTTATGAATATTGGGCTTAAACTTCTGAAAATATATCAACATGAGCATTTTCTCCAGGATTCTTGTGGAATTAATTTCTTCTAATTACTGAGAAGACTTAGTAGTTCCACAGACCCCTTGTAGACCCTGAATAATTACAGACCCCTAAGTTGTTGTATATACCTTAGAGAGTTTATGTAGACCACTTTGAGAAAGCCTGGCTTAAACATTTGAAAATATATCAACATGAGCAGTTTCCCCAGGATTCTTGTGGAATTAATTTCTACTAATTACTAAGAAGACTTAGTAGTTTCCATAGACCCCTTGTAGTTGTTGTATAGATCCCACTTTGAGAACCCTGATTTAGAAGATGTCATTTACCAAAGAAACACATTTCCTAATGTGATGGGTGAAGATGATGACTTTTGATAAGTTCATGAATATTGGGCTTAAATTTTTGAAAATATATCAATAAATATTTGTCCCTTCCAACAATTTTACCTTGTATCATATAAACCAGGAGTTCTCAAACTTAAGTCCATAGATCCTCAACAAAAATTTAACCTATCATAGACCGCCCTTCTTATATACCACAATCCATCTTGCAGTTGTTTTGTTGCAACCAATTATGTAATTAATGAATTCTGCACAAACGTTTATGTAAAACTGTTAATTGTAAAATAACTGTAAAATAAACAGTAAAGTAAGCATAAATATTAGAAATAGCTGAAAATTGTTTATACTAACTTAATAACTTATAAAGGAAGCACATTTCCTAATGTGATGGGTGAAGATGACTTTTGATAAGTTCATGAATATTAGGCTTAATTTTTTTTAAATATATCAACATGAGCATTTTCTCCAGGATTCTTGTGGAATTAATTTTTTCTAATTACTAAGAAGGCTTAGTAGTTTCCATAGACCCCTTGTAGACCTCCGAATACTTAGAGACCTCCTGAGTTGTTGTATAGAGCCCAGGGGTTTCTGTAGACCATTTTGAGAAACCCTGAGTTAAATAAAAAAAACTAGTGGGGGGAGAGTGGCTCATGATGAAGCCATCATCTGCAGACGTAGAAAATATCAGAGCTGTCCCACTTTCACCCTCAACACTGAGATCAGGGGTGTAGGCGTGAACCAAAGGCGTCTCAGAAGAAACATTGCTGTCTGTATCTACCAATATATATCCAGACATTTTCAAAAACTATCGAGAATGAAGCTGTATTTACCAAGAAAGAAAGAAAAAAATGAATGAAACGTTCATTTTATTCAAAATATGAGTTGTGTTGAAAAAGTATCGAGATTGAAGCTTTATTTACCAAGACAGAAATGAACAATCAATGAAACGTTAATTTTCTTAAAAGTTGTCAATTTCGAAATCAACACACTGTTAATTTATACAAATATACATGCAAAAGGTTTATATTCGATGAACGCTAATATTATACAATGTACAAAAAAGATAGTTTTGAAATGTGTTAGATTTGCATACCATTTTTTTAAATTTTATATTGTATTGATACTAATTTTATATTGTATTGATACTAATATTGTATTGATACTAATTTTATATTGTATTGTACTAATGATACTAATATTGTATTGATACTAATTTTGTATTGTATTGATACTAATTTTATATTGTATTGATACTAATATTGTATTGATACTAATATTGTATTGTTACTAATTTTATATTGTATTGATATTAATATTGTATTGATACTAATTTTATATTGTATT
This sequence comes from Doryteuthis pealeii, assembly GCA_023376005.1. Lineage (NCBI taxonomy): Eukaryota > Metazoa > Mollusca > Cephalopoda > Myopsida > Loliginidae > Doryteuthis > Doryteuthis pealeii. The sequence continues at coordinate 21,188,603 of CM042177.1, read as the reverse complement.
GATATTAATATTGTATTGATACGATACTAATTTTATTTGTATTGATATGTACTTGATATAAATTGTATTGATACTAATATTGTATTTAATTTATATTGTATTGTATTAATATTGTATTGATACTAATTTTATATTGTATTGATATTAATATTGATTGATACTAATTTTATATTGTATTGATATTAATATTGTATTGATACTAATTTGATATTGTATTGATACTAATATTGTATTGATACTAATTTTATATTGTATTGATATTAATATTGTATATACTAATTTTATATTGTATTGATATTAATATTGTATTGATACTAATTTTATATTGTATTGATATTAATATTGTATTGATACTAATTTGATATTGTATTGATACTAATATTGTATTGATACTAATTTTATATTGTATTGATATTAATATTGTATTGATACTAATTTTATATTGTGTTGATATTAATATTGTATTGATACTAATTTTATATTGTATTGATACTGATATTGTATTGATACTAAGTTATATACTAATTTTATATTGTATTGATACTAATATTAACTAGTATCATGTACTATCTTTGCATTTAAATGTAGCAACCATAATATTTATTTTCAATGTTTTATTAATGTTTATATAATGTTTTATTAATGTTTATACCCACTTTAGTATATATATTTACCAACCCCTCCGCACGAGCAGGATGTGACACAAGGTCAATTTCTTAAGCGGAGTTCAACAGGTTTTAATTCAGAGTTTTCCTTCTCCTAGACTGGTTACCTAGCCATGGTGAAAGAGCCCAGTCTGCCCTGCTATTTACCCATAACTGGAGGGAGTATTGGATTCATACCTTTCCCCAGGGTATTAGCGCAATGTGAGATTTAAACAGCTTCGTCCAGGAATTGAACTCGGGTCGACGAGTCCATTTCCCACGACTCTAACCATTAGACCACGCGCCTTTAGTATAGGGTCCAAGTATTTGTATATCTTTACGTTTTCTTTCATTTTTTACTGTGATCCACTGGGACGGCAACATCCAATAGATGTCAAGTTCTCTTCTTCTTGTTAATCAAATAAGAAGATGAAGAGAAGGTATTACTTTCGGAGCGTCCCAGCGTCGCTGTGCAAGGTGCTACCAGATCAGGTGTTTGTAGAACAGATAGAATAGTCATGGGTGAGTGGTTAGTCTAAGTATCCCCTCTGCTACACTCTCCTTCGTTTATCATCGTACCATGCCAGTAATAAGGGTTTTCCAACAATAGGCTTAAGAAACAAATTCACTTCAAATTCTCTCTCTCTCTCTCTCTCTCTCTCTCTCTATATATATATATATATATATATATATATATATATATATATATATATATATAAAGTAATTGTAATTTGCTTGAAGCATCGTTAAGTATGTTATAATATATTAATATTTGAAGGCCAATACAATGCGTATGAAAAATAAAAATAAAAATACAATACAATGCGTATGAAAAATAAAAACAAAAAGATGTTAAAATATTAATATATTATAACATACTTAACGATGCTTCAAGCAAATTACCAATTGCTTTTATCCCTACGCCTGAGCGAGGCAGAATTTGCGATCATAAGACAAAAATAACATCTTTTTGTTTTTATTTTTCATACGAATTGTATTGGCCTTCAAAATATTAATATATTATATATTATATATATATATATATATATATATTAACATAAAGGTACACGGTAATAACCTACTCGAGTTTCACCATAAGGATCTTCAGGGTTGAATCCACTGGATTAATCAAGATATTGATTAATTGCAGTCGATTTCTCGTGTGTGTGAATCAACCGTTTATCGCGAAAAAACACACACGTGAAATCGACTGCAATTAATCAATATCTTGATTAATCCAGTGGATTTACATATATATATATATATATATATATATGTAGGGTCACCTGCCTCCCATCTCTCAAATTATCCGAGTGAGACGGACAAGGCATGCAGGACACTGCTGGAGAAGCAAGGACGAGCTCATAAGCGACGTCCTCCTGTGGAAGCCAACACATGGACATGCAAGTGTGGGGCGCCCAGCAAGGACCTACATTGACCAGCTATGCGAGGATGCTATATGCTCAGCAGAGGACCTCCCAGGTGCAATGAGTGATAGGGAGGGTTGGTGAGAGATTGTCATTGATATCCGTGCTGCAAGCGTGACATGATGATGATGATGATATATATGTAGTATATTGAGAAAAAATGAAAAGACACAGGTTTAAATGGGTTAAGTGGTGAGTTTATTGGCCGACGCTGGAGTGTTTCGATCGATTAATTAGATCATCTTCAGGGCATTTGTTGGTATATGGAAGGTAATAAGAATTTTTTTTATCACAGAATAACGAGCAAAGTGAGTGGTAGTTCTTGTTATTCAGTCTGTTTTAAAAAAATTAGGTTTGAAAAAAGGAGACGGTTTGTTCAAACCGTCCCCTTTTTTCAAAGTCCCAGAGAATTTTATACGTTTCATTCTCAAGAACAGATTCTGGTTTATGCATATACCATTTTATTGTATGGTCAAAATTTAATTTTTTGTATAATTCCCAGTGGATCACCTTCCCAACCCAGTCGTGTCTAGTTTGTATTCTCGTTGTGCTAGTTTGCTACATTCGCGTTATTATTATTTTAACTTATTTAATTTTTATATTTAGAA
>CM042177.1:21178424-21180924 GCA_023376005.1 Doryteuthis pealeii | reverse complement strand
TTATTCTTTCTTTCTTTCTTTCTTTCTTTCTTTCTTTCTTTTCTCGATGTCAAAAAGGTGGGTTTTTTTCTGCGTGTTTTTCTTTCTTCCTTTTTATAATATTTCGTTCACTTTTCTATCTATCTTTCTATAGTCTTCTTCATTTCTAATATTTGTCTTTCTTCTTTCTTTCTTTCTTTCTTTCTTTCTTTTCTCGGTGTCAAAAAGGTGGGGGGTTCTGCGTGTTTTTTCTTTCTTCCTTTTTATAATATTTCATTGACTTTTTCTATCTATCTTTCTATCGTCTTCTTCATTTATATTATTCTTTCTTTCTTTCTTTCTTTCTTTCTTTTTTTTCTCGATGTCAAAAAGGTGGGGTTTTTTCTGCGTGTTTTTTCTTTCTTCCTTTTTATAATATTTCGTTCACTTTTTCTATCTATCTTTCTATCGTCTTCTTCATTCTAATATTTGTTCTTTCTTTCTTTCTTTCTTTCTTTTTTTCTTCCTTTCTTTCTTTTCTCAATGTCAAAAAGGTGTTTTTTTTCTTTCGTTTTTTTTTCTTTCTTTCTTTCTTTTACAATATTTCGTTGACTTTTCTATCTTTCTATCGTCTTCTTCATTTATATTATTTGTTCTTCTCTTTCTTCTTTCTTTTCTTTCTTTTTTCTTTCTTTCTTTCTTTTTCTTTTCTCGGTGTTCAAAAAGGTGGTTTTTTTCTGCGTGTTTTTCTTTCTTCCTTTTATAATATTTCGTTCACTTTTTCTATCTATCTCTCTATCGTCCTTCCTTTCTATTATTGTTCTTTCTTTCTTTTTCTTTCTTTCTTTCTTTTCTCGATGTTCAAAAAGGTTTTTTTCTTTCGTTTTTTTCTGCGTTTTTTTCTTTTCTTTCTTTTTATAATATTTCGTTCACTTTTTCTATCTATCTTTCTATCGTCTTCTTCATTTCTATTATTTGTTCTTTCTTTCTTTCTTTCTTTCTTTTCTCGATGTCAAAAAGGTGTTTTTTTCTCCGTGTTTTTTCTTTCTTCCTTTTTTATAATATTTCGTTCACTTTTTCTATCTCTCTCTCTATCGTTTTCTTCATTTCTATTATTTGTTCTTTCTTTCTTTTTTCTTTTCTCGATGTCAAAAAGGTGTTGTTTTTTTCTTCTTTTTCTTTCTTTTTTTTTTCTGCGTGATTTTTTTTCTTTCTTTTTATAATATTTATTTCAGCTTATCTGCCTGTCTTTCTATCGTCATCTTCATCCCCGTTCTTTCTTTCTTTCTTTCCTTCTTTCTTTCTTTCCTTCTTTCTTTCTTTCTCTCTTTTCTCGATTTGAAAAAGGTGTTGTTTTTTCTTTCTTCTTTCTTTTTATTCTTTTATTTTATTTTATTTCTTTTTATAATATTTCGTTCTCTTTTTCTATCTGTCTTTCTATCGTCTTCTTCATTTCTGTTCTTTCTTTCTTACTTTCTTTCTTTCTTTCTTTCTTTCCTTCCTTCCTCCTTTTCTCGATTTAAAAAGTTTTTTCTTCTTTCTTCTTTCTTCTTTTCTTCTTTTTTTTTCTTATTCATTTCTGTCTCTTTTCTTCTTCTTTTCTGTTCGTTATTTTCTTTCTTTTTAGGATATTTCGTTCACTTTTTCTATCAGTCTTTCCCTCGTCATCTTCATTTCTGTTCTTTCTTTCTTTTTCTTTCTTCTTTCTTTCTTTCTGTTCCCGATTTTTTCTTCTCTTTTTTACGTTTTGATGAATTAATTCGTATCTCTTGACTCTATATTCGTGTTGTGAGTGAAGAATGTGTATATTGATTTCTGGACTTTAGGAACTAGTTTCCTTTTCAAGGTTCATACGCGCCCGTGTGAGTGCGCGTGTATTCGTATCGTAACTGTATAAAGAATTGTATTCGTTACACAGTGTGTGTGTGTGAGAGAGAGAGAGAGTGGATATATATTATATATATATATATATATATATATATATATATATATATATATATAAATTTCTGTTACAGGCAAATCTAAATAATACTTTTAAGGGTAATCATTATGATCACCTATATAGGTGGATACGAAGGAAAAGAGAGAAAAAAAATTGTTTTATTTGATAAAAACAAGGGCCCATACCCATTGACTTTTAGTCGTCTCCGGCTGTATAAACCTTGATGAGCAACCGGACGAAAGGGCCCTTGTTTTATCAAATAAAACAATTTTTTTTCTCTTTCCTTCGTATCCACCTATATAGGTGATCATAATGATTACCCTTAAAGTAATATATATATATATATATATATATATATATCCATACACACACACACACACACACACACACACACGCTGAGTAATGAATACAAATAATATATATATATATATATTATGGACTCTCTCGTCGATTTTCGATGCATGAGGGTTCACACACACAATGAACACCCTCACAGTGATTTGTTTATAGTGGTGAAGGCTTGTGTAGGACCATTCCACACTTTTTGGCACAGTCGATAGGAAAGAATTGGTGCATCAAGGGTTGCCACAAACCCAATCA
>CM042177.1:21170924-21173424 GCA_023376005.1 Doryteuthis pealeii | reverse complement strand
TGTGGCACCCAGTGAGAATCGAACTCACTAACAATGGTCTGCTAATCTAGCTTGCTAACCATTACACCACATGAGGTGCCCGAAGATCTTTTGGTTATAAGGCGTGTGGTAAAAGCCCTCTCTTATTAATAGAGTCGACGATAACCATGTGACCATACTGTTGGCCAATCACTGGCAGTACTCTGCTGCTGATATTGTTATTTATACCGGCTGTTCTGGTCATACCTATGCACAATGCTTTGAACCTTCGTGGACGAAAATAATACCAAAATCAGGGAATTATCCGATTATAATTTTTTAAATCGGATAATTCCCTGATTTTTTGGTAATTTTTTTTCAATCGGAGTGGTTAAATTTATTTTGTAAAATACGGATTTTACGTTATCTTACGACAACGTTTACAGCCATTTTACTATATAAAAAGGTAAAGTCGTTGGGATGACCTAAAGTCGGTATCAGCCATACAACAAGGGAGTCTATCCTCTTTTCACTCACGCTAGACCAAGGAGATTGTTTTTTAGTCTGGGGTGCAGCGCCACACCTACCATCAACTCCTTACTTTACCGCACATATCCCTGTGCTACTCATACCTTCAGTTGGCGAGGGCCGATATCAAACTAGGAACCTTGTATTAAAAATATATTACTTGCTGCTGACTAATTATTATTTGTTATATGTTTTACTGCATGCTCAGATATATGTTGGTATACTGCTTTTCATTGAAACGAGATTACAAATTAATTTAAGATCGATTATTAAGTAAAATTCTGTCTCTTGAAAGAAGATATGTTAATACATAATGAGCATCAGTATTAATAATAAAAAATAAACTCATAATATTGCATCAAGTAATTATATATTTTTAATACGAATGGTTTCCTTAGCATTTTGATTATCAGCGCTTACCTCGTACAACTAAACGGTAATGAGTAGCCACAAGGGATTATGTAGCGCGTTATAAAAGTAAGGAGTTTAGATGTTATGAGTGTGTCGATCATGCCAACCCCAGACTAAAAAACAATCTCCTTTATAGGATCTTATAGCGTGTAAGTGAAATAGAAGCATAGACTCCTTCCGTGTATGGCTGAAGATACGACTTTAGGTCATTCCCAACGACTTTACCTTATTTATTTATATAGTTATAATAAATGAGACTGTAAAACGTATTGATTAGTAAGAATAAACGATAAATAATCTAACGTTTACAAAATTAAATTTTAACCACTCCTAGATATGAAAAAAATATATTAGCCAAAAAATCAGGGAATTATCCGATTTAAGAATAAGTTAGTAATCGGATTAATTCCCTGATTTTGGTATTATTCGTTCCACGAAGGTTCAAAGCATTGTGCATAGGTATGACAGAAACAGCCTGGGTATAAATAACTAAGGTTTATGTCAGCGCTAGGGCAGAGTACTGGGTCCAAGTGATTCCAACGTATGGTCACTGCTAGGTATATTCGAGTCGATCTAATACTATTAATAGCGAAGAGAAGGTTTTACCACAGCCTTACCTCCACAAAAGAATCTTTCGTGAGGCAACACTTATCATGTTAGGGTGTAATGACTCTAGCAAGCACTAGTATGTATGTCCAGACACATCTCGATTGAGTTAGATTCGGATTCTACTGGGTGCCACATACCTTCTTGGACCGTAGTGCTAGCATCTAAGCGTACGACTTAAGGGTAAAACTATATTAACCACACAAAAGATAAACCTACGCATACCTAAATAAGTACCCTCAGCAGATCTTCCTTCAATGACAACGTCCTTGAGTAAGCCACAAATAAACAGCATCAAGATTCTTCGGCCAACAATCCACAATTCTAATCTATTTCCCAATACCCACAACAACGATACACAAAATTCAAAAATCGAAGGAATCAGGTAAGAAGAGCCCATGGATCATATTGGGCGGCAACAAGTTATTCTTCTTTAAAATCGTCGACCGTTGGAGGTGGGTAGGCGCGTAAATTTAATTTGCAAATTATACAGATTTTGCTGCAATAATATTTGAAAATTAAAATTATTCTTGATTCAACTTTACTAATATTTCATGTTTTTTTTTTCTTTTTTTTAAAGAATTTAAGAATAAATTTCTTATATTAGATTCATATATTCATTTTATTGCTTATTTCTTTTTGTGGCTACTATATATAGTATGTAGGCCTTACAGTTTTGATGTGGCCTACGAAATCATGTCTCTCTTAAGTTATTGGGTATTTGCCTCATACCCCACTCTCTCTTATAGTATGTGGCTTACCATTTAAGGTACATATTATAAGGTTATTAATCATAACTTCTAACCTAAACTCCTAATATAGTATATGTATATTAGTTACTTATGACTTGAATTGCATTTCTGTTTATATATGATTAACTTTATAATATTACGTACTTTCAAAATTAGTCCCTCTGCTATCACGAAATGCATATTCGTCATAAGCTACTATATACAGTATGAGCTGAATTTGTCACATTTCTTGAAATACAGAACAT
>CM042177.1:21161871-21170824 GCA_023376005.1 Doryteuthis pealeii | reverse complement strand
GCAAAAGAAAGAAAGAAAGAAAGAAGAAAGAAAAGAAAATAGAAAGAGAAAGAGTGGTGGTGATGTTGACACAGATGAAGAGACTGAGGAAAGAAACAGACCGGTCGATGTTGAGCAGATGAAGAGACTGGATGATGTTGACAGACAAAGAAACAGATGAAGTGACGTGTAATTTTGAATATTACGAGACGGATGAATAGACTGCGTTATATTAAGACAGATGAAGAGTCTGTTTAAAGGAGTGGGTGATGTTGAGACAGATGAAGAGACTGGATGATGCTGAGACAGATAAGGAGACTGTGTGATGTTGAGACAGATTAAGAGCCTGTTTTACAGGACTGGGTAATGTTGAGGACAGATGAACAAACAAATGAATAGACTGTGTGATATTAAGACAGATGAAGAGTCTGTTTAAAGGAGTGGGTGAGTTGAGACAGATGAAGAGACTGGATGATGCTGAGACAGATAAGGAGACTGTGTGATGTTGAGACAGATTAAGAGCTTGTTTTACAGGACTGGGTAATGTTGAGACAGATGACAAAACAAATGAATAGACTGTGTGATATAAGGACAGATGAAGAGTCTGTTTAAAGGAGTGGGTGATGTTGAGACAGATGAAGAGACTGGATGATGCTGAGACAGATAAGGAGACTGTGTGATGTTGAGACAGATTAAGAGCCTGTTTACAGGACTAGGTAATGTTGAGACAGATGACAAAACAGATGAATAGACATGTGTGATGTTGAGACAGATTAAGAGTCCGATGAAGAGATTGGGTGATGTTGTGACAGATGAAGAGGCTGATGAGGTGACTGTGTGATTTTGAGACACAGAAAGAGACTGATGAAAAGACTGGGTGATGTTAAAACAGATGAAGAGACTGAGTGATGTTTAGACAGATTAAGAGCCTGTTTACAGGACTAGGTAATGTTGAGACAGATGACAACACAGATGAAGAGACATGTGTGATGTTGAGACAGATTAAGAGTCCGATGAAGAGAATGGGTGATGTTGAGACAGATGAAGAAGCTGATGAGGTGACCGTGTGATTTTGAGACACAGAAAGAGACTGATGAAGAGATTGGATGATGCTGAGGCAGATAAGGAGACTGTGCGATGTTGAGACAGATTAAGAGCCTGTTTACAGGACTAGGTAATGTTGAGACAGATGACAAAACAAATGAAGAGACATGTGTGATGTTGAGACAGATTAAGAGTCCGATGAAAGGACTGGGTGGTGTTGAGATAGATGAAGAAACTGAATGATGATGAAACATATGAAGAGACCGTTTGATCTTGAGACAGATGAAGAAACAGATGAAGAGACATGTGTGATGTTGAGACAGATGAAGAAACTGAATGATGATGAAACATATGAAGAGACCGTTTGATCTTGAGACAGATGAAGAAACAGATGAAGAGACTGTGTTATTTGAGACAAATGAAGATACAGGCGTAGAGGAGAGTGTGTGATGCTGAGATAGATGAAGATACTGGGTGATGTTAAGACAGATGAAGATACAGATGAAAAGAATGAGGTTGTGAGAGATGAAAAGACAGCGGAAGACTGTGGGATGTGACCAATGATGAGACGGATGAGGAGACTGGATGATATTGAGACAGATGGAAGGACTGGGTGATATTATGTCTGATGAAGAGACAGGTGAAGACTGTGTTATTTTGAGACAGATGAAGAGACTGGGTGATACTGAGACAGATAAAGTCTGATGGAAGGACTGGGTGATGTTGTGACTGATGAAGAGACAGGGGAAGAGGTTCTGTAGTGTTAAGACAGATGAAAATACAGATAAAGAGACTGTGTGATGTTGAGACGGATTAAGAGTCTGATGGAATGACTGGATGATGTTGAGACTAATGAAGAGATTGATGAAGAGACTGGGTGATGTTGAGACAGATGAAGAGACAGATGAAAAGTCTAAGTGAGGTTGAGATATGAAATGACAGAGGAAGACCGATGATGAGACGGATGAAGAGACTGGGTGATTTTGACACAGATGAAGAGACTGATGAAGAACCAGACGAAGAGACCGGTCGATGTTGAGACAGATGAAGAGACTGGGTTATGTTGAGATAGATGAAGAGACTGCTGAAGAGACTGGGTGAAGTTGAGAGAGATGAAAAGACAGTTGATGTTGAGACAGATGAAGAGACTGGGTTATGTTGAGATAGATGAAGAGACTGCTGAAGGACTGGGTGAAGTTGAGAGATGAAAAGACAGTTGATGTTGAGACAGATGAAGAGACTGGGTTATGTTGAGGTAGATGAAGAGACTGCTGAAGAGACTGGGTGAAGTTGAGAGATGAAAAGACAGTCGATGTTGAGACAGATGAAGAGACTGGGTTATGTTGAGGTAGATGAAGAGACTGCTGAAGAGACTGGGTGCAGTTGAGAGATGAAAAGACAGTCGATGTTGAGACAGATGAAGAGACTGGGTTATGTTGAGGTAGATGAAGAGACTGCTGAAGAGACTGGGTGAAGTTGAGAGATGAAAGACAGTCGATGTTGAGACAGATGAAGAGACTGGGGGATGTTGAGAAAGATAATAAGACGCTGAAAAAAAAACTAGTTGATACTGATACAGATGAAAATTTACATGATAATACAGATGAAGAGAGTGTGTGATGCTGCGATAGATGAAGATACTGGTGATGTTGAGGGAATTAAAGAAACAGGTGATGTGAGACAGATTAACAGACTTACTGAAGTTGAGAGAGATAAAGAAACAGGTGATGTTGAGACAGATTAACAAACTTACTGAAGTTGAGAGAGATAAAGAAACAGGTGATGTTGAGACAGATTAACAGATTTACTGAAGTTGAGAGAGATAAAGAAACAGGTGATGTTGAGACAGATTAACAGATTTACTGAAGTTGAGAGAGATAAAGAAACAGGTGATGTTGAGACAGATTAACAACTTACTGAAGTTGAGAGAGATAAAGAAACAGGTGATGTTGAGACAGATTAACAGATTTACTGAAGCTGAGAGGATAAAGAAACAGGTGATGTTGAGACAGACAGATTTACTGAAGTTGAGAGAGATAAAGAAAAGGTGATGTTGAGACAGATTAACAGACTTACTGAAGTTGAGAGAGATAAAGAAACAGGTGATGTTGAGACAGATTAACAGATTTACTGAAGTTGAGAGAGATGAAGAGACAGGTGATGTTGAGACAGATTAACAGACTGACTGAAGTTGAGAGAGATGAAGAGACAGGTGATGTTGAGACAGATTAACAGACTGACTGAAGTTGAGAGAGATGAAGAGACAGGTGATGTTGAGACAGATTAACAGACTTACTGAAGTTGAGAGAGATAAAGAAACAGGTGATGTTGAGACAGATTAACAGATTTACTGAAGTTGAGAGAGATGAAGAGACAGGTGATGTTGAGACAGATTAACAGACTGACTGAAGTTGAGAGAGATGAAGAGACAGGTGATGTTGAGACAAATTCTGTTGAGACAGATGAAGAAAAAGACTGGCTGATGTTGAGACTGTTAAAGAGACCTGGGAAGAGACTGTGATATTGAGACAGATGAAGAGACAGATGAAAAGACTGGGTGATGTAGAGACAGAATAAGAGTCTGATAAAATGACTGGGTGATGTTGAGACAGATGAAGAGAGATGAAGAGACGGATGAAGACACTGAGTGATGTAGAGACAGACGAAGTGTGTGATGCTGAGATAGATGAAGATACTGGCAGAAGTTGAGAGAGAAAGAAACAGAGGAAGAGAAATTCTGTTGTGACGGATGAGACAAATGAAGAGACTGTGTGATATTGAGACAGATGAAGATACTGGGTGATGTAGAGACAGAATAAGAGTCTGATAAAATGACTGGGTGATGTTGAGACAGATGAAGAGACAGATGAAGAGACAGATGAAGACACTGAGTGATGTTGAGACAGACGAAGTGTTTGATGATGAGATAGATGAAGATACTGGCAGAAGTTAAGAGAGAAAGAAACAGATGAAGAGAAATTCTGTTGAGACAGACGAAGAGACAGATGAAGAGACTGGATGAACTTGAGACAGATGAAGAGACAAATTCTGTAAAGACAGATGAAGAGACAGATGAAGAGATAAAAAGATCAGAGACTGGGACAGAAAGGCAATTATAAGTTTTTTTGACTGACCCCCTAAAATACTTGGCCCTGAAAAATGTTCTTTTTTCTCATTTGCAATGACTTTCTGTCACCATAGTGACAGTCTTTTAATGTATACATTTGGTAAGGGAACATTTTTTAGGGGGGAAAAAGATTCTACATTGAGAAAAAAATGTTCTGTTATGCAATTCAAATTATTGATGATTATCCATCTGATGAGACTTGATTTGGGGAGCTTTGTTAAATCAACTTAGATTTATAAAGGCACCACTTTTTGTCGAAATGAGTTTTTCTTTCCTTTCATATATATATATATATATATTTGTTTGATTGTACTCGAGTGACGATTCCTGTCGTACAAGTTTCTGTTCAATCCGTTCAACGTGTCCAGCCATCTTTTTGGTGTCAGGGTAGAACTGGTGTATTAATCCACCAAAGGTGTCTCTACGAGCGCTTTCGGCATGTCGATCTGCCATCTTCAGGTTGGAAACTGCTGGTATGTTTCGTGGTGTCTCGTTTTTAAAGTAGATGGCCAGACACCTTGAACGGATTGAACAGAAACTTGTACGACAGGAATCGTCACTCGAGTTCAACCAAACATGTTTAAAAGAGAAAATGCTGCCAATATATATATATATATATATATATATATATATATATATACTAGCTAATATATGCACCCTCCGGGTGCAAGTATTTAAGTTTAATGTAATAAAATATTATATTAAATTAGAAAGGCTAATGAAACTAAATAAGAATACCAATAAAAAGATTTGAAACAGAGGGAGTATAATAAAAAATAGAACAACTGAAACTTACTCTTCCATCACTCTCGTCTTTCATTGTTATTTTTTCTAATTTAAGTATTTATTTAAAAAGAGATTTTTGATTATATTCATTAAAATAAAACCAAACAATTAGAAATCAATAATACTAAGCATATATTTAATAAAATCACATTTTTAATATCAATATGCAAATTAGCCTTCCCGTTCACACTGTAAACCGCTATTCTGTTGTATATATAAATATAATAGCATGTTATTAATATGTAGATATGGTTAACAGTATAGAAATGTAAAACGATTTTATTAATAATTGAGGTTTAAATAAAAATGCAATCATGGAAAATGTGATGTCAATAACTAAGGGAATAGTGATATGAGTAGTAATATAGTTTCGGTTACAGACAGAAAAGCACACAATCTCCATTATAATAAGATATATTCGACGTGTATGTCGAAGAAGAATTTTGTTTATTGAGGCTAAATCCTAGGAAGGAAATTCGTGTTATAAGTTTGATCTATGTCAGTCAGCCTTTACAGTCGGGTGGGGACAGGGCCTGGTTGCTACCCCCCCTTCTTCTTTTCTAATCCTCATCATTAACCTGGGACCGAACATCGGCAACTGACGCGTAATTTTAAATATACAAATAATGTCAGCCATGTTGGCGACTGTTTTTGGCGGGAACTTATTAGAAAACTTATAAGGTATGTTGAAGCCAAGAAGTGTTCTTTGAAGTTATCGGTATGTGTTGATGAAAATGAAGAAAGAAAGAAAGAAAGAAAAAGAGAAAGAAAGAAAGAGAGAAAGAAAGAGAGAGAGAAAGAGAGAGAGAGAAAGAAAGAGAGAAAGGAAGAGAGAGAGAAAGAAAGAGAAAAAGAAAGAGAGAAAGAAAGAAAGAGAGAAAGAAAATAGAAAGAATAAAAAAAGGAAAGAAAAGGTCAAAGAAAAGACTAAAATTAAATTTAAATAAAGAAAGAAAAGAAGGAAAGACAAAAGAAAGAAAGAAAGAAAGAAAGTTGAGTAAATAAAAAGAAAGAAAGAAAGAAGTAAACATAGCTGGGTAAAGATAAAGAAGAAGAAAACGAATGAAAGAAAAAAGAGAGGAAGAAAGAAAGAAACACAGAAAGAAAGAAAGAAACAGATAAAGAGAAAAACTAAATAAAATCTAAATTAAAACTTAAATAGAAGCAAATAGATAAAAAAGAAAGATAGAAAGTTGGACAAATAAAAAGAAAGAAAGAAAGAAAGAAAGAAAGAAAATAAGAATGCTGGGTAATGAGAAAGAGAGAAAGAAAGAAAGAAAGAAAGAAAGAAACTAAAATAAAAGAAGTCAGTTAGTCTACTGTTGGTTTGAATAACAGTAGCTAGCTAAGTTTAACTGAAGCAGTGTCCAAGACAGTTGGTATATATAGAAATCAAGAATGATCCATTCATGAATTTGGGTGATTTGGGTGATTCTATTCCTTGAGTTCTGATTGGCTGCTTGATTTGAATGATATTGTGTAGTTTTATAAATACCCTGTCATTCTGCAGTAGACTTTGCGACTATTAGGGTTTGTATTGGGTTACAACCGTTTGTCGCCATGTCTTCCCAATTCGACGGTAATTGGAACTTTGATTATTCTTCATCTCCACTTCCTTCCCCTCCCATTGCGCGGGCGTAGTGGCCTTTGAGGGGGAATTAGTTCCTTTCGACCCGGCCGATTACAGGGGAGTAATCTTGATAATGAACGGGGTATTTTTGATGGCCTTGGCTTAGGGGTTGGAGTGACACTGGGTGAGGCTTGGTCCCTAGCTGAAGTTACCATTCTTTTGGTTTGTGGGACATCCTCAAATATTGGTTTAGGGGGCTCAGGCAAAGTACTAGGAATAGGGACAGGGGCCACTGGTGCTTGGAGCTTCCTGAGCGTTTGTCGCCATGTCTTACCAATTCGACGGTAATTGGAACTTTGATTATTCTTCAACCTTCATATTCTACAGTTTTCTTGGTAATATGGCAACGTCCAAGTATTTGTTTATCGTTTTATTTTTTTCCTCTTTCACTCCCGCCCTGTCATCTGGGGCGTTAGAATGCATCGACTGCACCTCTGCAGAGGGGTAAGACTCCCCCAATGGGGCCGCCTGTTGGCCGTGGGTGGCGACCCGTGATGCTTAAGGATAGAGCCCAGGTGGATGAGCAGTTCATGACATGCAATACTCCACTTTGGCCCTATCTTGGGCTAGACGGGCGGTCGGGGAGGCCCCCTCCGATCAATCGGCTGGTCATGTCAAGCCCTAGCACCTATATAATTTTCCCAACCCTATTGCCCTTATGGCAAGCCCCAACCCTTTTTATCATATGGGTGCTAGAAGGCGGTGGCTGCGGGTCTACATGTCCTGGGAATGACGTTAAACTCTATCTGATGGTGAGGTTCCAGTTTTGGAGGTTTGGGGAATGTGGAGCACCCCTTCATCACCATTGCTCCCTGGTCCACTCTGACCCGGAGTGGTATTACCTGTTAGGGTCCCATCTATGGTTAAATAGAAAAATGTATTTATAAAAAAATTGTATTATCCATTAAGAATTGATTTATTTCACAACTTTATCGGCATTAAATGACCCACTGAGGTTGATATGCCGTAAAACAAAACAAACTAAACCTCTTTCACTCGGTGATCCAACGAAATGGAAAAATCCACGAGATGGCAAGTTTTCTACTTTGTATTATTGGTGAACTCTAGGTATGGTCTCCCAGACAGGATCTGGTGATCCAGCTGTATCTCAAAGTCACGGAGAATTTTTTGTGTCTTATTCTCCAGGACGGATTCAGGTTTGTTCATATGATATTTAGTTTCATGGTGATTATTATTATTTCCGATTAACACTGCATATATTCCGGGCATATCAAATAGAAATCACATGAAAATTGTCATAAAAGGCAACAATAAGAACGAAAAAAACAAAATAACTCACAAAAGTGTTAGTGAAAATACGTTTTCTAAAAATTTGGTTACTTTTGGAAATCTGAAACTTTGATATATTTTTTTACGTTTCTAAAAATAATTGTGACTTGGCCAGAATAAACGAGAACATTATTAATAATGTAGTCACTTAATTATTTTCTATTATGCGATGTATAAGTATTTTTACTTTGATGAGTTAATTTGAGAGTTCATTTATTTGTCACGGATAAGATGGAACTCGCAAAGATATACTTTAAAAAATGACTATCCACTCCATTATAATTTTTTTAAAATGTTTACTTTTTTATTTCGATTGAATTTCATCTTATTTACTGCATGTTTCCATAAAATATTGTAAATGAAGCAATTAAAGGTTATTTTTAAGGGTTCTTTTATTACACCACATAAATAATTTGACTTACTGATGATTTGAGTAAATTAAGTAACTTCTGTTCTCTTTTTAATTTGAGAGTGTTAAGTATCTGGCCGCCATCCTTGGCCAGTTGTAAAGAACTTAAAGTAAATAAGTAAGTCCTGGGTTATAGAATCCTTTGGTAAGTGAATAAGTCCTGTGATATAGAATCCTTTGGTAAGTCAATAAGTCCTGTGGTATAGAATCCTTTGGTCCGTCGTCCAAGAAGATCCAAGTAGTAATGAGCTAAGATTAGAATCAGCCAGTATAAATAATAACAACAGCAGCAGAGCACTGCTAGTGATTGGACAATAGGTTGGTCACATATTTATCGGCGAGTCTATAAGTAGAAGTAGGCTCTTGTCACACGCCTTATATCTGAAAAATTCCAACAGAGTTAATTCATTTGTCACGGATAAGATCTCGCAAAGATATACTTAACCTGAGGAATCACAATCTAGGATTTGTTCAAAACAGCACACGACACACTAATGTTCCCAACGAGATTTTTGTTCTGGGTGTTTCGTTAAGATCCAAGTGGTGCATCCATACAATATTACTCACACGGCTACAGCTTGAAAGAATTCCTGTTTTATTTTATTAGAGATCAGATTGCTGTATAGTCGTTAACCTGTCAAGAGCAGTCCATGCATCTCTTTCAGTTGTTGAGATATTGCTACCGAGG
>CM042177.1:21144371-21151871 GCA_023376005.1 Doryteuthis pealeii | reverse complement strand
AGTAAAGAAAGAAAAGCTTAAAAATCAGCAATTATGCGGTTATGGTACCATTTCCACTCATTGTTATCTGAATATAACCATGAGCTTCATCAGACTGCTATCTTTATTGTAAATGGAATGAGTGGATGGTATTATAAGCGCATAATAACCGATTTTTAAGCTTTTTTTTACTAACTATAATGCTCTTGTTACAAGAGTCCCAACATACACAGTAATATTCATGTACAAAATAGGTGGAAACCACTTACTGTGAGCAGTGTCGTGTCTGTGGCGTCTGGCATGCACCATAGGTGTCTGCTGGAGAGAGGTGACAAGCACGTCCAGGCTTGTTCAGTGGCATCAGAAGAAGAGGGTTCCCTCCTTGGGTTCCTGTGTCACGTGACCACACTAGGGTCTCCAGACACAGGAGATTTACCAAAACCCTCAGAAAAGGGAGACTGCCCTTACACTCTGTTTATAAAAAAAAGTTAAACATCGATTTCTCAATTGAGACCTAAACTTTCTAATATTTTATAGTTAGAAGAAAGGACCAACTTAGAATCATCCTTATACCAAATTACCTGCTAGCCCACATACGTATATATATATATATATATATATATATATATATATATTATATATATATAAGAGATTTATCCAAAACTTGGTAGTATGGGATGATTCTATATGTTATTTCTAAGATACACTGTATTATTATTGTATGATCCAGCTTGTATAAATACAGCGAATCTTTAAATCACTAAAGAGAGCTCAATGTATAATAAACTTTTTAGATTATATACAGAGCAATATTTATCATAGAAAGGAAGGAAGAACTCAACACCGTAATTCCATAATACATTTATTTCGACCAAAATTGGGGCCTATATAAATCTAAGTTGATTTAATACAGCTCCCCAAAATTCAGTCTCATCAGATGGGGATCAATTTATGGTGCGGGTGGAATACTCCCACATCTCATATATCTTTTTTCTGGAATATATATATATATATTTTTTTTTTTTTTTTTCACTTGGTCGTCTGTCATCATGGACTCAAGAGACTAGCAAGCCCTGCTACACATACTACATATATGGTCAGGCTTACATTTAGGAAATGTATCCAGGACATCCCACTTTTGCCGCCTTCGTAGAGCCCGCTTCAGGATGGAGTGCTCGAGCCGCATTGCTGCAAATCTTCTACAGCCACTATAAACTAAACACACACACACACACACACACACACACACACACACACACACACACACACACACACACATATATATCTATAATATATATATATATATATATATATATATATATATATATATATACGGGTGTGGATGTGCCGCAATATTTTTCATAAAACTGACGCCATAGTAGGAGCTAACCGCGGATGGATACAATTTATGCACCTATATATGTATATAACCGAATTAAAATTCGTTGTAAGGCTTTCACAGGCACGTTGTGCTGATGATAAGTGGTTAGTATGCTGCTCTGAAACCAATAGTAACAATTGTCTTTTATTTGTATTGTACACTATAACAAATAAATACAGTTCTTACACCTGTAGTCGGGCACTTTATTTTTTTTTCATTTCTCCAATACAAAATACACACACACACACACACACACACACACACACACACACATATATATATATATATATATATATATATATATATATATATATATATATTAATAATAATAATAATAATAATAAGACCATTGAAATCGTAAAATACACCCCCATGTGTGTATACATTCTACTGGTTTTAATCAAAATAAATAACTTTATACATTCATTCTCAAAACCACATTTAATCACTACAG
This sequence comes from Doryteuthis pealeii, assembly GCA_023376005.1. Classification (NCBI taxonomy): domain Eukaryota; kingdom Metazoa; phylum Mollusca; class Cephalopoda; order Myopsida; family Loliginidae; genus Doryteuthis; species Doryteuthis pealeii. Next base: position 21,150,057 of record CM042177.1, on the reverse strand, counting down.
ACTCTATAATAATATAGACAACCCTCATCATTTCTGTAAACCTTTAAAACAATACCACAAAGCGGATTTCTAACAATTTTTTATATTTTGATCCTTTGAAAAAAATGCAACTTCTGCTCTTTTTGAATTTTTGAATTTAAAACCAGCGTTCTTCGACCGCAGACCTATAATCAACCGTTTATCGCGAAAAAAGCACACACTTAAAATCGACTGCAATTAATCAATATCTTGATTAATCCAGTGGATTTAACACTGAAGATCCTTATGGTGAAACTCAAGTAAGTTATTACCGTGTACCTTTGTAATATATATATATATATATATATATATATATGTGTGTGTGTGTGTGTGTGTGTGTGTGTGTTTCGATTTCCTCCACTTCCGCTATATACTCTGTTATCCACCCTTGGACTTTTATGTTTTCCAGCTGAGATTTTATCTAAACAACACAACCAATGATTTGTACGTATGTGAAACTCTCTGGAAACTGGGACACTTCCCCCTTCTCTCTGTGTGTCTTCTTGTACTTATCTACCCCGGCTTCCGGTTTTGACTCTCTCCTGACTGACCCGTAAACTCATTTTTAGTTTCCCTCGCAATATGATATCCAGACCCACACTCGATTTTACGGAACTTTTTCTCGATTTGACGGAATTTCTTTTTCTAGATTTAAACTGTATGGAACTCAGTTTTTTTCTCAATTTCAAGGAACTCTCATTTTCTCGATTTTACGGAATTTTTTTTTCGATTTTACGGGACTGTTTTGTTCTTTTGTTTGTTTGTTTGTTTTTTTGTTTTTTTGTTTGTTTTTTTTAAATTTAATGGGACACTTTTTTTTCTTTTTGAGTTTACAGAAATCTTTTCTCTTTTTATTTTCGATTTAATGGAACTTTTTCTCAATTTAACGGAATTTCTTTTTCTAGATTTAAACTGTATGGAACTCAGTTTTTTTCTCAATTTCAAGGAACTCTCATTTTCTCGATTTTACGGAATTTTTTTTTTCGATTTTACGGGACTGTTTTGTTCTTTTGTTTGTTTGTTTGTTTTTTTGTTTTTTTGTTTGTTTTTTTTTGTTTTTTTAAAATTTAATGGGACACTTTTTTTTTCTTTTTGAGTTTACAGAAATCTTTTCTCTTTTTATTTTCGATTTAACGGAAACTTTTTTCTCAATTTAACGGAACTTTTTTTTTTTTCGTGATTTGACAGAAATCTTCTTTTTTTTCGATTTAACGGAATTCTTTTCTCAATTTTACGGAACTCTTTTTAATGTAATGGCGATGAAGGGGCACTCTATGCTCCCCAAAGCTCCAAATTGGAACTTCACCATTAGATGCAGTTTAACGCAATACCTAGGTCACTAAGACCCTCAGACACCGCCTTCTAGAACATATATGATTTTGTTGTTTGCCATAAAAGCAATACAGTCGGGACAAGCTTATAGTTGCTAGGGCCTGATATGATTATCCTCTCCGGCCGCTTGTCTAGCCTAAATAAGAGTCAAAGTAGAATTTTGCATGACATAGACCCCTCAGCTATGAGGATTACATCCATAGCATCACGAGTTCTCACCCACGTGGCCTCATTAGGGGATCTTACCCTTCTGTAGAAGTGCAGTCAGCGTATTCTACAATAGGGTAGGTCGATTTTTCACTTTTCAAAATATCAAATTGTCCATCTATGCAAAAGTTGTGTGTTAGTATACTGAATACTAATAACAAAAATTAGATCTTTTACTTGTACCATTGTTTGAGGAAATAGTATCAAAGATCTTCTACTAAAATGCACTAAAATCCTAGACTTCTAAAGGCTAAATTTTGCGAAAACGTGGATTTTTAGTGTATTTTAGTAGACGATATTTGATACTATTTCCTCAAACAATGGTGCAAATAAAGATATATCATTTTTGGTATCAGTATTCCGTATACTAACACACAACTTTCGCATAGATGGACAATTGGATATTTTTAAAAAGCTTTAGGCTAGACTAGCATTTTTAAAAAGTGAAAAATCGATCTAATCTACTGAGCAGTCCATGACATGCAACACTATACTTTAGTCCCATCTTTCGGCTAGACCAGAATTTTTAGACCAAATGTTGGTCTAAAAAACAAGGATTCTTTTTTGTGAATTTTAGCAAATGAAATTTAATGCTATTTTCCTTAAACAAAACAATTATGGAGGCGCGTGGTCTAATGGTTAGAGTCATAGGAAATGGACTCGGCGATCCGAGTTCAGTTCCTGGACGAAGCTGTTTGAATTTCACATAGCGCTAATCCTCTTGGGAAAGGTATGAATCCAATTCTCCCTCCAGCTATGGGAAAATAGCAGGGCAGACTGGACTCTTTAACCATAGTTAGGTAACCAGTCGAGGAGAAGGAAAACTCTGAATTGAAACCTGTTAAACTCCGCTTAAGAAATTGACCTTGTGTCACATCCTGCTCGCGCAGAGGGGCTGGTAAATACATATTTCCTTAAACAATGGTGCAAGCAAAATATCTAATTTTTGGTATCAGTATTCGGTATACTAACACACAACTTTTGCATAGATGGACAATTTGATATTTTTAAAAAGTGAAAAATCGATCTAATCGAGCAGTCCATGACATGCAACACTACACTTTGGTCCCATCTTTAGGCCAAATATTGTAAAACAAGGATTCTTTTTTTTTCTTTTTTTTTTTTTTTTTTTTTTTGTAAATTTTAGCAAAAGAACTTTGATGCTATTTCCTCAATAATGGTGCAAATAAAAATATCTAATTTTTGGTATCGGCATTCAGTATACTAACACACAACTTTCGCATAGATAGACAGTTAGATATTTTTTTAAAGTGAAAAATCGACCTACTATATTCTGCAGCCCCACGGACAGGTCGTTCGTGTCGCGTGTATAGAAGACAGTCTGTCTGTTTGTCACGTTCGGTTTACTCGTACTGCATGACGCCATTTTGAAAAGTTTAAAGTGCAGTATTAAAAAAAAAACTAATTCAGTAACCTTGTTATCTTTTCATGACACGTAAACATAACACAATATCATTAAATTAACAGCATTCGATTTTAACAACGGAGATTTTATCTAAAACTTTTAAAAAATGAAAGCCTCGCTGAAACAACCTGTGGTCGAGAGTGATTTCTCACAACACGATACACGTTATCAACGAAGCATAATATATATATATATATATATATTATATATATATATAGAGAAGAGAGAGAGAGAGAGAGAGAGAGAGAGAGAGAGATGAGAGGTATCCAAAACTTGGTAGTAAGGGATGATTCTATATGTGATTTCTAAGATACACTGTATTATTATTGTATGATCCAGTATGTATAAATACAGTGAATCTTTAAATCTCTAAAGAGAGCTGAATGTATGATAAACTTTTTAGATTATATACAGAGCAATATTTATCTTTAAAAGGAAGGAAGAACTCAACACCGTTATTCCATAATAAAATCAGACATTGAAGAGTATCCTTTTTTCTCATTTGACTTCCTGTCGCCATGGTGACCGACTTACAATGTAAAAATAATTTAAATTTTTTTTGAGAAGTAAATTTTTCAGTTATGCAATTCAAATTATCTTGATCTACCATCTGATGAGACGAAATTTTGGGGAGCTATATTAAATCAACTTAGATTTATAAAGGCCCCAATTTTGGTCGAAATAAATTTATTATGGAATTACGGTGTTGAGTTTTTCCTTCCTTTCTAAGATATATATATATATATATTATATATATATAATATATATATATATGTGTGTGGTGTGTGTGTGTGTGGTGTGTGTGTGTGTGTAATAGAAGCGCGTGGCATAAACGGTTACCAATCTTAGAAAGATGGGCTCGGCGAGCTTCTTGTGACGCATGTCCGAATGATAAGCATACAAAACAATACGCCTCCAGTCTGTCTGTCTGTCATTGTTATATATCCACTTTATCTGCTGGGTATATAACTGGTGACACAGAGAGAGAGAGAGAGAGAGAGAGAGAGAGAGAGAGAGAGAGAGAGAGAGAGAGAGGGGGGAAAGTGTCCCAGTTTCCAGAGAGTTTCACATACGTACAAATCATTGGTTGTGTTGTTTAGATAAAATCTCAGCTGGAAAACATAAAAGTCCAAGGGTGGATAACAGAGTATATAGTGGAAGTGGAGGAAATCGAAACCTACACACACACACACACACACACACACACACATATATATATGGCAATAGCATAATTTTACAGATCATTGCGTCCTCACAATCCCACAACTCCACCACCAGAACCTTCCTTGCATGAGCCTCAAATGACTCATCAAACCTGCTGCAGATCTACAAAGTTTGACGCAAATATGACATTGAAAAGACTTCTTCCCCGTTGAATGAGATGATTCAGATGAATCAGATGAGTCAGATGATAAAATTTGATGCTTATGCACCACCATATGTCTCTTAAGACCAGAAACCGACTTACAGACCTTGCCACATATAGCACAAGACACATTATTTACTCCTGGAATCTGCATGGATTGACCCAGGTGAGATTTCCTATGATTGACATAGCCAGCCCTCGAAAGCAAAAGTCGACCACATGTCAGACACTTCCAACCCTCCGTGTTCTCTCCAATATGACAGGTGTAACCCTTTACATATAACATATATATGATATATCTTATTATAATGGAGATTGTGTGTTTTTCTGTCTGTAACCGAAACTATATTCCTACTCAAGTCACAATTCTCTTAGTTATTGAAATCACATTCTCCATGATTTATTTGTATCTAAACCTCATTATCAATAAAATTGTCTTACATTATAATACTGGTAACTAATGTCTACATACTGACAACATGGCAATTAATATTATAATAACAACAAAATAGCGGTTTACAGTGTGAGATATTATATTAAAAAATCGAATTTAATAAATATGTGCTTAGTATTATTGATTTCTAACTTTGGTTTTATTTTAATGAATAATAAGCAAAAATCTCTCAATGAATCTTAAATGAAATCCATTAACCAAGATAAAATAACTGCATTATTATTCTTTACTCCCTCATTATAACTAAATACATTAAATTAGAAAATGAAGACGAGAGTGATGAATAAAATGACAGTTATTTTATCTTGTTAATGGATTTCATTTAAGATTCATTGAAGAGCATTTTGCTTTATAATTCCATTAAAATAAAACCAACGTTAGAAAATCAATAATCTAAGGCACATATTTAATTAAATTCGATTTTTTTAATATTAATAGTATAATTCACACTGTAAACCGCTATTTTGTTGTATATATAAATATAATTGCCACGCTTGTCAGTATGTAGACATAGTTACCAGTATTAATAATGTAAGACATTTTATTGATACCTTGAGGTTTAGATACAAAATAAAATCATGAGAAGTGATGTCAATAACTAGAGAATTGTGTCTTGAGTAGGAATATAGTTTCGGTTACAGACAGAAAACACACAATCTCCATTATAATAAGATATATCATATATATGTTATATGTAAGGGTTACACTGTCATATTGGAGAGAACAAGGAGGGTTGGAGTGTCTGACATGTGGTCGACTTTTGCTTTCGAGGCTGGCTATGTCAATCATAGGAAAAATCTCACCTGGGTCAATACAGATTCCAGGAGTAAATAATGTTGTCTTGTGCTATGGGATGTGGGCGCAAGGTCTGTAAGTCGGTTTC
>CM042177.1:21124833-21144271 GCA_023376005.1 Doryteuthis pealeii | reverse complement strand
AACCACGCGAGAGATCCTCGGGCCTGGAACAACCCCCCTGGTATTGGGGGGTCGAAAGTGAGTGATTTCTAACACGATACACGTTATAACGAAGCATAATATATATACTATATATATATATATATATATATTATATATATAGTATATATATATACGAGAGAGAGAGAGAGAGAGAGAGAAGAGATGAGAGGTTTCAAACTTGGTAGTAGGGAAGATCTATTGTGATTTCTAACGATAGACTCTTTATTATTGTATGATCGTATGTATAAATAAAGTGAATCTTTAAATCAACTCCAGAGAGCTGAATGTATGATAACTTTTTAGATTATATAACAGAAGCAATATTTATCTTTAAAAGAAGGAGAATCTCAACACCGTTATTCATAATAAATCAGACTTTGAAGAGTATCCTTTTTGTCATTTTGACTTCCTGTCGCATGTGACAGACTTCACAATGTAAAAATATTTAAATTTTTTTTGAGAAGTAAATTTTTCAGTTATGCAATTCAAATTATCCTGATCTACCCATCTGAATGAGACGAAAATTTTGGGGAGCTATATTAAATCAACTTAGATTTATAAAAGGCCCCAATTTGGTCGAAATAAATTTTTATGGAATACGGTGTTGAGTTTTTTCCTTCCTTTCTAAGATATATATTTATATATATATATATATAATATATATATATAATATGTGTGTGTGTGTGTTGTGTGTGTGTGTGTTAATAAGAAGCACGTGGCCATAAACGGTTACAATCTTTGAAGACGGGCTCGGCGAGCTTTCTTGTGACGCATGTCGAATGATAGGCATACAAAAGCAATGACGCTCCAGTCTGTCTGTCTGTCATTGTATTATATATCCACTTTATATCTGCTGGGTATATGACTGGTGACATCCAAGAGAGACGAGAGGAGAGAGAGAGAAGACAGAGAGAGAAAGAAGAGAGAGAAACGAGAAGGGGGAAAGTGTTCCAGTTTTCCAGAGAGTTTCACATAGTACAAATCATTGGTTGTGTTGTTTAGATAAAATCTCAGCTGGAAAAACATAAAAGTCCAAGGGTGGATAACAGAGTATATAGTGGAATGGAGGGACAATCGAAACCTACACACACCACACCACACACACACACATATATATGGCAATAGCATAATCTTTACAGATCATTGCCGTCCTCACAATCCACAACTCCACCACCAGAACCCTTCCTTGCATGAGCCTCAAATGACTCATCAAACCTGCTGCAGATCTACAAGAGTTTGACGCAAATTGACTTCTTCCCCCGTTGAATGAGATGATTCAAGATGATCAGATGAGTCAGATGATAAAATTTGATGCTTATGCACCACCATAATGTCTCTTAAGACCAGAAGCCGACTTACAGACCTTGCCACATATAGCACAAGACAAATTTTTATTCTGGAATCTGCATGGATTGACCACAGGTGAGATTTCCTATGATTGATATGGCCAGCCCTCAGAAAGCAAAACTCGATCACATGTCAGACACTTCCAACCCTCCATGTTCTCTCCAAATATGACAGGTGTAACCCTTCATATAACAATATATATATATATATATATATGTAACATATATTATGTATATAATATATGTGTGAGTGTGTGTGTGTGTGTGTTGTGAGAGAGAGAAGAGAGAGAGTGTGTGTGTGTGTGTTGTGTGTGTTTTGTTTTGGAGAAATGAAAAAAATAAAGTGCCCAACTACAGTGTAATAGCTTATTTATTTGTTAAATTAAAAGAGAAAGAAAAGAGAGAGAGGGGGAAAAGAGCAAAGAGAGTAGGGAAAGAGAAGAGAGAGAGAGAGAGAAGAGAGAGAGAAAGAGAAAGAAAAGAGAAGAGAAAGAGAGAGAAGAAGAAAGAGAGAGAGAGGAGAAAGAAAGAGAAAGAGAAAAGAGAAAGGGAGAGAGAGAGAAAGAAGAGAGAAGAGAGAGAGAAAGAGAGAGAGAGAAGATAGAGAAAGAGAAAGAAAGAAGAGAGAGAGATAAGAGAAAGAGAGAGAGAAAGAGAAGATAGAGAAGAGAGAAAGGAGAGAGAGAGAGAAGAATAGAGAAGAAGAAAGAGAGAGAGAGAGGAAAGAGAAAGATAAGAAAGAGAAAGAGAGAAGAGAGAGAAAGATAGAGAAGACGAAAAAAGGAAAAAAAAGAAAAAGAGAGAGAGAAAGAGAAAGAGAAAGAGAGAGAGAGAAAGAGAAAGAGAAGAGAGAGAAAGAGAGGAGAGGAGAGAAAGATAGAGAACAGAGAAAGAAAGAGAGAGAGGAGAAAGAGAGAGAGAGAAGAAGATAGAGAAAGGAAGAGGAGAGAGAAAGAGAGAGGAGAGAGAGAAAAAGAGAGAAAGAGAAAAGAGGAAAGAGAATGAGAGAGGAAAGAGAGAGAGAAAGAGAAAGAGATAAAGAGAAAGAGAGAGAGAGAAAGAGAAAAGGAAGAAGAAAGAGAAAGAAAGAGAAAGATAGAGAGAGAGAGAGAAGAGAGAGAGAGAAAGATAGAGAAAGAGAAAGAGAGAGAGGAGAAAGAGAAAGAGAGAGAGAAGAGAGAGAAAGATAGAGAAAGAGAAAGAAAGAGAGAAAGAGAAAGAGGAGGAGAGAGAGAGAGAGAAAGAAGATAAAGAGAGAGAGAGAGAGAAAGAGAAAGAGAGAGAGATAGAGAGAGAGAGAGAATTGTTTAATGATGGAGAGAGGGGTCTTACTTGGAAGGGTTCTATTTCGCCGACTGGTCATCTTTTTTCTGGTTGATTTTTCCTGTGATCAATACGGCTTCTGTTATGCTATGTTAAATTTTGGTTTGGTTTGTTTTACGGCATATCAACCTCGATGGGTCATTTAATGCCGTTTAGTTCTGAAATAAATTCATTCTTAATGCATAATACAATTTTGTTTATAAACTCATGTTTTTCTATTCAACCCATAGATGGGACCCTAACAGTTACTACCACTCCGCGTCAGAGTGGAGCCAGGGAGCAATGGTGATGAAGGGGTGCTCCACATTCCCCAAACCTCCAGAACTGGAACCTCACCATCAGATATAGTCTAACGTCATTTCCAGGACATGTAGACCCTCAGCCACCGCCTTCTAGCATCCATATGATAAAAACGGGTTGGGGCTTGCCATAAGGGCAATAGGGTTGGGGCAATCATATAGGTGCTAGGGAACGTGACCGCCCGTCTTAGCCAAAGAAAAGCCTAAAGTGGAGTATTGCAAGTCATGGACTGCTCAACCACCTGGGTTCTATCCTTAAGCATCACGGGTCGCTACCCACAGCCAACAGGTGGCCCCATTGGGGGAGTCTTACCCCTCTGCAAAGGTGCAGTGGTTGCATTCTAACGCTCCAGTCGACAGGGCGGGTTAAAATTTGATGCAAGACTTAGTTTACTTTTCAAAAAGGTCTTTATTAAAACCGAAGCCCAAAAGGTTTATTTTCCCAGTACCCCACACGTACCGAGTCAGGCACGAAGGCCCTATTTATGTGGGACCACCCACAAGCTGAGACTCATGGGTGGCGGGTAGAAAAATTGCGTCGATCCCGTCGGCATTCTCCCTCAAGGGGGGCGCCTTAGGCGCTGGGAAATAAACCCAGCCTTGCCCCTTTAAGTCAAGGGGGCAGGTATTGCCTGGAGGGATGGCCCTCTGGGATCGACGCTATTAATTTACCATCTCACCGGTCCAGTGGCCGAAGCGCACTGGACCCCCGTCCCGAAAGACGGGTTGTAGGCATTAGAAGCCCAAAAGGGTTTAACCGCGCGGTAAGAAGATAACTTATTTGGTAACAGACGACCATTACGTCTGCTTCCTTTGTTATATACTAACTCAATACCGGGGTTAAAATCGGAGAGAGAGAGAGAGAGAGAGAGAGAGAGAGAGAAAGATAAAAAGAGAGAGAAAGAGAGAAAGAGAGAGAGATAGAAAGAGAGAGAAAGAGAGAGAGAGAAAGAGAGAGAGAAAGAGAAAGATATATATATATAGAGAGAGAGAAAGAGAGAAAGAGAAAGATAGAGAAAGAGAAAGAGAGAGAGAAAGAAAGAGAGAGAGAAAGAAAGAGAGAGAAAGAGAAAGATAGAGAGAGAGAGAAAGAAAGAAAGAGAGAGAGAAAGAGAAAGAAAGAGAGAGAGACGGATTAGAGATGGGATGTAGGGTTCTTACTTGTTACTCTTTCTGTCTGCTGCTAATTCGTCCGCCATGTTCTTCAGTCTTATTTCTCGGGCTGGTCCAGGGTGTGGAGGTGGGGGGGGGGCTGTTTCTTCTTTCTTGTTTGGGCCGATCATTTCTTGTTTTAATAACTTAACAAGACTTAGTTGTTTTTCTTAAGTCTTTTATTTGAAATAACCCAGCCTCATACACTACACATGTATATACGCACATGCATTATCTATGTATATATATACACACATTCACTACCTCTATATTCTGTATCTATTAATAATGGAGATTCGCTTCCGGTTTTTGTCTGTAACAAAAACTACGTCACTGCTTACGTCACATTACCCAAAATCGTCATAACATAGAATAAATACACTCAAAATTTGAACATGCGACATTAGACAGCCCTCATTGTTTTTTAAAACAAGTTTTAATAAATACATGACTGGTATTATATATCTATATATAGTTTGTTTTATTCTAATACATATTTAAAGTTTACATTTCAAATTGTTTTATTTTTTAATCCTTTAATGAATTTGATGATTTTACTTACTTAGGGTACAAACTCGCTGACATTGAATTTTTTACTCGCAACCCCTCAGGCAATATGTTTCAAAAATCCATTTTTACATGGCCCGGAGGGTGTTTTTTATTTGAACTAGTATATATAATATACAAAAACACACACATACAATACATATATATGCATATACATATGTATATATACATGCATGACATACACTACATACATACATACATACACAACACATATATACATATATATACATTCCCACGTGCACACGCATGACATCACATAAATACGCACAAACATGACATCACATACATACGCACAAACAAAAATACGCACACACGCGCGTGGACACAATCATATCATCACAGCCTTCACGCATTTCCATGCAAACGCGCTGACATCATACACATACGCACAAACAAAAATACGCACACGTAGAAGAAAAAAAACAATTCCGCATCACGTAAACACGCAACACGAGAATACAGTTAAAAAACGCACACATTTGACCATTTACACAATTTCTGTCATTTTTAAAGGAACTTTTCGTATTACCCGATGAATGCTCTAAGCAAGAAACCTGGTTGTAAATACCGTTCCCGTAATTAAATAAATAAAAGCAAAAACTTTTATTTGTTTTGATTTGTCATTGAACTATACATATATATATACATAACCGTTACATATATACACACATATATATATACACAACACACAAACACTACATACACAACGCTACACACACACACACACAACACACAACACATATTATATATATTATATATATATATATATTATATAAGAGAGAGAGAGAGAGAGAGAGAGAGAGAGAGAGAGAAAACAGCTGTACGGCGGCCACCTGCCCTATATCACACAAACCATCCGTGTGAGGCGGACAAGACTCGCTGTGCACTGCTGGAGAAGCAAGGATAGCCTCATTAGTGACGTTCTTTTGTGGAAGCCATCACATGGGCACGCCAGAGTAGGCCGTCCGGCAAAGACATTGGCGTGACCATGTGCTGGCTTCCACAGGAGGACGTCGCTTATGAGTTCGTCCTTGCTTCTCCAGCAGTGTCCGCGTGTCTTGTCCGTCTTACTCGAATGGTTTGTGTGATATGTGGCAGGTGGCCGTATAGCTATTTTCTCATGGGGTGTTGTTTCCACGTCTTGTTCAGGATCACACGCAGCATTCTTGTACAGCTCCCTTATCTAGTTTATTCTCTAGTCGTTTCTTAGGGTCCAGGTGGTGCAGCCATACAGCAGTATTGACACGACAACGGCCTGGAAGAACAGTCTCTTTAACTTGTCTGTGAGATTAGATTTCCATATGACCGATAATTTATTTATAGCGGCCCATGCCTTTCCTATACATATATATACATGTATATATGTATACACAGAAAACACATGCATACATTACGCTATAACACACACAAACATATATATATATATATATATAATATATATATATATATATATATATAAGGGCTTTCGTTAGTTTGAGGAAAAATAAATTATTATGTTTTTTTCAATTTTTCATAATATTACATATTGTCGGTTTCACTTCTACTTTTTCTTCACCACACCCACACCACACACATACACACACACACACACACCACACACACATAAATATATATATATATACTATCAAAAGTACCCGGTCCATGACTGGAGTATTTTTTTTTCCAGAACACCAGTGAGAAAGGGAGAAAACAGGGGTAAGAGAGAATAAGAGGAAAATATTTTATAAAATTTAAAAAATCGCCGAGAATTCTTATATTACAATTTTTTTTTAGGAAATGTTTTAAAACAATTTTATTTGAGAGAGATGAACACAGAAAGAGAGAGAGGAGAGAGAGAGAGAGAGAGAGAGAGAGAGAGAGAAGGGGGAGGGAGAGAGAGACGAACAGACTGGGTGAAAGAGAGAGTACCTAGCCTGTTGAGTTAAAGTGAAATGTATTAGTCCAATTAATTTCCTTTTTGACCAAATTTTTCCTTACTTTATTTTTCCTTACTGTGAAGAGTTCTGTAAATTGGTTGATTTTTGTTTAATTATTAAATTATATCACTTAATTAGTAAAAATCAAAAAACAAATTTTTGTGTGTTTCTTCGTTAGAAACACATTAATGTGTCTGCGAGATTTCAAATCAGAATGTCATCTCTTTTCGGAGTTATAGGTCGACACGTACATACCAGAAACATTATTTTATATATATAGATATAGATATATATAGTCTTTAGATGTAAGCTTTTGATTAAAGGACTTGTAAAAAAAAAGACTTGAAAATAAATTTGATACACCGTAATGATAACTCTTGAAGAGGATCTGTTTTCAATTCTTTCTGCTTGTGTTTTTAGCTGGTTTTCTTTGGAGCAGATTTTTTCAAGGGGGCGTTCGTGACATCCTACAGCTGGAATTGCATTCTTCAATTTCCATACACAGTTCTCTACAACGAATAGTCTTTCCTTTCTCACATCCCCCCACCCCAACTCCGCTTCTAGCCTCATTATCACGCACTAGGGAGATGAGACCCCCCCACCACACACACAGACACACGCACTCAACCGGATGTATTTGTTGAGTTTCCATTCTTCTGGCCTTACAAACTTGACTCTAATTGAGAGAGCGTACAGTCACACGTAACCGCGTCGGCCTTCGAGCGATTGCTCGGGGCTGCCGCTCTAAAAGTGTTAGAACTCTCCGGTGCCAATGATGTTTTACAGATAAAGGCCTCAAACTACCTTTTCGCTGTTTCCGGTACATTATGGTAATGTAAGTAAGTAAGTAAAGTCGTCGGGGTGGCATAAAGTCGGTATCAGCCAATCAGCGAGGGAGTCTATCCCCTTTTCACTAGCGCAAGACCAAGGACATTCTTTTTATAATTCATGGATAAAAGCCATTATCCTATATTTACAGAACTGATCGACACTCCACAGTTTGATCTTACTACTAGCAGGACCTGTGGATATACCACAATATGATAATTTAATTATTAAAACATTTGATATGTGTAAGTAAAGTAAAGTCGTTGGGGTGGCCTAATGTCGGTATCAGCCAATCAGCGAGGAAGTCTATTCCCTTTTCACTAGCGCTAGACCAAGGACATTCCTTTTTTTTGCGCCTGAGGTGGAGCGCAACACCTACCATCAGCTCCTTACTTTACCGCACAGATCCCTGTGCTGCTCATACGCGGAGTTGGCGAGGGCCGGTATCGAACTAGGAACCTTGTGGTTTCTAGCCGAATGCTCTACCAACTGAGCTAACCTGCCCTATAAATGGTAACGTAAAATACTAAAATTGTAGCCCAGGTTGGGGGGAATTATTCTATGAATAAGCTGACTTTAAATTCAACCTGCGACACAAGTATATGAATTGTTCTACCAGCTTTAGAGGTGTAAGATTCAAAGTTAATTAATGAACATACAATTCCGACACGTTGTGAGACAAAACATTTAATATATATAACAGCACATGGAAACGATAAGATACACAATGTACAGGAGAATAGAACATGTAAATACATATACAATATTTAGGTATAAACAAGATACCCAAATGTATTTAACATATAAATGTTACAGACATGAAACTAAAGGATAGTCCATGCTGTATAAAGGACTTACAGTAATGTAAGGAGGCAAAATCCCCACCAAGAAGGGGTAGATAGACTCTAGCCAATAGCAGTTCTTGAGAAGATCCAGCTAAAAAGAGGAAGACAAGTTCCAATGAACGCGCTTAACTACCAAACAGCAACGCATCGAGAAGATAACTCTTCCGGCAAAGGAAGATAATCCCCTACAGAGGCTTAACGTTGTGTTTCAAGATGCTCCTTCCTTTTCAAAACGCATGAATTCTGTTTTATCGGAGTTCCCTGCTGTCTTCTCTAGGTTGTGTAGCAGGGATTCAGCTTGTGTGGGTGTATTTGCAAGAAGTGTTAGATCATCTGTGTAGTCCACATCCGTAATAGTCTCAGTGGGATATCGATTACTTCCTACATTTTTTAATGTGAGGCCCTTTTTCTTTTATGGGATCTGCAACAAAAACGTTTAATTAGTAAATTTCTTTCCCCTTTTCTTAATCCCTAAAAAGATATACTAAACATTTTTTATGACCAACAAGAATCTTTATCTAGTCAACATCTTTTTAAAATTATCCTGTCAGCTAGGTTTAGAATATGTTGACTGTATCCCACTGCAGAGGGTTAAAATCCCTACACACACACGCACACTCACAAGGGTTGTTTGTATTTAACACGTACGTGGGGTGCGGGTTAGGCATAAGGCCCTATTAATGTGGGACCACCTATGAACCGAAGCTCATGGGCGGTGTGTTTGTTGTGGATGTACCTGCGTTTGCTTATCTGTGCGCACCGTTGTCACTCTCAATATTGACTTGGCAGATGTTTCTGATGGAGCTCCCGATTGACGCTACCTACTATTCACCCATAGCTTGACGGAGAATAGTTGGATTCTTGCCTTTCTCAATTGTAGGTATGGTGTGCGAGAACGAAGATCGCTTTTCAGTAGTTAAAGAATAATGGTTATCTTTTGTTGTTTCCATTGGCGAAGAGGTAGTTGTGACGTCATAATGAAACATGACGTCATAATGGAGCGTGACATCGTTCCTCTGAAACACGATTTTTTCGAAAGAAAAGTGAATCCTGCGTGATTCTTCGTTGTAAGTTGCCATAATTTCAATGTGTTTGCCGCCCCCCCTCTCTCTCTCTCTCTCTCTCTCTCTCTCTCTCTCTCTCTCTCTGTGTGTGTATGTGTGTATGTGTCAGAGCCTCTCTCTCTCTCTTTCTCTGTGTGTGTGTGAGTATGTCTCCATCTCTCTCTCTCTCTCTCTCTCTCTGCGTGCGTGTGAGCATCTCTCTCTCTCTCTCTCTCTCTCTCTCTCTCTCTCTCTCTCTCTCTCTCTCTCTCTACTCTCTCTCTCTCTCTCTCTCTTCTTTTGTCTTTCTGTCTGTCTCTATCTATCTATCTATCATCTATTTATGCTCATACATTCCTCTTAGATACGAATTTTCAAAACAAAAAGGTGAATCCTGAGAGATTTTTCGTTGTATAGCCCTCATTTAATTCTCTCTCTCTCTCATCTCTCTCCTCGTTGTATAGCCCTCATTTAATTCTCTCTCTCTCTCTCTCTCTCTCTCTCTCCTCTCTCTCTCTCTCTCTCTCTCTCTCTCTATCTCTATCTATCTATCTATTCACACATTCAAATCTAAAAATAAAATAATGGTTTTTATTACAATGTTCTTATTGTACGTTGTTCATATTGGTGAAGGGATAGTTGTGACGTCATAATGTAATGTGACGTCATAATGGAATATATACAGCGTTTCTCTTAAACACGATTTTTCAAATAGGTGAATCCTGGAAGATTTTTGGTTGTACATTGCCCCCCATTTAATTCTCTGTCTGTCTGTTTGGAGTGAGTGCACGAATGTGCTCACTTCAAATAGACTGTCTGTCTGTCTGTCTTCTTCTTCTCTCTCTCTCCCCCTTCTCTCTCTCTCTCCTCTCTCTCTCTCTCTCTCTCTCTCTCTCTCTCTCTCTCTCTCTCCATCCCTCGAAGACTCTCTGAGTTCACACATTCAAATCATAAAAATAAAACAATAGTTTTATTACAATGGTTATATTGTGTTGTTCTTATTGGTGAAGGGGTAGCCGTGACGTCAGAATGAAGCGTAGCGCCAACGTCGAAAAAAATTTGAATACTGCGTGATTTTTCGTTGTACGTTTCATCATTCTCTCTCCCCCCCCTCACTCTCTCACACACACAACGAAATCTCTCGCTCTCTCTCCTCTCTCTCTCTCTCTCTCTCTCTCTCTCTCTCTCTCTCTCTCTCTCTCTCTCTCTCTCTCGCTTACACCGAAAAATCATGCAGGATTCGCATTTCTTTCGGAAAAAAAACGTGTTTTCAGAGGAACGATGTCACGTGCCATTATGACGTTACGTTCCATTATGACGTCACAACTACCTCAGTTAAGCTTCTTTTTTTTCTTTTTTTTTTTTCTTTTTTTTTTAGGAAGCTCGCTCATGATGTGGCCTTCTTAAAATAACTCAGCTAAAATCCAGTTTGGTCTCTAGAAACACTCCGCAATCTTTGAGATATCTTCTTTTTTTTAAGGTTTTTCCTTCAATATGGCCTAAATTGATCACGTGACGTATTTTGGTGGTACCTAGGAATCGGATATACAAACTAATTTTTTTTTTCACAAAAAAGTAATCTAAAAAAAAATTCATTAAATGGTCAGTCGACATTTGTTTTTAATCAGTTTATACTAATTAACTCTTTGCCTACTTTAAACCGCTCACGGCGGTTCTCCCACCACTGCGATCCTACCGTAAACCACTGGCACTTATTTAGAGTGAAAAATCATATAATTGGACTTTATTTGAAAAGAATGACTTCTGGGGTGAATAGATAGTGAACTATGAAATATCCTATCATACAGGTAAAAATACCGAGAAAACTTGCTACAGCCGTCGGGAAAATTTGGTATAGTAAAATTATTTTTTCAATGCATTTTTATAGTAAAAATCATTTCCAATGCATTTTTATAGTAAAAATCATTTCCAATGCATTTTTATTGTAAAAATCATTTCCAATGCATTTTTATAGTAAAAATCATTTCCAATGCATTTTTATGGTAAAAATCATTTCCAATGCATTTTTATAGTAAAAATCATTTCCCAATTTTTATAGTAAAAAATCATTTCCAATGCATTTTAATTGTAAAAATCATTTCCAATGCAGAATATTTCCAATCGGAACAATCATATAGGTACTTGACGTGACCAGCCGATTGATCGCAAGGGGCCTCTCCGACCGCCCATCTAGCCTAAGTAAGGATCTAAGTGGAGTATTGCATGTCATGGACTGCTCATCCACCAGGATCCCGTCTTCAATGCGAGTCGCCACCAATAGCCAACAGGTGGTCTCACTGGGGGAGTAGAGTCTTACCCCTCTGCAGAGGTGCAGTCGACGGGGTGGTTAAATGTAGCATTCAAAAAATAAGTTCCCGCCGCCACTCTTCCATGATCAACCATTTCTAGGCAACCAATTATGTGTAACAAATTGATTGTCGATATTTCTTCTTCCTTATTGACATATTTTTTTAAAAAAAGGTCACGTTGCAAATTATCTTGACAAGGAGCTTAAATGAGAGAGAGAAATGGGTGGTGGGGACAGACAGACAGACAGACAGACTGAAATGAGGGCAACTTACTACGAAAAAATCACGCTGGGTTCGCTTTCCAAAAAAAAATCGTGTTTAAGTGGAAAGGCTTTAAATGTCACGTTCCATTATGACGTCACGTTTTATTATGACGTCACCAATATCTCTTCATCAATAAGAACAACTAAATATAACCCTTGCTACTTTCTTTTAAGATTCTAAGATTATTTTTTTTAATTGGCGGTCCTTATTTTAGCAGAGGGGAAGGGGAAACCCGAACGTTCAAAGCCTTATTTTGTTGAAAGAGATTACTTAACGATTTTTACTTTTTTTTCTATTGTTTTATATTCCCTTTTCTTCTATTATTCTTCTGCTCATCTTTGGTATCTTACATTCTTCTTCAGGCGTCTGGACTTCGTCTTGGGGACTTCGTGTCTGGTCTTCCATTGGGGGTTTCTCTTTATCAGAAGCCCTGTGTCATTGGTAGTTTTTAGATAATAACCAAGACTTCGATTTGTTTTAGATCATATTTTATTCCGAAATCCCTACCAGACTACCTGCGCAGATTGAGTCGGCCGTGCGCTTAACACGACTTACCACTGTCGTGGTTCGGCCGATACTGAATAAAACTCTTTCTAATCTAAACCTGAAGAGGGTCTTCTCCACCGATTCTCACGGTATCCACCGGAAGAATCAGGATGAGGTCAAGCCGTGTCACTCAATACTTCAAGGCCGCCGGCTGCAACTTATAACAGCCATTTTGGTTTCTACACTACTGTAAATAAGTGTTAGGTGACTAACAATTATGTAACACTATAACGATAAGAGTCTGAATAATTATATTAGAATATTTTTATAAGTTTCTATGCGAGAGTTTTTTAGTAAAAAACTATGAATATTGAATTCTGCAAAAAAAAAAATCAATAAAGAAACTGACCCTGTTGTAAAAAAAACGAACTGTTTTACTTATTTTTCAAGATAATGGTGAGTAATTTTCCCCAATGGGATAATTTTATCTTTGATTTAACTGTTTTTTATTTGTAACAACTCTATATGTTCGTTATTTCTTTTTTGTGAGATGTTTTTTAAAGGTCAAAAGTATTTACGTTTCTTCCTTCAATATGGTCTAAACTGATCACGTGACCTATTTTGGTGGTACCTATTTATCATCATCAGTTGTGGTAAGAACCGCTTCTATATGCCGGTTAACCTCAGGTGAGAGACTGGGACCGGATATTATTAGTTTATTATTATCACTAGTAGTAAGAACTGTTTTCTAGACACCTGCCCGGGTTATGTAATCATGATAACTAGGTACCACCAAAATACGTCGCGTGATCAGTTTAGGCCATATTGAAGGAAGAAACGTAAATATTTTTTAACTTATTTTTTTATCTTGAAAAATAAGTAAAACAGTGCGTTTTTTTTATAACACGGTCAGTTTTTTTGTTGATATTTTTAACAGAATTCTGTTTTCATGGTCCTTTTACTAAAAAAAACTCTCGCATTGAAACTTTAAAAAATCTTCTGATATAATTATTCAGACTCTTATCTTTATAGAAGAAAAAAGTAAAAATCATTTTTGTCGGTTCATTTTTTCATATTTCATAAGATAAAATAGGTGGGGTGGACCTCGGAAAAAAATCCCTAATATATTTTAGGAAAAAACTATTTCAGACATATTTTCATCAAAAGGTAAGTAATGATGGACATTTTCATGAAAATCGGACTATTAATTGATTTTTCATATGATTTTTTTAAAAAGCCGGTAGTCATATCTTGTTTTTGGCTACATTGAATTTCAATTGATTTAACGGTACAAAAATGTAAACATTGTGTTTCGTTCATAATTTTCATTATTTTTGTAAGCTGAAAATTATTTTTTTTAAATCATCTGGAGTTTGTTTAATGTTTCTTCTTTTGAATGGACAAAAAATTTACAAGATAATATCAACCTTTATGCAAGTTTCCTTGTGTAAAATATAGGGGGGGGGTAAATTTCACAGCGAAAATTGGTGATACCCATTGATAACTGCTTTGGTTAAAAACAATTTTTTTCTTTCACTAATGTTGTGGCCTGGTTAGGGGGCAGAATAAAGACACAGAAGAGAGGAAATGAGTTAAACAAATATATTAACAAAGAACAGTAGTACAAATATATACAAATGAGAGGGTTACTCACGAGGCGATCTATCAACTGTCCGAGCATACCACTTGAATATTGACTCTCGCTTAAGAGCAGTACCTGCTGCTATTTATAGTTGGAAGAGTTCACGCGTGCATGCTAAATTACCATAACATATATATATGATAATGGTTCGGCAAAGAACTATAAGTGGTCAGAATTCTCAGAATAACTCTTTCGGATGTTTTATAAATTCTTTTCAAGGAGGCAATATTAGGAATTTTTTTTTAAATATTGTAAGGAAGTGTTGTGGCCTGGTTAGGGACCAGAATAAAGACACACAAGAGAGGAAATGAGTTAAACAAATATATTAACAAAGAACAGTAGTACGAACATATACAAATGAGAAGGTTACTCACGAGGCGGTCCATCAACTGTCCGAGCATACCACTTGGAATATTGGCTCTCGCTTAAGAGCAGTACCTGCTGCTATTTATAGTTGGAAGAGTTCATGCGTGCGTAGTAAATTACCATAGCAACTAAGATCATTGATTTTTCTACTGTTTGCCACGTATACCTGTGTATAAGTCGGGTTAAGTTTAAATTTTAAAAGCCGACAGGGCTGAATGCAATTATGCCGCAGTCATTTGTCACAACGCTATGGTGAGTTTTTTCTCTTTTTAGATTTGAATGTTTGAAATTTGTATTATGAAATAATGGGGCAATTTAAAAAGGATTATTATAAAGCTTTTGATCCCCCCAATGATTGTTCCCCTATGAATTGATCCCCCCACACACACCGAATGCATTGCTGTGAAGTAACGAAAACATAGAAAATGACCAATTAAGAGCAGGAGAAAGAAAAAAGAAAGAAAGAAAGAAAAGCGAAAGAAAGAAAAACGAAAGAAAGAAAGAAGAGTAAAGGAAAGAAAAAGAAGAAAAAGAAAGAATCAAGAAAGAAAGAAAGAAAAAAAGATGAAAGAAAGAAGAGTAAAGGAGAGAAAGAGAAGAAAAAGAAAGAATCAAGAAAGAAAGAAAGAAAAAAGAAAGAAAAAAGAAAAAATGAAAGAAAGAAGAGGAAAGAAAAGAAAGAAAAAAGAAAGAAAGAAAATAAAGAAAAAAGAATAAAAGAAAGAATGAAGGGGAAAAAAGAAAAGAAAGAAAGAAAGAAAGAAAGAAAAAAGAATGAAATGAAGAAATAAAGAAAGAAAGGAATAGAACTGAAAGAAAGAAAGATAGAAAGAAAGAAAGAAAGAATGAATGAATGAATGGGATAAGAAAGAAAGAAAAGAAAGAAAGAGAAAGAAAAAGAACTATAAAAAGAAAGAAAAGAAGAGTAAAGAAGAAAGAAAGAAAAAGAAAGATCAAGAAAGAAAGAAAGAAGAAAGAAGAGTAAAGGAGAGAAAGAGAAGAAAAGAAAGAATCAAGAAAGAAGAAAGAAAAAAAAGAAAAAAAGAAAGACAGAAAAAGAAGAAAAGAAGAGGAAAGGAAAGAAAGAAAAAAGAAAGAAAGTGAAAGAAAAAAGAATAAAAGAAAGAAGGAAGGGGATAAAAAAGAAAGAAAGAAAAAAGAATGAAATGAAGAAATAAAGAAAGAAAGGAATAGAACTGAAAGAAAGAAAGAAAGAAGAAAGAAAGAAAGAATGAATGAATGAATGAATGAAGGGGATGAGAAAGAAAGAAAAAAAGAAAGAAAGAGAAAGAAAAAAGAACTATAAAAAGAAAGAAGAAAGAAAGAAAGAAAAAAGAAAAAGAAAAAGAAAAAAGAAAAAAAAAAAGAAAGAAAGAAAAAAGAAAGGAAAGAAAAAAATAGAAAAAATAAAAGAAAGCGAAAGAAAGAAAAAAAAAAAAAAATGTAAGGACAAAATTTTAAATTGAAAAAACCCCACAGAAAACAATAAAAAGAATTGGTACAACTGCAGAATAGCGCAAAATGTAAGTGGTGGGCTGCATGTCATGGACTGATCATCCACCAGGATTCCATCTTTAAGCATCACGGTTCGCCACCCACAGCCAGATGGACCGTTTTGTGGAGGTGTTAGGGTTAGGGTTATAGTTGGGATTAGAGAGCTTTTAAATTGAAACTTCACCATTAGATGCAGTTTAATATCATACCCAGGACATTAAGAGTCTAATAAGGGCCATAGTGGAGTGTTGGAAGTCATGGATTGCTCAACCACCAGGATTCCGTCCTTAAGCATCATGGGTTACTACAAAAGGAGTACTTCATTCTCCCCAGAGCTCCAAAATTGAAACTTCACCATTAGATGCAGTTTAATATCATACCCAGGACATTAAGAGTCTAATAAGGGCCATAGTGGAGTGTTGCAAGTCATGGATTGCTCAACCACCAGGATTCCGTCCTTAAGCATCATGTGTTACTACAAAAGGAGTACTTCATTCTCCCCGGAGCTCCAAAATTGAAACTTCACCATTAGATGCAGTTTAATATCATACCCAGGACATTAAGAGTCTAATAGGGCCATAGTGGAGTGTTGCAAGTCATGGATTGCTCAACCACCAGGATTCCGTCCTTAAGCATCATGTGTTACTACAAAAGGAGTACTTCATTCTCCCCGGAGCTCCAAAATTGAAACTTCACCATTAGATGCAGTTTAATATCATACCCAGGACATTAAGAGTCTAATAGGGGCCATAGTGGAGTGTTGCAAGTCATGGATTGCTCAACCAGGATTCCGTCTTAAGCATCATGTGTTACTACAAAAGGAGTACTTCATTCTCCCCAGAGCTTCAAAATTGAAACTTCACCATTAGATGCAGTTTAATATCATACCCAGGACATTAAGAGTCTAATAAGGGCCATAGTGGAGTGTTGCAAGTCATGGATTGCTCAACCACCAGGATTCCGTCCTTAAGCATCACTGACACATTTACACATCTGCAGAGGTGCAGTCGGTGTTTTCTAAAGTCACAGCCGACAGGGCTGAATGAAATTATGTTGCTGTCGTTAGTCACAACGCCAGTGTGACTTCCTCCCATTTTAGATTTTAATGTTTGAGGATTTTATTATGAAATAATGGAGCAATTTAAAAAGGATTATTATTAAGCTTTTAATCCCCCCAATGATTGTTCCCCAATGGAGTGCTCCCCTCCCCCCCAATACCATTTTTGAAGTAACCATTTCGAAGTAAACATAGAAAATGACCAATTAAGTGCAGAAAAAAAAAGAAAAAGAAAGAAAGAAGAAAGAGAGAAAAAAGAAGAACCAACGGATAGAAAGAAAGAAAGAAAGAAAGAAAGAAAGAAAGAAAAAAAAGAAAGAAAGAACACAGAATTGAATGGAAAGAAAGAAGAAAAGAAAAAGAAAGAAAGAAAGAAAGAAAGAAGAACCAAAGGTTAGACAAAGAAAGAAGAAAGAAAGAAAGAAAGAAAGAAAGAAATACAGAAATGAATAACGAAAGAAAGAAAGAAAGAACAACGGTTAGACAAAGAAAGAAAGGAAGAAAGAAATGAAGAAGAAAGAAGACACAAGAATGAATAACAAAAGAAAGAAAAGAAAGAAAGAAAAAGAAAAGATACAGATAGTAACGAAGAACGAAAGAAGAAAGAACCAAAGATTAGACAAAGAAAGAAAGAAAGAAAAGAAAGAAAGAAAGAAAGAAGACACACAGAAATGAATAACGAAAGAAAGAAAGAAAAAAAAGATACTGATAATAACGAAAGAGAGAGAGAAAGGTTAGACAAAGAAAGAAAGAAAGAAAGAAAGAAAGAAAGAAAGAAGAAAGAAAGAAGACACAGAAATGAATAACGAAAGAAAGAAAAGAAAGAAAGAAAGAAGAACCAAGGGTTAGACAAAGAAAAAAAGAAAGAAAGAAAGAAAGAAATGAAATAACGAAAGAAAGAAAGAAAGAAACAAACAAACAAACAAAGAAAAATGAAAGAAAGAAAGAACAGACGAGTCGTAGCAAATGCAATGTCTGCCAAAATTCTACCAGATTGTTGTCCATCTCTCAACTTTTACTTGCAACGCAATAAAAAAAAAAGAGCAAGTCACCTAAATTCTCACACAAATCCCAACCTCAGACCAAATAACTCAAAGCAAGGCAACCTCGCACTCCCCCGACGACGAACACAAGGGAGATCACTGCGGATGCCAAAGAAAGAAAAGGAAGACTTTGAAATGAACTACTTAAATTGTCCAACACCCTTCGGCGCAAAACTGATTACGTCAATGAAGATTGTCTGAGGAGGAGACGCAACCTTCTTTCTTTTGGCTCGCAATTTTCGTTTTATCGTCTGTAAACCATCAGCTTGACTCCCGACTGAGAATAGGTCGGCAGGTTGGATACGTTGGCAATTTCCAGCAGGTATTTCGGTGGCTTTAGTATAAATAGTCTTGTTTACTACGAAAATAAATAAAATAAAATAATATATATATATATATGTGGTGTGTGTGTGTGTGTGTGTGTGTGTGTGTGTGTGTGTGTGTGTGTGTGAGTTAATAAATAAAAATAAAAATAAGGAGGAGAGGAATTTGGAAAAAGTATTCCCGGATATTCAGGTTTAATTTATATTACTCTTCGGGCGATTTTTTCTATCGGAAACAAAAACAAATAAATAAATAAATAAAATAAAAACTAAAAGTCTTTTTATCACAACATAGCAAAACTAAATTGACGGGAAGTAAAAAAAATATGAAAAATAAAAAAAATTAAAACATACCAGCAGCAGCAGCAGCAGCAGCAGCAAGAAGAAGAAGAAGAAGAAGAAGAAGAAGAAGAAGAAGAAGAAGAAGAAATGGAGAGGAAAGAAGAGAGGGAGAGAAAGAAGAAGGAGAAGAAGAAGACAGGGGTGGAAGAAGAGAAGAAGAGAAGAAGAAGAAGAAGAAGAAGAAAGAAGAGAAGAAGAAGAAGAAGAAGAGAGGGAGAGAAAGAAGAAGTAGAAGAAGAAGAAGACAGGGATAGAAGAAGAAGAAGAAGAAGAAGAAGAAGAAGAAGAAGAAGAAGAGAAGAAGAAGAAGAAGAAGAAGAAAAAGAAGAGGAGGAGGGATAGAAGAAGACGAACAACAACAAGAGATAGAGAAGAAGAGAAGAAGAAGAAGAAGAAGAAGAAGAAGAAGAAGAAGAAGTTGTATCTCTTAATATAGTTATATATAATATCAATAGGGTATATATCTCTAATACCTCTCTCTCTCTCTCTCTCTCTCTCTCTCTCTCTCTCTCTCTCTTCTCTCTCTCTCTCTCTCTTACCAAAGAATACTCTCACCAATTAGTTATATCGATGTCAATGTGCGTATGTGACACGTATCACATTTGGTACTGTGGACAAATAGTACCAGTGGGGTACGTGAGAGAGAGATATTAGAGATAGATACCCTATTGATATTATATAACACTATATTGAGAGAGACAACTTTTTTTAGGAGAGTGAGACATGTTATGAGAGATATTAGAGAGAGATACCCCATTGATATTATATAACA